>CM031234.1:80370573-81057774 GCA_018340775.1 Taxus wallichiana var. yunnanensis
ACTAGAGACTTAGGATACCAATGTTAGCAAATATAGACAGAGATAGAATGAAGAGGAAATGGACTCCACATCAAATGAATGTGTCCTCCATTTTATTATGATTGGGATTAGTTACAATGTAATTGGAACAGTTATGTAACGCAGTTCATAACTGAAAACTACCAACTAACATGTGTGCCTATAAATATATTCATTATATCCAATAGTGCTAACTCAAACACAGATCCAGGGCACTGAACAGAAATAGGAAATGCTGCAACCAATACTGTCATAAATTCCTTGCACCCAATCATTTTTTGAATGCTGTCTGAATATGAGTCCAAAACTCAATGTGGTCAACATAATCCAAGTCAGTGTTTGTAATTTTATCCACATTTGATTCCAAGTTTGATGGAGGAGTGAACCCGTGGAATTTATATTTCATGTCTTTTCTACCCGTGCAACCTTCTGACATGGAGGAAGAAACCACTAAGAAAATCTGTGTGATGGAAAGTTCCTTGAAACTTGCCAAAATGAGGGGCGGACTTTTTGTTTTAAAAACCCCTTAAAACTCTGATCAATACTTGGTGGAAGTTTACACTTGAAAAGCAATTTGAGAAGTCCGAGCGACACCGCCAGACTTTTGAATTGCTTTTGCAAGCAAGAAGTCCAGTTTACACTTGGCAGAGGTTTGACCTGTTTTTGCTAGTCAAAACCACGATCAACATTGGTAGAGATTTGAACTTGTTTAGCACCTTGAAATGTTTGATAGATTCTCTTGGACTTTTGACCTTGAAAAACAACTTGAGAAGTCCGATTGAGGCTTGGCGGGCTTTTGATCCTGCTTTGCACCTTGGAAAGTCCGCAATACACTTGCGGGCTTTTGAGCTTGTAAAACACTCTGAAAAGTCTGCCGAACACCGTTGGAGTTTTGAACATGCTTAGTAACTCAGGAAATCTGACAAATACATGCCTGCTTTGCACCTTGAAGTATTTAACTAACACTTGAAAGATCATAAGCCTCTTGTGATATAATTTCTTGAATTCTTCACAGACCCACTTTGGCAATAGAATGCAAAACCCTAACTGGTTCAGATACAAGCTTTCTGTGAAAATAACGGGCTCAAAATCAAACAAAAACACATGTAAACTGTTCTTTTCACCTAAACAGGAAATGGGTTCAAAGATTTTTGCAATAATTGTCAAGGATTTTACTGAAATGCATGTGCGGAGTTTTGGGGTGGAGAAACAAGCTTGAAATGCAAATACATAATGTGAAAATGACATACCAAAGCCCAATTTATCATAATAATATAAATAATGGGGTTTTGACATGTGTGAGCAATTTAATTGCATGGCATTTAATATGCTGACCAGGGGATTGGAGTTCAAAATGCATTTTGCATGAAAAATGCAATCGTGCATCAGAACCCTAATTATCTGATCAACAAAGGGGATAGAGTAAATAAGACTTTGGAGGTTTGATCGCAATTTGCATGTAAAATGCGAATATGCACCGAAAGTCTGATTAATACTACTTAGTGTTAATCAGACTTCAGAACTCACTGAGCAATTTGCAAGTTGATTGAAAACTTGCTTTGAAACCCTGGAAGTCTGAAAAGTCCGAAATAAATACATTGGAGATAAGACTTTGATGGGATTCAAAACTCCTTGGGCATTTTGCATGCAAAAAGCAACGCGCACTAAAAGTGTGAAAGTCCAATTGACATTACGTAGTGTCGATTGGACTTGAACTCGGGATGCAATTTGCAAGCTCCTTGCAAACATGCTTCAAAAGTCTGATTCTCCGCCTAACAAAGGAATTTTCAACATTTGGTCATTTTTGTGATTTTTAATTTGACCTTACTCAAAAACATCTTTTTGGACAAAATTTTAAATGGTTATCCCAAATTCTCATGAAATTTGAATTTTGAGATAACAAAATTTTAATTGAAAAGCATGCAAAACAGGACCCTGGAAAGCTGGGATAAACTAGCTTTTGATTATGGATGCATCCAACCAAGCACTCACATTTTAGCTGGAAGTTGTCTAGTCATATCAGTGTTGGGTCCTGTAGAGTTTTTACCTGCCTTGTCTCCTGCCAATAGGCATTTGATTACTAATTTGATAGGCAGAAATATGAATTTTGAGATGACAATATTTTAATTGAAAATCATGCAAAACAGAAGCCTGGAAAGCTGCGGTAAATTAGCCTTTAACTATGGATGCGTCCAAATAAGCACATGCATTTTAGCTGGAAGTTGTCTAGTCATGTCAGTGTTGGGTCCTGTAGAGTTTTTACCTGCCTTGTCTCCTGTCAAGGCATTCAATTACTAATTTGATAGACAACTCTAAGGTGCTCAAGCTTTTCAAAAATTCAATCTACTTTAAGACAATGGTGTTGTGTGGCATAATAGGTAGATAAATCATCTTTGTAATTCTGAACTAGAAATTATCCAAATCCTATACAACTAAACATCTCTTATACAGTTATACTTTCTAAGTCTAAAACATGATACAGACACAATCTTTTTCCCAATTACCACCAACTTTTGGGCCATTAATTTCCAATTTCTCTGCATACTTCTTGTATATATCCTTACCCGAACACATGGAATAAAAAAATCACTTCTCTCTTCTCAAACTTGTCAGTGACAACTGTCAACTCTGAATCATTTGTGAGGGCCATATCAAATTACTACTATTCTCTCCCCTGCTAAATCAGGAAGACATGTATTGTGACAGGGTGATCAAAGCCAACATTTCAGTATTTGATGACTAGTTAACAGCCCTGTTAAGAAACCAAGGTCCACTCTGAAATATGCTCCTCCAGTCCATAGAGTTTGCAAATTCTGCAATGATGTAGCTCTTGGATCCTAAGAGCAGTTTGTACCTCCTCTTTGTTTTATAGTTGTGATAAATGCAGGTTTTCAAACCATTCTTTGTGCAGAAAATCTTTGTAAAATGGCAAATCCAAGCATGATGGCAATCTAACAGATAGTCACCTTTAAAGTTCTTGGATTCATTTTTATAGTGGGAATCAAGTCAAGCTTTGGGAGTTGGCCATTTAAGTGTGGAAACAAAGTTGACCTATTGCGAAATGGACATTGACAATTTGTATCTGTGATAAATGTGCTCAATAAAACAAGGAAATGCAATTCAGAAAAGTTTATCATAGTCAATCTATCAGAGTTAAAGATCTAGGAATCTAGTGAATGGCAGGTTCCTGGGGAATATATGTATACCCAATTAACGTCAACTGAGACATAGGTCAGTTTCAAATGCTCATAAAACATCAGTTGCTTCTCAAGCCAGTCGTATTACAAGAAACCATGTTTAGACACTGGCCTTCATATCTCGGGCAAGTAATGTTTCAGGAAACCTTTGTTTAGAAGTCTGTTTCAATTGCTAATTCCAGTTGGGTCACATGAAACCATTATTAACATTTATTAGATATTCTTTCTAAAAATCTAGTATGCAATATTTGTTTCGTGTTGTATTAATACAGCTTTGTTTCTATTTGTAGGCATTATATGTCAATCTTATTTTGATTATCCATACATGAAACACACCCATTTGGATTCTAACATAGTGTTATGGATATGGCAGGCTTTGAACAAGTTTTTGAGAATGTTTTGCAGGTGAGTTTTTACTCCATTTATGCTTGACTTTTACGTGCTTTAGTTGTTGCTTTTCTCTTTTACTAAGTCGATATATAACCTGATAACATTAGTATTTGTTCTGTTTCAGGCAGTTCTGAGGCACTCCGATTTCACTATTGTCCGTTGTATGGTAATTGCAAGTCCAGGTTTTACAAAGGTGCTTCTTAATTCTCATCATAAACTAAAATATAAAATGAATTGTTGCAGTCCATGAAATATAATAGTTGTACTTGCATATCGTGTTTTTTAAAAGTGGTTGAGATGGAAGGTTGAGTTGCAATTAGCCTACATCGCTATATACTTTTTCTCAAAATTATACCAGTGTGTTTTTATAGATCACAAGTATAAGGAGATGGTAAATTTAACGTATTATTGCTTAAAAACTAAAAAATAATGTTTTGCAGTTGAAGTATTGAAGATTTGTTTGTTTAAAAACATTACAATAAAATAGAAATTTTATGGGAGAACTTATAATTTATAAGTTTCCAAATTATACAAATATGTAAATTCTTTTTGTTGCTGCACCTTTGTCCTGAAGAGTGTACATCTCTGTGGAAATAAATGAATACTTGTTTTCTTCTCAATGAAATATATTTGGGAATCCCCTAACACAGCCACAAACACACAGACACGGGCACAGACAGGCACAGACACGGGCATGTTTATGCACAGACAGAGACACATGCAGAGAGATACACAGACAGATGGAGAGGCACACACAAACTGTTCACATGCATTTGCCTCTAGAGTTTGTCCTCCATAGTTTCTAAGTAGCCAATGTTGATGTCGATCAAAAGATTGTGGCAAGAGAGACTCTCAAGAATGAAAAGACTGGCTTTACTGTTTGGCCTAACACAGAGATCCAGAAGAGGACTCTAGAGAAACTCTGGTCTGCCACCAGAAGAGACCTCACTTAACAACAACAAGAATTTCACCCACTTCAGACAGTCGTGGAGCTGGAGGAGAGGCCTTTCTCCAGAGAGTCCTCTTTTAATTTTTTTAGTTTGTCAACAGAAATATTCTTCTAATGAAGTGGCTTTTTCGGCTTCTGGCTCAGTGGGGACAGCTTCAGTTGAAAGAAAGTAAGAAATTTTAAGAAACAATCTGCTGAATAAAATTGAAAGTGAGATATATGACTTTTTACACCTATTGAAAATTTTATAATGATGGGAAAAGCAATGTCCAAAGGAACAACTGCAAACAAAATTGCATATCAGAATTCTCTTAGCTTGTTTATTTGGCTTTGCTTGGAAAACTGAATGAAGGTAAGAACATTGATTTCTGTATAAATTCCTGCAAAATCAGGAAACCAATCTTGCCAATGCCTGCCAATTTCATGTAATGGATTATTTGTGCAAAGGGGTTAGTGTTTTCCAAGAGTCCTAGGATTCAACATTCAGAAGGAGAGCAAATATGCCAAAACTTCTTTAGGATCTGTGCAGATACCAGTTTTTAGCTGCTTTTCCAGACGACATCCATTCTTATATAATAATTAATAAACAATAGTTTAACATTCAGAGTGATCCTTGATTTACTTACTAGTTCCTGATTGTTTTCACATTTTTTCTTAGTAATGTTAATGCTATTGCTAGCTATGAATAACTTGGAATGGTGTCAGTGGCAAGGTATCTACAAGCATGAATGTAATTGGAGAATATTATGAATCTATCCTAATTGATTGTAGCAAAGGTTGCAGTTAACATTGTTAATAGCCTTTGTGCTACTATATGCTTTAGACTTCACAACAATTTTAACATTTCTACTAAATATTTTTTTGGTCTCAAATTCACTATTTGTTTCTTTATCATGTTTTAGACTTAGATTAGAAACATACTAAGTAACCGAGAGATGTAATGATTTTAGACTTGATTCTAAAGTTCCCTTATCTATTAAATCTGCATCTTAGTGTTACTGGAGAAAGTACATTTTCCTCGTTTATACTTGTGTGATAGAAACATCATTATGCAAAAGTATACAAAAAACGGGCCAAGTGAAAGATTTTTATTTGGATTTGGATTTTTAAGGCTTTGTTTAGTAGTTAAATCCTATTTATGATTAGTGAAATTGCATTTATTTGCATGAGTCCTTGCTATTTCTTTTTTATCCTTTCAAGTGTCCTTCCTAAAAACCTTCATTTCACATGTGTTGCTTCAGGATCAATTTTATAGCTATATGTTGCTCGAGGCAGAAAGACGGGAGTTAAGATCCATCATAGAGAACAAATCTCGCATTGTTCTTGCTCATGCATCTTCTGGATACAAGTATGCTTGTCACATTTCTTGGCGGCTTCTATTGAATTTCGAGTTTTATGAATGCCAGATATTTTCTTTCTGCAGCATCTTGAGCTGGTTGCCATTCCCTTTTAATATGGATGTTTGATGGTCGTTAAAAATTAATCGTTAAAAGGTTTGTTTCCCAAGTTGGCATCCTATATATTATTTCGTAGAAAAGTGGAGATGGAATCTCAGGAAACAATATGGCTTCTAAGTTAGCATATTTTGTATCTTTCTTGCATATCAAATAGGCAGAGGATTTATTATGATATCAGAGGGATTATAATCAATAAAATTCAACGCCCCATACCTCCATAATTTTTTTGGTATGTTTTTCTAGGCAAACCTGTCTAGCAAAAGCAAGGTTCAAAAATAGCAACGGTGACGCAAATTTGAATATTACTCATGATTCAACAGATTTTTCTTCAAATGAAAAACACAGATTCTGATGCTTGTGATTCAACCTTCTCCTTGTTATGCTCAATTCTATTTCCTTTTTTGTTATTGTCATTCAATCATTTATTCATTGCAATTTTTTTCTCACATAGCATTTTGAAATTGAGTATCTAATTATACAGAACCTTTATTTTTATCATCTCAATTAACGATAATGCATTGGTACGAAGACTACCCGAGCTAATGACAGAGGCGAAAAGACCTTCCGGCCGAGTCCCATTGATTGATCATAACGATATCGTGGAAATGCGGCACGGACCCGGATATACAGGAACAGAAAGAAAATCACCTTGATACTAGACCAGATCGAGCCCGGGATCTTCTTGAATATGGGAAGATCTAGGATAGGTAGAGGTTTCCCATGACTATACCAAAGTAAAATGACATTTAAATTGTTTTATATCATATTCTACTTGCAATGTAGCTAGGGATGGACTGGTGAAGGAGATGGAGGCCCAATATCTATATAGGGGCCGCCCCTACCCTATATATCTATTTGGCTATGTGGAGGGTGAGGGGATAGGTCGTGGTAGAAGGACCATCATGGCGAAGACAACATAACAGTCTTTTGTACTAGAATAGAGATCCATTTTAACAAGTCGCACACCCATATTCCAAAAATCCTTAGATAAAAGTTGTTTGAATATGTGGAGAGAGAAAGAATAAAGAGAGAATAAAATGTACAAAGAACGGATGAAGAGAAACCAAAATGCACACATTATTCATTGTGTGTCCGTCCTTCTATTATGTGAGAGATGGTTACAAAGTGGTTGAAGTAGTTACAATTGTTTATTAGTTAACACTTAACCAATATTAACATAATGATAATAAATAATCCTTATATTAAGCTTTATATTGTAATACCCCCTCTTAAGGCTTACTCTATAGCACATATTGACAAAAGATTAAAATAACAAAACCAACCAAGACCACACATTCTTCAGAAGCTTTCCCCTTTGAAAACAATGCTTTGACCAGGTAGAACTCCATCAAGCTACCTCCGCGAGCCTCGTAAAAGTGTAGTTCTTGAGTTAAATTCCCGAGTTACTGAATTCCACCTCCCCGAACTCTTGAATTATAGAATCTCGGAATTGTTGGACAACCATCTATATTGAGCTACTCCTACAAAGTGCTCCATCAAGCTGCATCTCATGACCCTCGTAAGGGTAAATTCCCGAGATTCACGAGACTCCCGAACTATCGGGACAACCATCCATTCGAAGTTTCACCTACACTTTGCATTTCTTCAAGTCTTCAAAGTGTTGGGAATCTTTTAAAATCCACATTCTCTATCAATGAGTTCATCAATTTTAGCATCCGGTGAACTTAAGGCTTACTTTGTAGTACATCTTGACAAAAGATTAAAATAACAAAACCGACCAAAACCACGCATTGTTGAAGCTTTCCCCTTGAAAACAATGCGTTGACTAGGTAGAACTCCATCAAGCTACCTCCCTGACCCTCGTAAAGGTGTAGTTCACGAGTTACTAAATTCCACCTCCCTGAACTCTTGAATTACAAAATCTCCTGAATTGTTGGACAACCATCCATATTGAGCTACTCCCAAAGTGCTCCATCAAGTTGTCTCATGACCCTCGTAAGGGTATATTCTCGAGATTCACAGACTCCCGAACTATTTGGACCACCATCCATGCTGAGTTTCACCTACACTGCATTCCTTCAAGTCTTTAAGGTGTTGGGAATCTTTCAAAATATGCATTCTCTATCAGCGAGTTCATCAATTTTAGGATCCGGTGAATTTTTCAACAATGGCTTCATTTGGTTTGTCTTGGAATTTTCCCTTCATCTTTTTCCTCACGATCTTATTTGTCTCTTGAAAAATATTTCTTTAATAACTTGAAAAATGTACACAATTCTTTATCATTGTCTCCAAGAGTAACATCTTTGGCTTGTTACAAAATTCAAGATTCATAGTCCATTCATGGCCAAATAAAAAGCCCTTAAACGATTTCCTCTTGTCACATACAACAATTTTACTGTGTTCGGGATTGTAATACAGGAAAGATGTTCCTGTGCCCTTGATATTGGAAGAATACAACTGAAAACGTGCCCTAGTTCGTGATTTGCAACAATAATGATTCAACAGTGACTTGCAGCAATAATGATTCAACAGTGACTTGCAACAATAAATAGGATTTGTGTGCATGCCCTAGTTGACTGTATGTTTGTCCTTTCTTATGTCTGAAACCTTTCCCTTTTCACTTATGAAATTTGTGACTACACTTACTTTGAAATGGTGGTGCATTTTGTGCTAAAAAAACGACTGTATTTTCACCTGTATAAACATGATTGTATTTTTGTCTTGTATAAAAATGATTGTATTTTTCGTCTGTATAAAAGCGAGTGTATTTTCATATGGCTGTAGTGGAAATGAAGGCTCCGATTGTATTTTCACGTGCCCTAATCTGTGACTTCATTGTCCTTTCAAACCTACGAAGCTTCGATTGAGCCTTCAATGGCATTTAAAACTTGCGTTTGTGCCCTTTCTCTGCCCTTGTGATTTTGTGATTCATGTTTTTTCCCTAACGGGATTGAGATCTTCTTCCCTTCTCTTTCTCCTTGCTTTCCCGCTTTGATACCAATGTTAGAATATGTGGAGAGAGAAAGAATAAAGAAAGAATAGAATGTACAAAGAACGGATGAAGAGAAACCGGAATGCACACATTATTCATTGTGTCTGTCATTTTATTATGTGAGAGATGGTTACAAAGTGGTTGAAGTAGTTACAACCATTTATTAGTTAATACTTAACTAATATTAACACAATGCTAATAAAAAAGCCTTATATTTTAATAAAAGTATTACACAATCAAACTACCGAAGAAACGTAACAACCTTAAAACTCAAGCTATTCAAAAGCTTACCTTAGTTCTTTTTTTTTCTTTTAGACGAGCTGGGATCCACCCCAATATACTTGGAAATGAATCATCCGACCCCATCTCCTATACATATAGGGGAGGGGGGGGGAGGGCGAGGGGAGCGGGAAGAGGAAGGTGAAAGGGTGATTGTTGAGTAAAATATGGACTCCGGTATGGAACAACAAATTCATTGCGAAGGGATAAATGTATCTAATATTACTTATTAAATTGTAAGCTATTTGATAAGCTGTCATAGCACATCTGACTCAGCTGAAAAAGCATGGGTGGTGTTTGGTTTTATTTTTCCTTTCCTCCACATTTCATGGAGATGAACAATTGTTCAAAATGTTGCCAATGGAAAACTTATGGTTGTTGTATGCCTTTGTTGAAAGCGAGTGTTTTAAAAATAGGAACTGGTCGAGAATCGGAACTGACGAACCAGACCAGTTCAAACTTAATGAACCGGTTTACTAAAAAATACATAAAAATTACATTTTTAATGAAAACAATATATTTGAAAGATTAGAAACCATGATTCCAAGAATTACACACAAAATATGCAAAGTTTGCTCATGTATATGCTATATAACATGTAAGAAAGGTGTTTATAGAAAAATGACATGAACTCCAAGTAAGAAAGATGTTAAAAGCATAATTTTTAATTAAAAAATTGAATTTTTTATACTCAGTGCCGTATGCATGCATCTTTACATGACTTGGCCGGTTTAGGTCAGAACCGGACTTGTTCGACCGGTTTGGATTTTTAACCGGTTCATGACTAAAAATGTTGAACTGGTCGAACCGGCCTGTTCCGGTTCCGGTTCAGCCAGTTTTTAAAACATTGGTTGAAAGAATGTGTGCTATATAATGTGCACAAACAACAGTCAATCTGACATTGATCTTCACAATCAACTATCAAGTTTTTCCATGCAAATGGTGATATATGTGGTGCAATCTCAATATTGTGGACAAGTCGAGAAAGATATATGGAGGCTTGTTTGAGATATTTTGCAGCTTATCTTTTTGGACATTGATCTCTTCCAAATTAAAACTTAAAAGGATTGAAGTATGTTTCTTCCACAATGATTCTATTTAATTTTTGTAAGAGAAAACTTATAATTAATTCAATAATGTTTATGTTCTTTGACTGATTCTCTTAGAATGCTGAAGTTGTAATTTGAAAAATATTTTACTATAATTTATAAGTTATAATTGCTCCAACTAAAAAAAAAAGGTCTATATTAGCTAGTGTTAAATGACCTTAAGACGTAATATTGATGGCTGATTGTGCTAACTTAATATTATAACTTAAAATGTATTTGTGGGTATATAAATGCCATGGTCATAAATTTGTAACACGTCTACTTAATGGCCATTTTTGTTGACTGTTACATCAAGCATATCTCAGAAATTTATAATTTGTTTTTGCTTAAAGGTTTCATAAAGATATATGCAACTAAATCTCGAGCTGAATGAAATATGTTTGAAATCTTTATTTTGCATCTACCATATGAAAAAACGATGATGTACGTCACGTGTACTATATCCTTACACAAAACACTAGTGACGTGTTGCTTGAACGCTTTTGCAACTTTAAGTCATTAATGTTTCTCTTAGCCACATTGCTCCACATGGTGCACGAATGGCCCTTGTAGTTAGATTTTTTGGAGGAAAGTGCAATTATAGTTTGTGTTTTGCTGATCCACGGGTTGTTTTTTCCTTATCCTAGAAACAACTCCCATATCATGACTAAATCAATATCTTGAAGTAGATTTTCTATCGACTTGTTGGCGAAATAATTTTTCGTGTCGGCAAATTGTTTGTTTCCGCCAATGGTCACGGGGCTAAACCCCTCCTTGTGTATGGGGAGGCTCCCATTATTGAATGTAAACTACCTAAAAGCTTTGGGTGGCCGTTAGGTCGGGGATCACACAGGAATACTTCACTAAACCTGTGGCAAATGTTTGTACAAGGTACAGGGGAGAAATTTGCAGTAGAGAGAGGTAAAAGGGAGTTGGGGAAATAAGGAGGAGAGGGTTATTGTTGTGAGTAGGTTTACAAAGTTCACATACTGATAACTAGAGTAGGTCCACATTCAATTAGGAACACAACAATGCAAACAATGATAAGACCAACAAATCATAGACACAAAATTCCATTGACTCATTTATCAAAGGCGTGAAACACCTTTCTTGGTTTTACAAGATTATCATGTATGCAAAGTTGGAAAGAGAGAGTAGAGGAACATAAGACAAGAAATAGAAGAATTGTAGCTTTTATTGCTTGATGTAGAAGTGGTAATCTCAACAACATACATTCAATCAACAATTTCCACCCCTTGGAATGGAGAAGCCATTCAATTTATAGCATACAAAAATGTCTCTTCATCTACCCCCACATGACTCTTCACCTATCCCCATCACTTGTGACCTTTCATATTCTAGGGGTGAGTATTTTTCTTATTAGTGAAAAATGACTCTTATAATGTTAATATTGAGGGTCACTTAAGTGAATAGGACGAAATAACAAAAAGTACATTCTTAATTGAAAATTAGAATATAGAAGAGAGAGAGAGAAGAAGCCATTGACTGATTGATGAAGATGAAGCCTTTTGATGAAACTAGCCATTCATTATCCTTGAGGGAGAGTTCTTGGAATGAGCTCTTGTCCTTTGAATTCTCTATTGAACCAAACTGCCGCAAGTGCCACTTTTTCTTCCTTTGGAATACGGATGTAGCTCAACACTTTGATCCATGTCTTGAGGAACCTCATTGATAGCTTTGCACTGATTAAACCATTCCTTGTGATCTCTTGCAATGTTGGAAATAGAGCCTCTGATGTTGTGAGGGACTCAAGTATCCTTGTTGAAGGAGAGAGGATCACTTGCCTCCTTTTGACTAGCTCTTGGAAAGAACCGATGAGTTCCTTGATGATGAATTCTCAGTGAGTGGAAGGGATCCAAGTTTTTAACACAATTACTTAACATCATCCAAAATCTCGAAGGCATGTTGTTCACTAGATTCAATTTTGGAGATGGCATCTTCTATCGTGTCATATCTAGCATTCATTGTGCGGATCCAAATTGGGGACAAGTTCTCATCGACATGCAGATGTGAACACATTCCTACTCATGAGAGTGTGGGAGTTAAGGCAACTCATTTCGGACACAAGTGGGAACACCTCATCCCAATGGATCTTTTCTTTTTCAATTTCTTCCCTTGTTTTCTTCACTTTTGAAACAATGGCAAGAACATACCTAAACAGAGAGAGAGAACCTCTAAGAGCAAAGCCTTTCCTTTTCAAGAATCTTCTCAATCCATTTGTCACTAGCCTTTCCTTGCATCATATGCCCTTGTGCCTTCTTGATCATCTCAGGGTCGAAGCTATTGATTGGAGAAATGTCTTCCACAGGAAGAGGAGGTACTGAATTGGGCTCCAAGAAAGGTTGAATGTAGGCAGGTGAGATCTCACATACTCTTCCAATTGCTCAATTGTTTGCATTTGTACTCATTTCGAGAAAGTATGCGGGTAGAGGATTCCTTGAATAAATGAGCATCACCTTCGTGTGTAGCTTGACCCAATGAGATGCGGGTCAACTCATAGTCCTCATGAGTCATTTCCTCTATAAGTTTTGCATTTGGTTGGGCAACCTCCACATATTGATTATCGGAAACTCCACTGAAAAAGGGAAGTTACTTGTGCCTTCCTACCTCATTTGGTCTTCAGAATCTTTGTGATGGCCCCAAGGTCAGGTATTATAGCTTGTTGAGTTGTTCTTGGTTCACTTACTGAGCAATTCTTGGATCCATGGGAATGTATCTTCGAAGTAGATGTGATGTTAGCCACAGGGACATCTTCATGAGCTTGATGAGGGATCACATTTTGCTCATTATGGGAAGGTTCATTACAAGGAAAACATACTTGAATGTCGATGAAGGATGGGAGGCTGCAATGGATCAATCTTACCTGGCTCAAGAGGCTCTATGGGATTTTCGATGAATCTCACCTTCTTATGAAGCTTCCTAGAATAGGGAACCTCTGTGCGCCCTCTTTTCATTATCTTCTTTTCGAGAGATTCTTGTTCAATGGTTCTCGGTTGCATTGAAATGAGGTTTGGTTGCAATGTCTCTTCCTTTGAGGAATGACCACACTACCAAGTGTTTGATTGAGTGTTTAAGAACACTATTGTGAATGACATCAAGATGGAGTTGAGGATGATTTCTCATTCTTGTATACATGGTGCCCCACATGAAGATCACCTATTTACTCTTCTCAACTCTAGAGTACTTCTTGAATGAAATCAAATTTGGGATGCTTACATACCTTATTGCTCATATGCTTCTCATGAGATGATTTCTTGATTCTTCACACATGGTGATCTTGAGTGCCTTGATAGCTCAATTAGCTCACTTCAACTTGCTCCTTGGAGAGATGATGGCAGATTCAAGACACGATGACTCTCTCTGTTCCATGAGCTTTACATTCCAACCTTGAATAAGATGACACCCTTTTTCTCTTCACAATTCTCTTCCTCGACCGAGATGCCACTTGAGTGGAAACATTCCTATGACATCTAGACAACCTTTTGATCAATTTGTTTGCTGTGGGAATGGAACTCTTTCTCCCGATGAAATGATTGACCTTGAATGGAGCTTGATGATGAGTTACATGTTTTGACTCCAAATTGCACTAAGACACCATAAATTCCACCTCCTCGATGATGATCTACGGGATATGTGTGCTTGTTATCAAACATGGATCAAGTGTTTAGAAACACTTCGCGAGGTTGAGATGACTTCCTTCCTCACTCACAGTGAGCTTCTCTCATCATGCTTATGATGATCATCACTCTTGATGACTTTGAATTTCAATGGAGCTCTTGACTCTTTTCAAACTCTTTCGACCTCATAATGTTCTTGGTTTCACCTACTACACCTTGATGTGCTCTGATATGCTCCTTGACACAAATGTGATCAAAATGATGCTTTAGGATCCTTTGAAAGCTTGCGGAGGGTTAATTTTCTTGTTTGAGCCATGAAACATCTTCTTGACCTCGTAATGATGGCAAAAGCAACAATATGAGTGAAAACAGAGCCACCTGCAACTTTCTGGGCTCAAATTGAAAACTTTTATTTTTAGTAGGTGGGGTCATGAGTTGTTATTTTGAGAATTTTTGGAAATTTTGCACAATTCTTGTTCTCTGAAGCTCCTAATCCACTTAGGATACTTCCACATGATGATGATTTTCTATTTTTAGAAAGTTTCTATTTTAGGACATCTACTTTTTTCAAACCTGCTATTTTTAGAAAGTTGCCGATTGACCCCTTTTTAGTGTTTCTCACTGTTTCAGGATGTTTTGAATGTTGAAAGTTTGCTGTTTTGGGAAACTTACTATTTTTAGCATGTCATTGTTCAGAGCATATGCTATTTTTAGTAAGTGGACTTACCGGTGTCGGATTGCAACGAAACCACCATCATTGTGTTTTGTTTTGCATTGGGATCTCGTGCTCCAATTTTCACCGTTTTTCATCTGTTGGAACTCTTGGAAATAAAAAGGCAACTCTTAGGGTTTGGTTTTCAAATTGCTGCATCAAAAAAGCTAGGGCATCATATGATATGTATTTTCAATCTTCCCAAAGGCGTTTTGGAGAAGAACAATCTGACGAATTTTCATTGGAATCTGGTTTACGGTTAGAGAGAGCATGAAAAATCTTGGTTTTCAAGGCTATGGCTGTTCTGGAAATTTTTGTCAGCATTTCTGGTAAAAATGATATGTTTTTCAAGGTATTACTACAACAACAATGGTGGGAGGGTGACTTGTGGTGAAGAAATGCTTTAAAATGAGTTTTAACTCACTTTTATACTTCCTGCAAACTCTGGTTTGACAAACCCGGGTCGAGATAAGAGTTTTAATGTGAGGTTAGAAAATCAGGTTTAATGGGACGTGAGGGACATAAGGGACAACAAAGTGCGCCTTGGAGCAAGATTGAGACAAGTGGTAGCATGGGAGCAAGTGAGGATGAGATGGAGGGGTTGAAAAATCACATACGGAGCTGTAGAAGGTCATATGGAAGTCCAGGGGCTAGGTTTGATTATGAGCGCACTTTTCTATCCCATCTGTCCCTTGGGGACATGAGGGACACAAGGGACACAAAAGTGCGCCTTGAAGCAAGGTGGTGACATGTGGCATGGTGGAAAATTGGCTAAGTATGGATTTGTAACTTCTCCCTCACTCACACTCTCCTTGACTCATCTTATAGACTCAACTTGGGTTAACTTAACTACATATGGATGGTTTGAGAGTTAAAAATGTCACGGGGCGCACTTTCTTGCCCCTCTTGTCCCATTGGGCAAAGGGGACAAAGGGGACAAGAGGGAAGCGCCCAGGATAACACGGACAACACAAACAACACAGACAACAAGTGCTACAAAGTGCACCTATGGGAGGTGTATGGGGTGCACTTATGTGTCCCTCATGTCCCCCATGTACCCAAGGGGACAAAAGGGACAAGAGGGGCACAAAAATGCGCCTTGCCTCAAATGGAAAGCCTGATTTTACACTAGCTGTCCAAAAATAGCCTGAAAACTTACTTCTTTCACCTGGAGGCTTAAGATAATGTTTTGGGGTCAAATTTTATATGAATTTGACTCCAAAACACATTCTAAGACCAATGGAGGTGGTTTCAGAACTTGAATTTGCTTGCAACTCAAAAAAATGCCCCCTTTTGTTCGGAACTGCGAGGGCGGTTGCCTTTGTCTGGAATGTTTCATGAAACCATCAAACCTCAGATCAAAATGAATGTTCCCACCATGTAGAGAATTCTTCAAGCTTTCCGGTGCCTACTTGTTTTCCTCCTAACTCCTTATAGAGCTCCAGAGAATCGGTATAGAGCTCAGAATAGGAGAAGTCAAGGTTCACAATTGGTGCCCATTCCTCACACCTAAAAACCCGTTGAACAAACTGACCCTGAATTGTCAAAAATTTCCTAAAGCTTCCTAAATTACTTCCAACACCTTCAAGGCTCTCAATACCACCTTCGGATACTTAAGATTTTTTTCAGAACTCTCTCGGGGGTTGCACACATGCTCCGAAAAGGCCAAAATCAACTTTTCTAGGCTTCCAAAGAAAATAGTCTTCTCGAACTTCACTGAATGGAACGATGAACCTTATCATACCTCTTTGAACACTGAGACATGTTCATCACATGTATTAGGACCATTTCCCAGGCCAGGTTGATGAACTCATAGGAAGTAGAGTGGTCGGGAAGATGACTGAGGAGGATCAGAAGGAAAGACATCGCATTATGGCTTTAGTTGTCATGGTTGGAATTTTACATTTTTGGGCTAGTCAATTTACATGATAGCGTGACGATTGATCTTGCCTTGTTTGAGTCACTAAAACCAAACTTAAATGAACATTTTTTGGTGAAATCACTGGGATCATACCAATGGAAAAGTTGTGATAATGTCTAGTAACTGAAAGATAAATCAAGTTTCCTACCAACTGCGATTACATTGTTCTACTTAGTTATTTATATGCTTCTCTTGTTGGATGTTTTGTGTTTACTTCAATAGGTGTTATAGACGTGGCCCACACCCAAAAATATTGAAAATGTGGCAAATAAAGAAAGACCATTTGAGTACAAAGGATTCAACTGTAATGTTGGTCATATGTAGTCATAGATAAAATTATATACAATAGTAGTATATCTTATTATATGACGGTGACCAAGAGGGGACGAATGAGAGAGAGGAGTGAAGCATGATGAGACATCCCTGCATGCCCAAAAATGCTACAAGCAATAAACCACTCATGAGGCCACATGGGAATATCAAGAAGAAATGTGGAACTGATTTTCAAGGTGTAGGGATCCTATCTACCGGTTATTGGAAAAATGGGCCATATTTTTTTCCATTCACCATCAAATATCTCGATGGAGAAGAGTGCCAACTAAACACACAATTTCCAAAACTAAACATTTTTCAACTTAAATAGTTAAAGTTAGTTGTTAATCCTAAATTTGACCACTAGTTATCGCCTTGTGGGTTAAGGTCCCACTTATCGAGTTCTCACAACATGGTTTTGCTTTGCTTAACAACTTCAAGTTACTTAAGAGTTAACTGAATGTACTGATGGGGACGTTTCCCCTATGTTTTTAGGGGCGTCCCCTATAGGGGCATTTTGGGACTGGTAGAAAGCGTTCCTACCCTCCCCAAATTTTTTTAGGAAACATTTTGGGGATTCTGTTTTCCTAGTAGTGGACGACTAGTTGTCTCCGTATGGCCAAGGGACGTCTAGAAGTCCCCTAGTCGTACTAGGGATAGATAGGATTACCCTACGTCCCAACACATAAAAACACATTTAAAAAATGAAAAAACTCTAAAAAATTGCAAGTTTTGTGAGTTATGACTCCCCTACAGACTGCACAATCTGCCATCAACATGATGAATGGATTCCAATTGAGTGGAAAGAAGTTGAAGGTCCAACTTAAGTGAGATAACAAATAGAGCAAGCCTTATTGAATAGACACGCCCGTCATGCAAAGGGGAGGTTGGATGGATGGTGTTGTTCTTTACAAATTGAGATTGTTCCATTCAACATGTAGCAGTTATATCCTCCTTTTTTAGGGTTTAAAAATGGCTTGATGTATGATATTGAAGAGAGCAAATGAAGATTGTGGATGCTTATATATGCGGCTCCAATGCTGTCATATGAAAAAGGTGGGAAGCAATAGCTCCCTTTGGTGAAGATTGAAGGCTTGAAAATTCATGTCATTTATGTGCATATTGCACAATAGAACATGTGATCTAGGTGCCCTTGTTCCCTTTTTAAATCACTTTTTGGAATAAACCAATATATCATATATGTTTTGGAATTGATTTTTAGTTTTGTTACTACTAGATTAATGTAAGATTATTATTGTTATGCATTGCTTCTATTTCTATATTACAATGTTTTATGCAACAATGAATTTGAATGTGTTATGGATATGCAATCATTTGGAGGAAATTTTGTAGACCACTGTGTTTTGTACATGTAATTATGTAAATTACTTGTCTTGAACTCTCCTACATAAATGACCATGTAATTATTATATATATCCACATTGAATATTATGTGAAATCTCAATTCAGCTCTAATGTTATGTAATAAGGTTCTATAACATATATGATGAATGCCTTATCAATGTTATCATATGAATATTTGAAAGTTCCTATATTTTTAAATTTTCCCCTATTTTTAATAGCAGTCCCTTAAAAAAATGGCATCCAAAAGAATCCGTCCCGGAAACGTGTCCCCGTGTCCCCTACCATCCCCGTCCCGGAAACTTGGTGGAACATAGGAGTTAACTCTTTTCCCAAACCCACTTCCCTAGTTTCACTATGAGGACTTTATAGGTTATGAGGTCGAAACATGACGCCGCTTCTCAGCTTCAGTTTTAGGTTTAGTCAGTCGTCTCTAGGACTCTTTGCTAACTCGGACCTTCACAAGGCCCCCAATGCTCATTTATATTAGTTGTAGCTTTAATGGATTCTAGTTCTTCCTTTTGTTTCGAGGACTATGAATATTAGGAGCATTTGTCTCACACTACTGGTACAAAGATTAATTATAAACTTTGTATGGTCAAATGACTAAAATTAGATGGACAATACAAGTATTTAGATCACATCGCAGGCCATATTGCAATTAAAAAGGCCTTAGTCCTAATGCATTCATAGTGCTACATTCGTTGGTGAATAGATGCCGTAATAACAATCTTATCAAGTTCTCATCCTAAGGTTTTAGTAGTCAAGAAATACACTATGGAACATTTCTCCTAATACATTCATTATGATCTCCCAACTTAATCAATATGTTGCCCAAAGGTTTCTCTTCACCAAACATATAGTCCTGTTGTCTGTGTTTTGCATGGGCAAAATTCACTTGAAAACAGGACAACCATACCCTAGTGTCGAAAAATTTCTATTGTGAACCTTTCCAAGACACCCCAAGGTTAGCATATTCCCCATATCAGTCCTATCTTGTCCTTCCAATGGTCCATATGTGTGTGTCATCCTTCCTTGTAGGTGATTTAGGAAGAAAAATATCATTCAAGCACTTCAGGAGCAATATCTCAAAAAGTGGGTTTTTAAACAATCTTAGGAAGGGCTATTATCAACCTTTCTAAGACAAGTTCATAATCTCCGAAGCTGTGTTGAGGGCCCAAATTCATCAAGGAGGTGTATTTAAGAGCCAGGGTCATTGTGCAACTAATTTAGGAAGATTTTGGAAAGATTTGAAGATTTAAGAGCCAGTTCATCAAAAGCGGGTTTTTGAGGCCGAAGGAGCTTACATCGTGAAAGAGTACTTGAACTTCAAGAGGTGATTCCGGGAGCTTCGGAATGAGTTGTGAGCCAAACAAGATATCAATGGAAAGCATTTTTAGTCCTCTACATGGTGAAAAAATCAGATTCATCATAAACCCCATGCATTTTTCTAGGCAACTCATTCTTTCCAAGCACAGCTAGCAGTCGAGAAAAAATGAATTTTTTGAGGGTGTTGCAGTCAGAATCAAGGCATGAGACCCATCCCATCCTTCTCAAAATTCCTTTTCCATGCAAATTCATATAAAGAAGCGTGAAAAAAGTCATCCGGGAGCTCAAGTTATGCCTCCGTCAAGTTGCTCCCCAAGGTAAAATCAAGGAGTTAGTCAATTTTAGGGGTGGACACGTGTCAAGCCTAGGTAGTGGCGCATTTTTTTGCACCAACCGTCCCAAATGTTTGGGACGGTTGGGACACAAAACTCCCTAGCCTCCTAGATAAGCTCCTGGACCATGATATGACCTTCTTAGAGCCTAAATAGCCCAATTAAGCCCCGTGCACCATTTTCTAGCCCTCGGCTTCATCCAATCACGGAGCACCACATGGACCAATCAGAGAGGGATGCACTTTTGTGCACCAACTGTCCCAAATGTTTGGGATGGTTCGCTAATCACCCACATGACCCAAGAAGTTGCCTATTGGTCTTTTTCAAGCCCCCTCTCTCCCGCCTTGGGAAATCACGTTCGACAAGTGGACCAATGGGAAGGGGCGCACTTTTTTGCACCAACTGTCCCAAACGTTTGGGACGGTTGGGACAAAAAAAGTGTGCCATGCCCAAGTTGAAGAAATTTCAAGTTTTTGCATTTCTTGTGCTGCTTCTTCTATGTGCGCACGAGAACTTCACTGCTAGAAGGAATTTTTTTCTCCATCACCATTGCTTCCACCTCTTCATTCCTTCATTGCACATCCATTCCCATTGCTCCACTGCTGCAATATTCACCAAACCCTTGCTTTTCCAGCCGTCACCATGGCCATTTTTTGCCAGAAGCTTCCATGACCAAGAAACGAAGAAATCTTCATAACTCATGATCTGTACATCGAATGCTCTTGAAATTTTGGCCACATCTCTTCCTCCCAAATGCCTTTAAGCTGCAAAAAACAGAAGTTGAAAAGATGCCTCAGATTATTAATGGCAGCAAAAACTCCATTTTGTGCCCTGGCTCTCATTCTTCAGATTTCCCATTAATCTGGCAGTCGAATCAAGCTAGAATTTTGAACACAACTTTCAGATAAAAAACCTATCCCATTGGAGTTGATTTCATTGCTATCGGAGGTGGAAAATAATTTGTCAAAAAACTTGGTGACTCCATTAATGGCTGCCATGGTAGCTCCATGCCCGAAGCTCTCACTAGACAAAAAATTCGTTTTTATTTCTGAGCTTTCCAATGAGCAAAACATAGTGAAATTTGGAACACGAGATCACGACAAAGAGATGAATCCAAAATATCATACCCGTTGCAAATGGAGGCCGTTTTGGATACTAAAAATAGCATGTTTTATCTCCCCACTTGCACAAAATAGTAAGTCCCGAATTGCAAGTTTGATCACTCAGGACAATCAGGAAAGATGCAAAATGGAAAGCAAGGCGAAAAACGACAATTTTCCCAAAATAGAAGCTCCCCAAAAAGCAACACCTTAAAAATAGAAATGTGTTAAAAATAGCAATGCCTCAACAATGGAAGAGGATGGAATGTGCAAGAGGTTTAGAAGGTGAAGTTGGAGCAAAACAGGTGATATGTCCCAAAATAGCAGCTCCTAGACCCAGGGTCTAAAAATAGAAAGTTTCGGTTTTGAGTGTAGGAAGTTGCGAGATGATCCCTTTTTACTCATATTTCCGCTTTTGGACTCCCAGCGGGATGGTAAGATGATTTCATGGCTCAAACAGAGGAATGAGAACTTCATAAGGGTCTTGGAAGCATCATCTTAAGTTCAATTGTGTTCAGAGGCAAAATAGTGCATCGCAAGGCACAATAGGTGAATTCATCTTCATCACTCAGGGAGCTGGGTGATTTAAAGTAAGTCGGTCAGGGTGAGCTCAATGAGCTAAAAAGGTTCATGATCATCAATAAAGTATCAGGGAGGATCATCGTGAGCATTGCCTATGTTCATCCCAAGCCCACATTGGGAGGTCTCGAAACAATTTTTCTAAACAATCATTGGTCCGGGGTGTCCGTGCATTGTCATTGTATTGTCACCCTCAAAATTCTCCTCATTTTCCAAGTCTAGACTTAAAATTTTGAGTTGGTGCTTCTAAAAATATTGAAAACAAAGTATTGTGCAAAATGGTTCTTCCCGAGGGCTTGTGGTCTCCTGAAACTTCTTCACCGGATGGGAAATTTTTTGCCATTTCGAAAAGGTAAAGAATTCCTCCTAACTCTTCATATTTTTCAAGTTATGGCCCGACGGACTTGAGATGGTATTATTTGCCCAAGGCAGGTTGGCGTGGCTGCGGGATTTTTGGCACTTAACACCTTTTGGAAAAGGCGCAGTTGGCGATGGCGGGCCCAAGCCCACTTGAGGTAGAAAAAGAATGCCTAAGGCTTGCCACCAATCAGATGGTGTCATGTAGCCGTGTTGAAAAGTCAAAGCGGGGATGCGGGTCGGCGGAGAATTTTGAAGTTTTAAGCTTTTTGATCAAAAAGAGTTAAAAGTAAAAAAAAGCGATCCGCGGCCTGTTGCGAGAAGATAATGCCACGTGTTTGATTGTTGAAAAGTCAAAGCGAGGCTACGGATCGGCGGAGGATTTTGAAGTTTTAAGCTTTTTTGATCAAAAAGAGTTAAAAGTAAAAAAGCGATTTGCGACCCTATCGCCAAGCAGATAATGCCACGTGTCTGGCCGTTGAAAAGTCAAAGCGGGCGAGCGGGCCAAAATGTTCCAAAATGCCTTTTCACTATAAAAGCTATAAAGCGTAAAGTTTTCCCCTGTGCCCGCTCCAATCAATTTCTTCCACGTGGGCGGCCCAAATTTAAGGTTGTAAAATCAAATCGAATGGCCCATATTTAAACTGGTGAAATAATGTAACAGTCGTATATTTGAAAACCTGGTTTTTCCGCCATTAATGTTTCTTTGCGAATCAAGAATTCGAAAGAGTGCAAATGATTAGAATGATTTATAACCGTTTCTTGCTTGCTCGAGGAAGTTGTAACCGTCTCTTGCGAGCTATTTCATGGGCTTTTCAAAGCCATTGTAAGGGGTTGGAATTTTGGATATTCTCGAGGCTGTAATTTCGAATCGAAAGAAACCAATACAAGGGTTTTCCCCTTTTTCCTTTGTTTTCTCTTTCCTTCTTGCTCGATCTGTGAATCATTTAATCCTTGCACGATTAGAAAGCGTGTTCTAGTTTATACAATCTCAAGAACTTTGAGTTTGTGGATTGTGCCCTTTATAAACGTGAATGGTTCGCTCTATATCTCATTTTCTCAATACATATAAGGGTTTTCTCTACCATCTCTTTTCCCTTAAAGTATTGTCTTCTTACGCCTCCATCCTTTCTTCAAGTCTTCTATCCTCATGTATTGATAAATTTTCAAGCATAAAACACATTTCAAGATATCGGGAAACCACCATTGAATGAAAGATTGTGTATTTGTACATAGGTTTTGCCCACTTGCTTTCAATAAGGGAACCTCTCCCTTTAAAGAGGAGGGACTTGCTTGTCCCCCGATTTGTGGTTTCATTCAGTGCAAATTTGAAACCCAACGGTTTTGGCGACTCCATTAGGGATTTGTTCAACAAATTTCTTTTCTAAAAAGAACAACTAATTTGATCATTTCTTTGATCGGCAACTCTAAGATACACTCGTGGTAAAGGGCTCTTGGAATTGAAGATCCCTAATTTCAACCCCCCTGGATCAACAAGGTTTTCAACTTCCTCCAACAAGAAGAAATAGAAGAGCTCGTTCCACAAGCACACCTCTTGTTGAAGACAAAGCTTCTGGTAGTAGCATTCCTCAAGTACAACTTAGCCCTAATCTTCGTGCCCTAATTCTTGCTGGTGTCTCAGTTCCACTTCAAGCAATCTTTCCAAGGATGGCAACACCTCGGCCTTGGGGACAAAGAGTTGGGCCTCTAGCTCTTCCTCAACCATTACATGAGTTACCTAGGGGTAACAGGAAGAATTTTCCCAAATTTAGAGGTGATGGAAAAGTGCACCTGATGAACACATTACAACCTTCATTGTTGCATGTGGGGTCCTTGGAGTTGAACATGAGGATGTCTCTGTTAGGTTGTTTGTGGAGACCTTGCAAGATAATGCTGCAAATTGGTTTTACCATCTTCCTGCTGGGACCATCACCGATTGGACTACTATGAGGATTGAATTTGAGCAGCGTTTCAAACCTGCTGAAGATGTGCATGCTTTGTTAGCTGAGATTTCTCAAATCAGAGGAGCCACATGAGCCTATGAGAGAATTTGTGGCCAAGTTCAACAAGTTGATTAACAAGATTGATCAAGATTCGAAGTGTTTCTTCTTGAATGCTCAATTCTAGAAGTAAGCTATGCCCGAGGAGAGCAAATCTTGCAACTTTGGATGCTTGATCGGAGATTGGGTGTCGGTGTGGAAGATGACTTGATCATGTCGGCAAGTTGAAAAGGGAGTCTTTCAAATCAAAGCATCTTCTTCTTCCTCTCCTCCGGAGGTAATGCAGATCGAGTTGATGCAAAAGGCTAATGACCTCATTGCCATCAAGAAACAATTGGCTCAACATGCTCCATATCAAGATGTTCCAAGGAAGAATTTTCAGCCTAGGAACCGCTTGCCCTCTTCTCAAACCAAGTTGGCCATTGAAGGTCCACCCCTCAAGGTGCCTGTCAATGCTACTTGTGAGGTTCTTGAGCTTGATGATGAGGAAGAAAATGGGCTCTATGATGAACAAGAAGAGGAAGCTGATGAAGAACTAGAGGAGCCTAGTGGTTCTCGAGTTCATTTCCTCACCACTGAAGGTGTGGATGATGAAGATGACTATGATGATGTAGTGGCTGAGATGAACAGTGAGTCATATGTTGTTATGACCGAGAGTAGACCAACAAAAAGGAAAAGTGGTGCAACCCACTAAAAGATCCAAGGAGCACCCCATCACCATCCCGGTGATTGCAAGAAGAGGAGCTCCTATTCCTACTACTTCCACCCAAAAGGTAAGCTCTGCTAGTCCTTCTCCCTCTACTTTTGCTTCTGGGAATTCTTGTCCAACAAATGATAAAGCTGATAGATCAAAAGCTCCTCCTACTCCTAGTAGTGATTCCCCATCCACATCTGGATCTTTTGACATTATAGACCATCTTAAAAAGATGAAGATTCAGATTTCTGAGGCAGAGTTCTATCAAACTCATCCTAAAGCCTTTGCCAAAATGGTTAACTTTGTAAATTCTAAATCTAAAACCCCAGCCCATTCTTCTAAAGGCCTTTTGCCCACTCTACCTCAACCCAGCCTTGTGGCTGCAGTCACTTCACCCAATGAGAAGATCAAACCCTTCCATGTGACTCTCCTCATTTCTCTGGGGTAAGGTTCATCCTTTCTCCTTCAAGTTTCAGTTTGAAAATACCAACAATACTGCTGAGTATGAGGCCCTCATTCTTGGGTTGAGCATGGCGAAGGAAATGGGAGTGAAGAACCTTCTTGCTCGTGGAGATGCAGAGCTAATTGTAAAACAAGTTAGAGACCTTTATCAGGTAAAGAACAGAAGGTTGAAGCACTATAGGAATCTGGTCTGGGATTCCATTGAATTCCTTGATGCTTTTTCCATTAAAGTTGTGCCAAGGAAAAGAAACACTAGGGCTGACTCTCTAGCTGTTTCAAGGTCCTTGTTGATTCCTCATCCGACTTCCATCGGGAGAAATTCACCATTGAGATGATCCATAGACCCAGTGTGCTCAATGATAAATGTAAATAAGCGGCAAGTTTTCAATGATGACCAGCATTTGCTTTCTTTCTTGGAGCTAGAGACAACTTTGATCAGTCATTTGTAGTTTGAAGGAAGTGACAATCTGCCTAGAGAGTGTGTGTCATCAAATGAAGAGGGTGTCAAAGAAGAGATGGATCAAGATGGATGCATCAAACTGAAAGGCAACAAAATCCCTAAAGGGTTGGTGAGTTTGGAGGATCTTTTTGATAAACATGATAGGTATATGAAGTCTAAAGTTTCCCAAGGAGCCCGACAATCTGCTGAGATTGAGAAAGTGAATATTGGGAGTCTTGATGATCCCAAAATGGTCAACATTGGAAAATGTTGCACTCAGGAAGAGAAAAAGAAGGTGGTGAATCTGTTGAAGAGGTATGTTGATGTTCTGGCTTACTCTTATGATGATCTTAAGGATTTTCAGCCTAAAGAAATACAACATTTCATTCCTCTTAAGCCTGAGATCAAACCCTTCAAATAGAAGCAAAGGCAATATAATCCAAAGATAGCTGATACAATTTTCCAAGAAATACAAAAGCTTTTGAAGGCTAAGATCATCTTCCCCATCCACCATTCAACGTGGATTGCTAATATAGTGCCTGTCAGGAAGAAGAATGGTGAGATCCAAATTTGTGTGGACATCAAAAATCTAAATCAGGGTTCTTTAAAGGACAACTACCCTCTCCCCATGATGGACAAGTGTTGCAAGTGTCACGAGGCTCGGAGATGCTATCTGTGTTAGATGGATTCTCGGGGTGCAATCAAGTAGAGGTGAATCTGCAGATCAACATAAGATTGCCTTTACTACTCCTTGGGGCACCTTTGCATACAAGAGGATGCCATTTGGTCTCATCAAATGTTGGTCTACTTTCAGAGGGCCATGGACTTGGCTTTTTTGGGTTTGAAAGGGAAATGCATTGTTGCGTATTTGGATGACTTGACAGTGTTATCTAAAGCAAGAATAGATCACTTCAACACCTTGAAACAATATTGCAGAAGTGTAGAGAGCATGGGATTTTTTAAACCCTAAGAAGTTTGTGTTTTGTGTCACAGAAGGAAAGCTGTTGGGACACATTGTTTCAAAGGAAGGGATCAAGATTGATCCGGAGAGAGTTCAGGCCATCCAGCAAATTCCTCTTCCATCAAGTAAGAAAGGTGTCCATTCTTTCTTTGGTAAGATCAATTTCCTAAGGAGATTCATCCCGTTTTACGAGAACTTACTATGAGCATTGCTCACATGATGCAAGGAAGCAAACTTTTGGTTGGTCCTCCGAAGGAAAAATCCTTTGAGGACATTAAACAAAGCTATTGCAAAGACTCCAATCTTGGCGTGCCCACGACTTTAGCAAAGATTTCATTATCTATTGTTATGCCACCTTGAAAATACCTAGCTGCTTTGTGTTAGCTCGGAAGAATCTTGAAGATCATGAGCTCCCAATTGCATTCATGAGTTATGTCTTGAAAACTCATGAGCTGAAGTACACCATGAGGGAGAAACATGCTTTTGCAGTTGTCAAAGTTGTCAGCAGTTTAGGTTTTACATCCTTAATTCTCATTCTATGGTGTTGGTGCCTGATACAACAATCAAATCCATTCTTACTCAGTAAGAATTTGGAACTAAGAGAGGTAATTGGGTAGAAAAGGTGCAAGAAAATGATCTCGACATCGGGCCAACAAAGTTGATTCGGGGTAAGGGCACTGTGTGAACTCATTACTAAGGGAGTGCATCAAGGATTTGTCGAAGATGGAGTTGATGTCCCCTGTTGTTCTGTTCCTCGGCCTAGACAAATGTATGGTATGCCGACATTGCTCACTTTCGACCTATGGAGAGTGTCCATCTCACTTGAGTGCCAATGAGAAGAGAGCCATCGAACTAAGTTTTGCACAATATGTCTTTATGGGAGAATGCTTTGTTCAAACGAGGCATAGATGGAAGGTTTTGAAGTGTGTAGACAAGGAGCAACAAAAGCATTTGTTCTCTGCTTTTCATGACCAAGCTTGTGGGGGTCATTTCTCCTCTGCTATAACTCATAAAATACTTTGTGCTGGTTATTATTGGCCCACTTTGTTCAGAGATGCATCAAAATGGGTTGGTAAATGTGAAGCATGCCAAACGTTTGTTGGAAGACCTAAGTTGGCTGCTTTGCCTCTCAAGCCTATAGTGATTGAAGAGCCATTTCAACAATGGGGTTTAGACTTCATTGGAGCACTCAATCCATCTTCCAAGTCTTTGGGCATACCCCTGTGTTGATCGCCACAGACATTACTTCACCAAGTGGGTGGAAGCCATCCCGATCAAGAGCACTACTTCAGGTAGTTTTTGCAACTTCATTAAGGAGAACATATTGATCGGGTTTGGGACCCCAAACAAAATTGTGATTGACAATGCTTCCAACTTTTCTTTTGTTGAGATGATGGACTTCTGCTATGGGTATGGGATCTCCCTTGCTCATTCTTTAGATTACTACCCCAAGGGAATGGACAGGCAGAATCAACAAACAAGAACTTGGTGAACATAGTTAGAAAACTTGTAAATGATTCTCAGAGGAATTGGCATAAGAAGCTATATGATGCACTTTGGGCTGATAGAATTACACCCAAGAGAGCAATTGGAATGTCTCCTTTCCAAGTGGTGTATGGTGTGGAAGCTCAACTACCAGTCATGGTGGAATTGCCAGCCTTGCATTTGATGAAAACCATTGAAGATTCAAGTTTCAGTAGCTCTTTGGACAAGAGAATTTTGTACCTTCAGAAGCTTGATGAGGACAGATTGCAAGTGGTTGATAGGATAGCAGCTCATCAGTTGAAAGTGAAGGCTTTGTTTGACAAGAAAGCCAAACCTAGAGTTTTCCAAGTGGGAGACATTGTGCTGCTTTGGGACAAAAGACATGAGCCACGAGGAAGCCATGGTAAGTTTGATTCTCTTTGGCTTGGTCCTTTTAGAATCAGACATTTTGTTGGAGAGAACTCTTTTTATCTGGATTACATGGATGGATCTCCTCTCCCACTTCCTTATATAGTGGATGTACCTAAAGTTCTTCAATTCCTAGGTGGCTAGGAAGTCCTTTTGTACATTGCGTTTGGTTTTTGGTTTTGGCTTGTGTCCCTTTCTTGTTCTTTCTTTGTGTGGTGTGTTTTGTTTTGGGTCTTCCCTTTTGGTTTGTTTTGTTTCTTTTCCCGTCTTGTGTGTGTTGCCTTGTATTGGTTTTGCTTTTAACTCCTTTGCCCAATGGATAAGGCACTGGTCCTCTTTCCCGAGTTATCTGCAGTTCTTGATCTTGCCTTGTGTCTTTGTTCCAAGCCAAGTCATCCCCAGAAAGAGCCAGCTATTGTCACCCTCAAAATTTCCCTCATTTTCCAAGTCTAGACTTAAAATTTTGAGTTGGTGCCTCTAAAAATATTGAAAACAAAGTATTGTGAAAAATGGTTCTTTCCAAGGGCTTGTGGTCTCCTGGAAACTTCTTCACCAGATGGGAAATTTCTTCCCATTTCGAAAAGGTAAAGAAGTCCTCCTAACTCTTCATATTTTTCAAGTTATGGCCCGACGGACCTGAGATGGTATTATTTGCCCAAGTCAGTGGGGGGCTGCGGGAGTTTTTTGGCACTTAATACCTTTTGGAAAAGGGTGCAGTTGGCGATGGCGGGCCAAGCCCCGCGCAGAGAGGTAGAAAAAGAATGCCTAAGCCTTGCCACTAATCGATGGTGCCATGTAGCCGCGTTGAAAAGTCAAAGCGGGGATGCGGGTCGGCGGAGAATTTTGAAGTTTTAAGCTTTTTTGATCAAAAAGAGTTAAAAGTAAAAAAGCAATCCGCGGCCCGTCGCTAAGAAGATAACGCCACATGTCCGATTGTTGAAAAGTCAATGCGGGGATGCGGTCGGCGAAGGATTTTGAAGTTTTAAGCTTTTTGATCAAAAAGAGTTAAAAGTAAAAAAGCGATCTGCGACCCCTCGCCAAGCAGATAACGCCACGTGTCTGACCGTTGAAAATTCAAAGCGGGAAGCGGGCCAAAATGTTCCAAAATGCCTTTTCACTATAAAAGTTATAAAGCGTAAAGTTTTCCCCCGCGCCGCTCCAATCAATTTCTTCCACGTGGGACGGCCCAAATTTAAAGTTGTAAAAGCAAATCGAATGGCCCATATTTAAACTAGTGAAATAATGTAACGGCCGTATATTTGAAAACCTGGTTTTTCCGCCATTAACGTTTCTTTGCAAATCAAGAATTGAAAAGGCGCGAATGATTGGAATGATTTGTAACCATTTCTTGCTTGCTCGAGGAAGTTGTAATTGTCTCTTACGAGCTATTTCATGGGCTTTCAAAGCCATTATAAGGGGTTGGAATTTTGGATATTCTTGAAGCTGTAATTTGAATCGGAAGAAACCAATACGAGGGTTTTCCCCTTTTTCCTCTGTTTTCTCTTTCCTTCTTACTCTAATTTGTGAATCATTTAATCCTTGCATGCTTAGAAACTTTGTGTTCTAGTTTATACAATTCAAGAACTTTGAGTCATGCGGATTGTTGCCCATCATAAACGTGAATGGTTCTACTATGTATCTCATTTGCTCAATACATATAAGGGTTTTCTCTACCATCTCTTTTCCCTGAAAGTATTGTCTTCTTTTGCCTCCCTCCTCTCTTCAAGTCTTCTATCCTCATGTATTGATAACTTTCCAGGCATAAAACACATTTCAAGATATCTGGAAATCTTCATTGAATGAAAGATTGTGTAATTGTACATAGGTTTTGCCCCTGCTTTCAATAAGGAAACCTCTCCCATTAAAGAGGAGGGACTTGTTTGTCCCCTGACTGTGGTTTCATTCCAAGTGCAAATTTGAAACCCAACACATCGTCAACAAGTTCTTCGTCAAAAGCGGACGTATCCCCATTCATGTTATGGAGCATTCTCCCCCTTCTCTCTTCATTCTTCCTTCTCTTCTCTACCCCTCCTTTCTAATTCTTCGTGTCGAGCAATCATAACATTCATCCTATTCATTAAAGTGACTATGGTCTAAAAATATAATAAGTCACCCTTATTTTATAAAAGGGGACTTAATGTTCTTTCCTAGGAATGTCAAAAGTCACAAGTGGAAAAGGCAAGTGAAAAGACACATGGGGGTAGGCGAAGAGTCATTTCTTAGTCTATATAATGTAATGACACCCTCATTCTTAAGGGTTGTCAATTTTGTGTTGATGATGAGAGATTATCACTTGTGAAGAAGCAAAAGATAGCAATTCCTCTATTTTCTCATCTCTATGTTCTTCCCACTCTCACTATGTACAATTTTGCTCAAGCATCAATGAAGAAAGGAGTTTGTTGCCTTTTTGATAAGGAGATTTGTGAGACTTTGTGTTCTAAATCTTAACTTGTCTTGTTGCCATTTGCAAAATTGTATTTCTTCTAATCTATGTGTGTTGGAATTTTCTGGTTAATGGTTGTAGGAATCTGATTTTCTACCTACAACGTTAATCCCCCTCTCTTTTTCTCACTCCCTTTCCCGCTCTCTTAACAAATTCCTCTCTTGCAAGCAATTGCAAGTTTTTTGTTGCAGGGTCAGTGGAGTGCCCCTGTTGGATTCCCAACCGTAAGGCCACCACAAAAATCAATTTCACATGCGCATAATAATATGGAGCTGCACCATTCAAGTAGAGGGACTTAGATTCCCAGAGCGTTGGCAAGATATCCACCAATTTGTCCACCCGACAAATTTTCTCTCCAACAAGTCCTTATGTCTCCTAGTCATTACTTGGAATATTGGTTCACACATCAAGAAGGACTCATAAGCAGATTTAAGTGACTTCACACATCCACCAAAAGTAACCACTGTATTCCTTTACCTCATTTCAACCCATGAAGTTCATAAAGGCAACAAGTAATGAGTCTCGAGAACATTTTGCTTATTGTCCAGTTGCACTTGAGACATTGCTACATCTAGTCATTTGTAGGCCAAATGACACTACCATTCTTGTGCGTTTTCTCGTCTCAATTTGTTTTCAACTGAACATTCAACACTTTTTCTAAACACGTGACAGTGGTGAAAATCAAAATTAAGTTTTTTCTATGTGATGGCTAGAATCCATTTCAATAGCCAACCTCTAAGTTATGAAGTTTTGGTTTGAGATTTACACACAAAACACTTAGTTTTATTTAATAATAGAGAGCTTACATATATAGGCTTATTGATCTCCTTAAAATAGAGTCAAGCCTATCCAAATCCCGACAAAATCTCGCTCAATCCTATCTATGATGAGTTGTTTGATAATGACTCATACACACATAAATCACTCTAATAATATTAAAATATGGCAAGCACTAATAATCCTAACATTCCCCCCTTAGCGCGGACACATGGAGAGGAACCATGCCACATGAACTAGAAACAAACATGTATGTCAACACATCAACACATATACATATGTTCAAAATGGAACTAGGTATGCACTCTGCTACTCGTACAACTCTACTTCTAGTGATAACATACATACGCAAACACAACTGTTCACGCTTTCACTTCTAGTGAGTGTTGGGCTTCTCACTGGCAAATCACTTACTTCTAGTGATAACCTACATACGCAAACACAATTGTTCACGCTTTCACTTCTAGTGAGTGCTGGGTTTTCCATCAGCCTATCACTAAAGTAGTACTTACACAACAGGGAATTTGTTGTAGACAATTGCTCCGTGTACGTCTGCTTACAATAGTTTATTTTGATCACCCCACACAAAAAAATGAAGATTCAGGACTGGGACCTCACTGTTGTGTTTGTAGCCACTGTACACAATCATTGTCATCCAATCGCAAACAACATGGATGATCATTCTGCCAATTGGAATCGTTCTCTGCTTTAATCCATTCGGGGCAATTTTGTTTTGCCACTAATGCAATGTGCAACCCCTTCATTAGTGTCGAACTTGAGGTTGCTGATGGGCCTCCTACCTTTGTTGCCCCTATTCTCCAGCTTAATCCTGGTCACTCAGCAAGACCGACTTTATAGAGGCGAAAATGCATATTTCCCAAGACGGCGGGCGATATCCTCTAGAAAGGGGCATGAAATTTTCGACTTTAACTTTTAATACCAACATACAAATAATATTGAGAGGACGGAGACTTACCCTAAACAAGACACACAATATTGACCATTTTATTTAATAACAAACGATCACAATTTTTTGACTATAGACATTTTAATGATGCTAAAACATACAACCTGTATTATGAAAGTTATATTTGGAGACAAAAATTATAATAAAGTAATGATATAAATAACTAGACATCAAACTATTAACAGACTATATCAAGTAGCCTAAGACATTAGATACAAAACAAATTATTCCTGTAGACTAAGGCAATTTGGCAAGTAATGGCGACATCTCCTAGTTTGTTTGATTGCTGACAGGTAGATGATAGAATTATGGCCCAGTATGCATGGACAAGCATATTCATAAACGAAACATGAGCGAAAGTAGTATATTCCATGGCATTGACAGCAAGTGCGCGAGGAAATGCACAGGGTGTGACTGGAGCTGCTGTGTCAACGTGGATAGAGTGTCATATGTTGGTAGAGATATGAAGGCCTGGATCAATCTGACAAAGCTGTAGGGAGGACTGCGGGAACGGAGATTCAAGAATAACACGCCAATGTTGGAAATGAATCACGAGTCTGTGCTGACAGGGATAGCTCAGCCATGTTTAAGTGAACATCACATGGTTGATAATGATTAAAATGTACATTGCACAGAAACACATGAAGGAGATGTTTGGATGTGTCCGCTTTTCTGCTGCGTGTGTTTGGGCAAAGACATAGTGAAATGAATGCAACTTAGTAAGGTTAAGTGATCGAGTGATCAACCCTAACAGAAGATTGAGATACTCTTTGTGCAAAGCAGAGTTCTGATGATACAGTCCACCTTCTATGTCTTCCAAACACTGTACATCTGATCATTAGCATTCATCACTGCCTCTAAAACTCAGAAAGATGGTTGGATCATTTGCCTTATTTACACAAGATGGACATCACAAAGATGTTACATTCAGTCTCCTATATCTATTAGAATATAAGGCGTATAATTTAGTATTAAGTTACTATTAGTTATGTATTAGCTAATAAATGGTTGTAACCACTTCAACCATTTTGTAACCATCTCTCACATAATAAATTGACAGACACACAATGAACATGTGTGCATTCCGGTTTCTCTTCATTCCTTGTGCACATTTTCTAACATTGGTATCAGAGCCCTTGGTGCTCAAAGGGATCTGCAAACCGAAGGAAGAACATTCAGAATATTTTCGAGGGTCATGAAGGCCATATTGCCTATGAACTAGGGCACAGAATAAAGGTCTGAGACAGATTCGAAAGGGCATAAAATACAGTTGCGGAAAGGGTCACGAAAGCTTCAAAAGAGCATAAAAACAGTTGCGAAAAGGGCATAAATAAGGTCGTGAGGGCCTGCAAAGTAGTCACAAGGGCTGGAAAGCTTAGAAACAAGTGTGCAGAAGTCAACAAATCTAGTTACTGAAGGAAAATACACTCCATTTCTGCCATTATCCACAATCGCGAGTTCTGCCTTTTCAAAAATGTTATTCACAGTTTTTGGTATGAATGCAGTTGTGAGTTCAGTCTCCATGCATTACTCGGTTTCAAGGGCATTGTAGACACTCAAACCCATAGTTCAAAAAATCGTTATCGGCGATTAATCGGCAGGCCAAATTTTGACTCGGAAATTGGGAATCGGCAATTTATCGGCATTAATCGGCAACTTTATCACTACTTTTAAAAACATTTAAATTCATAAAATATACTTAAATTAAATGTAAAAACAATGTTAAATGATGCGAGAAGTGACTCTGTACAGTATAGTACAAGTATACTATTATATTGTATACTAGTATACTATTATAATGTTAAATGATGTTAAATGTTAAATCGTTATGCTGTTAAATGATGTTAAATGTTAAATCGTTATACAATATACTATTATAATTTTATAGTGTATATTGTACAATTAACTATAAATTTATAATAATGTACAGTATATACAAAACGAATAAAATTAAATTTATAGTGTATGTTATAGATTGTATAAAATTAAATAATGTATTTTATATAAATGTATACAATGTACAATATACTATATAAGTTGTATATACCATAGTTGGAATACTCGCATAGTTGTATTTTTAATTACTAATTTGTCTACAAGCGATCAAAGCTCATGATTCTTTTAGAAGATTGCAAGAAGTTGCTTGGTCCAAAAAGGTGCAAAAATGGATTTTATGAAAATAAGAAAAATATTGCCATCAATGCGTAGAGCTCGAGAAAATATACACTTTTAGAGAAAACGACACCTGAAACGGAGCCACAGAATGAAAGTTATGGCACATGCAAGTTTTTGCTACTACATCTTCCTGGACCCTTTCCAAAAATGGCAATTTTTTTTCTGTCCTTGTGTTTTTTTCACCAAAAATCCAAAAAAGGAAATAAATGCCAAAAAGGAAAAAACGATTCGAGCAGAAGAAAACAGGCGGAAAAAATGCAGAAACTAAAAACGATTCGAGCAGGAGGAAATGGAGCGATTTCCCACAATTTTTCACACGATTTTTAGGTTATTTAGCACGGAAATCGCCGATTTATCGGCAATAAATAAATCGCGATTTATGGAAAGATAAATCGTTTTGCATGTGAAAAACGATTTATTGCGATTATCGTTCGAGTAATCGTTATTTTTAGAACTATGCTCAAACCAAAGGGGCAAAAATGCCAAAACATTGTCAATTCCATAGGCGTGATTTCAAGCGGGATTTACGGTCATTAGAGCACATTTTTAATCACAACCAACAAAGACATTCATCCGACGGCTAAATACAATTACAATAATAAGAAGACAATATGGGTATTCTGCATTTGTATTTTTATTACAAATTCTAGCAGAGGTATTTTTATTAAATAAAACTTTTTAAAATGGAAACCGCATTAGAGAAATATTCTGGCTTCAATTTTCAGACTTGGAAAGTTGAAATCCAGATGCAATTAATGATATTTTTTTGTGGGTTATTGTTAATGGAAAAGAAACACAACCCACCGATGTTGCCAAATTGTTAGAATGGGAAAGCCGTAATGATAAAACTAAAGCTATAACAGGGCTTGCTCTTTCTGATTCTGAACTCTATCATATAGATTTAGAAAAATCATCCAAAAATATTTGGGATAACTTGAATAAGTTGTTTGGGGCAAAAGCAATGAACACTAAATTTTCTTTAAAGCTTCAACTCTTTCGATTCAAGATGGTTGATGATGTTACTATGTCCAATCATATAAATAATCTAAGATCTCTTCTTAGACAATTAGCAGAGGTTAAAGCTCTAGTAGATGATGAAGATTCTAAAGCCATTTTGTTAAACAGTTTGCCTTCTTCATATAGCAATGTCATTTTTACTCTCAATCAGATGCCTTCACAAAGCCTGGAAGATATGATTTCAGCTCTATTAGTTGAAGAAAAGAGAACTGTGGACGATACAAAAGGTAATTCTTTACATGAAAATGCACTATACTCCCACATGAGAAATAATCACAGAAAATCATATAAAGACACTAGGCAAGTTGAGTGTTATCATTGCAAGAAAAGAGGTCATACAACTGGAATTGTCGCATTTGAGCTAATGATGTTCTCAAAGGAAAACTCAAAGATCCGAAAGAAGCAAATGTGGCCTTTGTTGACAATCCATAAACACTGATTTTGCTGAAGATTTTATTGATGAAGAAGAAGATTTATACATACTCTTAGAAGTAAGTGTTTTGATGACAGGAAGGAATCTAGTGTAGGTAAAACTCGGCATGGATGGCTGCCTAGATAGTTTGGAAGTCAGTGGATCTTGGGAATTTACCCTTACGAGGGTCATGAGACAATTGGATGGAGCATTGTGAGAGTAGTTCATCATGGAGGATTGTCCAACAATTCGGGAGATTTGTAATTCGGGAGTTCGGGGAGGTGGATTTTGGGAACTCGGGAATTCAGCTTAGGAACTACACCTTTATGAGGGTTAGGGATGCAATTGATCGAGTTCTACCTAGTCAAAGAATTGTTGTTCAAAACAAAAATTCCTGAAGATTGTAATTCAATCTTCTTTTTGGTGGTTGTAAGCCTTAAGAAGGGGTTTTAGAATACAAGGCTTATTATTTAGTATTAAATTAATATTAGTTATGTTTAGCTAATAAACGGTTGTAACCACTCCAACCATTTTGTAATCAATCTCACATAATAAATTGACAGACACAATGAACATGTGTGCATTCTGGTTTCTCTTCATTCCTTGTGCACATATTCTAACAACATCAATATGCCCTGCTACAGTCCAGAGTGCAAGTTACCTCAGGCTATAATTCATATGTCTAAAGTAAGGATTCACAGTCCTTTATCTTACAACTTCAAGGCATATCAGCCTGAGAGGAAGATCCTCAAGCTAGCAGTTTTTCCATACGAGAGCACAAGTCTGCTTCACCAATCCTTATTAACCTACAGGTTATGACAGAGGTTGACAAGTACATTCACAAATCAAGCAACTTTCATGACAGTTCTAGGGTACTGTCTGGTCCTGAGATGATGGAGTTGTTCACCATGCACTAGGTACAGGTCAGATGACTAAGATATCAAACTAATGATGCTGTAGCTATGGAGATGCCCTTTTCCTTAATTGGGTTCTTGCTTAAACAGGAAACACTCACGAAAAAGTTTTTCTTAAATTGTAATTTGGGAACTGGTAGTTATAAGACCTTAGATACCATGACCAGAGGTTTCCTTGTTGACATGTGATGTATGCTTTTTGAACAATTTTTCTGGTTCTTGTGTTGATAGGAAATTTAACACACGGGACAACAGAAGTGTACATTGGGAGCCCATCACAAGCCGTGAGGAAAGGGGTAGGAAGGTATGGTTGATGGAGAAACTTGAGGAGAGTCTACATGATTCTTCAGCCACACAACAAGGTTCCAGTTCCATCTATAATTCTACTTTAAATACAGGATTATATCTAAGTCAAGTTAGTGATGAAAATTGCAGTAAAACGGACCTTGTCCAATTACTGACAGCATTAGGAAGTTGAATGGCTAAACTCCCTTTGTACCTCTCTTGTATATGAGCATCTAGAATCTCCATCCAACACATATATTTTCATCTTCTTCCTTCTTTGATAGCAAATTGCATTCTGTCATTTTCTATTACAGCCTTAGTCTATGAAAAAGCAATATCTTCTTTTATAAGTCTGATATTGTGCCTGTGACCTGCCTGATCAAAGAATCCCATATAATATTTATATATTCTTTTTTTTGGCCAAATAACATTATTTCTTTTTGTATTAGTTTGTTTCCCCTCTGGGACAATATGTATATTGCTAGAATAGTTTACCCAGTTTTGGGTGCTCTTGATTGCTGTTATTCCTAATTTTATACTTTGGTCATTTAGGAATAGTAATAAATTTTAATTTCAGTTTCTTTTACCCTCTCATTCTTGTCTCTTTTACGATTTATCTTGTCAGTGGTTTACTAACATAGTTTACTTCTGTCTTAAATGGATTCCCATCTCTTCATATTGTTACCCTTATTCCTATTGCACTATGGGGGATAATTATACTTTACTTAGTTCCATTCCTTGAAGATTGATACAAAAAATCATCCAATCATATCAAGCAAAATGCAATACCCCAAGATCATCATAAGACAATGCTGAATGAAACCCTGATGTATAATTGTAAAACGTGTAGCTTGTTACTAATCCTTTGGCTCACTGACAATAAGTCTGCTCTGTTGTGCCATAGAACACCTCACTGGATCAAGGCTTTGATGGAATCAGCCAAGAGACTATAACTTCCTTCCCTTCGTAATCATCTTGAGGGATATGAACCTGTTGTGGAGCATTGTAGCCTTTTGATGTTGCAAATGTTTGACAATCCAGGAACATAACAGTAGATACCCGTCGTGGCTGGACATAATTGCTGGTGCCTCCAGCAATTATATTCCTTGAATAAAAAATTTAGCCCCAAAAACACAGTCAGAAATAGTTGGAGTTGCCTTGTAATGTGTCCAGAGTATAACAATATTTACTCGATTTAGCTGGATACTTCCTCAGTGGGTGGCAAACCAGAGTGAGCTAAATCAACTTTAGCTATGAATGAAAATTTTCAGAATATGAAGAGAGAAGGGAGTACATGGATCAGTTGAACAACCATCCCTAGTGTTTGGAAAGAGTCTTATGTGGGTGCAGTGGCATATACCTGTGCCACCTGGGCTCTGACATAATGTTCTAGTTTTAAAACATCCACTTCATGATTATTACTGTACTCTATTTTACTGCTAGAATTTCCAACAATCAGGTGCACAGCAGGATGATTGCCCCAGCCACCAGATGTAACAAGCCCGACCCTCTTAACTACATCTCTTAGTTCTGATAGCTTCAAGAGAATATGCTTAAAGTTTCATCTCCTTTTTGATGGGGGATATGAGTGTATAAGCCCAACTGAAGCATTTAATCATAATGTGTATAACATCACCGGGGTCTCAACCGATAAACATTTAGTCCCTTTACTCATATCACAGTCTAGGTGTTTCATCAGTGTTAAGTAGAGCACAGTCATAATCTATGCACTCTAGTGAGTTAATCAACTTATTACCTTTCTGACAAGTGTCATAGTTAAAACAATACAGTCAAATATAACCATGCTACTAGCTTTCTCTGAGCATGAACCACAAGTATTTCCAGACCAGCTTATCATTAAAGGGTCTAATCTACCGTTGCTGGTCAGGCCAACCATCAAAAATCCCTTATAAGCTAAGATGCCCCAAATTGTCTGAACTGAGTCCCCTTACAATTTCCGGAAGTGTTTATGCAACTAACGAGGTAGCAGTCTTCCCAAGACAGAGACCTAAGCTTTTCACTAAATTTATGCATCCAATGTACAAGTGTGCACAGAATACAAACATCTTCAATTATATTCAGAGCTAAAACCTCATGTTCGTTTCATTTCAAGTAAAGAAAGTTACAAACTAACTATTCATTACTCCTCAACAAGCAATTTTACAGATTTAACTGTAATAATATGGTCATTTACAAGGTACAGATATGTGCAACAAGCATCTTATTCTCAAACAGTTCCAAGAGAACATTTGATATTTAAAAGAATACAAATCAATTTGTACAACTTTTTGTTTTCAGCAACCCTTTGCAAACTTCATCTCTATTCTCATGAATAAGCTTCATAGAAATACAGTCAATGAAATTTTCACTCCGTACTAAACCCATAACAAGAGTCCACCTACACTAAAAGGCCACACAACATGAGTCAGCATACGATGCTGTCATGCCCTTATCCCGTTCTAGCTGTCAACCAAATGTCAGTGCACATAAGAGCTGTTCATAAAACTTATCAGATCCTTTTCTTTTGCATAGTAAAACATTTCAGAGGTCAATTCAATCAAGCAAGATACAGTGGTAATAAAATAGCCAGGCCTCTTTTAAGAGGTAACTCACTTTTCACATTTAACCATAGTTGCCTAAGACTTCGGAAGGCAAAAAAATTTAAATTTTGGGGACAATTGGAGGATGGCAAGGGACGGCTAATTAAAATAATATATAAATATTTAAAATATTCAAATAAAGTGAATAAACTATAAAAATAACTTGGAAGAGACTTAAATAAGCTGAAATAAAAGTAAATCCATTGTGATTAATAAATTGACAATATTTGATATTCATATCATTAATCTGAAATTTGAAATACATCAACAATTGTTAATATTACAAAAAGAAGAGTACGAGTTACAACTCAAAGATCAAAATCATCATCTGGAATAACATCCATAAACTCCTTGCTGGAACTATTGTCCTCATCCTCAACAAAGATCCCAATCAATTTTCACAAAATAGCTCCTGGGTCGTAATGTTGGGGTCTATTTGTACTCTGTTGTGTTGTATCTATGAGGACCGAAAGTACCGTGTATTGCGTTAAAGATAATCTCCGCTCTTTTAAAGGTAAGCCATATTAGTGGCCCTTTTCGCCAAATACAAAGGATAGAACCGGGAAAAGAGGCAAATTGCAAAATTGTCTTGGATGCTCATTAATTACCAACTCATTGGTCAGTGCAATGGCATTTCCATTTGTCACTGATTTCACCCGAAATCTGTGGAAATTTGTATTTAATTATTTTGAGCCCGTAGCCCTTTTAGAGGCAAAATTATTTGCGCTCTGCCGGGAAATTTGTATTTTTAACTCTATTATGTTAGCGAATATGTTATTATTCCTATATACGGAAAAGGATTTTAACTTATTTTAAGTTTTGGGCTTTATTTGTAACTTTTGGCAATTTTTCGTGTTTTTGTGGTGTCCAGTTGTTTTACGTAAAATTTCTCCAGAGCAACTCCTTGGCAGGGTAAGCCCGATTTTGGCTGGAGGCGGTGGAAAACATACACGCACATTTTGCCGGAGGAAGTCATCATCGGAGGTCTGGATCACTAGGAAAAAGCGAAGTCGTGCACAGAAAAGCCCCTGCGGGGATGGGCGCATTTTTGGAAAACAAAGGATTTAAGCTGCGATGGGAAAAATATAAGCCGCAGGCAGGATGGGAATTGTATACACACTGGCGAGTACTTTTCCCGTGTTATAAAAGTCACTTAAGCTGCAGTGGGAAAAATAGAGGCTGCAGGCAGGTGGGAATTTATTGCCTGCCTTGCAGGGTAAAAATTCCCATGATATAATAAAAGGAAAGTGACTTAAGTGAAATCATGGGATTTTAGTGCCTGCCTTGCAGGGTAAAGAATCCCATTCAAAAGTCAAATCACTTAAGTGGATCACGGGATTTTGGTGCCTGCCTGGCAGGGTAAAGAATCCCATTATGGAAAAAATTCTTAAAAATAGAATTACATGTGCAAAAAAGTGCGCCCCCTTTGGTGATGGATTAAAGTGATTAAATTGATTATTTTTAATAATCTTTCTCCTTGGAAAAAGTGCACCCAAGCTTGAGGAAGTCAAAAAGTCAAAGGAGGAAAATAAAAAGAAAGGAATTAAATTAATTAAATTTAATTTATTTAGTGGCTGCCCCTCTCCTTGGAAAAAGTGCGCCCCATTTAGGAGTTATTTAATGATTTTAAATGCATTAAATCATTAAATTAATTTCTATTTTAAAGTGGTATGGTCAAAGCACCTTTGTGAGGCTAAAGTTAAGTCTTTGTGTGAAGGATTAAATTGGATTAATTTAATTTATTGGATGGCTGTCCTTAAACATGCAATTTTAAAAGAGAAAAGCATGATTTTTAATTAATTAATTGCCTTTAATTGTTAGGGCAATTATTAATTATAGAATTATGAAGGTTATATAAGCATGGGCAGCCATATGGATGAATTATTCAACACACGGGTAAAGAATTGTGAGGAGAAAAAGTGCGCCCCATTAGAGGAAGGATTTTGCACTGAGACAAAGTGCTAACAAAGGCTAAAAGCTTCAGGATTTGGCGCATGCTTTGGAGAAGGTTGATCTTAAATGCATAATTGTTTTCACGAGGTGTTAAAGGAGCTCGAGTGTTGATTGAAAGGATTCATGCTCTCTTTATGTGCAAATTAAACACCAATTTTTGGGGCAGCGAGGCTTGAAAAGTGCAGATTTTTATAATTTAAATTCACTATTCATGCTCGGTGGCCATTTTTGTCTGAATAAATTGCAGGAACTCATTACGGGTGCTTTATAAAAGAAAAGGAGTATTTATCGATGTCGATACATTGCAAATATCCTCGAATCGAAGAATTGTCGGATCTGCACGGTATTGAAGAAATCCGGCCAAATTAGAAGAAAAAGAATTATTGAGACAAAGATTGATAAAGCCATGGCAAAAGGAGATGAAAAAGAGAGCACGATGGATTCATGCATTGCTCTAAACTTTGAGACATAGGAGACACGGATCTAGGCCCGAGAACCTCTTTACGATTTGATTGATAGATCCAGTGGAAAGACTTCACTCATGCGTGCGGTCAAAAGTAGTGGAATTATTCGAAGCTGCGGCTTTCCATATACACACCCAATTGCGAGTTTGTGATGGAGTGTGCTAGATCTTATCATCCTTCATCCAGATCGGTGCGTGATGTTGCGGGAAAGACAATAATTCGTTTGGATGCGGAATTCTTGATTATTGTTTGAAGATTCGGTCACGAAAGGTGGTGACTTCTATTAGCATTCGGGATCTTTGGCGGTAGGTGGGAAAAGCATAGAGTGATTGTGTGAGCATCATGAATAGCCGGTTCATGAAGAAGCCTAGATCCCCTTCCAGGTTCGAGAACTCTTCCACGATCCAATTTAGTGCGGGAGGCGGATGATATTGTCAAATTGCTATGCGGGTTGAATGGTGAAGCGAATGCCTACACTTTAGGACATGGATGTATGCTTTCATCAGGACCATTGAAATCAACAAGGTTGATTCTATAATCGATTAGTCGAAATTATTAGCGTGACATCGGTGAGCAAGCTGCGGGCGTAAAGCGTACCTTGACGAAGATGACTTCATACTTGGTATATCTTTGCGACTTCACGAGTGTCTTTTCCAAGCTGGATAGATGTGGTATTCTTTCGAGGATCCCATTTTGAGTCTACCACGACTTACTTGCACTGCGTGCGAGAAGGACTTCAAAGTGATCAGCGATGGTTTCTTCTACGATTTCATCTGCGGAGTTAGACAAAGACTTGAAGACTCACGGGAGTAAGCGAGGAAGCATGGGAAGCAGTGTCAAGATTGGCGATGTATTCATCCGGTTTGCAGATTTCACATACCTCGGGGTTACGAGCTTTTCGAGGTGAACCAGCAAAGATGCCAAGTACCCGGTGGCAGATTGATTGCCATGGAGCTAAGCGAGGCAACTTGTGGAGTTACACGACCTTGATCGAAGCGGCACAAGTCTACGGGCTTCTTCCCACTCACTTGTGGGATATTACAGATTGCATCGGCATTCACGAGCTCGAGAATGGAAGCCACAAATGTTGTCAGTATGAGCGAGAGTTCTTCCCCTGCGGCTTAATTTTGATCCATTTGGAATAGCCGGGAAGACAATCTCTCGGAGTACGCACATGTGCCTTCGTTAGAAGATTTACGGATGAAGTGCGAAGTGAGTACGAGGTCGAAAGAAAGATTTCAGCGGTGTCGGCAAAGCAAGTATTTGACTTTGGACTAGCGCGGATACTGCGGATCTTAAAGATGATGGGAACGTGGTACTTGACACTTACCATCAAATGGGAGGAGATAAAGCTCTCTACGAGGATAGCGATAGCCATTTGCTGCCACAATAGAAGAAAGATCGGGAGGCTGTGTTGGTGAGTACTTGAGCTGGTTCTTGCGAAGGGATCTTGCCTTGATGAAGTATTGATGAATCAAATCACGGGCAACCGGCGCAGGAGATTCCCTCAAGCGAAAGCATGAAGGAGAGAGAAGCGAGAAGGTCGAGAAGTTGAAAGTACGTAGAAGATCTCAAGAGAAAGAAGACCACTTCTACGACCATAGCTTTGACTCCGACTTCTCCGGTACCTAGTGGATCACCAACTATTGCACCGCGGCGCGAGGATGTTTCCATGCCTTCATTAAAACCAGCAGCGTTCATCTTCTCTCCATGACCACCGTTCGGCACCCGTTCAGAGGAGATGTTGAAGCTGCGAGATGAGCGGAGTTCGAAAAGAGCTTTGTCCTTGGATGTTTGAGAGGATGGCAGCCATGATAATCTTGTGGCACTTTCGATGGAGAGGATGCGAGGCGGGAAATGGTAGTGCACTCAAGTGACTTCTCATTCTCAGAAGTAATTTCTCGGAATGGTTAGCTTTGCGGTTGGTTCGGAAGCAAGAATAGAGATGAACTTAGAGGAACATGACTTGCAGCTACTTGAGGATCGAGCGAAGAGAGGCAGAAGGCCTAAAGTTGCTAAAGCAACTTCTAGGTTGATCATCGAGGATTCGGGAGAGAAGTTTCTTTGAGATATCAATCCGGCGGAAGGAAAGGTAGAAGAGGAACTCACGGCGAGAAGATGTGCGGTGACCAAAATACCACTCGGTCAAAGCTACCTTTGAAGGATTGAAGCGGGACACGCGAGACGTTCTTTGGATGCTTTGTTCCTTAGGCTTGGCAGTGAAAAGCGGAGAAAGAAGAGCTGCGAAGCAAATATCTCAATTATGTGAGATCATAGCCAAGGTTGCTAAACCTTCCGTTCGGCCCATTTGGTGTGGTGAGTGATCATCTTATGCGGGAAATGGAAGATCAAGCAATCAAGTAAAGGCTATTGATGAATGGAAGGATCGATTATTCGTCGAGCTTCACGTGCTGACTTGGGAAGTGCCTGACCCGCTAAAGGTTATGAGCGATGCGAGAAAATCAACTAAAGCACTGATAGAAAGCATAAAAGGAATAAATACGATTGTAGAGAGTAACTTTGAGTATTTTGGCGAGATCAACAAGCTGTAGGAGATGTATTGGTTGCAGAACAAATTGTGCCGGATGGATCAGTCGAGAAGGGGAAGCAGCTAGAGTTTGCAGTATCTTTCCGTTTGGAGATCTGCAGAGTTTTGCTGAAGAGGATGCAGGCGCTTGAGAGTAGAACATCAGATTTGCGGATAGTGTTATTTCTTTTCGAGGAAAGAGTGGATGGAGGTATTACTTCATACGTGCGGATTGTTTCTAACGAGGTGCATGATTCTGGAGGTTCTCTTCGATGGTGCAAAAGAGAATTGATAAAGCTACCAAGCCTTTCACGATGAACTCTATCAGTAGGCTGGTGACACTGCAGGCAGACATTGCGAGATTTGGGCCAAGTTTGGAAGAAGTGGAAGCATGCAGCAAAGTGTTGAATGAAGGATTGCTGCGGTCGGGACGAGAAAAGGAAGCGATAGCTAAAGCAGATGGAAAGATCTTTGAACTATATGTTAAGCAAGTATATCGAGATATCGAGAACAAGAAGAAGATGTAGATGTTACGGTGGCATGACTTCTTCTATTTCTTTCTTCTTCTTATTTTCTATGTTCCGGATGAAATTGTAAACTTCTAAGTTATTGGTTTTGCTGACCATTACTTGAAGTCATGTGGAACCTTCTATTAGTTAAGTGATACATGTGTCACTTAAGAAGAAGTTAGTTGAGGATGATTGCGAATGTCATCTTTACTTGTTGTTCATACTTTAGTTCGGTTTGAGTCTTCTATTTGTACTTTCCCTCCTACATTCTATAAGTAGGGAAGAACCTATGGGTTAATCATCGATCGAGAATTTGTAAGAAGCAATCTTGTGTTCTAGACTTTGTCTTTGAACCCCGAGAGCCACTTGTTGCGAGAGGAATACAAAGAAGCGAGTTTAGGAGAACTTTGTGTCACGGTGTATTTTGTTTCTTGCTTTTAAATCTTAGATCTTTAAGTAAACTTTGTGTTATTTTAGATCTAGATCTAGAGAACTACCTTTGCTTTATAATTACGTGTGTTCAAATCTATTTGAGTTTCTTCTATGTGCATGCAATTAGCTCTGCTTTATCTACTAATTGGGATGCACATCTTCCTCATTTCTTCTCTGTAATTCCTTTACTTCCTTCTTATAATTTTCCTTTCTTAAGCAATTTGCTTACTTGCTGCAGAACTTCTTAGTTATGGTTCATGAACTAAGTTGTTAAAGTAAAACCCACGATAGATAGAAACACATTTTTATTGACAAATCGACACGGGAGCCTCACTTAGGTTAAATGAGGAGATTTATCTCATATTTGCCTAGGTTTGATCTTATGCAGAAAATCTAGCCAACTTGATTTTAGCGACTCATTTGAGAGCAACTATCTTTGAAGATCAAGCTTTTATTGAAGATCGAGTGTTTTCCATACAAATCTCAACTTTGGTGACGTCCGTTCACCCGATCCGTGAAGGCGCGAGAAGGGCGGATCATTTCTTCCGGCTGCGAGAGCAATTCAATTTCAATCATCCTCCTCAAGTTAGAAGCCGAGATCTAGTCTTTCACCGGGAAGGAGAGTACACACCCATCGAGATCGGATCGTATTCAGCATAATCCGGCGGCTGGAATTATCCATCAAGTCTATCAAGTCTACACAAGGAGGAGACGTGCTCAAGCTAACATGGCGCACCAAATTGTACCTGTTCCATGGGGGGCGGTTTTGGACCTCTCGACTTGGCTCCACTTTATGCACGATCTGCGAAGGGATCAGAAAGAATTTTCCGAAATTCTTTGGAGATGGAAAGCAAAACCCGGATGATCATTTGGCGGCCTTCTTCATATCTTGTGGTGTGCTTGCAGTGGAGCATGAAGATGTCTCAGTCAGGCTATTCATTGAGACCTTACATGACTTGGTGGAGAATGGTTCTATCGGGTGGCTCGGCACCATAACCAAGCCCGATTAGGCGTATGCGTGAACAATTTATCGAAAAGATTCAAGCTGCGAGAGGACACGAGCACGATGATCACCCAAGTGTGCTTGATTGAAGAAAGAGCAACGAGAACATGCGGGACTTTATTGCAAAGTTCGAAAAGGATTTTGTATAAAATCCCCTTACTGCCTTTGCATTGAGCGACGAAAATCAAAAGGCGTTTTTATAAACGCTCTATTGCACGAAGTTGGATATCGCTAAGAAGGGCAAGACACTGTAAATTTCTTTGGATGCACAAAATCTTTGCCGTGGAGGTTGAGGCGACTTGATCATGGCTGGAAAACTCAAACAACTATCTCCAAAAAGGTGATGGGGCTTCTTAGTACTTCGATCCTTTGTTGCGAGAAATTGGCTAATGACATGCTGCGAGATCAAGAAGCGAGATCTCTCAAGCGGGAATGCACCCCCTCGAGAATAGCTCTATCCAGGACCTTGATAGTCAAAATCAAAATCAAAATCGAAAGCAGACTTGCTGCTTTGCACCACAGCGTTTGGCAATAGAAATTTGCTCGAGGAATAACTTGGAAACTAATGAAGAGGATCTCGACATTGATGAATCATTTGATGATGAAGACTTTATAGATCCCATTGGCGACTCAATATTGGTTACGGACTACGAATCGATGAGGGCTATTATGAATCTTTTGAAGATTACGTGGTCACACTTTTGCGGTGTTTACAAGGTCTCGAGACACGCAAAATGCCGAAGCATCCACGGCGGAAAGAGAGAAGATCTGGCCGGATGTTACTATCTTGAAAAGAGGTAGCATTCTTCCTTCTTCATTAGCGCCCGAGGAGAAATATTCAAATTCTTTCAATTCGCATGCAAAGAACCACGCACATCTGCTTTGAAGCAAGTCAAGCTTTTGACATAATTGATCACATCAAGAGAAATAAGGTCAAATGTCGGAAAGTGAGTATTTGAGGGCATTTCTGATCGAGTTGAATAGATTGGTCAAATATGTGCAAAGCAATGGTCTAGCCCAACGAACACGATAATCACGGGGTATCTTGTCGAGTCAAAGATTACTCCACCTTCAAATAATGCTGCTGCTAAGTTCTTCTTCTTCCACCCCTTCTCCTGCTACATCGGAAAGGATTGAGCCATTCTATGTGTCTTTGCTCATCAACGGACATAAGCTAAGCAATTGCATACTGGATTCTGGAGCTTCCGACAACGTCATGCCTGCCAAAGTTGCTGATGCCTTGGGTCTTACATTGACAAAAACCATTGGAAGATGTTATTCCATGGAAAGGCAAGTCCCTCTTGTGGGGCAAATCAAAGATGCGCAGGCACTTCCTTCCCAGACAAAAGACTGAAAATGACTATCCTTGTAGCAGACATTCCAGTCTCCTATGGCATGCTATTGAGTAGAAATTTTTGCAAGGAGCTGGGTGGAGAAGTGAAGATGGATTGGTCTTGTGCGCACATACCAATCAGAGGAATAAATCAGAAGCTGGAACCTGAGAAGAAATCTAAGTACACAGTATCAAAATCTGAAGATCCTAGATCTCAGATCTTGTTTCAAGAGTCGGATCACGGAGTCTATTACCTAGAAATGGATAAAGAAGAAATTCAACCGGTGATTCGAGAATCACGTCAAATTGATAACAAGATTTGGACTCTGGAATTTGATGGTAGCTGCTGTTCATTTGGATCCGGTGCAGGTGTTGTTCTTATCTCTCCTGAAAGGAAGGTGCATGCGCACTCCTTCAAATTGATGTTCGAAAATACTAACAATACGGCTGAGTATGAAGCATTGTTGTTAGGCATGGAGCAGGCGAGAACAATGGGAATCAAATTATTACACGCGAGAGGAATCTTGAGCTGATTGTAAAGCGAGATAAGAGGCCTCTACCAAGTCAAAAAAAAGACAAAGCTGCGGCACTATAGAGATCGGGTCTACTCTGCTTATCTTGGATTTTCAGCTTTCTCGGTATCTTACATCCGAGAGAACAAAATTCAAGAGCTGATTCGCTTGCGATTCTGCAGCCTTGTTGAATCCGGATCAGCCCCTGCATTCTTTAGGAGGGGAGATTCTGAGGTGGAAATGGTTTTCGCCCCAAAGGTTCTGACAGCGTCAGCTGATGGCGAGTTTTCAAGCGATGATACAGATTGCTGCATTTCTCCAACGAGAAAGATAACTTTGAAGAAATCTACTATGAGGGAAGCAATTCACCTCTAGGCGAGACCCTTTGTCGGAGAAATGGATCTTGGCGTCTCGGGGAGGTCGAGGAGATTATCAACTAAAGGAAATAAAATTCCCAAAGGCTTGGTATCTCTTGAGGAAATGTTTGATAAGCATGATCAGATGCTTAAGAAAAATGAAGAAAATGAGGAAGGCTCTTCCTCCGACACACAATTACTAAATTTGGGAGCTAGCAATGATCCCAAATTAGTAAATCTGGGAAAGAGTTGTTCGGAAGCTGAAAAGGAAGCTTTTACTAAGCTTCTTAAGAAATACATGGATATTTTTGCCTGGTCCTATCAGGATCTAAAAACATATCAGCCTGCGGAAGTTCAACATTACATCCCACTTAAATCAGAACAGAAGCCTTTCAAGCAGAAGCTGCGGCGGCACAATCCAACCATTTCAGGAACCATCTTTGCAGAAATCCAAAAGTTGTTAGATGCGAAGATTATCTATCCCATACACCATTCGGAGTGGTTGGCCAACATAGTCCCTGTAAGAAAGAAAAGTGGTGAGATTAGGTTGTGCGTGGATTTCCGCAACCTTAATCAAGCTTCATTGAAGGATAACTACCCTATCCCCATCATGGATCACACTCTGCAGGTGGTCACTGGATCTGAGATGCTTTCCATGCTTGATGGCTTCTCGGGATCTGATCAAGTCAAGGTTGCGAAGAAGATCAATACAAAGCGGCGTTCATCACACCTTGGGAACCTTTGCATACGAGAAGATGCCATTGGCTGATCAATCTTTGGTGCTACATTTCAAAGAGCTATGGATCTAGCCTTTGCTCATCTCAAAGATATAAGCATAGTTGTGTACTGGATGATTTGTGAGTCTTTTCCAAAGATAGAAGCACACATATTTCAAACTTAGAAGAGGTCTTCATCTGATGCCATGCAAGCATGGTATTTCTTTGAATCTAAGAAATCTATCTTTCTTTATGCTTGAAGGAAAGCTGCTTGGGCACATTGTTTCCAAAGAAGGAACAAAAATAGATCCAGGCGTGTCAAATCCATTGAGACATTACCTTTGCCCACATCCGAAAAAGGAGTTCACTCTTTCTTTGGAAAAGTGAATTTTCTCGAGAAGATTCATTCGACTTTCTTGAGCTAACCGTCATATTTCAAATATGATGAAGAAGACACAAGATTTTAAGTGGAGCAGCGAAGGGAAGGAAGCTTTCGAGAAAATCAAAGAGGCCCTGTCAAAAGCACCAGTCTTAGTCTCACCTGACTTCAGTAAAGAATTTATTCTTTATTGTTATTCTTAGAACATACTATGTCAGCAATATTGATGCAGAAAAATCAAGAGGACGCAGAAGCTCCTATTGCTTTCATGAGCACGCCTCTTAAAGCCTATGAGTTGAAATACACTCCAATGGAAAAGCACGCATATGCAGTAGTGAAGGCATGCGAGGCATTCGGGTATTATATTCTTTCCTCGCACTTTGTGGTTTTGGTTCAGAATCTTTGTGAGTTAAATCTATCCTTACTCAAGAGTTAGGATTATTGAAGGCACGTGGGTGACAAAAGTTCAAGAATATGATTTGGATATTAAACCAACAAAGCTGGTTCGAGGAAGAGTGTGTGAACTAATGGAGAAATTAAAGCATCGATACTGAAGGCGGATCGGGATGGAATAGATGAAGATTTACTGCTGATCTTGTTTATAGATGCGGTAGAGGAATGGTACGAGTAACATTGCTTACTTTCTAACGTATGGAGAATGCCCGGATCGACTTTCGAGAAAAAAAAGCGAACTAATAAATTAAATCAAAGATTTTGTGCTTTGGGATAATGGTTTGTCAAAGGAATTGATGGTGTATTTCTCGAGATGCGTGGATAAAGCTCAAGGATCAGCTACTACAACGCAGTTTCATGACATGGCTTGCGGTGGTCATTTCTCGGCCAGAGTCACTGCACAAGATCCTTAGAAGCAAGGTATTCTTGGCCCACCCTTTTTCAAATCTTTGCGAGAATGGGTAGCTAAGTGTCGAAAGCATGCCAACATTTTGTTGGGCGTGTGAAATTACTGCATTACCCTAAAACCCATTGTGATTGAAGAACCTTTCAACGGTGGGGTATGGATTTTATTGGAATGATTAACCGGCTTCGGCGCTTAGGTCATCATTACATTCTAATGACTCTTGATTATTTTAGTAAGTGGGTAGAAGCTATTCTGTGAAGAATGCCACTTCCGCTGAAGTGTGCAATTTTATAAAAGAAAATATTATTGTCAGGTTTGGCGTACCCAGCAAAATTGTAGCAGACAACGCTCCGAATCTTTCTTCTGAGGAGTTGGTGGAATTCTGCTACACTTATGGGATTCAACTTGTTCATTCCTCAAACTACTATCCTGAGGAATGGTCAAGTGAATCTAGTAATAAGAACTTAGTAACTATCGTGCATGAAGCTTATGTGAGAAAATCAAAGGACTTGGCATAAAAAGTTGTTTGATGCATTATGGGCCGATAGGATCACACCAAAGAGGGCGATAGGCATGTCCCCATTTCAGCTGCTATATGGAAGAGACACAGAGCTGCCTCTCACCTTGGAATTGCACGCCCCCTACGACTTTCTAAAGCCTGGAAGATTCCACATTCACGGATCTTTATTGATAAAGAATCATGTGCACTGGCGAATTGAGGGAAGTACAAACTCAAGTTGCGAGATAGGTTGTGAGCATCGAGAGGAAGGTGAAAGTCATCTTGACAAAAATGCCGGGGAAAGAAAGTTTGAAGTTAATATTTGGGTCCTCTTATGGGACAAAAAAAGAGAAGAAAGCAAAAGGCATGCATGGAAAGTTCGATTCACTATGGAAAGGGCCTTTTGTAATCAAAAAAGATCGCCGGAGCGAGATAGCTTCATTCTTGCTCATCGGGATGGAGTTGAATTGCCGTTGCCTTTGATAGGCAACACTTGAAGCTATTCGAACATGAGAAGCGAGGGTAAAACACTGTATGTACATAAATAAAACCTTTGTTTGTTTTCCTTGTTTTGTCTTGTTTTGGTGTTGTGTTGTGTTGTGTTTTTATGCACGACCCCGTGCCCAAAGGACAAGATACGAAGCCGAGAGATCTTTGGGATCTCATCTTTTCCCTTTTCATTCGACAAGAGAAAAAGATGTCCTGAGACGGAGCAGTGGTGTCACTCAGATTTCACCCGAAATCTGTGACTACTAATTGAAAAAATTTCGTACTTTTAAAATAGTGGGTCATTTGTTGTTTTTATTGCCTGAAAGTTCCTGTATTGCGTCAAGATAATCCTGAAGAGCCATATTAGCCCTTTTCGCCAAATACCCAGATGCCCAAAATTGTTTTATTATGTCGTCGGGATTTGTCTGCGGGAAATTTGTATTTAATTATTTTGAGCCCCGTATGAGGCTGTTTGCGCTCTGTTTTAACTCTATTATGAGCGAATATGTTATTATTCCTATATACCAGAAGGATTTTAACTTATTTTAAGTTTTGGGCTTTATTTGTAACTTTTGGCAATTTTCGTGTTTTTGTGGTGTCAGTTCTGTTTTTACGTAAAATTTCTGGAGCAACTCCTTGGCAAGGTAAGCCCGATTTTGGCTGGAGGCAATTTGGAAAACATACACGCACATTTTGCCGGAGGAAGTCATCATCGGAGAGTGCGGATCACTTTGGGAAAAAGCGAAGTCGTGCACTGGAAAAGCCCCTGCGGGGGATAGGCGCATTTTGGAAAACAAAGGATTTGAGGCTGCGATGGGAAAAATATAAGCCGCGAGCGGGATGGGAATTATATACACTGGCGGTACTTTTCCGTGTTATAAAAGTCACTTAAGCTGCGAGTGGGAAAAATAGAAATTTGTAGGCGGTGGGAATTTATTGCCTACCTTGCAGGGTGAAAATTCCCATGATATAATAAAAGGAAAGTGACTTAAGTGAAATCATGGGATTTTAGTGCCTACCTTGCAGGGTAAAGAATCCCATTGCAAAAGTCAAATCACTTAAGTGGATCATGGGATTTTGGTGCCTGCCTGGCAGGGTAAAGAATCCCATTATGAAAAAATTCTTAAAAATAGAATTACATGTGCAAAAAAGTGCGCCCCCTTTGGTGATGGATTAAAGTGATTAAATTGATTATTTTTAATAATCTATCCTTGGAAAAAGTGCGCCCAAGCTTGAGGAGGTTGAAAAGTCAAAGGAGGATTAAAAGAAAGCAATTAAATTAATTAAATTTAATTTATTTAGTAGCTGCCCCTCTCCTTGGAAAAAGTGCGCCCCATTTAGGAGTTATTTAATGATTTTAAATGCATTAAATCATTAAATTAATTTCTATTTTAAAGTGGTATGGTCAAAGCACCTTTGTGAGGCTAAAGTTAAGTCTTTGTGTGAAGGATTAAATTGGATTAATTTAATTTATTGGATGGCTGTCCTTAAACATGCAATTTTAAAAGAGAAAAGCATGATTTTTAATTAATTAATTGCCTTTAATTGTTAGGGCAATTATTAATTATAGAATTATGAAGGTTATATAAGCATGGGCAGCCATATGGATTTATTATTCAAACACGGGTAAAGAATTGCAGCGAGGAGAAAAAGTGCGCCCCCATTAGAGGAAGGATTTTGCACTGAGACAAAGTGCTAACAAAGGCTAAAAGCTTCAGTTTGGCGCATGCTTTGGAAAAGGTTCATCTTAAATGCATAATTGTTTTCACTGAGTGTTAAAGGAGCTCGGTGTTGATTGAAAGGATTCATGATCTCTTTATGTGCAAATTAAACACCATTTTTGGGGCAGCGAGGCTTGAAAAGTGCAGATTTTTATAATTTAAATTCACTATTCATGCTCGGTGGCCATTTTTGTCTGAATAAATTGCGGGAACTCATTACGGGTGCTTTATAAAAAAAAGGAGTATTTATCGATGTCGATACATTGCAAATATCCTCGAATCGAAGAATTGTCAGATCTGCACGGTATTGAAGAAAGCGGCCAAATTAGAAGAAAAAGAATTATTGGACAAAGATTGATAAAGCTATGGCAAAAGGAGATGAAAAAAGAGAGCACGATGGATTCATGCATTGCTTCTAAACTTTCAGACATAGGAGACACGGATCTAGGCCCAGAACCTCTTTCTGATTTGATTGATAGATCCAGAGCTGGAAAGACTTCACTCATGCGTGCGGTCAAAAGTAGTGGAATTATTCGAGCTGCGGCTTTCCATATCTGACCCAATTGCGAGTTTGTGATGGAGTGTGCTAGATCTTATCATCCTTCATCGAGATCGGTGCGTGATGTTGCGGGAAAGACAATAATTCGTTTGGATGCAGAATTCTTGATTATTGTTTGAAGATTCCAGTACGAAAGGTGGTGACTTCTATTAGCATTCAGGATGCTGACAGTAGGTGGGAAAAGCATAGAGCTGATTGTGTGAGCATCATGAATAGCCGGTTCATGAAGAAGCCTAGATCCCCTTCCGGGTTCGAGAACTCTTCCACGATCGATTTAGTGCGGGAGGCGGATGATATTGTCAAATTGCTATGCGGGTTGAATGGTGAAGCGAATGCCTACACTTTAGGACATGGATGTATGCTTTCATCAGGACCATTGAAATCAACAAGGTTGATTCTATAATCAGTTGGTCAGAAATTATTAGCAGCAACATCGGTGAGCAACTGCGGAGCGTAAAGCGTACCTTCAGCTTCAAGATGACTTCATACTTGGTATATGCTGCAGCTTCACAGGGTGTCTTTTCCAAGCTGGATAGATGTGGTATTCTTTCGAGGATCCCATTTTGAGTGCTACCCACGACTTACTTGCACTGCGTGCGAGAAGGACTTCAAAGTGATCAGCGATGGTTTCTTCTACGATTTCATCTGCGGGTTAGACAAAGACTTGAAGACTCACGAGAGTAGCGAGGAAGCATGGGAAGCGGTGTCAAGATTGGCGATGTATTCATCCGGTTTGCAGATTTCACATACCTCGGGGTTACGAGCTTTTCGGGTGAACCAGCAAAGATGCCAAGTACCCAGTAGCAGATTGATTGCCATGGAGCTAAGCAGGCAACTTGTGGAGTTACACGACCTTCAGTCGAAGCGGCACAAGTCTACGGGCTACTTCCCACTCACTGTGGGATATTACAGTTGCATCAGCATTCACAGAGCTCGAAGAATGGAAGCCAAATGTTGTCAGTATGAGCGAGTTCTTCCCCTGCGGCTTAATTTTGATCCATTTGGAATAGCCAGGAAGACAATCTCCCAGGAGTACGCACATGTGCCTTCGTTAGAAGATTTCTGGATGAAGTGCAGAAGTGAGTACGAGGTCAGAAAGAAAGATTTCAGCAGGCTGTCGGCAAAGCAAGTATTTGACTTTGGACTAGCGCGGATACCTGCGGATCTTAAAGATGATGGGAACGTGGTACTTGACACTTACCATCAAATGGGAGGAGATAAAGCTCTCTCTGCGAGGATAGCAATGGCAGCTGCAGCACAATAGAAGAAAGATCCGGAGCTGTGTTGGTGAGTACTTCGAGCTGGTTGCTAACGAAGGGATACTGCCTTGATGAAGTATTGATGAATCAAATCACGGGCAACTTCGGCGCAGGAGATTCCCTCAAGCGAAAGCATGAAGGAGAGAGCGCGAGAAGGTCGAGAAGTTGAAAGTACGCAGAAGATCTCAAGAGAAAGAGGAGACCACTTCTACGACCATAGCTTTGACTCCGACTTCTCCAGTACCTAGTGGATCACCAACTATTGCACCACAGCAGCAGGATGTTTCCATGCCTTCATTGAAACCAGCAACGTTCATCTTCTCTCCGCAGCCACTTCGTTCGGCACCGTTCGGAGGAGATGTTGAAAGCTGCAGATGACGGAGTTCGAAAGAGCTTTGTCCTTGGATGTTTGAGAGGATGGCAGCCATGCAATCTTGTGGCACTTTACGATGGAGAGGATGCGAGGCGGGAAATAGTAGCGCACTCAGTGACTTCTCATTCTCAGAAGTAATTTCTCGGAATGGTTAGCTTTGCGGTTGGTTCGGAAGCAAGAATAGAGATGAACTTAGAGGAACATGACTTGCAGCTACTTGAGGATCGGCGAGAAGAGACGAAGGCCTAAAGTTGCTAAAGCAACTTCTAGGTTGATCATCGAGGATTCGGGAGAGAAGTTTCTTTGAGATATCGATCCGCGGAAGGAAAGGTAGAAGAGGAACTCACGGCGAGAAGATGTGCGGTGACCAAAATACCACTCGGTCAAGCTACCCTTTGAAGGATTGAAGCGAGGACACGCGAGACGTTCTTTGGATGCTTTGTTCCTTAGGCAGCGATGAAAAGCGGAGAAAGAAGAGCTACGAAGCAAATATCTCAATTATGTGAGATCATAGCCAAGGTTGCTAAACCTTCCGTTCGAGCCCATTTTGGCGCGGTGAGTGATCATCTTATGCGGGAAATGGAAGATGCAAGCAATCAAGTAAAGGCTATTGATGAATGGAAGGATCGATTATTCGTCGAAGCTTACATGCTGACTTGGGAAGTGCGGCCCACTTTAAAGGTTATGAGCGATGCTGAGAAAATCAACTAAAGCGGCCCGATAGAAAGCATAAAAGGAATAAATACGATTTGAGAGAGTAACTTTGAGTGTTTTGGCGAGATCAACAAGGCTGTAGGAGATGTATTGGTTGCGAGCAAATTGTGCGGATGGATCGGTCGAGAAAGGAAGCAGCGGCTAGAGTTTGCGGTATCTTTCCGTTTGGAGATCTGCGAGTTTTTCTTGAAGAGGATGCGAGGCACTTGAGTAGAACATCAGTTTCTTGCCGGATAGTGTTATTTCTTTCTTTGAGGAAAGAGTGGATGGAGGTATTACTTCATACGTGCGGATTGTTTCTAACGAGGTGCATGATTCCTGGAGGTTCTCTTGATGGTGCAAAAGAGGATTGATAAAGCCACCAAGCCTTTCACGATGAACTCTATCGGTAAGGTGGTGACACTGCGAGCGGAACATTGCGAGATTTGGGCCAAGTTTGGAAGAAGTGGAAGCATGCGGCAAAGTGTTGAATGAAGGATTGCTGCGATTCGGGACGAGAAAAGGAAGCGATAGCTAAAAGCAGATGGAAAGATCTTTGAACTATATGTTCGACAAGTATATCGGATATCGAGAACAAGAAGAAGATGTAGATGTTACGGTGGCATGACTTCTTCTATTTCTTTCTTCTTTATTTTCTATGTTCCGGATGAAATTGTAAACTTCTAAGTTATTGGTTTTCTGACCATTACTTGAAGTCATGTGGAACCTTTCTATTAGTTAAGTGATACATGTGTCACTTAAGAAGAAGTTAGTTGAGGATGATTGCGAATGTCATCTTTACTTGTTGTTCATACTTTAGTTCGGTTTGAGTCTTTATTTGTACTTTCCCTCCTACATTCTATAAGTAGGAGAAGAACCTACGGGTTAATCATCGATCGAGAATTTGTAAGAAGCAATCTTGTGTTCTAGACTTTGTCTTTGAACCCCGAGAGCCACTTGTTGCGAGAGGAATACAAAGAAGCGGGTTTAGGAGAACTTTGTGTCACGGTGTATTTTGTTTCTTGCTTTAAATCTTAGATCTCTTAATAGACTTTGTGTTATTTTAGATCTAGATCTAGAAGCTGCCTTTGCTTTATAATTGTGTGTTCAAATCTATTTGAGTTTCTTCTATGTGCATGCAATTAGCTCTGCTTATCTACTAATTGGGATGCACATCTTCCTCATTTCTTCTCTGTAATTCCTTTACTTCCTTCTTCTATAATTTTCCTTTCTTAAGCAGTGCTTACTTACTTTGCTGAGAACTTCTTAGTTATGGTTCATGAACTAAGTTGTTAAAGTAAAACCCACGATAGATAGAAACACATTTTTATTGACAAATCGACACGGGAGCCTCACCGGTTAAATGAGGGAGATTTATCTCATGATTGCCTAGGTTTGATGCTATGCGAAAATCTAGCCAACAAGATCGAGCCGTTTGCAGCCTTTTTTAGGAGGAGCGTGGAGACGCAGCCGAGTGTGGGGACTAGTGGAGCCAGAGGCACTAGACCCTCTCCCCAATATTTCTCTAGATTGGGGAAGAGGAAAATGTAATTTATTGTATATTGTAACTTGCATAGATATGAAATTTATGATGATATTTTTCAATGTCAATCATCATAAATTCATATTACTTATCAGCCGGTTGTCGTATTCGCATGATGATGCGATTTTGTATTGTATTTGTATTCAAATCTAATAGAAAACACTTCTCCAACATTTTATGGGCTCATTTGATACATTTGTAGCTATGTGTTGCTTAAAATCTATGTTTTTAAAAAAATTGAGTATTTTTTAAGTTGTCGAATATTCCCGAGTATTGGCCGAATATTGGCGAGTTTTTGGCGAGTTTTTTTTTGGGGGTCGGGCGAGTTTTTGGTTTTGGCGAGTTTTCCTACTATGAAACAAACCATCAAATTGAAATCCAAAGATTTTGTTCTTTGGGATAATGGTTTTGTACAAAGGGGAATTGATGGTGTATTTCTCGATGCGTGGACAAGGCTCAATAGGATCAGCTACTAAAACTGGCAGCAAGAGGATTTCATGACATGGCTTGCGGTGGTCATTTCTCGGCCGAGTCACCGCACACAAGATCCTCGAGCAAGGTATTACGGCCCACCCTTTTTCAAGATCTTTGCAGAATGGGTAGCTAAGTGTCAAGCATGCCAACACTTTGTTGGGCGTGTGAAATTACTGCATTACCTCTAAAACCCATTGTGATTGCAGAACCTTTCCAACAAAGGTGGGAATGGATTTTATTGGTATGCTTAACCCGGCTTCCAGTGCCGGCCATCATTACATTCTAACAGCTACTGATTATTTCAGTAAGTGGGTAGAAGCTATTCCTGTAAAGAATGCCACTTCCGCCGAGGTGTGCAGTTTTATAAAAGAAAATATTATTGTCAGGTTTGGCGTGCCCAACAAAATTGTAGCAGACAACGCTCCGAATCTTTCTTCTGAGGAGCTGGTGGAATTCTACTACACTTATGGGATTCAGCTGGTTCATTCCTCAAACTACTATCCACAAGGGAATGGTCAAGTTGAATCTAGTAATAAAAACTTGGTAACTATCGTGCAAGTGCAGCCGGTTTGTAATGATAATCAAAGGACTTGGCATAAAAAGTTGTTTGATGCATTATGGGCCGATAGAATCACACCAAAGAGGGCGATAGGCATGTCCCCATTTCAGTTGTTATATGGTAGAGACACAGAGCTGCCTCTTATCTTGGGAACTGCACGCCTCTGACTTTCTAAGGCCCCTGGAAGATTCCACTTTCAAGTATTGCTATTGATAAGTCACTCTTTATCTAGAATTATGTACTTGACTGAATTGAGGGAAGTACAAACTCAAGTTGCAGATAGGTTGACGGAGCATCAAAGGAAGGTGAAAGTCATCTTCGACAAAAATGCCAAGGAAAGAAAGTTTGAAGTTAATGATTGGGTCCTCTTATGGGACAAAAGAAGAGAAACAAAAGGCATGCATGGAAAGTTCGATTCACTATGGAAAGGGCCTTTTGTGATTAAAAGGATCATTGGAGCAGATAGCTTCATTCTTGCTCATCAGGATGGAGTTGAATTGCCGTTGCCTTTCAATGGGCAACACTTGAAGTTGTTAGGACATGACAAGCGAGTGGTAACACACTGTATGTACATAAATAAATCTTTTGTTTGTTTTTCCTTGTTTTATCTTGTTTTGGTGTTGTATTGTTTTCGTTTGCATTTCGACCCCGTGCCCAAAGGACAAGATACGAAACCAGAGATGTTGGGATCTCATCTTTTCCCTTTGTCATTCTGACAAGAGAAAAAGATGTCCACAGACGGAGCCGACTAGTGTCACTCAGATTTCACCCTGAAATCTGCGACTACCCTATCCGAAAATTTTTCATACTTTTAAAATAATGGGTCGTTTTGTGTTTTTATTGCCTGAAAGTTCTTGTATTGCGTCAAGATAATCCTAAAGAGCCATATTAGCCTTTTTCGCCAAATACCCAGATGCCCAAAATTGTTTTATTACATGTCAGTCGGGATTTGTCTGCGGGAAATTTGTATTTAATTATTTTGAGCCCCGTATGAGGCTATTTGCGCTCTGTTTTAACTCTATTATGAGCGAATATGTTATTATTCCTATGTGCCAGAAGGGTTTTAACTTATTTTAAGTTTTGGGCTTTATTTGCAACTTTTGGCAATTTTTCGTGTTTTTGTGGTGTCCCGTTTCGTTTTCTGTGAAATTTCTCTGGAGCAATTCCTTTGCCGGGTAAGCCCAATTTTTGGCCTAGAGCAGTTGGAAAACATATACGCACATTATGCCCGGAGGAAGTCGTCATCGGAGTCCGGATCAGCAGGAAAAAGCGAAGTCGTGCACAGAAAAGCCCATGCGGGGATGGGCGCATTTTTGGAAAACAAAGAATTTAAGCTGCGATGGGAAAAATATAAGTTGCAGGCAGGGTGAGAATTTTATACCGCCTGCAGGTACTTTTTCTCGTGTTATAAAAGTCACTTAAGCTGCAGTGGGAAAAATAGAGGCAGCAGCATGGTGGAATTTATCGGGAATTTATTACGCCTTGCAGGTAAATAATCCCATTGTCACAAAGTCAAATCACTTAAGTGGATCATGGGAATTTGGTGCACCTTGCAGGTAAAGAATCCCATAATAAAAAAATTCTTAAAAATAGAATTACATGTGCAAAAAAGTGCGCCCCCTTTGGTGAGAGAATAAAAGCCTTAAATTGATTATTTTAATTAATCTATTCTCTCAAAAAGTGCGCCCAAGCTTGGAGGAGGTCAACAAGTCAAAGATGGAATAAAAGAAAGGAATTAAATGCATTAAATTTAATTTATTTAGTGGCTGCCCTCTTCCTCTCAAAAAGTGCGCCCCATTTGGGAATTGTTTAATGTTTTTTAAGGCATTAAAACATTAAATTAATTTCTATTTTTAGTGGCTATGGTCAAAGCACACTGTGAAGTTTAAGTGAAGTGTTGTGTGAAAGATTAAATTGGATTAATTTAATTTATTGGATGGTTGTCCTTAAACATGTTATTTTTAAAAGAGAAAAACATGATTTTTAATTAATTAATTGCCTTTACTTGTTAGGGCAATTATTAATTATAGAATTGTGAAGGTTATATAAGCATGGGCAGCCATATGGGTGAATTATTTAATTCACAGGTAAAGAATTGCAGCCAAGAGGAAAAGTGCGCCCCCATTAAAGGAAGGATTTTGTTCAGACAAAGTGCTAACAAGGCTAAAAGCTTCCAGATTTGGCGCATGCATTAGAGGAGGTTGATCTTTGTCTGCATAATTGTTTCCACAGGTGTTACAGGAGCTCAGGTGTTGATTGAAAGGATTTATGCTCTCTTTATGTGCAAATTAAACACCAATTTTTGGGGCAGCAGGCTTGAAAAGTGCAGATTTTTATAATTTAAATTCACTATTCATGCTCCGGTGGCCATTTTTGTCTGAATAAATTGCAGGAATTCATTACAGGTGCTTTACAAAAGAAAAAGAGTTTTTATCAATGTCCAATACATTGCAAATATTCTCTGAATCTGAAGAATTGTCCAGATCTGCACCAGTATTGAAGAAATCCGGCCAAGTTTGAAGAAAAAGAATTATTCACACGAAGATAGACAAAGCCATGGCAAAAGGAGATGAAAAAGAAAGCACGATGGAGTCATGCATTGCTTACAAACTTGCAGACATAGGAGACACAGATCTGGGCCCAGAACCTCTTGCCGATTTGATAGACAGATCCGGATCAGAAAGACTTCACTCATGCGTGCGGGAGAAACTTCACTCATGCGTGCAGATTAAAAGCAAAGTGGAATTATTCGAGCTCTGACTTTTCCATCCATGACCCGGGCTTGCGAATTTGTTATGCAGTGCAAATCCATATCCAAATGCGAGATGGTGATGCAAATCCAGATCGAGATCGAGATCTCATAGTTGCAAAAGCTTCGCACAAAGGCTTCATCCTCTTGTTTGAATGCAGCCCATGAAGAAGACAAGTGCGTGGAAAATTCCTTCCAAGACCTTGTGCATGTGCTCTCATCTTCCAGTTGAAGCCTTCATTGGATTTTCATTCACCCTGAGTGCTTTCCAGAATTTTTAATTGCTCATATGCAATTAAAAATAAGGATGATGAGTTATCTACGGCCAACCTTGCATTGATGCATGTACAAAAGAAGAACTGCAAAACCTTCAAGGATAAAAGAGAAGACAATGCAAAGGCAAAATTCCAGCTTGCTTCCAATTCCAACTGCTTGCAATTCCAGCTTGTTTCCAGATCCAGCTGCTTCCAGATCCAGTTTGAATCAGCTACATGCAGATATGAAAAAGGACAAAGTCAGCTTTCCTCTTCCTTCTTCTTTCCTCCAACAAAGTCAGCTTTCCTCTTCCTTCTTCTTTCCTTCGACAAAGTAATTGAGTGATCAATTAAATTATACAACTTAAGTGATTGGTTTAAAAGCCATTACTTGAAGAAATCAACTACTTGGAGATAGGTGGCAGGCGTGCAAAATAGAAGGTTTTATTTTCGATTGTAAATCATACATGTCATGCAAAGAGGAATTCAGGAGGGAGATTGCCAGTTGTTTCTTTTCGACTTCCACATGTGTCAGTTCAACTAAAGCTTCCAACTTGTAATTGCCCCTCTACATTCTATAAGTAGAGGAAGAACCTTCAAGTTAATCAATCAGAATTTGTAAGCAGCAATCTTGAGTTCTAAACTTTGTGTTGAACTCCCGAGAGCAACTTGAAGCAAAGGAATACAAGGGAGCAGGTTTCGAAGAACTTTGTTTCATGGTGTACTGTGTTTCTTGCTTTGAATCTTAAATCTCTTGATAGACTTTGTGTTATTTTAGATCTAGATCTAGAGCTGCCTTTGTTTTATAATTTTGTGTGTTCATATCTATTAAGTTTCTTCTATGTGCATGTAATTAGCTCTGCTATCTACTAATCGGGATGCACATCTTCCCCATTTCTTCTCTGTATTTCCTTTACTTCCTTCTTCTATAAAATACTTCCTTTCTTAAGCAATGTCACACTTTGCTGAGAACTTCTTAGTTATGGTTCATGAACTAAGTGGTCAAAGTAAAACCCCGATAGATAATAACACATTTTTATTGACAAATCGACACGGGAGCCTCATCGGTTAAATGAGGGAGATTTATCTCATGACTGCCTAGGTTTGATGCTATGCAGAAAATCTAGCCAACATGGAGCAAGTAGCTTCTTCTTGCCATTGAAGGACGGAAACCCTTCCTTGGTCACCTATTGAGGACGAAACCCTTCAATAGGATCACACTAGGGAATGAAAACCCTCTTATGTGCAAGGGTGATCTCACATAGAGGTCACATTGGAACTTCAAAGTGATTTTATGCAGTTGTTCTTCATTTCCAGCCCTAGGCAACTTGCTTGGGGTTGAGTTCAGTGCCATCTAAGGCACAATTTAGTATTTTGAGTTGATATTCTTGTTCTTCATATTTTATAAGGCTGGAATCTACATTTTGGTGATTTTTGGAGAAGTTTATCTATTTTTTCCAGCCCTTGGTTTTGGTTGTATTGTTGTTGTCATAAAAATTAATTACAATTGTGATTTATCATTCGTTTCTCCATATTTTTGATATATTTGAGATTGATAAATATTTATGTGGTTGGATAAATTATTTGATGGCATTTCGGCGCTATCTCGCATGGTTAAATGTTGATGTGAATCTCATATGCAATTCGCTGCCCTAGAGGGTTGATTGATATTGTGTGTTGATTGTTTGAAGAGCATTCTCAGTTGTTTCAGATTGATGTTTGTGTGTTTGAAGGTGCAATTTCAGATTTGATTCATTTGGGTTTAAGGCCAAACCCTTATTTCCATTTCAGCCCTAGAAAGGGACATTACTATGTAGTGGCTCAATTTTATTGAACTTGATAGCTACTAATCTTCATCAACGATGGACAACCTAAAATTGGCACAGACAAACTAGTGAGTTGGTGGCAATCGACGGGTTTCCAAAACTGCATTGCGAACACTTGCAATTTTGTTCCTTTCCCATGTTTCTAGTTCCTTTAGCATTGAAATGAATTGGTCAACATATGGTCGAACCCACTCTTTTAAGATTGAAATGCTTACCTCTAAGAGAATGGAGAATCTTGTAGTCGTACACAATGCCGTGCAACTCATCGATCCCAAAACAAATGAGTACAAGTAGACCCCAAAACTATGGTGGGATGTAGATCCCGAGGAGCAGAAAAAGATAGAAGAGGATCATAATGTTCAACGGGGATTGATTGGGATCCCCATCGAGGGTGATGACAACACTTCTAGCAAGGAGTTCATAGGCGTCATTTCACATGTTGATTCTGATTTCTCAATTATACTATTATGTTTGTAATATTGTTGATGTACTTCGGATTAATGATATTAAGGTAATTTGTGGGTATTACTACAGCCCGATAAGTACAACAAATCATTGCATTTTTCGTACCATGAAGATCATGCTCTACATGAATATTGTTCATATTCCTTCCAATGTGCATTCTTCTTGGGAGACAGTGCTTCCGCCATCACTTTCAAGACATCTCCAAAATGTCCCTCATGGACTCCCTCATCAAACCCACGGTCCTCTACGGTTCTATTGCTTGGGGACCCTCTTTGTTGGGTACTGACTGGGCTTCCATGAGAGGGTCCAGACTCTTCTCCTTCGCCGCTTCATCAGGTGTAAGCAATCGGTACCCCAACACATTATTTTGGCAGAGTTTGGAGCCCATCCTTTCAGACTGGAGACCATATTTGATTTGGTTTCTTTCTTGCACCACATTTGGGGCTTTGCGGACACTGCCAAGGGTGGGACAGACAGTACTCGTATTTAGCAAATTGTTCTTCGATGTTATTGCTCTTTCAAACTCCCTCGTCGGCGTTGCGGTTGGTATGCTGAGGTCTCCGAACTTTTGGGGCAATTGGTATTCAGTTGGACCATCTTCCACCTTTTCGGTACTCCTTGGACACACCAAGCCACCTTCTGCCTACGAAACAAGAGATGAACAGGATCATCAGAGAGGATATTTATAGGCAGTTCATCCATACCACTTGGGTAAACCCTCAGGGGGGTTTACGTCCCAAGATGGCCTTTTACGTTGAGCATTTTTTAGAGCTGAGGGACGGTCTCATTATCCACCCTCAGTATACCCTTCGACACTAGATGCATGCCCTTCGCATTCCCCTTGGTCAATTCAGGTTGGTTCTCATAGACTCCGCATTGTGAGACGGATCACCACCTTGATCGTTTGGACAAGATCTGCCAGTTGTGTAGCCTCCGGAGACCGAGACAAAAACACACTTCATCTTTCGATGCCCCATTTACTACAAGATCAGAGGGAGATTTCACTGTTTATTTAGGAGGACGCGAGATCTTTCTAACTTCTTCAGGTTTGAGGATCAGAGGTGTCCAGCTTTATATTAATAGGAGGCTTTGAAGCTTCATGGGCGTACTCTTCACCGCATCCTAGACCAGACTCTACCCAGTGGATCACTTCTTCACAATTTTACCGGCAAAGAGAGGCACTAAGCGCCCTTGTGAGACTGTCCCCACTTCTTCCTCTAGGTTGGTTTGGCCCAGGGAGACCATCCATGGTTCCCGAGTCATCACAAACATGCCCGTACTAGGCCTGGCCTCAGGAGACAGACAAGATCCACCAAGCATCAAAGGGATAATATTGTATCCAGACAACGGCATAATAGGCAGCCTCTCTCTTCGGTTGGTCGGCATTCTATCCTCAGCTTCTTCCAATCGGCCTTGGATGTTAGGAGAGTTGGATCTTCCATCCCCTAATGGGCTTTCCTCTTTTCTTCTCCTTAGTTGCCTTACCCCTTTCTTCCTCTCACTTGTTTTTCCACCCACATTTTGGGTGCGTGTGATTTCTTCTTCCTGTTGGCCACCTCTTCTGGCTTTTTTATTTCCTCTTTTTGGGAACTCTTTGTTTTCCCGCCTTGTATCGGTGCTCATTGTTTTCTGCAGCCCTTTTGACCGACATTTGTGGTCATTTTTGGACATTGATATATTTATCTTATCTTATCTTATCTTATCTTTCTTAGACGTAAAGTTCTTTAGTCCTCCAATAGTGTCTACACTCGCGTATGCCCTCTCTCGATCATATCGATGGTTTTGCCAATGACTGATTGTATAACGTCAAAAGCTCTTGCACATTCCATCAAGTCATCTTTAATAACTTTGTTGTAGTCTGCTAAACTGCAGTTTTAATACATGGCATACGGCCGGCAAATATGAGCATTGTCACATTATTTTCGCCTTCTAATCCTCGGATGTATTCATTTCCAGCACTCATACATTATTGATTTGTTGATTGTCAACGTTCAGCTCCGGCAAGCATGATATCGCTATGCACAAATCTTATTTTTGTGTGATATCAACTCATGTGCATGTGCAAGCTATTCAAGGCTGTAAATTACAACATTGATTTTGGTCTTCTCGTCTAGCATCGCCAACCGTGTGTGTCAATCTTCGGTGTTTTGCCATATCTTTTACCACATACATATTGTTGTCATGCTAAATGTCTAGCATGCAAAATTGAAAATTTTGGCCATGAAAACTAAGCCCCCACTTGAAAAATTCCCCTCCCGTCATTGTGAACCCTTCCTTTAGCCAACCTATCCTCAATTTCACCCTCATTTTGGCTCAAAGGAACGTGCTAACAAGATTTTCAAGTGTGTTTAATGTGCAGGGATGTATGCCTAAGGTGATTGAAGAAGTCACTGAGTTTCAAGGAGAAACAACTATCTTCGAAGGCCTAGAAAGGGCCATTTTTGGCCATTTTGCAATTGGTGAACACCCTCTGGAAGCTAATAGGAAGATTCAAGCCATCTGGGAGTTGTGTAAGAGAGCAATGAAGTTGTCCAAGGCAATTTAGGGAAAATTTGTGGAATAAATTGATGTCGGGAACAACTTGAGCAAGACAAAGTCATTTTGGGCACACGAATGAAGGCTCTAACGGAGAAAGTCAACTTGTTCGGAAGATTTTGGGAGTTCCAAGAGGAGTTGGAAGCTCATCAAATACTCAATGGAAAGGTCTTGGAATCCTCCACATGATGGAAACATAAATTTTTGCCTAAGTCTTCAAGATTTTTTGTGATAGCTCAAGTCACTACTACTGCTCCTTCATGCTGAAAGGGTGAATGGTGCCAAAATTCAAATTGCAGGCAGAATTGGCTCCTGATAATGGTTGGAATGATCTCAACAGGTGATTTGGAGTCAAAATCATATAAGGTTTGACCCCAAAACACCCTTCCATACTCCCGGAGCAGAAAAATCACTCTGGTGTCCTAAAATGCACTTGGCGGGTGACATCAGCATTCCAAAAAGCTTGGACGGACTTTTTCACCCTTGGTGTCCCCTTGGATTATCCCTAAGGTGCAAAGGGGACATGAGGGACACAAAAGTGTGCTCCCCTATGGATGTTATGTTTTCGTCACTTAAAACTTGTGACTTGAGTGGTTAGGTGAGCACAATGCAAAAATAGACCACTTTCTCATGATGAAGACCACCTTGGCGCATTTTTGAGCTTGTTGTGTCCCCTTGGATTGTCCCAAGGTGCAAAGGGGACATGGGGGACACAAAAGTGCGCTCCCCCCAAGAGCCTTTTTCTCTCGGCAACTTGCTCAACACCACTCTTACACTTAGGAAGTCACAACTTGCATGTTTTCTCAAATACTTGGGCCCCCATAAGATGAAGACCCATGGCGCATTTTTTCACCCATGATGTCCCGTCACATTGTCCCCAAGGTGCAAAGGGATGTAAGGGACACAAAAGTGATCTCCTTTCTCTCTCAGCTAGCCCCCGGATGCATAGTAAACCTCAATTTTGAGCCTCGTGTGCTAATTTCTAGCCCCCTGCATCTCACTCACATGAAACCACAAGATGACACTTGTCCAGATCTAGTGCAAAGCACACTTGGGTGTCCCTTGTGTCCCCTTTGTCCCTTGTCTCCTATTTTTAGGGTGCAACTCCACATCAACCCTCATTCAACTCCGGTTAAGTCTACTTGAGTCAAACTTGAGTTAAGGTGTGCAAGTGAGAACAAAAGCTTCATATTCAAATACTTAGCCATTTTTTATGTTTTAAAGCTTCATTTCCTCCAAAATCTCACTCTCCTTGATGTTATGTTGCTGAAAATATGTCAAAGGCCTCATGCTAAAAATGGAAAGTTGCTCGTATCTCCCAAACCCCTTGTCGATCCCCATAAGATTTTAACAACAGATCCTCAAAAACGCCTTTCAAATGATCCTAACCTTGCATCCAATGGTGGTCTACATTATTTTTAATGACCAGACAAAGTTTCTGAAATAAAAACTCATTTTTCAGATCTATGAAATTCTAGTCATTGAAATCTTCCAAAATGGAGCAAAACATCCTTGTAAAAAAAAAACTTTTGAGACCACTCTCGTTCCATTCCGACATCGGGAAGACCCACTTCTAAAAATAGTAAGCCTTCCTAAGCCTCATTGTCTATAAATAGTAAGTGTTGTAAACAGTTCATTCTCAGAGTTGCCATTGCCCCTTGCACATCAGGGAAACTCAAAAGTGCCAAATTAAGCAATTGGTAACTAAAATGGAATTCTCAAAATAAGGCTTACTAAAAATAGTAAGTGTCAGGATATTGGTTAAGAAATAAGGATGTTGAGCCTCTCATTGAAGAAAGAGCACTGGATATGATTGAAACAATGCAAAACATCATAGTGGCTTTGACTGATTCATGATTTCACACTATGCACTTTCAATTGAATGAAGGAGCAATTCTTCTGTTTGGAGGAGAAGACATTTTCCAATGAGTAACAAATGAGCAAGAAGGTGTTTGAGCATCCTGGGGTTGATTCCATTCAAAAAGGAAACATTTGTGTCACGGAGGTGAATTTTGAAGCCAAGAAGAGCAAGGTGATGATCTCCATGTTCTAACTCCAACCTTGTGTTCAAAAAGGATCATCATGTTTCCATATCAGTGCAAGTCTTGTAGCAGTGTTTCTAAACACTCATTCAATGCCTTGGAGTGTGTCCACATCTCACAAGAGGAGGAATTTGCAATCACAAGTGTTCCAACTCAACAGGAGGTCAAAGGCAAAGAAACTTATTCATGGAGCATTCACTCAAGATCCATGGAAGTAAGTTCTTCATCAATAGAAGCTTCCCCATCTCCGGATTTTCACTTCTCTCTTCTTCTTTCTCCCCCCCCTCTCTCTCTAACATTCTATTTCTTCATTGGGAATGTACTTTTTCACTCTTTCGTCTTATTCACTTAAGTGACTTAATTTTGTATTGTAAAAGTCCCTTTTCAAAAATAAGAAAAAGGACTTAACTTCATTCCTAGGGAATGTGAAAAGTCACAAGTGGTGGTGAGATGAAAGGTCACATGGGGGAGAGGAAGAGACATTTTTGTAAGCTATAAATTGGAATGGCTTCTCCATTCCAAAGGGTTAGCATTTGTTGATTGTTACTAGTTGTTGGATTTCACTTCTACTACAAGCAATAAGCTACATTCTTCTATCTCCTTTCCTTTCCTATGTTCTTCCATACTCTCTACTTTCCAACTTTGCAAGAAACTGTGATCTTGTATAACCAAGAAAGAACTTTGTGTCTTTGATTAATGAATTCATAAAACTTTGTGTCTCCAATTTATTAGTCTTGTTATTGCTTACATGGTTGATTTCTTCCTATTGAATGTGGACCTACTCTAGATAATGTATGTGAAATCTGTAAGTCTACTCACAACATTAACCCCTCTCTCTATTTCCTCATCTCCTCTTTACCTCTCTTCAAAGTAAATTCCTCCCTTGTACACTATACAAGCAATTTGCCACAAGTTTAGTGGAGTATTCTGTGTGATCCCAACTTAACAACCACCCCACAGTTCTATTTAGTTTGCATTCAATAAATGGAGCCTCCCCATACCCAAGAAGGAGGGGCTTAGCCTCGTGACCATTGGTGAAAACTAATATTTTACACTGCGATAAATTATTTCACTAACACATGTTGTTTGTCGTTTTCCTCCAGTTTCTCGTGGTCTTATACCTCTTTCCAGCCCATGCACCTCTATCTATATTCTCTAATGCACCAATCGATGTGCATCTGATCTAGATACACTCCATGCCCCTTCGTCGTGCACAAAAAGGCGTGCCTGTTGACTTTTTGTTGTCTTGGTTTAGATTATGTTCTCATAAAGAACAAAAAAATAACACCATGTGTATTAGTTTAAATTATTAAGAGAACTATGAGTCTTAGTTTACATCATTTATAGGAAAAGAGTTGAGTACCAATGTCAAATAAGTTTTGAATAAAATTATTAGGAAATAAATTGTCACAAGAGTAATGCAATTTAAGAACTTGTCAGTCTATGTATATTTGTTTAAGAAGTTTTTTTATAGTATAGTTTGAGTTTTTTGTAATATGATTAGTTACTCATGTGGTGTCACTTTAATATAAAGTGGTAATTATTGTCTCATAAGTCTATTAGGTTAGAGTCATTTTTGAGTCATTAATGTCGTATTAATTTGGAAAAACTAATTTATGTCATACGAGTCAAAATTCAAAATTTCCTTATAACGGCCTCAATCAGACGAACTCAACATCCAAACAAATGTGTTTCCAGTTTTGCGAGGGGGCATTTGTTCACAAAAACGATATACACATGAGCTGTAAAATCTATCTTGTTGATAGAGGAGCCTTTCCCCGGAGGTTGGAAACAATGAAGAAAGGACGCCCATCAGCATCCTCGAGATTGCCGCTAACGCAAAGGCTGCATATTGCAATAATAACAAAACACCCTGTCTAAACTGACTAAAGTCAAGGATAATTTCCAATGACACTGGTAGTCATCTATGTTCTTCGTGATCAGGAAGCAACGATAAAGGATAGAGGTTGCAAATGGAAACTTCAATGAGAAGCCCAAAACTCACTCAAAACAATGAGGACCTGGTCCTCAATCTTTGTTTTTGGTTTTGTTGTGTTTGTGGTGTGCTTCTTATTGCTGAAAATAAAGTGGAAGTCCATACCACTATTGTTATAGCAGAATGGATTCTTGATCAAAGTTGTAGTGAGACCATTCCCACTACTCCCGAGCGGAACTCTACTATATAGATATCGAACTCTTGATAGCCAGCCATATCCATAGGACCCCATATACAAAATTTCAGCCAGTATTGAGCCTAAATATACATTAATTCTATAAAGAGGGGCCTCCTCTTTATAGTTCCATTCGGTTTCCCTATCTATAAAACCCACTCCCAAACAGAGAGAACGCCAACCACTATATTTGATGAGTTCCCATCCACGGATCAGTTGACATGTTCCCATGGATTGGTCGTTGCATTCACATCTATGAATTGGTTGATGAGTTCCCATCCATAAAAGTGTGTCAAGAAAGTGTTTGCTTCAGTTCTTGAGTGGTATTTCTATCCCTAGCTTCGTACTAAGGGGGATATTTTGGATAAATCCCACAGTGGTCAGTACTACATGGGTAACTAAATAAATTAATTTGTGCCTATATGAGTGAGTTGCATGAGAGTTATAACAACTTGCTAGAATGAAATACGTTGAGTGAAGATAGGGATGAGAGAGATATCTGAAGAAGAGATGAAGTAGGCTTCCAAGAAAATAGGGCTGACACTTGTATAAATATCTCTTATCAATATGAATAAAATATTGAGTTTTATAGAATTAAAAGTAACTAGAAGAGGGGGAAGTGATGGAGCACCAAAACTGCGCAACCCGCGAAAAATTTGAATTTTTGCGTGTGAAAGAGATTGTTGCCACAAAGGATGGCTTGGCAGGTTTTCATAGTATTCGGGAGTTTTCCACTGGAGCGAACAGGATTCCGCTTGGCAAAGGAAGCAGTTTGGAATGGACAGGTAAGGGGTTGGCAGCTCAAGAGAATGAAGAAATTTCTGCTTTGGTTCAGAAGTTTGGCCCTAGAGCGGTTATCAAATCCTTGGCTTCGTTATTAGGGATCTCTGCCTTGGAAAATCTGGTGGCTGAAGCTTCATTGATCCAAGTGAAAGGTAATTCTTCCCTTGTTGCGCTGGAGGAGGTCCCTTCGAATCCAAATGAGGTCGGGGTTGCTGGCTCGAATGGCATGGAGGAGATTAAGGTGGGTGGTATTGACTTCAAAATCTCCACGGAAATGGTGAATGTGGATTTATCTGCCGGTTCGGGAGTGGAATTCGTGGATGTTCGTTTGAGAAGGGTAATCTATTGCAAATTTGTGGGGGCTAGGTTTTCTAGAAAAAAATTGAATTGGGTCTTTTGGTTTTGGGGTAAGGAGAGGAAGCCCAAGGTAAGTTTTCTTGCGAATGGCTTCTTTCAAGTTTTGTTTCCCTCGGTGGTTTTTTTGGAAAAGGTTTATAAAGGAGGACCCTAGTTTTTGAATTCCTCCAGCTTGTATTTTCGCCCTTGGTCTCCAGATTTTAATTCGTTAACTGAAAAAATCCCTCGAGCCCGCTTTGGTTGAGCTTTCATAATTTGCCCTCTGAATTCCGGAATCAGTCCGCTTTGAAGGCTATTGCAAATTCCCTTGGCTCATTTGTTCCGATCTATAATCCTTCTCTCTCTGCTGGAGGAACTCTTCGGCTCGTGTTTGTGTTGAAATGGATTTGTCCTCTCCTCTCCCAAGCTCCGTTAATTTGAAATTTGTTAGAGGTCCCTGGTCTCAGGCTATTGATTATGAAGGTTTGAATGTTAAGTGTTTTTATTGTGGAAAATTGGGTCATTTGAGGAGGGATTGCCTGCAAAAGCTAGGAGGATAGCTAGTCTCCCTCCTCTTGTTGAAGCTTCGCAGATTGCTCTGTTCTTTCTAACGATCTCCCCCTCTCTCAGGATTTTCCTAAGGATGGTAATCCTTTTGGACTATCCAATTTAGTTATGGCCTTTATTTGGAATTGACTCCTCGCTCTCTTTTGAAGGAAACGAAAGAAGTTCATAGGGACTCAGGAGTGTTAGCTTCCTTGATTAAGGAAGGTATGGAGAAGGGGTAGGCCTCTTCATTGGAAACTCTTAACGGGTGGATTTCAAATAATGAGACTCAGATCTTATAAAGCAACCCGTTGTCTCAAGTGGCGTTTTAGAGGATGGGGAGCTTGATCCAGAAGGCTTAGCTTCAGATGTGGCTCCTTCTAAATTAGCTGATCAGGAAGGCTTATTTTTACGCCATCAGCGGTTCTTCGAGGTAAGAGAGGTAGAAAGTCAAAAAAGGAAGTAGCGCAGAAAGAAGTTGATCCAGGTAAGCAGAGTACCCTGAAATTCGATTATTATCACTTTGGGAAGGTGAAAATCCTTCCCTATTGCCAATGAAGCTCTTTTCTTGGAATGTCAAGGGTCTCAACACCTCTAACAAACAACGCTTGTTGAAGCGTTATCTCCTCTCCTCGGAGGCTTGTTTGGTTTTATTGCAGGAAACAAAATTGTCCGTTGCTGAAGCGGATATTGTTTGGGATAGGGCCTGTAAAGAATGGAAAGGAGCCTTCTCTGGCTCGAATGGTGCTTCCGGTGATCTGGGTATTCTGTGGAAGGAAAGTCAAGTTAAGGTGGAGTTGCAAGCCCAGAATTCTAATTGGAAACTAGTAAGCGTTAGCCCTCGATGCTCTCAATTAGTGTTTTTTCTCTTTAATGTGTATGCCCCTAATAGTGTTCTTGGCAAGAGGAATCGTAGGGTCGATCTTTACCGATCCTTATCTGCTCTGGGTGATCATCTGTTCATTTTGGGGGCGATTTTAATGCCATCTCCTCAAGTAAGGATAAGAAAGGGGGCATTAGTAGAAACCTTCAATCTCAAATTGACTTTTGTTCCTTCATTAGGGACAGCTCTCTGCTAGATTTGGAGCCTAAGCAGGGTTGGTTCACTTAGAGTAACCGGAGGAGGGGCTTCAGTAATATTGTTGAACGGTTAGATAGATTCCTTGCTAGTCCTAACCAATGTTTTAAAAATCGAAACCGCCGAGGTTCGGACGGAATCGGACCGATTCAAACTTAATGAACCGGTTTACAAAAAAATACATAAAATTTTATATTTTTAATGAAAATAATATATTTTAAAGGTTAAAAACCATGATTCCAACAATTACACACAAAATATGCAAAGTTTGCTCTTATATATATGTAAGAAAGGTGTTTATAGCAAAATGGCACGAACTCCAAGTCCAATACACAATACATATATCATATATGAGATTCCGAAACAAAATACATAAACAATGAGGCTCTAAATGGCCTTCATAGTCCGAGACTCCAAAAAAACAACATGCTCGAATATGATCATTGATACATTACAAATACTACAAGTTACAAAACTCTAGAATAAACTAGATGACATCAATGATCAATCATCAAATTCTACATGCTGGAAATGGGATCCTCAAGGTCATCCTCATCAATATCATCACCGGCCTCTGGCTCTGACTCGAACTCATCCAAATCCTCAAGTACATCAACAACTGTATTGGCACGGGGTTGAGGAGTAGCACGAGTGCGACTAGTGTCTCTGTGTCTCGTGACGGTGGTGGCGGTGCTACTAATGGCTCATCAGATTCCTGATCCAAACCCATCCACCCCAAGTCATCGGGATCAAACTCTGTTGGTTGACTCTCCTCTACCCATTCTGAGGTTGGATCTATATCATCCAAGACAATGGGATCAGTATCAAGTCTTCGGTTCAACAACTGGTTGCGCCTTAACCGAAGGTTGTACTGCACAAAGACAAGATCATTCAACCGTTGTTCCAAACGGTTTCTCTTCTTCGTGTGAATCCGCTCAAAGATGGACCCGATTCATTTTGCGCTCGAGCAAACCTTTGCAAGTTTGGCTCAGATCCTATTTGCAAACTTCTGCAATTGAGGACACTGACTACCAAACGAATCCCACCAATGTGCTGCGATAAAAAGTGTAAATGTTTAATTAGTAAACAATGACGATAAAAAGTTAAAAATTAAAAGTAAAACAAAAACTTATAACTTAAAGGCTAAAGCATAATTCAACAAATTAGATAAAGATTGTCTTATGCTAAAAGTTCATGATTATTCATTAAAAATTTTAATCAAATGAACTTCAAAAACTTAGAATTTCTTGTGGTTGGTCCACATCCCTTCAGCGATCTTTGCAAAGTTTTTCCCAAAGGTACTTGTGGCTCACAAGAAGCAGATGATATGTCGGTGAACCTCAAGTTGTTGCATCTCATCAAGGACCATGCGCTCTAGGCACTCGTAAAAACCATCTTTTACTTCTCTTGTTTGATCTTCTCCAAGCTGAGCTCTGTAATGATATTTTGGGTTTAAGAAATACCCAGCTGCATGTATAAGCCGATGGAGTTGATGTTTCAACTATTATCTATGATCTCCCATATAGGCCCATACTTAGTTACCCTGTCTTTGTATGTTGCCCTTATATGCTCCTTTGCTTGATCCATAGCCTCATAAATATAGCCCATGGCTAGTTTTCCCCATCCACCAACCGCAAAACCTTAGCAAGAGGCTCATGCAACTTTCACAATCTCTGCTATTTTTTCCAAAATAAATTATCAAAAGTTTCTTCTTAGTGTCTTTCCCAACATATTTCAGCTCCACTTTGATGCATTCCATTCATCACTTGAAAACATCTTTTTCAAGTTTTGTTGTTAGGAAAGAAGAGATTGCAACGTGAGGAAGTTTGTTGCAAATCTCGTGATGGCTGGCCTAACAAGTTCTTTGCCCTCAGTGTTCTTCCTCATTAGGTTCAATACCCTTGAGTGATTGTAGATGTATTTGGTGATATTTTTGCCATGCTCTACAAAAGTGTTCTTGATCCAATATTTTCTCGCTATATCCTCAAGCATGAGGTCTATGCAATGTGCAACACATGGAGTCCAAAATATTGTTTTGTGTTTAGCCTCTAACATCTTACCAAAGTTTAAGAACATAGTTAGAGGCATTATCTGTTATAATTTGTACAACATTTTCCACCCCCACCTCTAAAACAATCTCATCCAAAAGCTCAAACAATAAATTTGCATCTTTCACCTTATCAGATGCATCTACTGATTTCAAAAACATTGTACCTTGTGGACAAGAGGCAAGAAAATTTATTAATGTGTGGTCCTTGTCATCACTCCACCCATCGACATGATAGTGCATCATGTTTTGGCCCATGAAGCTTTTTGAACCTTTCAAATATTCATCTATGATGCAACTTCTTTCTTCAAAAGTGATCCTCTCAAGTCATGCATACTAGGGCCTTTGAAGCCCTTACCAACAGCAACAATGGAATCAAACATCGACTTGTAATAAGGTGAGCGGGCAGCATTGAAACGGATATCTGCATCATACCACCATCTAGCAATGTACTCAAAAGTTGCTTCTTCGTATTGCTTCTTCCAATGGTTATCCAAGGCGGGCTGATTTTCACGTTGACATGGAGGCACCAGCGATTGTGGAAGATGAAAAAAAACTTTGAATGGTCCTTTTTTAGTCCAATTTTCTTGATTGTGAGTGGATGGGGGAGGCATATACCGAAAGGGGTCTCTAACAATCACAAAAGGGTCAAAGCAAAATCCTTCGACACTCAAGGCATGTTCCCTCCTCCCTATTTTAGCATCCATCTCTTTTTGCCTAGCCTTCTCTTCTCTATGTTTTTCAAGCATGTTTTTCATTTCCAACCTAATGGCATAAATATCAGAAGTGCATCACATGGGGTAACTTGGCCTCTTTGACCAACCAAGTGTTGTTTCAACCTATGAACCCCCCCCCCCCTTGATGTGTTTCTTACAATATTTACAAAAAACTTGATTATCAATTACAAAGACCCTCGCACGGGTCCATGTAGGGTCTTTTGTTTTGGGGGCCATTGCGATGCAAATGAAATATCCCCTTTCCGGATTTATTTTATATTCAAGATTTCCAACCAAATTTTTCACAAATAAAAATCTGATTTTATGACAGCAGTATATAGAAAAATATGACAGCAAAGTACAGTTAAGGCAGCAAGGTATAAAATCAGAAAATAACCAATATCTTTACTTTTATTGCAATTAAACTAACATGCAGCAACATGCAAGTAACATGCATCAGCATGCAATGACATGCATGTAACATGCATCAACATGCAATGACAAGAAGTTCCATTGATAAAATAAATGATCTCTCTTACTAAATATGGTTGTCTTCTCTTTCTGGACTTGAAACTGGATCAGCAAGCCTCTGAAACTCTAAATTTGACAACCCGATCTGAATAAACTCCACAATAGCAAATCAGATCTGAAAACCCTTGATTTTTCTCCACAAAAGCCCCAAAATCTTCCAAAACCCTTCACTGAAACCCTCCAAAAATATCTCGAAGAACAGCCCTGATTAATGTCCTCTTTTCGATTAGTTATATGGTGCTCGAAATTAAATAAAATATCATTAAAGCACATATAATGAATTAATAAACTGTTTGGGTGACTTTGACTTAGGAAAATGTATTTAAATAAAATTAATAAATTATTTAAATGCAATTCCTAGCCAAAAGTGCGACTTGTTTGGGTATGTTTGATTAAACCCAAAAATGCGACCCACTTAGTAAAGAAAAATAATTAATTAATTATTAATTATTGGGTTTTGGCCAAAAAGTGCGACTTGGAGATTTGGAGGGTTTTTGGCTATATGAAGGAAAATGCGACTTGGGGAAGGGCATTCAGATTATTATCATTTTTACAGAGCAGTGAGCACAGAGCTTTTGCAGACAAAATCCAAGGACGGAAACCCTCTGGATTATTACTCTTGCGGACGGAAACCCCAGGAGCAGTGAGAGAAGCTTCCACCCAGGGATCTTCATTGTTTACACAGGTTATTTTCATTTCAGCAGTGTCAGATAGAGAAATAAATTGCAGCAGTGGGCATTCAGGCAACACCAGGAGTGGGGCGACTTGTTCTACAGTTGATGTATGCATTATCAGAGGTATTTTTCATGATAGTTTATTGTTATACATTTCAGCCACATATATATACCAAATCGATTTGATTTGGATTCATTCTGGCTGAGTTTTGGGTAGTATCTGTATTATTCCATCTGCAGATTTCTATTTGTGTTTGCCCTAGTTATTTATCATTAGAAATCAATGTTGAATGTATGGCTGCGTTATTTATGAAGAAATCAATCATTTAAACCCTAGGCGCCATTTCTATAAATACCCGGTTTGCGGGAGTTTGCAGTATTTTAATTATTATGCAGTGTGAGAATGTTATTTCATGGATTCATTTGATATTACCAGTTCAGCTCTATACCTGAGCATATATATAAAAAAAAAAAAAAAAAAAAGAACAAAAACGGGTTTGGGATCTTTCAGTGGTATCAGAGCAGTGTATCCTCCCAGCCTGTGTGGGAAGGAACAGCCAGGGTATTAAAACAGAAATCAGCCTTGAATGCATCACAGAGAGGACGGTACACATAGATACTACACCCGCAGACGAGCACGGCTCGAAGCTGGTATTGCAGGTGGTGACAGAATGGAACATTTGGGCGAGAGACCTGAGAGTCCTCGAGAGGAGCATGCTAGATCCAGATAGGAATTTTATTCGGGATATGGCAGCTACACAGAGGCAGTTGTTACAGACCATGGAGCGCATGGGTACTACTTTGGACAGGTTGGCACTGGATAGGCCGCGGGACAGGCATGGCAGGAGGGATAGATCCGTATCCATTGCTAGTAGCTACAGGGGTCATAGCAGATCACCTTCAGAGCTTGGGAGTGTTAGGGGATCGCCACGCCGTGAGCGGAGGCATACCCATACAGACGAGAGGAGACCTACACGGACGGCAGATAGGCCCATGCAGCCTAACTTCTTGCCTAGAGGTGACCCCCCAGAGATTGAGGGACGGTCGGAAGAAGCAGCTTTCCCGGATACCATCATGGCAGTCAGCGATGAGTGGAGGAGTTTGCCACAGCATGTGAGGGATGCATTTCCCCTCCCACAGTATTGTGCTCAGAGGAGAGACAACATGAGGTTGGACAGGATAGGAGACCTAGAGCACAGCAGAACAGAGATTTGCAGCAGGTTACCAATAAGGTAACCCTTTCCACTTTTGATGGTAGTGGAAAGATCAGTGCCAGGGCTTGGATTCACAAGCTCGACACCTACCTTACCCTCAAGCCCATGAGGGAGCAGGAGGCCATACTGATTCGCTACATTGCACCTTGAGGGTGGCTTATGATTGGTGGCACCATGGGTTAGTTACTGCAGGTCATGAGCTTACATTCATACGGGGATTTGTTGCAGATTGATTGCGAGGTTTGATCGCAAGGATGTGGAGCTATATTACAGGGACTTGGCACAGCTCAGACAGAGTGGACATGTTGATTCTTACATCAACGAATTTCAGCGGATAGCCGTTATGGTTCCAGAGATGCCTGAGAAGAGGGTGGTTATGTTATTTATAGAGGGTCTCCATGATAGGATGAGAGGATTGGTCAAGGCTCTTAAGCCTAGGACATTGCATGATGCCATTCAGACGGCATTGGACTTGGACACATCTCCCACTTCCTATCAGCCCACTTCTTATCAGCCCAATAAGAAGTTTCCCACGAGCTCCAGGCCATTTCAGCGCTCTACCGCCCCACAGAAGAGTGCACCACCTCCTAAGGTGGATCAGGAGACTCGTAATGAGTTAAGGAGGAAGAAGCTTTGCTTTCATTGCAAAGACCATTGGGAGCCTGGACATCGTTGCCTTGGTAAAGGCAAGGTGCATCTCATTGAGGTGATTTCAGATGGAGAGGATGATCACTCGCCAGGTACAGATGTAGAGGATGAGGGCGGTGACCATGATGCACAGGGGGAGCAGCCCCAAATAGAGCTTGGCGAGGGCGAGGCATTGGATTCATCCGATGTTACTATTGCCACACTTTCAGGCGTTCCTAGGTACCATCCCTTTCGTCTGAAGGGAGTGCTTAAGGGGCAGCGGATTGTTTGCATGCAGTTGTGGTGGAGCTACGCACAACTTCATTGATGAGGGGTTGGCGGCGAAGCGAGGATTACAGGTTGAGGAATTTGATGGGTTTAGTGTACGGGTGGCAGATGGATTTGCTATCAGTTGCACTAAGAGGATTCCACGACTTAGTATTCAGATGGGGGACTATACATTGACCGATGACTTCTATGTTATTGGACTTGGTGAGATTGATACAGTATTGGGTATTCAGTGGTTACAGTCCCTTGGCAGATATGTGCAGGATTTCCGCAGGATGGAGTTGGAGTTTATGGTGGATAAGAAGAAGATTGTGCTTCGGGCTCTTTCTGACGGTGGGCCTAGAGTTGTTTCAGCACGCAGGATGGAGTCTATAGCGAGACATGGAGAGATTGCATGGGCAGCCCAGTGTTTCATTTCGTCCAAATCTTCTTCAGACGATGAGCAGCCTTATCATATTGACATCCAGTCCATACTGGATAAGCACGGTTCAGTGTTTGGTGACATTCCTCCAGGTAGACCACCGGATAGAGGGTTTGAGCATGTTATAGAGCTTGAGGAGGGTGCTAAGCCCGTGATGACTACGCCTTATCGCCATCCTAAGACATACAAGGATGAGATAGAGAAGGCCATTAGAGAGCTCTTGGAGATGGGACACATCCGTCCTAGCTCTAGTCCCTTTGCTTCTTCAGTTGTGTTGGTAAAGAAGAAGGATGGGACCATGAGGATGTGCATTGACTATCGTGCACTTTGAACAAGAAAACCATCAAAAACAGGTATCCCATTCCCCGCATTGATGAGTTGTTGGATGAGCTGCATGGATCTATCTACTTCTCGAAGATTGATCTTCGATCAGGCTACCACCAGATTAGAGTACGGGATGAGGATATCCATAAGACAGCCTTCAGATGTCACTATGGGCACTATGAGTTCTTGGTGATGCCATTCGGACTCACTAATGCGCCTGCTACATTTCAGTCATGTATGAACCATCTCTTCAACAAACAGTTGAGGCAGTTTGTGTTGGTGTTTTTTGATGATATTCTGATTTATAGCAGGACATGGGGTGATCATTTGAGGCATCTTGATGAGGTACTTAGCATAATGGAGACTCAGTCTTTGTTTGCTAAGATGTCCAAGTGTGAATTTGGGCTTACGGAGATATTGTATCTTGGGCATGTCATTGGGGCCAATGGGGTCAAGGTTCATCAGGAGAAGATACAGGCAATGCAGGATTGGCCACCACCCAAGAATATCTCTGACTTGCGAGGATTCTTAGGGTTATGTGGTTATTACAGGAGGTTCGTGAAGGGTTATTCCCAGTTGGTAGCTCCGTTGACAGATCTTACACGGAAGGGTGCATTCAGTTGGTCAGATGAGGCACAGGTGGTATTTGAGAAGCTTAAGGTAATTATGAGCACCTGTCCAGTTTTGGCTCTTCCAGATTTCTCACGGCCCTTCATTTTAGAGTGTGATGCTTCGGGATTGGGGATTGGTGCAGTTCTTATGCAGGATCGTCATCCTATTGCCTTTGAGAGCCGGAAGCTGAGAGATAATGAGAGACTGTATTCCACTTATGATAAGGAGATGCTTGCCATTATGCATGCCTTGGCAAAGTTTAGACAGTATTTGGTGGGTGGAAAATTTGTGGTGAGAACCGACCACAACAGTTTGAAATATTTCCTGGAACAAAAAGAACTCAATGAGAGGCAACAAAAATGGGTCAGCAGGATCCAGGCATATGATTTTGACATTGAGTATGTCAAGGGGACGAAGAATGTAGTGGCTGATGCACTTTCCAGGAAACCCCATCTCGCTGTCCTATGTTCGTTGAGCGAGATTTCAGCAGATTGGAAATCTCAACTGTCAGTTGAATATTCCAAAAACACTTGGGCATGTGATATTATGGATGGAAAAATTCAGGATGATCGGTATAAGGTAATGACTGATTTGATTTTGTATAAGGGCAGAATTTACCTAGTTCCTGAATCTAAACTTAAAGAGAAGATTATGCATGCTTTCCATGATACACCACTGGCAGGACATCCAGGGTATTTTAAAACATACAGGCAGATTAGAGAGAGATTCTCCTGGAAGGGTCTCAAGGATGATGTCCTGCGCCATGTCCGTGAGTGTATGACTTGTCAGCAGAACAAGTCAGAGCATACTTTCCCAGCAGGTTTGCTACAGCCATTGCCAGTTCCGGAACAGAAATGGGAGAGTATTTCTATGGATTTCATTACAGGTCTTCCCGTGGTGCAAGGGAATGATCGCATTTACGCCGTAGTGGATCGGTTGACAAAATATGCACACTTTTTCGCTGTCCCTACCAGCTTTAAGGCACCTCATGTGGCTGATTTGTTCTTCCGTCAGATATTCAGGTTGCATGGGCTACCGAAGAACATAGTTAGTGACCGGGATAGCAGGTTTATGAGCATATTTTGGCAGGAGCTTTTCCGTCTGGTCACGAGGTGACTCTAGCACCGATTATCACCCTCGAGACGGATGGGACAGGAGACGAGAGATTGTGAACAAATGGATAGAGGGTTATCTTCGCAACTACGTTGCAGGACAGCAGAAGGCATGGGTTAAGTTGTTGTATTTATGCGAGTATTGCTATAACACCACTTACCATATGTCTATTGGTATGACTCCATTCCGAGCTCTGTATGGGTATGATGCGAGATCCTTTGTTGATATGGCATTTGGGGATAGTAGAGCTCCCAAAGCTCAGGAGAGTTTACAGGATATTCAGGAAATCCTTAAGGTGCTTAAGGAAAACATGCAGCGGGCCCAGAATCAGCAGAAAATATATGCAGATAGGCACCGAGTGGAGAGATCATTTGAGATAGGGGACATGGTTTTTCTACGACTTCAGCCTTACAGGCAAAGTACTCTCAAGAAGAGTGGGGCTGAAAAGCTCAAACCGCGATTTTATGGGCCATACAGGGTGTTGAGGAGAGTTGGTGAAGTGGCATATGAGCTGGAGTTACCTTCTGAGAGTAAGATACATAATGTTTTTCATGTGTCTTGCTTGAAAAAGGCTTTGAGGCGAGAACATTATTTCTTCTCTGATTTGCCACCTGGATGAGGAAGGGAGATTAGACCTAGTGCGAGAGGAGATCTTGGACAGCCGAGAGAGAGGAGGCGAGAAAGCAGGGTCATTCGGGAGTTCTGGTGAGGTGGAAAGAATTGCCAGAGGAGGATGCTACATGGGAAGGTGAGATTATATTACGGCATCGGCTCTACGATTGCTTGAGGGACAAGCAATCTCGGGAAGGAGGACTGTAATGTCCCTCTTTCTCGGTTAGTTCGGTCGAAGACCTTTTGGCCTGTTTTGTCTACCCGACGGCCAAAAGGGTGTTTTCAAGGGTGACTTCGGTTTATTATTCTTTTATATGGTGCTCGAATTAAAGTAAAATATCATTAAAGCACATATAATGAATTAATAAACTGTTTGGGTGACTTTGACTTAGGAAAATGTATTTAAATAAAATTAATAAATTATTTAAATGCAATTCCTAGCCAAAAGTGCGACTTGTTTGGGTATGTTTGATTAAACCCAAAAATGCGACCCACTTAGTAAAGAAAAATAATTAATTAATTATTAATTATTGGGTTTTGGCCAAAAAGTGCGACTTGGAGATTTGGAGGGTTTTTTGGCTATATGAAGAAAATGCGACTTGGGGGAAAGGGCATTCAGATTATTATTATTTTTACAGAGCAGTGAGCACAGAGCTTTTGCAGACAAAATCCAAGGACGGAAACCCTCTGGATTATTACTCTTGCGGACGGAAACCCCAGGAGCAGTGAGAGAAGATTCCACCCAGGGATCTTCATTGTTTACACAGGTTATTTTCATTTCAGCAGTGTCAGATAGAGAAATAAATTGCAGCAGTGGGCATTCAGGCAACATCAGGAGTGGGGCGACTTGTTCTACAGTTGATGTATGCATTATCAGAGGTATTTTCATGATAGTTAATTGTTATACATTTCAGCCATATATATATGCCAAATCGATTTGACTGGGATTCATTCTGGCTGAGTTTTTGGGTAGTATCTGTATTATTCCATCTGCAGATTTCTATTTGTGTTTGCCCTAATTATTTATCATTAGAAATCAATGTTGAATGTATGGCTGCGTTATTAATGAAGAAATCAATCATTTAAACCCTAGGCGCCATTTCTATATATACCCGGTTTGCGGGAGTTTGCAGTATTTTAATTGTTATGCAGTGTGAGAATATTATTTCATGGATTTATTTGATATTACCAGTTCAGCTCCATAAAAAATCGAGACAAAAACGGGTTTGGGATCTTTCAAAAACCCTTGATTTTCTCCACAAAAGCCCCAAAATCTTCCAAAACCCTTCACCGAAACCCTCCGAAAATATCTCTACGAATAACAGCCCTAATTTCAGCTCCAAAATGACAAACTAGGGTGGATCTTTCACCACCGAAGAGTGCCCTACTAGCTAGGATGCATCTCTCACCACCGAAGCTAGGGTTCCGTGGGATCTTACTCCAAGCTGGATATTTGCAAACAGCAGTTGCACATGAAAGGAAATATAAGTGTATGCATAAATGATCTTCTTTTCACCCCTCCACTCCTTTTATAACTTTTCCCATGCCAAGGAACCTAAAAGCCCGAGTCGCATTTTCCCCTAGGGAAGACCAAATTAATAAAGTAACTTAAAGTTACTTTTTCCCTTTCAAGTCGCCATGGTCCAAAAGGTGACCCCCAACGCAAAATTAGAACACTAGGGGTTAAGTGGCCCCTTCCAACGATAAAACATAACATCTAGTCCCTTCAAAAGCACTTTATATTCCTGTCAACGGAAAATTATAAACTGGACTAGATATTCATACCCAATAGCTCACAGCGTCCATAACCCCTTGGGTATGACCAAGGCCTGGACTCGAGTTGGCCCCTAGGCCTATGGCGTAAGAAATGGGACATTACAAAGAAACAAATCTGAAAATGCAAATAAAAAACAAAATAAATTTCATATTTCTTATTTAATAAAATTTACAAATAAGGGACAAGTTTAAAATGTAACATACCTTTCAATGTGCACACAAATGAGGTGAAGAAATGCTCCAAGCTTGTATATGGCACCACAAAGAGCCCACACTCCAAATATAGATGTAAATGCCACCACAAAGAGCCCCCACTTGATGCCAAACAACGCCCAAACTCACTCCAAATGAACACTATTCAATGCTGCCCCAATCCTCCAAATCCTTGCAAATAAGAGAGGTGCTCACAAATAGAGGTGAGGTGTTCACAAATATATGCCAATATCACCACAATGAGCCCACAAGCAATGTCAAACAAGCTCCAAGCCTCCACCTTCCAAGCTCACTACAAAAATAAACTCTTCAATCTTATGCTCACAAATGCTTTTCCTCCCAAATGCTTTTTCTCACAAATGCTCACAAATGCTCAATGAGAGAGGTGTGAAATGAATAGAGGGGGTGGGTTGTATTTATAACACCAAATTAGGGTTTAGAGCAATTAAAAAATAGAATTTTAATTTAAAAAGTCGGTTTTTGTATTGGACCGTCGTATAAGGGTGTTTTGGCAAAAACCGGCCGGTTTGGGTCGGAACCGGACCGGTTTGACCCGCTTGGCCTCAAACCGGTCAAACCGGCCGGTTCCATTCGGTTTGACCAATTTTAAAACACTCGATCTCTTAGAGACATTGTTCTTGAAAGTTTCGTTCTACCTTGGTCTAGGTCGGATCATTTTCCGATGTCCCTTATGGTTAGTTTTGATGAAGCTCCTCATAAATCCCCTTTCAAGTTTGAACTTATGTGGCTCAGGGATGCCTCCCTTGAAGGTTGGATTAAACTTTGGTGGAACTCTTACCAATTTGAGGGTTCTAAGATGTTTGTGTTAGCACAAAAGCTTAAGAGAGGAAAAAGGATTTGCTTGAGTGGAATGGGAAGTGTTTTAAAAATATTTTCCAGAAAAAGCTCGTGTGGAATCAGAACTGAAATCTCTCAACCTGAAAGTGTTTAATTCTTGGTATGGGGCAAGCGGAATTTGATTTGGAGAAATCTCTTCTTGGTGAACTGGGTGAGTTGCTTAGAGAGGAAATCTATTGGAAGCAAAAATCGAGGGAACTTTGGCTTAAATATGGTGACAGAAACACTAAATTTTTCCACATCTCAGTCAAGTCTAAAAGAAATTTGAATTTCATTTCGGAAATTAAGAATAGCGAAGGGGCTTTGCTAGTTGATCAAAAGGATATTGCGGATGAAGGCATTCGTTTTTTCTCTTCCCTCTGGGGAGGGATGTAGCCTCCTTTGAGGATGTTCAGTCTTCCCTTCTAGAGTGTATTCCCACTCTTATCAATGAGGATCAAAATTCAGCCCTTCTGAAGTCGTTCTCCTTTTCAGAGATCGAAAAAGTGGTCTTCTCTATGGAAAAGAATAAAGCTCCAGGTCTAGATGGTTTCCCTACTGATTTTTCCAGAGATTTTGGAATATTGTTGGATATGATGTTTGGGCGGCGGTGGAAGATTCGAGGAGATCTCGTTCAGTGCTCAAAATGTTGAATAGCACCTTTATATGCCTCTTCCCCAAACAACTTCAGCCTTCCTCCTTTGCAAATTTTAGATCGGTTTCCCTCTGTAATACTTCATATAAAATCATTTCCAAGGCCATTGTCATTAGATTGAAAGTTGTTTTGGATCCTCTCATCTCTCAGGAGCAAACTAGATTTATGCCTGACAGGTCAATTTATGAAGGTATTATTCTGTCCCAAGAGCTGACTCACTCCCTCTCTTCTAATAATGTTGGGTATGTTGTTGAAGCTTGATATCAACAAGGCTTATGATAAGATTAACTTGGAGGTTTCTCATCAGAATTCTCAGAAAATTTGGTTTCTCCAAGCTTCTGTGTAATTGGATCTTCAGTTGTATCTCTGGCCCTTCTTTCTCGGTTTTGATTAATGGGAGTGCCAAAGGCTTTTTTGAAAGCAACAAGGGTATTAGACAGGGGGACCCTCTGTCTTCTTTTCTTTATATTTTGGTCGCAGAAGCTCTAGGCAGGTCTATCAAGAAAAAGGTGGTTGAAGGCAAATTATTGGGGTTGAAAATCACTGATGGGGTTTCTCCTTTCTCCCACCAGCAGTTCGCGGATGATACTTTTTTGTTTGGTAAGGCTAGTATTCGTGAAGCAAAGGAAATGAAAGCTACTTTAGATGCTTACTCGTTAGCTACCGGTCAAGAGGTTAGTCTCCTTAAATCATGTATCTTTTGTTTCAATGTCTCCCCACAGCTTGAAGCTCGAATTCTGAATATTTTCAGATTCAAAAAGGGAAGTTTGCCGGTGAAGTATCTTGGTATCCCTTTGTTTAAAGGTTCTGGCAAAGCTTCTTTGTGGAAGGATCTGCTTTCCTCTATTGAAGCTAAATTAAATTCTTGGAAAGGGAGATGGCTCTCTCTGGTGGGAGATTGATTCTCATTAAGTCAGTCCTATGTGCTTCCCCCTTGTATTTACTTTCTATTCTAAAAATTCCCAAGAGTGTTTTGGAGAAATTAAAAGCTTTAATGAGAAAGTTTCTTTGGCAAGGTCTTTCTGATGAAAGAAAAATACCCCTGATCAGTTGGGATACTCTCTCTAAACCCAAAGCTCTTGGTGGAGCTGGTATTCTTAATCTTGGCCTACAAAATCTGGCCCTTGGAGCTAAGTTGGTTTGGAATCTTATTTCCAAACCCAACAGTTATCTTAGTCAGGTGGTTGAGAAGAAATATTTAGGTGCCCCTCTTCCCGAATCCATCCTCCGTATTGAGAATCCTCCTAGGGGCTCCCACATTTGGAATTTTATGCTTGAGTGCAGATCTTTGTTCTTAAATAATGCAGAGTGGAGGCTAGGGAATGGAGAAAAAGCTTTATTTTGGGATGATCCTTGGAATGGTTTCTCTGCCCTTGGTGACATTCCAGAGTTCATGGAGATAAAAAGAATTTTGTTAGAAGAATGGGGTCTGTCGTCTCTAACTATGGTTAGGGCGTTGATCATTTCCCCTCTGTGATTCAATGGAAAATCTCGATCAATTTGAATTTCCTGAGGAAATTAAAAATAATTTCATTTCCGCTCTCCAAGGATAGGCAAGTGTTGTTGACTAATCAAGTAGGATGAAATTGTCTGGACTGCAGTTTCTTAGGTTCTTACTCCCCGCATCTTGGTTATCTTTTGTTACATTCTGAGGTTCTGCCTGAGAATAGGATTTGGAAGGATTGTTGGGCGCCTTCTTGCCCTCCGAAGGCTGGCCTTTTTGCTTGGATGGCTTTCAAGGAAAAATTCTTACTCAGGAAAGAAGGAAAAAGTTTGGATATCAAGGCCCCACTAGATGTTATCTTTGTGAAGAGAAAGAGGAAGATAGAGATCACTTATTATTGCATTGCCCCTTTGTTGTGAAATGTTGGAATTGGTTGTGTGCCAAACTCAACCTCCCTGGTCAACCTAATTCCCTTCCTGAAGCCATTTTGGCTTGGCCTATAAAATTTCACTGAGCTCTTTCTTCCATTTGGTTATGCAACCTAGTGCTTCTTCTTTGGCACATCTGGTGGGAAAGGAACAAAAGGATCTTTAGGGAAGAAAGTAGCTCTGTGGAAAAGTCTTTTTAGGTTGGAAGGGGCTATCTCTGAAGCAATGTCCTCGAATTGGTCTAGATCTTGTCCTTTTACTTCTCTTGACAGGGAGATGGAAAAGAGTTGGCCTAAGATTATCAAACCTAGGGATGGGGCTTTGAAATCTTCTCTTCCATCTTCTTTGGCTAGGAAGAATACTAAATGGTCCCCCCTTCCCCTGGCTTCTTTAAGCTTAATTTTGATGGGGCTATCAGGGGTAATCCTAGTGCTTCTGGAGCGGGATGCCTAGTCCATAATTCAATGGGTAAGGTGGTTGGGGCGGCTTCGTTTAGTCTCAAGGATGGCACTTACAACTCTGCTGAATTGCAAGCCCTTAGTAAAGGTCTGAACTTGGCTGCCTCTCTTAATATTGAGAATCTGGAGATAGAGGGTGATTCTTTGGTCATTATTAATGCCATTATTAAAAAAAGGGCCCTATCTTGGAAGCTAGATTTGGGAATTCAAAAAGTGTTATGGCAATTATCAAAGTTTAATACCTGGAGTATTAGGCACGTGTATAGGGAAGGCAATCAATGTGCCGACTGGTTGGCTAAAAAGGGATTGATCAAGATCAATTGGATAAAGTGGCTTTTAATTGCTCTGCGTGGGAGGGCCTTGAAATGATGGTTTCGAGGGATATGTCTTGTCATGGCTGTGACGGCGGTACTCTCTCGCATGCGGAGCTAGGGCATCTTTATAAGGCAAGTGGTGTTGGGTTCCTTTGTTTAGTTTTCAATTTGCTTACTGCCGCGATGGATCCTCCTAGGGCCCCCGTTTAGCTTTGCTCAGCGATATGAGGGAAATGGCATTCCGGAATAATGTCTCGATAGAAATCTGAAAAATATTTTCGAATCTCTGCGAGAAGATCTAATGGCGTTAAATCGGTCCACGGGGAGGATTTTCTGAACGTGGAAGGTTGGCCGAAGGTTAACAGTGCCATTGCTTCTATTTTCGTTGAGAATTTGTTTTTCCTTCGTCCCTCGAAAGCGGAGGCGGTTAATGTTGCCACTCACTGGGTTAGGCCCTCCTTCGCGGGAATGGCTTCGGGGTTGTGAATTTCAATTTTTGTTCTCGGTGGCGGAGAGTGACGGGAATCGTGGTCCTTCCGATATTAATGTCGATGCTTTCAATGAACTAGAGAAGCATTTCAAGGTCTTGTTGGAATTTGCGGAGAATTTGGTGGCCTTCACGAGAAAAGAACTTTGGTCGTGCTCGAATCAAACTCCCGAATGTGAAAGCCCTCGGACTACCATTAGAACCGGTGCCGAGCTGGTGGAAGGAGATGCGGGTCTCTGCTGGTGATGCCTACGAGTATCTCTGGAGAGGTGGCTTAAGGAAAATTTTGCTCTACAATGGACTCCGATTGAGCTCGAGGTTGATCATGGTTTGCCTACGAAAATTCTATCTGTCTCGGTTGAATCCGTTTAGTAAATGTCGAGAGTCCTCTTAGTAGTCTATAGAATAAAGTATTGGTTTTTGTTAGTATGCCAATGTGACCTGGTTTTTTTGTCAAAGGTTTTTATGATCACTTGAGGTTTGGCCTCCGATTATGTAAATAGGGAACGGGTCCCTTCAACCCGCCTTATCAATCAAATATATATATATATATTGAGTTTTTTCATGTGCATTTGCTATTAACAAACAAAAAAACAGATTATTTCTTATTTTCCAGCGCCTTTGCTCAGCATTTAACACTTTTATTGAAATTTTCATGTTTTTCCAACACCTTGCCCTCCTTGAGCACCAAGCAGAAGGTTACGATGCTCCAAAGAAATATTATAGCGCCCCCAAACAAAAGATATACTCAAAAACAGCCCAAAAGGCTACTTCTCAAGCAAAAATAAAATTCAACAATATTGATTTTTTTAAAATAAAAATCAAAAACTTCACCAAAAAAATTCTTCATGAAATCTTCACACGCTCCTCACATATCTTCCATTGTTCTTCATCAAGATGATTTAGCAAGGCCCTAATGCCACTTTGTTGGATCCATAGTTGAAAAAATCGTAAATCGGGATTAATCGGCAGGGCAAATTTTGAATCGGAAATCGGGAATCGGCAAAAAATCGGCAAAAAATCGGCAAAAATCGGCAACTTTATCGCTACTTTTAAAAACATTTAAATTCATAAAATATACTTAAATTAAATGTAAAAACAATGTTAAATGATGCAAGAAGTGACAATGTAAAAAAAATGTTAAATGAAAAATCGCTGTACAAAATGGAGACGCGGACAGGGAAAAATCTCTGTAAAAACTGTATACGCGCCGCGCGGACAGGGAAAAATCGCTGCAAATAGGTATAAACCCGCGCCCAAACAAGTATAAAGTTTAAACCGCGCCCGAACAGGAAGAAGGAGGACGAACTGGTAAAAACGACCACGGATCAGTGAAAAACGCGCACGAACAGGTAAGAAATGCACACGATTTGATTAAAAATACGCGCCGTATTTTAGTGCTCTCACGCGCCGACGGAAAGAGAAAAAAAAACAAATCGATTTACTTTATTTTCGTCTTGCACCCTAGCCGCGTTTTTTTCCACCGATTTTCTCCGATTTTAGACGCGATTTTCAACGATTTTCGAGGGTTTTTTAAAGCGATTTATCGGCGATTTATACCATTTCGAAAATCGCGATTTTTGCAAGTTTTATCGTGTGGCGGTGGGTGGACGCGATTTATCGCGATTTATCGCGATTTTGGCGATTTTAATCTATGGTTGGATCAAATTGCATAGGTAAATGACAACAAAAATACATAATTATTGATTCAAAGCTTCCTCAAGATTTAATATCTTTCCATTACATTTCACAACACTCACAAAGCTTTTAAATAAGCTTTGTGGGTGAGACCACCAACTTCTAATGGGCCTAACCAATTGCCCGACACACCTAACCCATATAAACTAACATAATAATATTAACAATTATTATCCCCATACTAAATAGCATTCTAACAAAAGTAACACACGGTTTCTGATTGGATCACATATAGCCTAATAGGAACTTGATGGCAAATGTTTTTCAAACTTTACCCATTGGACAAACTTGAATAAAATTTTAACCTTGTCGAACTCGAACTTCATGACTTAGCTCATCTCAAACTCCAAGTGTCTCCATCTTGCTCCAAAGTTTGCCTCAAGGTACCATTTCAAATATTTTTGAAGTCAAAAAAGCCACAAAAAGATTCTTCTCCTTCATTATCCCATACTTTATCAATCAAGCACCTAAAGAATGACGCAGCGGTCGAAGTGGAGTGCTTCGGTCTAAAAAATGGCTATCCTTTGTTCGTTTCTTCTTTCTCTTCACACGGTGTTGATGTTCATTTCTTCTTTCTCTTCACAGCTGCTAATTCTTCGCTCTATCATGCTCCCAAATAGTTTTCTAAGAAGACAACTAATCATGATAGTACAATAGTTTGACGGATTATTGATTCCCTTGCTTTGATAGAGAGGAAAAACAACACTATTCGTATAATCTGTCAAAAAGCCTTCCTAAATGATGCCATTGAATATGCCTTTGATGTGTGGTGTGACGGCTTCAAAACCCCCTTTAGATATTCTTCTTGCAGCCCATATATGTCTTGGACCTTACCCCTACTAATCTCTTTATACCTCGAGTAATATCCCCTCTAGAAAAGATCTCAGTTGTGTTAGTTGTGGGGATCTTTATCCTAATCCTGTTTATAGAGAAACTTTGCATATTCGAACCATTGTGTTTATGTAATATTATTCTGTTTTTGTATTTTCTTTTGTTGTAATTCTCTCCAAAAGTCTTTGGGGTTGTGTTTTCCGAAGGATATCACTTCTCTCCTCCTTGTACACATATCACTTTCCTTTTCCATATAAATTTTTCATGAGCCTTCTTATTTTCTTTATCCATCCCTGCTTCTCCCAATATCCTTTTTGTTGTTGCCTTGCGCTCTTCATCGTACCATGGATTTGTCAAAAAACTACTTGTATTTCCCCTCTTAGGCCTAGATCTTTTGTACCTACTAAAGTGCTTTGTGAATTATGGGAATCAACATATTGTTCGTTATTGGGCAACTAATCGTACATGGTATAGTAATCTTTGCTTCCTGAAATTTTTATAAAGGGTTGCTTTAAAGAGTTCTCAATTCTCATGAGTCGTGAGCATTTTATCATGAAGAAGTGTTTTCCTATGGTGGTGGTGAGCTTGTTCTCCTTGTCAATTGTTTATGTGCATGTCAATTTATACATATATTGGATTATGGTCTGATTTCATCTTTGTAGGGCACTCCCCTACTTCACACTTTGACCATTGTATGTTTTACAAGTGATATTGTTTGATTTTGGCCATGTTCTCATGTCATTGCATACAAGCATGTCATAAGCGACTACATAGTCCCAATTGTTCTGCCCCATAGAATGTAACACCCCCACCTCCATCTTGTGAGGTCCTTTCCTAATGCTGGTCTTCTTCTTCTTCCTCTAAACATAGCGGATTGTTTTTCGCCTCACCTTTGTTTCTCAAAATGAGGGTGTAATCATTTGTTATCCTCACATTGAAGTCCCCTAAATCATGACCTTCCCCGAGGTGCTAATGTAATGTCCCCTTTTTTAAATCAAAAACAATTAATAATATTCTAAGTTGGACCCGATCAATTCTTATCTTGGGACAACTTCATATTATTGTTATTATTTAATACTAAAATAGGAAAAGGAGAGGTCATCCCTCTTTATGAGGGAAAAGCAAATGTTAAAAAATAAAGAGGCCTACATGGAGCACCCACAAAGAAGGAAAGAAAAGGCTATAAAGGCAAATGTTGGGGCTCATTGTGAAGATCATCTTATGAATTTTATACCTCTCTTTTGGAAATTGGAGCATTAAGCTCTCATTTTCACCCCTTTGAGGACGAAAACCCTCATTGGATTCTATTGGGGATGGAAACCTTCAATAGTCACAAATTCACAACACTTGGAGACGAAAACCCTCATTTATTGCATGGGTGGCTTCATATGGGAGTTACAAGTGAGCTTCATTGGGAGATTTATGGAATAGCAAGGTGTCTATCTGTGCATAGGGCACTTCTACTCCAGCTAGGGCACTTTCAAGGGTGTTGGCACCCTTCCTTCTCTTAGACGACCACACGGGAAGTTAGGGATCACTTTTGAAGGGGTTCCCATGGTTAGAAAATTGTAATTTCACTTTTATTAGATAATTTAATCTCTCCGAGATCATTTTGAGCAATGGCGATGAAACTCCAAGTATTGATGGATTTATGAATTTTAGAAGTTTCAGATGTGTTTGCATTTGCAATAGATTTATTAAATGCATATTTGCTCCAGATTTCATATTGCTGGATTTATGAAGTATTTAGGATATTTCTATATTGATTATAAGTCCTTTTTGCATGAGAATTGACGTCATTAATTGCTAATAACAGTTTTCTGCCCTAAGAATATTTATGTAATAATTTTCAGCTGCATTTGAAGGATGTGTGTAGCCCTAAAGGTGTAATTTTCGGTTCGCTGCTAGGGTTTTCTGAGTTTTTAGATCTGCTGTTATAAAAATCAGATTACTCTCAGGTGGGATTGGTGTTGTTTCTTATTTTTCAGTTTCAGCCCTAGAAAAGGACATTACAGCTAAATACTGAAATCTCACTTTTAGTGACAAATATGGGTCTTCACAATTCATGTTCCTTTTCTTATATGTTTTGAACCTCTCGGTGCAAAGTAGCAAGCAACAAGCCTAATTGTTAGCTCATTTTCAATTATCTTCAGGTATATGTATTGCTTATTTTCAATTATCTTCAGGTGTATGTCTTTCTCCACTTTAATAATTTTGCACCATGTCTTTATAAGTAGTGCCATTACTGCTCCATGCCCTGTGTCAATTTCAGTCCTTTCATTACAAATTGGTATTTTCCTATCCCTTCAAAATTTGCGGCTCTGCAACCATTATGCTCAAAAGTTTCAATAAGAATGATGACAGTTTTTCCCTCTACTATGTGCCCAAATCATCACAACTCCGATTGACTCATAATCATTTCTATTTTCATTCAGGAGTTATTCATTCTTCTCGAACACAGCATACAACTCTCTTTTTGTATTGTGCTCTCGAAGCACACTTACTCTTCTTCTTACTTCTTCTTACTTGTTTCTTCTTAGCCAAGGGCGATAAAGAAGTAAAAAAATTGAAGATGAATAAAACAGGAAGTTTTAAAAGATCCTTTTAACCCAATCCTAGACACTTAAACACAAGACCTCTCCTCCAAGGGTAGCCTCTACAATTCCAGCTTACCGTGGTCAGGTGCTCCCAAGGGGCCCCAAATCCGAATTTATTGCGTGTCATTCAGTGGATGATTTTGGGCTTTTCATTCTATAACCATACCCATTTTCCTGCATTTCTTGCATCCTTTACTTTCTCCCATTCTTTCCTTATCTCTTGTTGTACCGGTGTCAGGTCTTCATATATGTAGAATTGTGTGCCTCTAAGAAATCTTATGTTCCTTAGTATCAAGTACTTGTCTTTATGTTTTCCATGATAATGCATATATGTCTGCCCCTTCCTCCTATCACTTTTCCAATCCTGTTTGCTTGGTGGCTATGCACTGTCCATTGCAACTGGTCTTCAAGGAAGTCTTTTGCCAATTTGTTGCTATTCTCAGTGTCACCACAATCCTTCAACCCTTTAATAATAATAATATTTGCAGCCCTATCATGTCGATCATTTTTCTCTCTTATTTACAGCCTGACATGGTTCTCTAAGTTTTCTCTTTGCTTCTCCGACAGTCCTCTTATTGCTTGTGCCCAAGACTTGGCCTCCTCAATTTGGTCTCTCGAGTTATTTTCTTTTACTTCCATGTTTTCTATTGTGGATTGAATATCCTTGATTCGTAGAATGTCAATTCCTTTTGTTTCTCTTGGTCCATTTCCATCTGCTACTTTCAGTTGGTGTAAAGATTGTTTTATCATGATTAGCTCTTGTTGCCATTTTTCCACGAAGTTTTCTAAGTTGTTTATTTGTGTCCTGAGTAATTTATTCTCTTAATAAATTTCAATTGGATTCCGTGATTTATTTCATCTTATTGTCCCTTTTCTTCTATGGCATCAAACCTCCTTTTCACTCTCAAAAGTGGCGACCAGATTAAGTGGTGTTGATGTGGGGATATACAGTTCTTCACTTTCTTGGTTCTCTTCATCCTTGTCTCTTTTGTTTTCTATGTACATCCCATTCTCATTTTGTTTGATATAGTAGTTGCACATACTTCCTTCTTTTCCATTCTTCTTGTCTACCAAAACAAACCCATGACTGTTACTCTCCGCTGTTTATGGAGATTGAATTGCGGGTTTTGTTTCATGACTTGATTTGGCTCTACTTCATCTTGAAGCCTTCTACTCAATTTTTCCTCTCCTCATTCCTGTCCTTTTGCCACTTGTACCATCTGTGTTTTCTCTGTTTTAACAGTAGTTATTGGATGTTAGAGGCTGTCCTTGGTAAAATAACTGAGTTTTCAAAACCTTGTTTACTTCCGTTTTTGTGTTGACATTGCTCGAGTCTGTTTGTGCCTTAGAATCCCTTTATACTGCTTTGAATTTACTTATATTAATCTTTCTTCTATGCCTAATAGACTAGACCGTGGGTATTCCAACATATGTGGATGTATGTATGACCCCATGCACCAGTTAGTATGTCTATGTGAGGGTTAGGATAAAGGTATGGGAAAGTGGTTAAGAGCCCTTTGGGATGATATATCATATAATCCAGTAGGATTAGCATGCCCCCATGAGACATCATTCTCATCGGTGGCCCCTACATTTGTTTCTCCATATAGGACCTCCTTATATCCTCACTACTGGTGATTGTATGTTCCTATGAAACTGTAATGTTTTCACCTTCCTTATTTCCAATATTCTCATTCGTGGGCCCTTCTTGTTTGCTCCTTGATCTGTTGTCTTTGGAGTGTCATTTTCACATATGACATGCTCTACAACATGCATTTCTGTGGTATTCTTATTCCCTTCCTGTTGTTCCTTCATCACTTCTTCTCAAGTTTTCCGTGGTACGATTTGTCTTATGCTTGGGAGAATATAGTTATATTTCATAAAAGATAAGCTGAAATAAATATTTATATTATGGGCCAAAAAGAGATTGTGGGACTCACCTGCCTGCCACCAGTCCTTTGAGGAGAGGGTTCCTTGTTTATAGTCTTCATGCATTGAGGATTATCTCTACGCAAGTGACACTTGTCCCCTGGTTGATTCTTTCTTGTGAACTCCACTCTCCCAAATTATCATTTGGATAATATCAAAAAGTTACAAAACAACATAATTACAAGTGCTCACATCAGTTGCATCCTTTAGCACATAAAGAGTGCATCATTTTATACAACAAAAATTGTTGCCTATTTAATTGTAAGTGCTCACATGTGCACATTACACTTTTCATATCCTCCTAGGAAATTAGGACATTGACTTTAATATAGTACTTGCAATACATTGTAAAATGACAACCTTGGTTTTTGGCATGCTTATGCAACTCACACAACTCACACAACTCAACAACATAAAAATGAAGCTTGCATGTAGAATAAAGTTCCCATGCAAAGACACACATCGCATATGAGAGAAAAGAGGTATTTATGCAGGCCTTCTCCTGCATGCTTCGATGAAAAATCTTCCATTATCTTCCTCCACGTAGTATCACTAATTCAACCTTCAAAGACCTAGACACATCTTCCAAAGTATTGCTCCGTGTCTTCTCAATTACAGAATTGACCCCTTTCACAAACAGTTCAGCCTTAAGTTTGAGACGAACTCCCTCAAATGTTATGTTGATATCCTGCAATGCAAGCACATCACTGCTGCTAATTCCCTTATCAAGTTATCATACATGTCAACAAGGGCCTTGACCTCAGTCTGCCCTTCTCATTTGTTTCTCAAGGTGCCACTCTCCATTATCGGTGAATGGAATCGGCGTTCCAGCCTAGATCATGTTGTCAAGAATCTCCATTTTGTTCTTCATCAAGTTGTTGGTATGTGATACATGAGAGTCCACCTTTCTCAATGTTATGCAGCTATCTGACAGATTAGACATCATGTCCTTGAGGACCTTACCTGAGGTACAGCTTTTATCTTGAATGTCCTCATCTTGTTTCCATTCCAACCAAGTACTCGTATTTGTAACAAGCGTACATTGAGGGAACCAAATGCTCTTTGCATCAAATATTTTTTTACAAAACTTTCAGACTGAATTGTCATAGTTTTTGCTTTCCTAATAGAGTCCCATATCTCAGAAAGAGCTTCTATCTATCCAATTCTACACCTACGAAATTCTAGCATGTTTCACAAAGTCATTAACCCCCTAAACCTATATAATTCAATCTGATTCCAACCGGAAAATCTTCTTGCCCTGTATAAAAACACCACCAATAGGATTGCTAAAATTTTGAGTAATAAAGGTATTATAACCTCTATCATTCATGTAAACACCTTGAGGAGCAACCTTAGATCCCTAAAAGATCAAATTGAACCTAAGCTTAATAGTGGTGTGTATATGATTGAGTGCTCATGCGGTAACCCTTACACAGGCGAAACAGGTAAGTCCATACAAACATGGATTGAAGAACATGATAAAGACATCAAGTATGATAGAGTCAAGAGATCTGCATTAGCTGAGCACTCACTCAATACCAAACACTCCATTTGTATTGATTCTACTTTGGTCCTTACCTCAGATGAGCATTTTGCAAAAAGGCGTCTCCGTGAAGCCACTGAAATTATGCACCATGATGAAAACTTAAATATGGATAATGGTTGGTTTATCAATAACACCTGGAAACCTCTTGTCCTTAGCCTCCCCAAATAAATCTTTTCTTCCCTTTATAATGTTAACACTTTTAAATTTATTCTTAACCTTCTCAGCAACTAAGATTTAAAATTAAAATTACAAATTTAATTATTAATTATTATAATTTCCCTTTTGTGAGATTCCCTAGCTTTAATTTGTTTTTAGTTGAGTGTTAATCAGATTGAATCCTTAGTATAAAAACTAAGTGTAAACTTAATATTTAAACTTAAATATAAATTTAAAACGTTGAATGATCAGTAATTCAAATTTAATGGTTAATAACTAGCTAGGAATCCTTGCTCGGAATTAATAATTTCCTTTAACATTTTGCCTTGCCAACCTAATTAGTCTTTTCACTGCTTTCTATATTTATACTAAGCAATTTTCAGCAATCCAGATCATTCTTATCCGTTTGTCCCTGATGATAGGTCCAGTTGTTTGACCTGAAACGTTGGACTTCAAACAATCTCAGCACAGTTTCTCCAGATATTACTACCAAGTCAAACTGTGGAAATCTCAGAAAATTAATTCTAACATCATGCTTCTAAACACGGCTTTCAAAGCTTCCTTCTTAGCCTAAACCTGCTCAATCTTCTTCTTGCTACCATTAATTGTTTTTCCAACTGTGAGGGAGTAGTGGAGGGAGAAGAGGCAATGCTTCGTGTAGGCCCAGCAGGAGTTGTGACCACAAGCTGCTACATCCCAGTACAATAATCTCTTCTAGTTTCCCTTGCAATTCACTCTTTCTTTCCGGAGTGTTCCTCGAGTTTATGTTCTCCTTCCTCAACCTGAGATTCTCTTCAGTGACCCTCCCGCAATGTCCCTTTAAATCCTTTGACATTTTCATAGTTGTATTGGGCATAGTCCTTTTATATCCTTGGAAGACACGTCAACCTCTATGTCCCCAATCCTTAGAATAGTCAACTGCCCCTTGAATTCTTTTGGAGTCAATTGATTCATTGGCTTGTTGTGAGGTGGAGCCACTATCCATGAAGCCAAGTCTTGGAATTGACATTGAACTCAGTGCTATGGAAATACCTGGGAGAGTCTTGGGTGAATCAAAACCCTGCCCAAAATGAAAATCTTGATTGTGCCATGTCGTTGCATCATTTCATGCAACAGACGCCAGCATAGCCTAAGCTATAACGGTAACCTATCCAAGTAGTAAAAGCCTTCCATTTCTTTTAATAATTTCCCTGGCCTGTTGAGGGGTGATGTTCTCATAGTCAACTGATTCACCCCAACATTGATTCACCAGTCTCTGGTCTTGGATTTCTGTTACATCATGGAACTTGATAATCTCAACTTCCTCTTCCTTTTCATTCTTTCCCTGTTTTTCGACACCAATGGGAATGTTATCTTTTTACTTGTCATCCTCATGAATAGATGTGAACAGCTTTTCAGTATCACCACTATAAGGGGAAGTAGCAACCTCTTCAAATTAACACCTATCCGGACATACTTTTGTGTTTCCACTCACACATTAGCAATCTAAGGGGGAGCATATGCAACAGTGTACTGAGTTTCATTAGAATCATCCAGATAAGTGGCTGCCTGTCTCTTCTCCTTCATTGTAGGCTCAACATATAGATCAATATTGTCCGAAAATCTTTTGCATCCTTTCAAGAGTATTTTTAATGTCAGTTAAAGCACCTTTCTAAGAGGGGCCCTAGTACTTTTATTGTCGGTCATTTCGAATCTGCTACAATTTATTTTCCTTTTCCAAACCTCATCTGAACTCAAAACAATTCCTGACAAGATCTTCCCACTCGTCAAAGCAATATTGGTATCCAGTTCCACCAATCCTTTCTGTGGCAATCTTCTTTCAGTTGATGATTCCCTCAGGGTCATGTTTTCTACACTGCTTCATTCTAACAAAATAAAGATAATATCTGCTTTGGGATTACCAAGGAGCATCTATGCTCAAATACAAATTCTCTCAATTTAACTTTGAATGTGATCAATATGTCTATTTCCCACGCCACCAAAATCCTCATCGGCAGAGGCAAAAGTTGCCTCATGGATTTAATATAATGCCCTAAATGGGACCTGTAATGGAAGCTCAAATGGTACACATTTGGCACTATACACTTTAAAAAAGTACAAATGGGGAGCAACCACCAATCGCCATAATTGTGAAGTCATCCACTATCAGGAGCATAATCCTTAGGCCTGAGGAAATTCATGTAAGTTGCACTCAATCAAGGCCCATCTTGTCCATAGAATATCTTGTACGAGGGGGTAATGAGTAGTCTTCATGTGTTGAATATCGAGCGAATATGCAATGTTTGTCCAAGTCAGGTGTCCATTTCTGCACATGCTTTATAATATCCTTCCAAATGTGTAGTTTCTACCCCACATCTTGAATTGCAGCTTCTTGGACATGTCTTATGGTGAGTAGCCAAATACATGTAGCACAAATATGACTACCTGAATCTCTTCGGATCATGTGCACCCTTATAAGCAACAAGTTGATCATGGATCAAACTGAAAAGCAAGTTGGCATAGTTATATAGAACAGGATGGTGATACTATAAGACACCACCTAGGACAGCACAATGAGGTTTGTCTACATACTTGTCATTATCCTTCCCTAGAAGCTGACACGAGATTGACATGGAATACCTGAAATAATCAGAAACATAGTAACATCAAATGGTTCTTTAACACCGTTCTCCGTGAACCTTTCCTTATATGGTCTACCTATGGGGTCATCAATGTTCATTTGTAGTTCAACATTCCAATAGATGTCGTGACTGCTATTATATTTCATCTCACACACTTTCTCATTCAATTGCTTGAAGCCCTTAACATGGAGGTCGAAGACTTCTATGATGGCTGGTGGATTGATGTCCAACGCCATCTCTCCCTTGGGGTTTTTGCCACCCTCTGCTCTGTATGAAAATTTGTTGCAGTCTATGAAATATCATTATGATTCGAAAAGAAGCTGAGCATAGCTATCTTTCCTAGGTCGTATTTCCCTATGTTATTCAAAGAAACATCTAATCTGCTACGTTCCATGCATGGAAGAACAATTCACAGCCATAGTATCTCAGAATTGGGTCCCTCTTATTTCCCTACTGTCAAAAAAGTAATCCCACAGCTTTCTGTCCTTTCATTGGCAGGAGCCTTCTTGGGGCGGCCTTGGGAGGTCACAGGCACATCAGGTCCATCAGGGGAAGCAAATTGATATGATTTCCCCTTTTATCCATCCTAGGGTTCAAGGGAGAAGCCATTATGCTTGAAGTTAGAATTTTTAATTTATTCTCTACAATTTCCTTGTTTTGAATCTTCCTCTACCTTCTACAAGTGTGTCCTTAACTGCAACTATCCTGATCTCTCTTATTATTTAGTGCAAAGGAGAAGTAGCAATCATTCAGAGATTCGTATGTGTCTTGTAAATTCAGGCCTTGCTTGGGGGTGGGGCTTTTAATTGCAAGGAGGCAGCCATTAATGACAAAATGAAGCCTTCAGATCTGTTTTAATTTTGTATCGTAGATGCGGGTGATCAGTGGTGTTTGTTGATTGTTTAAGCCTATTTTGTATATATGAGTGTTTCCTTGTTTATATATATGAGTGATCTGTATTAATTTGGATTCGTAAGAATCTCACAGTGCAGAGCTTAAGCCCGAAATTGGAGAAAACATCAAGGACAATGGAAAGAAGGCAAGTGAATAGATAACTGTGGGGAGATGGGAAAGTATTAAAAGTTTGCAGATGACGGAAAAGTGGAATCCCTCATGCCAAACATCCTTCATACCGAGTTAGAGAATTATGGGAATAGGGTGAATCCCTAGACATCCAGATCCTGACAGATAGTCACCTTAGCTCTGAATGCATGAACCAAAGCAGGAGACTGGTGGGCAGCAGCACTCAGCAGGAGGTCAGATAGAGAGGCGAGGCTAATCCCATGCCTTATGTCACATGACAAGCCATGTTAAGGATGATGCGGTGTGAAGTGGGGCCTGGGAACAGGTGGCAGGGGGCATCCTTTATACCCTTATCTTTAAGTTTATCTTCTAATCAAGCCCTGCGTGACAATTATATTGTGATTAACAGATGATGCAGCGCAAGGGAGAAGCACATAAAATATCACAATGCGATCCTCAGAGGAGCTTCAAGGGTCATTTTGATGCATGGCTCAGATTGCAAAGCTGCTCTGCATTTATGAGCAGGACAAGAAACAAGTCTATAAATGGAAGATTTCATTCCCACTTTCACTCGATTCCTACAAACATTTAAATTTTTGTTACTCTTCTCTGAAGCTTCAACAATGGCAGCTCACCTTGACTTTTTTGGGCACACACTGACAACCCAGTGACATATATGGAGAATTATGAAACAGGGGCCATGGACTTGGAGGATGATAATTCTAACAGCCATGAATACGACCAAAGCTTCTGCAAGCATGTCGTAGAACATATCCAAGTTAGTGTCATTTACTCATAAACAACAATGATGGAAAGATCGAGGAATTGAAGAGCCTAGAAGACAGGATTCTGGGGCGGTTCGGTAACATGATGTAGGATGTTATGAGGAACATTGCCAGCAGAGTTAAAATTGCCACTAGTACCATTAATGGCAACATGGTGCAGAGGCTGAATGGTGCCATAAATGATATCACAGGTGGAATTGCAAGCAGGGTGTCCAATGGCATTGTCCACGCCATGGCAGTAATCCGACACAAAATATGCCCCTGCATTCAAGATGGAATGTTCGAGGAAAAATGGGTTCAGCCATTGAGGAACCTTTGGTGCAGCAAGATGTGCATGTGGACTATGTGCATACAGAGCTTGAGGAGACAAAGCAATTTGCAGCCTGCTTACATGATTCCATTAACCCTTGGGCTCTAAGGGTTTTTGTTTAGTTTCTGCTCTTTGAATCCCTTTTGTTTTAGTGTTAACCATGCTTCTCTGTGCTGGCCCTATTTTGTATATATGAGTGTTTCATTGTTTCTATTTCTGTACAGCTGTTTTCTCGGTAGATACGGCCTCAAGGTTTCAGACCCAACCCATCAGGTTGATGAGGCAGCAAATTGTAATTACAGAATTTATCAATTTTTATATAACATAATATATCCTTTTAACATTAGCAATAATAAAAATAAAGCAAAAAGCTCAGGCACACCTTATGATTTTATAGCCCATCATAAACTAGAAGAGTACCTTACCATGAATACAACATTGCGGATCTGTGATATACGAGATGCGTGAACTAGCTGCTCCACTATTTCCCTGCTGAAAGATTGCTTTTGAATCCCATGCTTCCAGTTGCACAAAATGTGCAGCCCATTTTGCACCCTACCTGACATTTCAACCATAACAGAGTATCATTTTCAATCCAAGAATATCTTTAGCTGAGCTTTTGGGGATTTTATTCCATACTGTTGAGACTCGGAAATGGTGAAAAGCCTCGGGCAAAACTTGGCAATTTTGCTAAAACTATACTATATAATAATTATTTTTTAATTTTTTGATGGTTTTTTAAATTTTTAATGGTTTTCTGATTTTTTTCAGCAGACTCGGCAAGTATACACAGAGACTGCATCACCTTGTATTCAGTTAGTACTGGCGGAGTTTCAACACTATGCTTTATACACAATTGGTTTTTTTAATCTTGACTTTAAAACACTAAAATATGCAAAGCTTTTTAAAACATAATATACACTTAATAGGATTATACAAGGTAATGCAATGCTATGCTATCTCTTCATGATAACAAGAAGCAAATTACCTGTGATGATACACACAAAGTTGCCCGTGGACCTCCAAGTCTTGGTCTTCCAGCATAGGTTCCCAATCTCGTATTATAGCACATGATTACAGCTTCCACAAAGGAGCCATTCTGGTATTAAGAAAAAGAAAGAAAAAAACCTTTGAGTACATAGCAACTTGCCATCAACAACTCTAGATAGAATCACCTGTGGTAAGCAATTTACACCATTCCACACTCTCCTCTACTGTTGTTCAATATTTTTCAAATTATATTTCTTTACTGCTAGAATTAAAGGTCTTCTGTTAAATAAAAGTCAGTTATCCGGTGCCCGTTCACTTATGCCTCATTATACAGCTGATTTATCCCACTGATTTGTTGAAAAATATTTGAAATACTTGCCAACAAAAGAAATTAATGCTTTATGTCAGCTAAAAATGACTTTATATAACTACCAAATTTTAAAGAATGGTTAAGGGCATAGCATTATGGCATGAAATGACTATTGTGATACTTAGCATCCCATGCCATTCCACACTCTCTTCTACTGACAGTTGCATTTTTCTAAAATCATATTTCCCCAAATGGAGGTCTCACGCTACATCACAGTCATCATCAGTCTGAAATCAAACATTGATTCATTGAAAATCAAACTACCAGCCAATCAAAGGCATCAAAGCTTTATGTCAGCTACCAGATAACTCTAAATAGATACAAATGAGAAGTTTTAAGTTGGGTAAGGACATGCAAAACGGAAATAAATGACTCGTATCATCAGCTATGGTAAACAGCTTATGTCATTGAACTCTCTTTTCTACAGTATTTCATGTTTGCCATTACATTTCCATATTGCTGGAACTGCAGGTAGCATTATAGTCAGTTTAGTGGTGTCCTTCACATTTGTGATTCATCATCAATCTCAATTGTCCTATTGATTCATTGAAAGTAATACTGAAATTGCTTTTGAATAAAGAGAATCAATGTATTATGTCGGCTAACAATGACTTCTATGCAATTCAAAGCTTCAGTACTCATACGCACACACTAACTGCTAGCAAGTACAATGTATTTTAAGATGATTTACATATTATCAGTGGCAAGTAATATGCTCGATTTCTCTTTTATTTGAACCTCCAAACTGCTATTAGTATCCAGTACCAGGTTGGGCTCATTCATCATGGTTCTCCAGCTTTGAAGTTTGTCTTAATGTATCTTTGTAGCAGACACATGAAACAGACTTAGGAACAACTGAGCAGGCCAAAGAGTAAGAATTGGCTTGGCAATAATTTGGCCGCCATTTGACTTTTATCAGCAAAACAAGTATATTTTGATAAAGCCCTGGCTAAAGTGAAGATAGAAATGTTGAGGGAAAGACTCTGCTTGGTAGAGAACACCTTCCTCGCAAAGAGGAGGAGCTAGAATTCTACATGTGATTGCTCAACTGTTCTCCTCAGCATGGTGCGCTTAGCAAATTCAGAACAGCAGTTTAATAGGCATCTATTGTTATTGTTAGACATGCTAAATTTAGAGTATTTATTATTATTAGACATGTTAAATTTAGAGTTGTTATTATTAGACTATCTAGATTTAGAGTTGCTGATATTATTAGACATGCATTTCAGATTAGAGTTGTTATTATTAGACTGTCTAAATATATTGTAACTCTAGCCTTCACCTATAAAAGCAAGGAAGTGTAACTCTAGCCTTCATCTATAAAAGCAAGGCAGGGTGGCTGAGTGATTCATTCAATTAGGTGCAATATTATGTAATTATTTCTTTCTGAGTAATATGTAGTGTTCATGTGTGTTTGTGTAAAGAATCTGTTTTCTTTACATCACTGTTTTTATGTAGATTTAGTTTCCCCAATATATCCATTGGTTATGGTGACAATGTTACTCAATTTATCCTAAATACCCATCTCTGTTTCATTATATTCCTTTAGATGTGAAGGATTTGCAACATGTTCTGTGTAACCATGGGGTAGTGGGGATTGAAGAGGAACCATCCATTCTTCATAAATTGACACTAAAACAAGAGCATAATAATTTGAAAAACCCTAAGCAAATCTGAAATATTAACAAATCGGAAAATAACACAGGGAAAAAATGATTGAAAGAATTGGAGAAACAGAAAAATCTGAAAAATGCATTTAAACAATATTAAAATATAAGGCTTAGTGTTAAGTTAATATTAGTTAAATATTAACTAATAAACAGTTGAAACTACTTCAACCATTTTGTAACCATCTTTCACATAATAAAATGACGGACACACAATGATAATGTGTGCATTCTACTTTCTCTTCATTTCTTCCTTGTGCACGTTTTCTACATTGGTATCAGAGCAAACCCTACTCAAAGGGGCTCAAAAGCTGAGAAAGCTCAGGATGTAAACGGAGAAGACTTAGAAGAATTCCCGGATCACGTATTTTAGACAGAACGAGTTTGTTTCAGACACAAAACTGTGAGTTTCGGGCACATCCTGTTGCAAACACAGTCATCACTAAAAAGATCGCGAACAAAGGCATCGAGGGTGTCGGACGGAACGGGAAAAAGTGTCATTACTAGTCACGATGTAATGTCCCTTTCAGGCTCAAATTTGAGGAATTTGGATTTTCCCCAAAACCCTAATGGAACATTGCTGGAATTTATGACACCCCACCGTATAAATCTGATTTTCTTTACGACATCAATTGCTTGGAGGAGGTCAACAAGTCAAAGGTGGAATAAAAGAAAAGAATTAAATTAATTAAATTTAATTTATTTAGTGGCTGCCCCTTCCTCTCAAAAAGTGCGCCCATTTGGGCATTATTTAATGTTTTTGAAGCATTAAAACATTAAATTAATTTCTATTTTAAAGTGGCTATGGTCGAAACACACTGTGGGGCTTGAGTGAAGTGCTGTGTGAAAGATTAAATTGGATTAATTTAATTTATTGGATGGCTGTCCTTAAACATGCTAATTTTAAAAGAGAAAAGCATGATTTTTAATTAATTAATTAATTGCCTTTAATTGTTAGGGCAATTATTAATTATAGAATTGTGAAGGTTATATAAGCATGGGCAGCCATATGGGTGAATAATTTAATTCACAGGTAAAGAATTGCAGCTAGGAGGAAAAGTGCGCCCCCATTAGAGGAAGGATTTTGTTCAGACAAAGTGCTAACAAGGCTAAAAGCTTCCAGATTTGGCGCATGCTTTGGAGAAGGTTGATCTTCGTCTACATAGTTGTTTTCACAGGTGTTACAGGAGCTCAGGTGTTGATTGAAAGGATTCATGCTCTCTTTATGTGCAAATTAAACACCAATTTTTGGGGCAGCAGGCTTGAAAAGTGCAGATTTTTATAATTTAAATTCACTATTCATGCTCCGGTGGCCATTTTTGTCTGAATAAATTGCAGGAATTCATTACAGGTGCTTTACAAAAGAAAAGGAGTTTTTATCAATGTCCAATACATTGCAAATATCCTCCGAATCTGAAGATTTGTCCAGATCTGCACCAGTATTGAAGAAATCCGGCCAAGTTAGAAGAAAAAGAATTATTCAGACAAAGATTGATAAAGCCATGGCGAAAGGAGATGAAAAAGAGAGCACGATGGATTCATGCATTGCTTCCAAACTTTCAGACATAGGAGACACAGATCTAGGCCCAGAACCTCTTTCTGATTTGATTGATAGATCCAGAGCGGGAAAGACTTCACTCATGCGTGCGGTCAAAAGTAGCGGAATTATCCGAGCTGCAGCTTTCCCATGTACTGACCCAATTGCGAGTTCGTGATGGAGTGTGCTAGATCTTATCATCCTTCATCCGGATCGGTGCGTGATGTTGCGGGAAAGACAACAATTCGTTTGGATGCGGAATTCATCAATTATTGTTTAAAGATTCCCAGGTCAAAAGGTGGTGACTTCTATTAGCATTCGGGATGCTTTGGTAGATGGGAGAAACATAAAGCGATTGCGTGAGCATAATGAAACCGGTTCATGAAGAAGCCTAGATCCCCTTCAAAGTTCCCGAGAACTCTTCCGCGGTCCAATTTGAGTGCGGGAGGCGAGATGATGTCGTCAAATTGCTATGCGGGTTGAATGGCGAAGCGAATGCCTACACTTTCCGTACATGGATGTATGCTTTCATCGGGACCATTGAAATCAACAAGGTTGATTCTATAATCAATTGGTCGGAAATTATTAAGAAAGAACATCGGTGAGCAACAACGGGCGAACGTGAAGCGATTTCAAACTTCAAGATGACTTCGTACTTGGTATATGCTGCAGCTTCACAGGTGTCTTTTCCAAGCTGGATAGATGTGGTGTTCTTTCCAAGGACCCCATTTTCGAGTGCTACCCATAGCTTATTGTACCTGCATGCGAGAAGGACTTCAAAGTGATCAACGATGACTTCTTCTACGATTTCATCTGCAGGCTAGACAAAGACTTGAAGACTCACAGGGTAAGCAAGGAAGCGTGGGATGCAGTGTCCAAGATTGGCAGTTTATTCATCCAGTTTGCAGATTTCACATACCTCAGGGTTACGGGCTTTTCTGGAGAACCTATAAAGATGCCCAGGTATCCAAGTGATAGAGTGATCGCCATGGAGCTGAGCAGGCAACTCGTAGAGTTACACGACCTTCAGTTGAAACGGCACAAGTCTACGGGCTTCTTCCCAATCACTGTGGGATATTACAGTTGCATCAGCATTCACAGAGCTCGAGGGATGGAAGCACAAATGTTATCCGAGTATGAGCAAGAGTTCTTCCCTGCACGGCTTAACTTCGATCCATTTGGAGTAGCCAGGAAGACAATCTCCCAGGAGTACGCACATGTGCCTTCGTTAGAAGATTTCTGGATGAAGTGCAGAAGTGAGTACGAGGTTAGAAAGAAAGATTTCAGCAAAGCTATCAAAGAAAGCAAGTGTTCGACTTTGGACTAGCGCGGATACCTGCGGATCTTAAAGATGATGGGAACGTGGTACTTGACACTTACCATCAGATGGGAGGAGATAAAGCTATACTGCAGGATAACATTGGAGGCTGCCATTCAATTGAAGAGAGATCTGGAGCTGTGTTGGTGAATACTTCGAACTGGCTGCTAACGAAGGGATACTGCCTTGATGAAGTATTGATGAATCAAATCACGGGCAACTTCGGCGCAGGAGATTCCCTCAAACGAAAGCATGAAGGAGAAAGCAGCAGAAGGTCCGAGAAGTTGAAAGTACACAGAAGATCTCAAGAGAAAGAGAAGACCACTTCTACGACCATAGCTTTGACTCCGACTTCTCCAGTACCCAGAGGATCACCAACTATTGCACCGCAGCAGCAGGATGCTTCCATGCCTTCATTGAAACCGGCGACATTCGTTTTCTCTCCGCAGCCACTTCGTTCAGCACCCGTTCCAGAGGAGATGTTGAAGCTGCAGATGACGGAGTTCGAAAGAGCTTTGTCCTTGGATGTTTCAGAAGATGGCAGCCATGACACTGTGGCACTTTCTGACGGAGAGGATGCAGAGCGGGAGATGGTAGTGCACTCAACGACTTCTTACTCCCCGAGAAATAACTTCTCGGGATGGTTAGCTTTGCAGTTGGTTCCGGAAGCAAGAGTAGAGATGAACTTAGAGGAACATGACTTGCAGCTACTTCAGGATCTGAGCAGAAGAGACAGAAGGCCTAAAGTTGCTAAAGCAACTTCTAGGTTGATCATCAAAGATTCGGGAGAAAAGTTTGCTGAGATATCAATTCCGGCGGAAGGAAAGATAGAAGAGGAGCTAATGGCAGAAGATGTGACGGTGACCAAAATACCACTAGGTCAAGCTACCACTGAAGGATTGAAGCAGGACACGCAAACATTGTTGGATGCTTTGTTCCTTAGGCTTGACAGTGAAAAGGCGGAGAAAGAAGAGTTGCAGAAGCAAATATCTCAATTATGTGAGATCATAGCCAAGGTTGCTAAACCTTCCATTCAGCCCATTTCAGAGCAGGTGAGTGATCATCTTATGCAGGAAATGGAAGATGCAAGCAATCAAGTAAAGGCTATTGACGAATGGAAGGATCTGATTATTCGTCAAGCTTCGCAGGCAACTTGGGAAGTGCCACCGCTTTAAAGGTTATAAAAGATGCAGCAAATCAACTAAAGCAACTGATGGAAAGCATAGAAGGCATGAATACAGTTGCAGAGAGTAACCTGAGTATTTTGGCCGAGATCAACAAGCTGCCGGGAGATGTGTTGGTTGCAGAACAAATTGTACCGGATGGATCAGTCGAGATGGGGAAGCAGCTAGAGTTTGCAGTATCTTCCGTTTGGGCATCTGCAAAGTTTTCTTTGAAAAGGATCTTGGGCGCTTGAGAGTAGAACATCAAATTTACCAGACAGTATCATTTCTTTCACTGAGGAAAGAGTGGATGGAGGTGTTACTTCATACGTGCGGATTGTTTCTAACGAAGTGCATGATTCCCTGGAAGGTTCTCTTCTGATGGTGCAAAAGAGAATTGATAAAGCTACCAAGCCTTTCACGATGAATTCTATCAGTAGATTGGTGGCGCTGCAGGCAGACATTGCGAGATTCGGGCCGAGTTTGGAAGAGGTGGAAGCATGCAGCAAAGTGTTGAATGAAGGGTTGTTGCAGTTCAAGACAGAGAAGGAAGCAATGGCTAAAACAGATGGAAGGATGCTGAATTATATGTTCGACAAGTATATCAGATATCAGAACAAGAAGAAGATGTAAACATTACAGCTGGCATGACTTCTTCTATTCTTTCTTCTTCTATTTTCTAGGTTCCCGGATGAAATTGTAAAACTTCTAAGTTATTGGTTTTCTGCAACTATTACTTGAAGTCATGTGGAACCATTCTATTAGTTAAGTGATACGTGTGTCACTTAAGAAGAAGTTAGTTGAGGATGATTGCAAATGTCATCTTTACTTGTTCATATTTTAGTTCGATTTGAGTCTTCTATTTGTACTTTCCTCCTACATTCTATAAGTAGGAGAAGAACCTCGGGTTAATGATCGATCGAATTTGTAAGAAGCAATCTTGTGTTCTAGACTTTGTCTTTGAACCCCTGCGAGCCACTTGTTGCGAGAGGAATACAAAGAAGCGAGGTTTAGGAGAACTTTGTGTCACGGCGTCTTGTGTTTCTTGCTTTTAAATCTTTAGATCTTTTAAGTAAACTTTGTGTTATTGTAGATTTGGATTTAGAGCTGCCTTTGCTTCACAATTCTGTGTTCAAATCTATTAAGTTTCTTCTATGTGCATGCAATTAGCTCTCTTATCTACTAATTGGGATGCACATCTTCCTTATTTCTTCTCTCGTAATTCCTTTACTTTCTTCTTCTATAATTTTCCTTTTTTAAACAGCTGCTTACTTGCTGCAGAACTTCTTAGTTATGGTTCATGAACTAAGTAGTTAAAGTAAAACCCCCGATAGATAAAAACACATTTATATTGACAAATCGACACGGGAGCCTCACCGGTTAAATGAGGGAGATTTATCTCATGATCGCCTAGGTTTCATGCTATGCGAGAAAATCTAGCCAACAGTGTCGATGGTAAGATCGCGCCATTCCTACATAACAAGACAAAAATCATGGGTTTTTTCACCAAAAATCGTGGGTCACGTGGCGGGCGAATCGTGGTTATTTGGAGGAAATACCATGATCCACGACTATGATAAAATTGTGGATCGTCATTGAAGAAAATCGCGAGCACACAGCAATCGTTGGCACCTATTGTGGGCAGAACCGCAAAAACGTGGGCACGTGGAAGGGCAGAAGGGAAAAATCGTGGAGCAGTGCTACCCAAGCAAAGAAAAACGATGGGTTTATCTTCACGAGGGCAGAATCGTGAAAAACGTTGATCCCGTGAAACGTGGGTCACAGGAAAATACGATTTCGAATCCATGCAAACATTCATTTCGCAAAAATCGTGGCCATTAGCAAACTCGTGGGGAGTAACCAGAGCAAACCAGAGAGAAATCGTGGCAGAGGTAAAACTTGCGAACTGCAAAGTCGGTGAAATAGTCGGTGAAATTATTTTTTACCTTGTTTTTGCGTGATTAAATTTGGAGGCATAAGTAATAATATTTGTTTTATTATTACTTATATTTGCTGGAAAATTGGATATTTTATTATTTTATTATTTTCCATTACTTTGGAATAATAAAATGTCAAACATTGCAAATTTGATTTTGCCGGATACACAAAAATTAACGGGCACAAATTTTAATGTGTGGAGCCATAAGATCTTGACACTGGCAAAATTTCGTGGTTTTGAGAAAATAATCACGGGTGTCGAGAGTAGACCTACAGCAAATTTCGATGATTATGACAAACGTCATCGGGAGGCTCTTCTACTATTAAAATTGTCGGTATCGGATGAATTGATACCTGAGGTCCGGAATGCCACTGAGGTGAGTAAATTGTGGGTCAGTCTGAAGGACAAATATCAAACGTCGGAGAAGAGTTGGGTTCTATACCTCAAAAATATGCTTTTTTTCGTAAAATTACAAGGTGGATTCTATTGACGAGCACACCTACTTGGGATGAAAGATCTCCGAGATCAGCTTGCTTCCATCAACAAGCCGATTGATGATGATGATATGGTGGCTCTCATTTTAAAGCAGTTTGCCCTTCTCATATGACTCGTTCATGGAGGCTCTTCATTTAATGGGCGAGAGTCAAACTCTTACGTTTGACAAGGTGTGTTCCTACCTGTTGCAGAAGGAATGGAGACAGACACAAGTTCAAGAGTCCAGTTCTGGACAATCTGAGAGTGCATTTGCTGCACAGTCCAAAGGAAAGTGGAAGCGACAGGCTGATGCATCGCCTTCCTCTCCTAAATTTCCGGTAAGGTGTTACTATTGTCACAAACTTGGTCATGTGAAGGATTGTCGATGCGACTAAGTGCCCGAAGAAGCGGAAGGGCAAGCACATGCGGCTTGGGTTGAGCAACATGTGGCGGCAGTTGAGCAACACGAGTCAAAAGATGAGTATGCCCTCATGGCATCTTGCTCGAATGGTGGCAGCCCTACACGGTGCTGGTTTTTGATTGGCGCATCACGACACTTCACGTGTCAACGAGATTGGTATGTTACTTTTCATGCTAATTCATGTTCTTCTGATTCAGTTACTTTAGGGGATGGGAGATCACATGCTGTGGAAGGGATTGGGGATGTTCGTATCATGTTAAATAATAACACTAAATTGCTTGTGAAGAGTGTTAGATATGTGCCTAACATGAATAAGAACCTGTTATCCATCAGTCAATTAACTGATAATCCTCATATCTCTGTAAACTTTTCTGGTAAACAATGTATTGTGTCTGATGTCAAACATAATAAGGTGGTTGCCCTGGGAATTGGGCATGGAGGTTTGTACAGACTCGTTGATCCTGCCACGGTCAACTTGCATGCCTTAGTTGTGGTAGAAAATACCAGTGTTTTGTGGCATGAAAGATATGGGCATCTCAATCTTCCGTATTTGGCCCGTCTTCATAAAGACAACATGGTTGTTGGTTTGCCTCCTATCCAGGAAAAGCAGGATATGTGTGTTGGATGTTTTGCAGGCAAACAAAAGCGGAAACCTTTTCCTCATGAAGGTGTTTGGCGTGCAAAGGGGCTCTTAGATCTTGTCCATGCAGATCTATGTGAGCCATCGTGGAAGACTCCCACAGTTCTTGGTGCACGTTATTTTCTATTATTGGTGGATGATCACTCGACGGATGTGGATCTATCTCTTGAAAAAAGTCTGATTGCTTTGCTTCTTTTGTCAAGTTCAAGGCATTGGTGGAGAACCAGACCAGCCGGCGGATAAAGACTTTAAGATCCGATAATGGGGGTGAATTCACTTCTAAATAATTCGCTGTTTTTTGTGAGAAAGAAGGGATTCAGCATCGATCATTGACAAAGACCATATACTCCCCAAGAATGGCGTGGTTGAGAGGCGGAATAGAACCATCATGGAGATGGCCCGGTGTATGATGCACAGTGGTGGAGTGCCATACACATACTGGGGAGAAGCTATTAATACAACGGTCTATATCCTCAATCGCAGTCCTTGCAAAGCCTTGCAGGAGATCACACCAGAGGAGGCATGGTCCAAAATCAAACCAGAGGTATCAGCTTTTCGTATTTTTGGTTCAGCTGCTTATACTTTGGTTCCTGATCGTAAGAGTAAACTAGATTCCAAAAGTTCTAGATATGTCTTTGCTGGTTATAGTGATCATTCTAAAGAATATAGATTGATTGATACTTCCACTAATAGAATCATTATTAGTCGTGATGTTGATGTAAAAGAAACAGTCTTTCTTTGGCTGTAATCAGCAAATAGACCAGCAACATGGCAGCGATCAGCAAGGGGTGGTCACAGAGATTGGTTCTCTTTCGTTGCCTGATGATGAGTCTGGTCATTCTCATACTCCTCCACAAACTCCAGCACAGTCTATGCTCTCTCCTACTAAGTCTTTTCCGTCTCCTGGAAATCAACTTGCGTTGGTTTCACCTCCGGGAAGTCCGACTAGCTTTTGAATCCTCAGTTCAGCGACGGCCAAAGCAGTATTATTCCACTATTCAAGATCTGACACGAGACGATTTGTCTCCACTCTTAGATGGCCGGTCTCGCAGACCTGGCAAGAGGATTGATTACTCTGAGCAAGCTCAATTTGCTCTTGCTTCTGATCTCCTCCATATTCACGAGCCACAAAAATACTCTGATGCACGAGGCATACCAGAATGGGAAACTGCCATGCAAATCGAGTATGATGCCTTGATTAAGAATGATACCTGGAAGTTGGTGCCATTACCTCCAGGTAAACACCCTATTGGTTGTAAATGGGTGTACAAAATCAAGTGTAAAGCAGATGGTACTTTGGATAAGTACAAGGCTCGACTTGTTGCAAAAGGTTTTTCGCAACAGGAGGGGATAGATTATGAGGAGACTTTTGCTCCTACTGCAAAGATGGTCACTTTTCGGTTACTTCTTGCCTTTGCCGCTCAATTTGGTTGGAAAATATATCAAATGGATGTGAAAAGTGCATTCTTGAATGGCGATTTGGAGGAAGAAGTGTATATGACTCAACCTGAGGGTTTTCAGGCATGTGGTCGTGAGCATCTGGTATGCAGGTTGATTAAGTCCTTGTATGGGCTTAAGCAGGCTCCTCGAGCCTGGTATATTAAGATCGATACACATCTCAGAGATTCGGGCTTCAAACGAAGTCATTCTGATCCAAATCTCTATGTCAAAAGCACAAATGATGACATTGTGATTCTTATTGTTTATGTTGATGACCTTGCCATCACAAGAAGTGGAGATGTTGCGATTCATAAGGTAAAATCAGATTTGTGCACTGCTTTTGACATGACTGATTTAGGCCTCTTTCATTATTGTCTTGGTGTAGAATTATGGCAACAAGATCACTTGATTTTCATTTCTCAAGTTAAATATGCCACGAATCTTTTGCAAAAATTAAGATTTATGATTGTAATTCATCATCTACACCTATGGAGGTCGGGGTGAAACATTCACTCATGATGATTCACCACCGGTCGATGAAACATTGTACAGACAGTTGGTAGGTATTTTGATTTATCTCACCACTACACGACCAGATTTGTGTTTGGCTGTCAGTTATCTTTCTCGGTTTTTGTCTAAACCGAAACTCATTCACTGGGGAGCAGCAAAACGTGTCTTAAGGTATGTCAAAGGAACTCTTGACTTTGGCATCTTGTATCAGAGAGTTGCAAATTTCACGTTGATTGGCTACACAAACTCTGATTGGGGAGGTTCAGTGGATACTCGGAGATCTACCACTGGATGTATCTTCTCTCTTGGTTTGAAGTTATTTCTTGGCGAGTAAGCTTCACCCACTGTGGCTATCTCTTCCATGTAAGCGAGAATACAAGGCTGTTGTTAGTGTTGGTTGCGAAACGGTATGGCTTCGTCAGATTTTGGTTGTTTTTTAGTTTTCACAGGTCACTACTACACCTCTTTCACTTTTTTGTGATAATCAAGGTGTGTTGAAGATGGTCAAAAATCCTATCTATCATGCCTGCACTAAACATATTGAGATTCATCATCACTATATTCGTCAATTGGTTGACTCAGGTGAAATCTCTCTTCATTTATGTCCTTCTCAGGAGCAGTCTGCTGATGTAATGACTAAACCTCTTGGTGCTTTCTTGTTTGTCAAGTTTCGGGATAAACTTGGTATAGTTTCTAGGTTAGTCATTAAGAGGGGGTGTTAAAATACGATGCTTATATAGCATATTGAACAGTTATACGGTTGTTTAACTATGCAACCAATTGTAACTACCTCCTACAATAAATACACTCTGCCTGTGCGTCATTTAGACAGTGCAGTTTTTGCCTTCTGTATTCTTTCTTCTCTTTGCATATTCCAACACAATGCATGCTAACACTTATGTTCACCTCTTTTGGATTGCTGTCATAATGATTAGCTTGGCCTCCAAAAGATGTTCCCATGCTGCCCCAAACTAATCTCTTCATAATTGGGTTTGGATCAAAACTTATGAGTGCTCATATGTGAGTGTAACAGTCATACCTTGCCCTGACTTTCTTCCCAAACAGTACCAAGTTGCACACCTTCTTTCTAATACTGCTGACATGTATGAATGGGATTTCAACACCAAGAAATTTCTTTAATACGCATACACATTATCGGAATAGCATGATATGCTCTAATATTCAAATGGAATAGGGACAATGTACATATGTTATAATGATCATATCAAAATAGGAATCCTGCTCTCCTTCAAAGTGCAAGTAGAGTGGTTATATGAATACAAGATGATTCAGTTACAAGATGGCTCAACTCCATGTATTAGACCTTAGCTATTGATTCATATTCATTGCACGCGGTTGGCAGAAGCAACACAAGCAATGTTTGCACAACTATCGTGGACGGAGCGTGTGAGATTGTTGTGTGAATCTAGTCCAGGTGTTGGGTGTAAACAATGCATGAGTTGTGTATGATTTGTCCGAACAGTTGCATTCAGTTTACAACATTTTTGTGTTGTCTCCCATATCTCTCTGCATTATAGAAGCAACGTGGACAACTTCCACGTTAAGAGTTGTGAATTCTTGAGAGTAACTCTCATTGGTTGGACCACTTGAACCGCCATCTTTAGTGCTTGAGCTCCCTGATTCTGGTTTACAGTCAAAACAGTGGATTCTTTATTGCAAATTGTTACTTCCCTTCACTCTTCAATTGATGAACTCTCCTTCAAAGTTACTTCTTTTTCTAGTTCCTGGGGTTGAACCTCTATATGAATCTCCAAAACCCATGCCTATTCTTCTTTTGTAGCCATATAAGCTCTCCCAAACCTTCTAAGTGGATCTTCATTAAAATCCCTGCGCTCTCTTCTTGTATGCATTTGTCTAGGGGAGGAGACTGTTGCAGCTCAAAAGGAGGCTCTCTTCTGGGTCTACTCCAATGACCATGCAATGTTTATTTGAAGAGTTATGAGGAGGAGAGTATTTTGCTCCTCGTGAACAATAGAGGTTGCATGGTTTATGTAATCTATTCAAATCCTTGTTCAAATTGTCCATATTCTGGACCAAAGGCTAGAAACTTTCTTTCATATCATGTTTCAAGGGTATCTTAGCTCTTTCTTGCTTTAAATCAATTCTAGATGTGTTATTACAATTTCAAAAGCCAACAGGATTACAGCTCTGGTACCACTGAAATAAACTAAATTACTATAATACTACTGAAATGATTCAAAATTAAATCTGAAAATAAAATGCTGCATTTTCAAACCAATATAGGATTGATGAGCTCCAAACTCAAACCTGTAAAATTCTGGAAACGTAAATTTCCTTAAACAAAACCAGAAATATGAATGTCTGATTTCTAAACAAAATTAATTAAGTTCAAGCAACAAAACTCTGCCCTAATACAACCAATGCATATGATAGCCAAAGCTCTCAAGTGAACCACTCCTAATTTTGAAGACAAACTAATCTTAAATGTATTAAATGTCAGTCCAGCTAGATCACACGATCTTGCACAAAGAAAAACATGCTTATTAAAATATGTCTTGTCATACATATAAACAATTAAAATATGTCTTGTTATACATATAAACAAGGAACCCCTCTCCCATATTTAGACACACTCCTAAAGACATAGACTCCAAAAATCCTACACTTGCTTTATCTCCTAAAGCAATTTTTAGCCTTTGTATGGCTTTACTTGATTTTTTCTTGTAAAACAATATCTAGCCTTTGCATAGCGTTATTTGTTTTATTTTATTTACAAACAATACAATCAGACTTTATTCAATTCCTATTTTTATAGTATAGACATATAGTTTATTTTTATTCTATCTTCCTAGAATAAGCTTATGTTTTTCTTCACATTCGACGTTCTCTTATTTCAAGATTCCTAGTGAAAATTATTGCGCTCATTACAAATCGCACATTCGCATACTAGCTTTGGCCACAATATTGAAATTGGGAGAGTGGTTGCCTCTACCAAATCAGTAACATAAAGGCAATCTTTGTCTCTTTCGCTTGGGGCTTTTCCAAAAACAAACTTTTACAAAAACTTCAAGATTTATGTGCCGAAGCTGTCTTAAATATCCTCTACCGTTGACTCTAGTTGTGGAGCAAGAGACTTTCCCTGTACTCAAAATCGCATTTATTTGCCTTCCAACCAGCTCACTTATCTTTGATCCTTGTAAATGATTTTTTTGGCAAAAGTTAATTGGGAATTTACAATGAATAAATTCAAGTGAAAACCTTTAATACAAAACCATGAGACTTTCTCCCTCTTAGTCGTAGTTGAGACATTAAATGTGGCCTTGGAAAACATGCACTGTATCCCAAGGTTGTGAAGTCTTTGGACCTGGAAAATCTTTCCTTTGTCAAAGGTCTGAAGCCTATTCATCACTTTTTCCTTTTCTTTATTTCCTTGTCAATTTTACATCTCAGCTCCGAAATCTTGTTATCTCAGAATGCAATGCATCTTAAGCTACAAGTCCCTAATGCGAACTTATCCAATCTCGTGTCTGAAAGACCATAGGTTTGAAGGCATGCATGCATGCATTTTAAAATTCCAGCGTACATTACCCATCTAAGTCCTTTCCCCTGATTACAGTACTTAGCTGTCTTTCAAGACCGAAAGTCAGGTGAATAGGACGAGCAAAGCATTTTCGGTATTTTTCATCTGTTCACATCTTTTCCCTTCAAATTCATTTCCTTACCATATGTGACCTTGGTCGCTTGATCACAAGATGGAACTGCTGAAGGTAAGTCATCCACTTCACATGCCACACATTCTCCAGCTTGTTCTACATTTGCAGAAACTGAAGTGGCTTATGATCAGAATAATAAGTGTCTCCTTTTCCAAGATGTAGTGCCGCCTTTGCTTAATTAGCGTACAGCAGTTTTTTTGTGGGTGGAGTACCTCTCAACTGTGTTGTTGAGCGTCTCTTAGTAGTATGTGACCAAATTCATGTTACATGAGTACCATGCTGAGTTCGTTGTCAGATGCATTGATGTGAAGTTAAAAGGAGTGTGCAATGTTGAGCATTGCAAGAACAGGTGTTGTGTAGAAGTATTGCTTGAGTACCTCATAAGCGCGTTCTTGCACATGAGTCCAATTAAACTTGGCTTTGGTGCGCGTTATCTGGTTGAGAGTCCGGGCAATGTGCTAGAAATCAAGGACGAAATTGTAGTAGAAATTTGTGAGACCAAGAAAGCTCCGCAATTTTGTGAGGTTCTATGGAGTAGGTCAATCCTCAATCACTTTGAACTTCTTTGGATCTACATGTACTCATGTACGGTCAATGATGTAGCCTAGGTATTGAATCTGCACTGCACCAAACATACACCTCGCTAAGTTTTCTTGTAACTTGTGTTTGTGCAAAAGTGTCTAAGACGCACAAGACATCCACCACATGCTCCTCCCAAGTCTTCTTGAAGATGAGGATGTCATCCAAGTAGGAACGGCCGAAGTAGATCATCCATCAAGCGCATGAATGTTGTTGGAACGTTGATCAAGCCGAAAGGCATAACCAACCATCCTAAAATCCTTCCCATGTCTTGAAAGTTGTCTTTCAAATGTCTTCAAGATGGGCTGGAACTTGGTGGTAACCAGACTTTAGGTTGAATTGGAATTGATTGCAGAGGTCGTCAATACGTAGCAATCACTACCAATTCTTGCGTGATCTTGTTGAGAGTATGATAGTCTGCACAAAGTCCCATCTCCTGTCTTTTTTTGGCACTAGAATTATTGGGCTGCCGCAAGTTGAAGAGTTGGGCCTAATCTTGCCCTGATCAAGGAGCTCTTGTATTTGGTGACGAACTTCATCATTCTCCCAAAGTCATATGTGGTACAGTGGGCTGTTTGAAAGAGGGGATCTAAGGACCAAATCGATGCAGTGCTTTATTGCACAGTGCGTTGGAAGGTCTTTTGGTTCCATGAAGACTTCATTGTGTTGCTTCGGTAACTTGTTGAGATGTTTCTCTTGCAACGATGTTAGCGCAGTGCACGCCACTAATGCAGTCTTTCTCTCTTGTGCAGGTGTCTCTAGGCAAACCATGAGCAACACAAACTTTTGCGTGTGAAAGATGAGGTTGCAGCATTGTTTAACAGAGGCCAATGTGATCTTGGTCATTGGAGAAGACTCAAATAGATTGAAAAATTGATCTTTGGCCCAAATAGTCCATCTCTATGGCTTCACTTGATATGTAGCATCGCAACCATACAAGTAGGGTCTTCCCAACATAATGTCATAAACCTCAAAAGGTGCAATATCGCAAGTGACATTGTCCTCCATTGGCTTGACTTTATACTGAAAAGTATTTTGCCACCAAATTTGGATATTTTATCCTAATTGGAGCCATCCAAGCGGGTATGGTCAAGGATGTAAAGAAGTAGGAAGTGAAAGGCATTGAGTTGCATATTGAGAGATGATATTCTTTTGACTCCCACTATTGATGATGACATGGAGAGGTTGTCCTTTCACCCAAAACTTCGTGTGGAAGAGGCACTCTCCTTCCTCGAATGTATCGGTGGTATTGGCATTGATGCTCAGACAAGAACTATTTGGATTAGTGTCATCCATTTGCATGGGACTTCATGTAGATTGTGCAAGTAGTGATTGTTGGAAGCGGTATTCAGAATCATCATGGGTGTGCAAGCAATGCAATGATAATACTTGTCACTAGTCTTCTTTCCTTTGTCTAAGTTGGAAGGTGTAGAATCCTTCCGGTTCTGTTGGGAAACCTTCTTAGGTTGTTCACTTCTTCGGGAAGCATTGTGCTTATTTTGTGTAGGGGCTTGAGATGGTGCATTGCATGAGGGCTGACTCTTGCACACACCATTGGATGAAGATGCAAAACACTGCTTCGTCTTGTCCTTGGCATTAATCTTTACAGTGTCGCGGTATGCTTCACCTAACAAGTTAGAAGTCAAAAATTCCATCTTGGCACATAGATAAGGTGAGAATCCACCGATGAACTTCAACACCTAATGTTGCTCCAAGAGGTATTCACGCAGGCACAAAACGTAGTTGTGGAAATCGTTGGTATAGTCTTCAACCAACTACTCCTTGCATTGTCGAAATTGCTGGAACTTCATATATTCATTCTCATAATGTTTGAGGGGGTAGTATTACAAAGCGCTAACAAAATCATCCCAAGTCCAAATGGTCTCAAAATCTCTATAACATTGTGCACGGAAAGTCTCCCACTAGCAGGACACTAAAATGGATATCTTCTAAGCCACGAAGGTAATCTTCTCTTCATCGTGAATTTATTGACTAAGAAGTAGGCCTCAAGTTGGCATAACCACTTATCCAATGCTCCGACGTCAATCTTGCCTTCGAACAATTGGATATCGAGGACTTGGACCTTGAAAGGGAATTGATTTCTAAACTACGTATGAGATGACTAAGAGAAAGAGGGTGCTCCCACTATGTTGAGTTGAACCATCAACTCCCAGAACTAGCCAAAGAGTTGTTGTGTTGTACTTCCAAAGCATTCTTAATGAGCTTTTGGATGCTTGGGGTTACCTTAAGCTATCTTTGGGTGTCAACCATCTTACTCTTGTTACGGCATTCTTCTTGGTAGTTGGAAACAGAACCAACTTCTTGTCCTTTCTCTCATTGCGCTCATGTTTACAAGCATAGAAAAAGGTTAAGAGCTATGCTCTGGTACCGAGTGATTGGTACCACGGTGTCCGAGACCATGTACGAGGAACGATCCTGTGCTAGTGGAGCAACAAGAATTATAAGAGTGCCCACTAGTTAATGAAAGCAATGAGCTAAACACACAATGACAATGTAGCAACGCCTTATTTGCAAAAATGCAACTTCTATTCATTAATAGTGAATAGGGAAATACTGATGTGTACAAACTGATAGAAAAACTAAAAGAGTAGGCTCTTGTATCAGAAGGGGAATGCATCCAATCAGATTGTCTAGACTACTGCGAAGGATTACAAACACATGAATTGAATGCCAAAGCAAAACCAAGCGAAACTATCGGTGTGTCGAGTGAGTGCAAGCTCAATATTCTATCTCTAGTGCATGTGTTCCATCGGAATGGTTACAATACATATATACAACTGACAATGGCAATTGCAACTGACGACGGATAACGGAGAGACAATTATAATCGCTCCAGCTTCCCGCTTTGCATGGAAATTGGGATCTGACATGTGGCAATTCCATGAAGATGTTCGACATGGCCTAATGCGGGATGTGCTATTTGACATGCCACTCGGCAACAAGGTGCTAACAAGCACACGCTGAAGTAAAACAGTTCCATGCAGATTCACCATGACAAATGGCCTACAAAGAAGCAAGGCACAAGTGTGATGACACGCGGAAGCCACGAGGTGCCGCACAGTGCTAAGGTAGACTACAGATGTCGTGGATGATTGCACAACATTGCAAAAGCTACGAATGCAACACGGAAAGGGTTATGCAAGATTACAGAAGTTACGAAAGTTGCATGGTGCTAGCACAAGACAAAAGGTACTGCACGGGTTGTGGAGCAAGAGCGCGGTCACAAGGATTGCACAAGGCAGAGCGCCAAGGTGCTACAAGACTTGACAAATGATGCTAAGTGTTGAGGAAGCTGCAGAAGAGTAAGAAGTTGCATGGCATGATGAAAAGGGTTGCTCTCATTGCTGCAAGGTTGCATAATTGCCATGAGATGTCAGGAAGGTAAGGCAAGTTGCGTAATGGAAATAGGCTGCCTAGGATGCTGCAAAGACCTTGGTCATTGCCGCGCAATGTTATGAGGTTGTATTCTTGCCGCGAGATGCCGCGAAGATGTAGAGCCCAAGTTCTGCAAAAGGAATTAGGATGCTTGCGCGGCTGCAAGCTGCGGAAAGGAAGTTTGCAAGGCTACAAATGGATCACCAAGACTTTGGTTTTTATGGAAAGCACATAAAACTAAAGAGAATTTGGAGTTTTCATTACCCTAGTGACAATATTGATTGCCATGGACTGTTTGGAGGCTGAACTCATTGCAACTTTACTCCTGGCCACTTCTGGATTGATTGTTGAATGGCTTCCTCTAAGGCACTAGGCTACAAATCCTTGACATATACCCTAATGGACTTCTTCAATCCGTCAATATATATGGAAGCTATATGTCGAGGGGAAATCTTTTCAACCAGCAAGCTTTCTTGATGAAACTCTTAGGCGTAATATGCCACTGTGCCTTGTTACTTCATGTTTTGAGCGCCAAGAAATAGTCTTGTGATTATAGGCCTCAAAATTACAAAAGAATGCAATTACAAACTTGTCCCAAGTAGTTATATCCTAGGGACCACCACCATCTTCATCTACCTCCATTTCACACTCAACCATTTGTCACCAGTCAAATGTTGCTCTCTTAGCGTGTAGAGTCGCTAATTGAACTTTATGAAAAAACTCCCATTGGATTTAGCCTGAAGGAACAATCTAGCTTCATCATGCAGCCCTAGAATTAATATTGTCATCCATCCCCATCAAAATGGAAATAAAGATCTTGTTCGTCAACCTTTTGTTTTTGCAATTCCCCTCTTATGCTCCTTGCATGTATCTATTAAGCTCCCCATGCCTATTTCTTGTGAGAGGGTTCTCCCACAAATCATGCCTTTTGGCCTTTCTTCTTCGATTTCGAGGTACATAACAATTCTCTTTTTCATCTTGGCATTGGTCTCCTCAATCTTTGTTTTCTATGGGTAAAACCAGACAATTTATAATCCTATCCATGGTTGTGATAACATTGTTCATCTGATTCATTGTTTCTATGGATTCGCCCACTAAATTAGTGAAGGCTTCCTCCATAGAAAATGCCACTTCTGATTTCTAGATTTCCCCACATTGTGTGCCTGGAACTGAAGCCGTTTTGGTACACCACAGAGCCAAGAAAGTGGCTTTAATACCACTGTTATGAACCAGATCTGAACTGATCCAAAAACAGCTACAATAAAAAGTTTGCAAAAATCAAATATGATAATATAAAATTGTTTTGTCTAAGTTTTTCTTATTGAACTAAAATATGAAAGGAGATCTGAAAGGAATTTCCTTCCATAGGGAGCATATGCTCTTAACTCTCATTTTGTGGATAATTTCATGCTCTTTTTACAAAATACTAAACAAGAGATCGCTAATACTCAAGCAATTCTCAATGTTTATTGCGAAATGTTCATGTCCAAGTTGTGAGATGACAAAAAGAAAACTGAAGTCATAATCCTCCTAAGTCTGCGTGGATACCTGATGCCACAGCATCCGAGTTCATGAGCAAAATCCTGCGTCACCCAAAAACACTTAGCAAATAAAGATTTGTGCAATGCCACACCACTCCTAAGCAATCCACACAAAGAAAAGTTGCCTTAGTCCTTTTTGGAACCTGCAGAAGTCTGTCCAAGCCATGCAACACTATGGAAGCCATGCAAGCTTACCAATGCCACGATACACTAGAGATGCCACGAAACATTGCATTCGTGCAATGGGACCGCTTACATTCGCTGCAATGATGAGATCCGTGACTAACAGAATTGTCGGTCACCATCGAGACAATTAATAGAGGGAACATGTGGTCCTTGATCCACATATTTCGACTATGGACCAATAGAACAATTCAACTGAGCTCAATCCTGCGGATGGGAAATCCTAGGATTGATCGATGGCTTTGAGAGGCCACTTGAAGAATATTCCACAAAACCTTTGCTTGTTAAAGGCATCATGATTTCTATAAGTAGAAGGGGACTATGAACAAGAAAAGACATCTAGAACCTTAAGAAACCTGAATCTTAATCTAAGGCATTGAGGTCGATTATCCTTGTAAGTGTGAGCCAGAAGGTGGTTCTACAGAAGCTTAGCAGAGTCTGCAAGCTTAGGATAGATCTAGGATTAGAATTCTTAGCAGAATTCTTGCAGAGTCCCAATGCAGAATATAATTCGAATGAAATGGTGATGTGCCTGAATATGTAATCTCCTTCCTTACGTTAATGGAAGAAATTATTATCTTTTGTTTTGAGTTGTGCCTGAGATCTTGCCTCGCCAGAGCTAACTTTGACTAGTGATCGCGTGTTGTAAGGCATCCCTTCATTGGGAACCCTGACCACGACTGCATTTGTTTTGTATCAGAGCGAGGATTTGAAAATCTTGTTATATAGATTGGTATAAACATCAATCTGGGTTGTGTGAGTGACCTTAGGATTTACTTCTTTCCATATTAGGGGTGTGGGTAAAAGGTAGTTGCAGACATTTCCCGCATTTGTGTCGTTGGGTAGAGAGGTGTGAGGTCGTAATACCTTGTTGTGAGAGATTGTGAGGAACAATGGCATGCAGAGTGAACAGATCACCAAGACTAGCAGACTTGGCTGACGTGATTAGAGGAATGCAAGCCCGTTTGGAGGCCATGGAGACCGCGCCATGTAGAGGAGCTGTGGATAAAGATGAGAGTGATGATGAACGAGAAGTGAGGGCACCTGCAGATCAAGAAGCTGCAGAAGACCATGTAGAGGAGCAAGAGGATCGAGTCTTGCGCATAATCATGAGGATTGGAAGCAAACCACAAATAGAAGTTTTGTGCTACTCTAAGAACTTGGATCTAGAAGATTTGATAGACTAGATTACAGAAATGGAAAAATACTTCAAGTATGAAGGTATGGAAGATAACAAGAAGGTGAGATTTACGAGTACCAAGTTAAAAGGACATGCATCCTTGTGGTGGGATCATGTGTAGAACGAGAGAGTTCAAAGAGGCAGAAATAAGATCAAGAAATGGGATCGAATGAATAGTGACGAAGTTGAAGGCTAAATTTGTGTTGGTGAATTACCAGTCCCATTTATTTAAGCATTTCCAGAATGTGTATCAAAAGGAACTAAGTGTAAAGAAGTACACCAAGGTCTATCAGCTCAACATCAGAGTTGGACATGTGGAGGATGACACTGAACAAATCTCAAGGTATGTTAATGGTCTACACATTTCTATTCAAGATGAGCTCGACATGATTAGGCTGAGATATGTTAAGGACGCCTATTAGTTTGCGTCAAAGGCAGAGGAAGTGTTGTCTCACAAACAACAGAGCAACCCATGGGGTAGGGGAAAATTCCCGCGCAAAGATGGAAGTTTGCACAATGATGCACAAAATCTTGCGCACGAAGGAGAGACAAGTACCTCGCATGAGCAAAGTCATGTGCAGAGAGGTGGAGAAAGATCAACATCTTGAGGAAGAGGACACGAGACAAGGAAGAGGATTCAGAGGATCCTATTTCTCTTGTGGGAGACTTGACATCATGCATTCGAGTGTTTACATGCCACGCAAAGCAGTGGCAATGGGAGGAATGATGTTAGCAATCATGTTTCTCAACACGTGGATGTAGAAAGCCATGCGTTGACAAGTAGCTCAAAAGAACCCGAGCAAGGTGAAGCATTGGATAAAGAGGGTGTTATTGAAGCCCGCAAAAGAAGAGAACGTGCCCACACAAAGGAAGAATCTATTCAAAATCATTTGCAAGTTTGGAGGTAAATATTGTAAAGCAATTGTTGATAGTGCTACACTGGTAATCTTGTTGTGGACGAGATGGTTAAGAAGCTTGGTCTGAAGAGGATTAAGCACCCTAATCCATATAAGGTGTTGTGGTTGTTAAAGGGGCATCAATTGCTTGTGAATGAGCAATGTAGAGTGCATATAAAGATTGGCACATATGAAGATGAAGTCTCATGCAATATAATGCCCATGGACGTATGCCATGTGTTGTTAGGGAGACCTTGGCAATATGGTAGACAAGCGGTTCATGATGGCCACATAAATACCTACACTTTGGTGAAAGACAACGGAAGTACACTTTGAAGCCTTTGAAGGATTCAAGTGTAGAGGTTGTGAGGAGTCCGCAGGTAATGTTTGTTTCAAGAAAGGAGTTCCTAAATGTTGTGAAGGGGGATAGTAGATGTTTTGCATTCATACCAAGGCATGTGAAGAAAACAGTAGAAAGAAAAGTTGTGCAAAAGAGGGTATCCCCAAAAAGTGAGAGATGGTAGATGAGTTCATGGATTTAATGACGAAGGATATTCCAAATGGTTTGCCAATGCGTGCAATATTAGTCATCAGATGGACTTGATAACAGGGGCTAGTTTACCAAACAAAACCGTGTATAGGTTGATGCCTATGGAGAATGAGGAGATGAGAAATCAAGTACAAGAATTGCTTGATAAAGGGTTGATTAGAGAGTTTCGAGAACTTGCACAGTACCCACAAAAGAGATCTTGGCACCAAAGAAAGGAGGAAAATGGAGACTGTGCACTGATTCTAGAGCCATCAACAAAATTACTATTCAAAATAGATTGTTGAATTCTTTTCAAGTTAAGTTTTTCATTGTCTATTTGAATGACATTCTAATTTTCAGCAAAACGCAAGTAGAGCACTTGGTCCATTTGCGGAAAGTGTTAGAGTGTTTATGAGAGGAGAAGCTGCTAGTGTATTTGAAGCATAGTTCGCATACTCGTATTCAGCAAATATTTGGTAAACCCAAAAAAATAACTCGGCACAAACTTGGCAAGTCTCAGTGGAATATTCGCAACTTAAAAATACTCAAATTTCTATAAAAAAACATAAATTTTATGCAAAATATAGCTACAAAATGTATTAAACGAGTCTATAAAATGTTGGAGAAGTGTTTTCTATTAGATTTGAATACAAATTTGTGCTCATACTAGGTAAGTTTGCCATAGGGAGTTAATTGGTTGAATTGTTGCAACCAAAGTTGTTAATTTCTCAACAACTTGGTTTTGTACCCGTATGAGGTTGTTCAAACAAAAAACTTGAACATTATTGTACAATGCCTATTTATTAGGCTTGAATGTAATGTATTCAGAATGTGTGAATAATGCAATAATTGTGCAGACTGCAGTGTATTGTTGCGAGCTCATGGTGTCTCGTTGAGGGAGTTTCTGGAGTTTTCTGTCAGATTGAAGACTTAAAGACCATTGTTGGTCTCTTGTTGGATCTTGCCATTAATCCTCATATGGTATCAAAACTTGGAATAGAAGAAGAAGCTCACTCTCGATTTATCTGCAATGAAGATTTTTTTGTAAAGAGGAAAATTCATCCTCTATTAAGTTGCAACTTCTGAACCCCTTCACATCCAGTGGCGAGTTGAATTAAAAGTTTGGGCTACTTGAAACAAAGCTTGATTTGTCTTAGGCCCTAACTTGGGCTTGTCTCTCTCATATACACATGGTTGAAGCTCCATACCTCTCCATTTAAGCTAGGGCTTGGCCCTGATCTTGTCATAAAAGTTGAGAAGTTTGTTCACCACGTAAAGGAGGGTCGCAGATCTGTGAAGAACACCTTATACCAGGCAGTATCCATGCCCAATCTCCATATCTCCTACACAAGAAAGAACTATCAAAGTGGCAGTTCTTAATCAAATACAAAGCTCGTGCCTCCCTGGCGTTTATTGTCTCTCTCAAAGGCAGACTTGTGCAATAGTCTAGCGAGTTTTTGACACAGACTTCGGCAATTATTGGCGAATATTTGCCGAATATTCGCCAATACTCACCGAGTCTTCCCTGCGAGTTAAACTCGCGAATATTTGGCTGTGCTTTTTTAAGTAGTACTCGCGAGTTTGCTTACTATGATTTGAAGTGTAGTTTCATGCGAGAAGGAGTTAATCTCCTTGGAATTTGTGATATCTCAAGCGGGGTTGAAGATGGATCCTGAGAAGGTGCGAGCTATAGCGGATTGGCCATCACCAAAAAGTGTCACGGAGGCCCGAAGCTTCCATGGACTTGTGAGCTTCTACGGATAGTTCATTTGAGGATTTAGTGAGATTTGCGGACTGATCACAAAGGTTTTGCAGAAGGGTAAGAGAGTTTTTGTGGACCACAATTGCAGATTATGCATTCCATAAGTTGAAATAAGTCATAGAACAACCAATATTGGTTTTGCCTAATTTCAATAAGGTATTTCAAGTTGATTGTGATGTTAGTGAAGTCGAAATCGGAGTTGTGATGGGTCAAGAGGGAAGACTATTCGTTTATTTCGTGAGAAATTGAATGACGCAAGGAGAAAGCATTCAATTTATGACTAGGAGATTTATGCCATTGTGCAAGCTCTATGCCCAAAGAGTTCATGTTGTATACGAACCAAGAAGCACGCAATTCATTAATGATAAGGGAAGTTGAATCAAAGACATGAAATGGGTTGAATTCTTGCAAAGTTACTCATTTGTCCTTAAGCACGAAAATGGGAAATCCAACGAGTTGTAAGTGAAAGTAGTAGGGTTTGAAGCAATGAAGGATATCTACACAAAAGATAGAGATTTTGCGGGAACATGGAGAGCATGTGCATAATTAGTGAGCATCAACCACTTTTCATGGTTAGAGTACTTCCTAGAGTAAGGTTTGTTATGCTAAGGCATGTAGTTGTGAATACCACAAGGATCAATGAGAGATAATTTGATCTAGAAGAAGCTTTGCGGAGGGATGTCAAGACACTTTCGATAGATAAGAGCTTGGCACAATTGAGAGAGGCATTATTGGTGGGGATGGCTACAAATGTGCACAAATATGTGCAAAGATGCAGAGTATGCAAGCTGGCAAAAGGGAAAAGTCAAAACACAGGGTTATATCAACCACTACTAGTACTTTTCAAGTATGGATTTTGCTTTTGGATTTCCCAAGACGCAGAGGGGTCATGATTCTATCCTTGTGGTGGTAGCTAGATTCTCAAAGATGGCTTATTTTATTGCTTGTAAGAAGACGAGTGATGTTATGCATGTTGCTAACTTGTTTTTCAAGGACATTGTGAGACTATATGTGTTGCTACTCACTATTGTATCTAATAGAGATACCAAGTTTGTGGGCCACTTTTGGCACACGTTGTGGAAGAAACTCAAGACAAGGTTGCAGTTTCATTTTGCTTATTGCCTCAGACAGATGATGGCTAAATGGAAGTTGTCAACAAGAGCCTCAACAATTTGTTAAGATGTTTGGTAGGGGAGAAGGCAAGAACGAGGGATTCAGTTCTTGCGCACGTAGAGTTCACATAAAAAAAACTCTAGCAATAGAAGCACTGAGAAGTCACCTTTCCAGATTGTGTATGGAACAATTCCAAGAGGAATTGCAGAACTAAGGGAGTTCTCGCGAGAAGAAGGAAAAGTGCGGAAGCAAAAGACTTCGCACAATACATGAAGGAAGTGCATGAGCAAGTGCGTAAACAATTCGAGAAGAGCAATGCAAAATACAAGGAACGCATAGATTTACGAAGGCACTTGGAGTTTAAGGTGGGAAACTTAGTTCTTGCACACTTGCGGAAAAAGAACTTCCCACAAGAAACATATGATAAACTCAAGTGGAAGAAGATTGGACCATGCAGAAACCTAAGGAAATTTGTGGAGAATGCATATGAATTAGAGTTGCCGTAAGGAATAGACATTTCACCTATCTTCAACATAACAGATCTATACCCATATTATGAGGGGCAGGTGAGTGGAGATGAGAGTCGGTAGAAGTAGATTGGAGGCACCAACTACTGGAGCAAAAGTGCGTAGAAATTGAATGCATAGTGGAGGACCACGTTGCAAGAACAACTATCGAAAAGGAACATAAGGAATATCTGGTAAAATGGAGAGACAAGGGAGTCAAAGATGCTTCTTGGCTTAGTGAAGCAGAGATTGCTAGACTTGTCCATTCCATTTAGACCTTTAGAATACCGCTCAAGCTAGGGATCAAGTTTCTTCTTACCCGACGTGTATGATGCATGAACATCCGGGTTCATGGGCAATCCTATGTCACCCAAAAACACTTAGAAAATAAAGATTTGTGAAATGTCGCTCCACTCATAAGAAAGTCATGCAGAGAATCTTTCCCTTAGTTATTTTGATGAAGCTGCAAAATTTTATCCAAGCCATGCAACACTACAAATGCCGCCTAACACCGCAAATGCCACACGGCATTGTGAATGTCGCCCAACACTACGGATGTCGTGTAACAATATAAAGCTGTGAAATCCTATTCAAGCCACACAAGCTTAGCAATGTCACAATACACTAAAGAAGACACATAACACCGCATTATTGTGGGACCACTATTATTTGCTTCAATTATGAGATCCATGATTGACGGAATCGCCAACCGCCATCGAATCGATTAACAGGGAACACTTGATCCTTGATCCGCCTATTTCGATCGGGGACCAACCGAACAATTTTACTAAGCTCGATCCTACAAATGGAAAATCCTAGGATTGGTGGTGGCTTTAAAAGGCCACCTGAGTAATATTCCACAATAACCATTGCTTTTGAAAGCATCATGCTTTCTATAAGTAGAAGGGGGCTACAAACAAGAAAAGACATGTCATGTCCCTTTTCAAATAAAGTCTAAAAATTAATAATATAACTTAAGTGTCGAAAAGTGACTTTATAAAAGACACTTATGTTATTATTATTAAATAAAGGTGACTTTTCTATTTTAAGTGAACTCAATGATTAAATAGAAAGTCCCTTTATTAAATAAAGTTAAAGGCCCATATGTGGCGCCCCACTTGGGAGAAGCAATGAAAAGGTTATAAAAGGAAGTGTTGGGGTCATTTGGGAGACATCTTTTGTCTATTATCTCTCTCCTTTTGGGAAACGTTGAGCATTTTGCTTGTTTGTGCATTGAGGACGAAAACCCTCCATTACATTCATCACTTGAGGACAAAAACCCTCACTATGATCAAATTTGAGGATGAAAACACTCAATATTTTCTTGGTGGCATCACTCAGAGGTCACATTTGAGCATAATTTTGGATCATCAAAGCTAGGGCACGTCTATTTTTAATTTGTGTCAGTTTGCAGTTCAGCTAGGGCATGTTTTCTACTTTTCCCGCTTCAAATTTGTGTTTCAAGCGAAGAAATTCATCCAATGGAGAGACAATCCACCAAACTTCAATCAAGGACAGCTAAAGCATGATTTGCAACCATTTCTAGGGTTGTCTACACTTCTTTGGATTTCAGATTAGTATTTAAGGCATCATAAGCATACGGAATTGGTTGGTTTCAGTTTTGCAAGTCTCCTTTTGGTCTCCTCTTGTCATCTAGAGCGTCTTTTGTGAGAAAATTGTTGTAATCTTATGCGGGTATTTTTCTTGTTTTATGGTGTGAAAATAAATAAAAATAAATTCAAACTTTGGTTGGAAAAATTATTTTTCATCTACTTGTACCAAGAGGGTTTCTAGATGCTTTGGGCCTTCTGGGTATTTTTGTATTGTGATTATTTGATAAATAAAGGAAGATTTCAGATTGTTGTATTTTTTATCTTACGGGTTTGCATAAAAATCAGATTGTTGTTATATTTTGTATAAGGGTTTCAGGGAAATTCCAGAATTTCTTAGATTTGTCCCATACTGAGGACATTATAGTGGTATCGTAACAGATCTTGCAAGCCTATAGGGTAAGAGATGGAGCGATTTTCCTTGCAACCATTTGTAGGGTTAGGGTTTTGCAATTTCTTCTTCATACAAGGCAGTGACAGGAAGATGAAGACGTTATAGGAGTCTTGTCAAACATGTTGCAAAAATATCAAGTAGAAAGGAAGAATATGGAAAGGTCAAACCCTAGGGCACAAGAATGTGCCAAGGATCCAAAGCCTAAGGAGGTTCTCTTGAAGAAAGAGGAAGAACCGCCAAAGAAAATAGACACATCACCATCTCAAGAGGACAAGGATTGGTACAAACTTGAGGGCCTCAGAATCCTTAACCGAAGATCGTCCTCCTATAATCAGCTTATTTGGCTAATATCTCTCTTATTAGCTAAACATTCCTCCTTTCGACCATTCAGAACCTTTCTAGTTCTCTCTAGACCACTTCTATTGGCTTCGTAGGCTATCTATCGAGTCCATGATTGGTTATCAGACCCCTCCCAACTCTCAATGAGTCTCTAATCACTTGCTAATCAAGTTTAACTAGCCTAAACCCTAGTTAACTAGCCTAAACCAAGCTTAACTAAGCCTAAAGCATGTTTATCCTAATCTAATCTAAAAGTGTTTTTTGAGCTTTAGTCCCACATGCACCCAAAGTTCAAACTCTTCCATTTGGAAAACTATAAATACAAGGCTAAGCCTACCCATTCAACTTACACCTTCACACCTAGGATATCTTATTAACACTAAGAACACCTAGTTTTGGGATTCCATTTGTATTAGCTTTAAGCTATAAGACATTTGATCTTAAACTTACTCCCTTCATTGATCTTGAGCTAATAACCTCCATTTGCATCCATAATCCAAGTTTTGAGTAAATAGAGAGAACCATTGGCCTTGAAGCCATTAATGGTGAGACTCCATTCTTGAAAGCTTGAGAACCATAAAACAACTAATCACACCTTTGATTGCTAAGTTGATCTTCTTAGGTTCAATGTTTAATTAAGTGATCTAAAGAGTAGAGAGTAGCTTTATCATGTTAGTTTAGATTTAATCTAGTTCATACAATGATAGATGTTAGTCTTGTTTATCTCTTATCATGATGGTTTAGTGTAGATTAGGTTCATGCTTTGAGGTTATAGGTTTTAACTTCATTTCCATAGCATATCTAATTTATCCATGAACACATTTGGCATGCCGGTGGGACACTTATGTCCATCCTCCATTAATGGAGGTCTTTTAGGTTTTTCAAAGTTCATTTTCAAGTTTTTGGGTCAAATCACTTGTTATTTCCTCATTTTTGTTTCTAACACTAGATAAATGACCTTCATTTGCATGTATTTTGTGGGTTTGATATAGAAATAGGACACTTTGACTAACAACTAACTGTTTGCTCTTGAAAATTTGAAAATCCATTGTGAGTTTTGTAGTTTTTCATAGGGTGCAGCGTAGGTGTTAAAACAAGGGCGTACAGTGTTGAAACCCCTAGTGTGCGTCCCCATCAAAGCAGAACATGCGTACATATTCTAATGGAGTCCTCCATCATTTGAAAATTTTCTCTCTGGGGACGCACACATCATCACATCATATGGGCAGCGCCGTCTCTCTCATATCTCCTCTCTAGCTGCGTATTGTATAAATCACCTATGCTACTATGTAAAAAAAAAATGAAAATTTTTTTCTCTGAGGCATACATCGTCTCGTCATTGAAACCTAACGATCATCCATTGATTCTGCAAGCTGCTATTTTACACATAAATGTTTTTTTTGTAAAAATTTGAAATTTTTACTAATTTTTTTTGCTAGGGCATGTATCATTGTTGTTGGGCGCGTATCGTCACTTTGGACACGCTGTGTGCAGTGTCTTTTCCACTCTGTTGACTTTGCATTTTTTACCTTTGCCTGTCTGCACTATCTGGTTGGGCATCCATCTGGTGTGGGCACGTATGTGTCATTAGGCATGCGCGAGTGTCTCTGTGTAGTCGGATTCATTCATTTTATTTTTAGTGCTCCTTGTTTTGATCATATCTTTTGACTCGTTAACCCATTTTTAGAGTTTGAATAGGCATTGGAAAGATAATGAAGTGTACTTTGCGAGGAATTTCAAAAGTAAGATACCTTTGGTATACTAACTTTTATCACAAAACTCCCAAAATTCCCTGGAGACCTCCAAAAATGCAAATTACTAAAACTATTAAAAAAAGTGCAAAAATTGGATTTCTAGAATTTTTTGATTTTCTTGGTTTTCTAACTCTTGTAGGGTTCTAATAGTGGTTTACAGGTTTCCTTTGCATTAAGTTATTTTATACTAACTTGTTTAAAAACATTTGCATCTTTATTTGTGAAAGTTTGAAATGTGTATGCTCTTCCCTCGCGCCTTTCTAGGTGATCTTGGGAATCAGAAACGTTTCACCACTTTCTTCATACTTGAAAAATGGTTTAATTAGCTTTAAAAAGTTGGTTAAAAGGAACTTATTTTCACATTGTACTTAGGAATTTTCCATTTATTGCAAATTTGAGTGAGATACCTTGTTGTGTATGCTCTTTCCTTGCGTCTTAGGATGATCTGGGAAATCAAAAAACAACATCTTATCTCCTTTATATGACATTTTGGAAAATTACTAACCTTGGTATGTAGGACCAAAATCACTTGTCAAAGAAAGGACGACAAAAAAAAAAAAAACAAAACCCTCTAATACACGTGTTCTTAGGTTTGCCAAATGGTGTGCTACTTAAAACCACATTAAGTTAAAAGATAAAAAAACACACCATATTCAAAACATTGTATTGTAGGTTTTGGAAAAGGGTACGTCCCTCTCCGCTTAACTGGAACATAACCCCTTTGGCATAATGCCTTAAGCTACAACAATGGGGGTGGTACCAGAACCCTAAAGTAGTCCACCATTGTGTAACCTCGTGGATGAAACAGGAAGCGCCTCGCTTACCCACTTGACTAGTTTTCCTTGTGAGTTAGCGTTACAAAGTTGTTGTCTATATCATGACCCTGGAAAGAGTACATGATGGATGCATTTAGTGCCCATTGTACTTGAAGGGGGAAAAGCGAGATACTCCCAAATTAGTCAGTGTGACTTTTTGGGTAAATCGTGCCCGCTCTTAGATAACTTTGTAACACCTAGTTGAGAGATCTTATTAAGGAGGCCATTTTGTCTTGAGGCCCACTTTACTAGTCCTTTGTCACGTCTTGGCCATCATGAAGTGATAACTTATTTGGATTCAGAACCTTGTTTTTCAAACAAGGCAAAGAATCCACTTAAGTTGGATCTAAGTGCCTTTCATCATGGAAATTAGATGACGTTTCACTTAGCTTAGCTTCTTTCTCACCTTCGGATGAGGTGAAGCTCTACCCAAGTGACGCTTAGTTTATTTCCATCTTTTGATCTACACCTTTGCATTCTTGTTTCCCATTTGGGGAAAGAGAAGGCATCTTTTGGGAGTGTTGTCATAGATAGTGTTCACCACTTTTTTGTCCGTTTACGCTCATCCATGTTTGTGGCTGAGTTGTTAAACGTCTAAAGTGTGTGGATGCATCCTTATATCTTTGATGGCCACTTGATCTTGATTTCAAGATCATCATCATAGTTAGGATTGATTCATCATTTGATCTCCCTTTGACGTGTTACCTTGTTTGCATTGTCTCGACACAATTAAGATACTTATGTCATGTTTTTCGTAAACGTGATCTAAGTATCCGCATTGTGGCGTTACGTTGCACACATTTTAACACATCCTTAGTATACTTTGACTTAGTTTTATTTCAAACATTGTCCAAAATCTTGAAAGTGTCACTTACTTTGTTTGTGTCATTTGATACCACTTTGGCACTAATATCTCACTTCTCTGTGAAGCTTGATAGACGTGTCCAATTGGTGTGGTTACGTGGCTTACATTTGTAATCCTCACCCTTTAACATTTTGGCCTTGTTGGTTGTTGAACTTATCATGGTATCCTTTGATTGGGAGTCACATCTACCCTTTGTTAATATTTACGCCTTGTTCATTTCGAGCTTGACGTAAATATTGACATTGTGTTGATCATCTTTGCATCGAACTATCACTTTGCACATGCATTTGCATAGGGTGTATTTCCTTGTTGATTGGCTTTGTGTTTCACACTTGCATGATTGTTCCTTGTGATTATTCATCTGGAAAAATTGTTTTCTAGGACAATCTTTTTGATCTCATCGAGATTGCATCATCATGATGTCTATTTTCCTTAGACCTTCTTTAGAAAATCATGCACGCATCTCCATACTTAAAATGTCTAGTTGGTTGTCATTATGCTTACTCACTGAATCGACATGTCACTTCCTTCCCTTTGAAGGAGTTTCCATCACACTATCTAGGTCTAGACATTTGTGCTTAAATGATGCCAACAATGATTGACTATCATGGTTTCTCACATTTACTACAATACGGAACCTAGGTTTAGCAATTCAAATCAAAAGATTCCCATTACAACTAAACCTCGTTTGGTTCTTGTGCTAGAGAGCCCATTCGGGTACCCTGTTCCCCACCTTCACTCATAGTCGGTGGTATGGTTTGGATGCTTCTGATCCAAATTATTATTCAGGTTCCCCCCACTCTTCTTCTTCTGATTCAGATCCAAACTACCATTCGGACTCCACTCTTCTTCTAAAGACTTGGATCCCAACTATTGTTCGGATACCCCTAGATCAAATCTTGAATCATGGTCCTCCCTTCCTTCATAGGACCTTTATTCCAAATCACCTCAATGATGTCTTCCTCCTTTGAAGACTCATGTGACTCCAAGTTCCATCGATCGAACATCTAATTTGGTTCTTGAGTCACGGTCCTCCCTTTCTTCGTAGGACCTCCTTCATCAGTCGTCTCAATGACCTCTTCCTCCGTCGAAGAGTTCCACGACTCGGATTCCCTCTAGTCAATCATCTAATTTGACTCCTACGTCGCAACTTAATGAATGGCTATGTGATCCTATTTTCTCAACCTACATTACATCATCTTCTAGAAAAACAACCTAGGTCCAAATCCAAATCATCCATTCATGAGATGCCTACCTCCAAGCCTACTTCCTCTCTTGAGTCATCTTCTTCTTCATCAATCAATCTTCCCTCCTTATCGGACTATTTCTTCTATTCAACCTTTATGACTAAAAAAAAAACAACCTCTCTTGATTGATTTCTCTCGGAATGAAGGAAACATTAGAGACTACATGATGATATCCCTTTAGAGGATTACAAACAAGGATTCTTTCTAGAACTTGATACGCTCGTATTGGGGAAAAGAAGTTGATCCTTTTATCAGAACATAGAGGAAAATCCTAAGGTCATGGAACTTGATTCTTCTTTTATTCCATCTTCACCTTCTTGAGCATGATGAGATGTCGGGGTCTAGCATTGAGCCATGGCCTATCTTCTCATTACCAAATCATTCATTATCTATCATCATTCCTCAATCAAAATCTCTCCTTGGGTCACTGTTGAGTAGCCCATCATCTTCTTCTATATCTTGGGCCACATCCTAGTAGTCCTCCATTTTCTACTTGTGGGTCACCTCTTGGTAGCCCATTACCTTCTATTCTTGGGCCACGTCCTAGTAGCCCTTCATCCTCTTCTATCTATGGGATACCTCGAGTAGTCCCTCCTCATCTATACTTGGGCCCACCCTACAGCCAGCCCTTCCTTCATATTCATTTATTATTCTTGGGCCATGTCCTCATAGCCCAATTTCTTCCATCTTAGGGCCATATCCTAGTAGCCCTTCATCATCTTCTATTAGTGGCTCACCTCCTCCTAGTAGCCCATCCTCTTCAATTCTTGGACCATATCCTTTTCATCCATCACATATTTCTTCTATCAATGGTTGTGGCAAGCCCACGGTCATTTCTCATCATCTATCATCAATCATCCACGTTCGTTTCTTTCTTCTCCTTCTCGGGATCAAAAAAGTCACACGTAGCTTATAAGAAACCCAAATAGTTTCATTATCAAGCTCAAGTCAAAACTTCCAAAGAGCTCCAAAGCTCCCAACAAATCAAATGATCTTAAGGTTAAAAATCAATCACGATTCAAGAATGCACATCAACGTAACCATCAAGTATGGCGCAAAGTGCATAAACCTATGGATAGGGAACTCAAGCTCCCACATATGAAATCCATGTTTCAGGATAAATCGCAGTCATTTGTTGAGTATGAGCTCACCACGATCATCGAGATCGGGGATAACATAACTCTTGATAAACAAACATGCCTAGTCTCCCTTATCAAGGAAGTCACAAACATCGTTGTTGGATCTTACCACATAGAGTGACTTTGTTAGTCCCAACTTTCCTAAAACTATCAAAAATCTAAAAATAAAAAACAATTCAAAAATACAAAAAACATTGAGAAAACACAAAAAAATCAAAGGTACAAAGATCAAACATTGTAATCAAGGTATTGCGTACACATGGATGTTTCTTTCTTCCCTTTCTTTTTCTTCTGCAAGTCTTCCTACCATTTTCATCCCTTGGTGATATTTTGGTTAGCCTATTCACACGCATTTTGTGACATTTATCTCTATGGTATCTGTTTGACCTGGTCTTTTATCACCTTGGTAAATTAAAGAATGATTGACCTCTTAGAGATCCTATCACATTCAACATCTAATAAACTTGTTGCGAAGAACTTTTGGACATATTTGTTGACACTAGCCAATGTCATCATCACAATCACTTCCACCTCCTTCCATCAAGCCATATGTGGTTCTTAACCCCTTGTCAAACAAGAGAGCTGAAATAAGTTTTCAGAAAGAAAAAGAATCAAAATCAATCAAAAATCAATCAAAATCAAAAGCTAAAAGCTAAAAGAAAAAGCAAATTGATATATAACTCTCTCTTGGGGTATTTCAATAATCTCTATCGGGGCTATGGATGCCTGATTGGTAGTAGAGAAATGTTGTGATTAGAATCAAATACATCTCCATCGGGGCTATGGGCTCTGGCTGGCAGTGGAGCAATGTATGGCTATCCTTCCACCCTTCATTCACAAATCACCTATCACCTTTCAAAATAAATCATTCCTACACATTGGCTAGGGTGTCTTCACTTGTTGTCTATTAAATCTTCCCTTCAAGAGGTAATTAAATTCCATGTGCACACACTGGATCTCTATGAGTAAATAGGATTAGTATGTTACCAAGTGTCTTTTTTTGGACCTTGTTCAGACTCTTACTTTAGTCCATATCTTGTCTCACGATTTGTGCCTTTGGCTAATCACTTCTTCATCGTGAGGCTTCTAAGCTACATTCATATCATTCACATCATTCTACTTCATTCAGAACATCCATGTGTATAAGATTACTTTTTTGCCATGTTTTTGGACACCTTTGTCCCCTTTCACAAAAACAATCTTCTCCTTCCTTTCTATCATGTGCTTTTAGGCCAACTTACGTTGGGGGCATCCTTGCTTCTTCCCAACACTTCATTGGTTTACGTTCATCATCATGTTGAACCTATCCATAATGGCCTTGGGTCCGCTTCTACATGTGAAGAGTTTTCCTTTGAATACTCCCACCTAATCAGTTGGGGCATTTTGCATCTTCACCTTTCTTGTACACACGTGGCCTTATGCCCTTGTACATCCCATCTATCGCTAGGGGCATCCACGCTTCCTTGTCTTCTGTACATAGTTTTTAGAAAACTTTCAAAATCAACAAAAACATTCAAATATGTTAGAAAAAAAAAAACATTCAAATATGTTATGTTAAAAAAAAAACATTCAAAACAAATATGTTTCAAATATGTTAGAAAAATCAAAACATTCAAATATGTTTTAAGAAAACATCAAAAACAATATAAATCATCCTACAAAAATGTCGCTCTTTGGTTCTCACTTGTTCATGTGTGTGACTCATGGATCATCTTGATCTACCTCCATCAACAAAAGCTAGGTTACTTACTTCATCTATACTGGGGCACAATGAGTTGCTGGTATTGTTTCAGTAGTGCACATTACTTTTTCATAGGACCGAAGTGTCCTCCGTTATTCCCCTTGCATGTATCCTTGCTTGGGGCACCATCATTAACCCTTGTCGTTAATTCACATAGGTTGGAACTGAAGCTTGATAACAAAAAAACATTACATTTGTTTTTTCTGTTAGGTTAGCTTGTTTACTTTCTCGTATTGCATTGCATTATGTATGTTGCATGGAGTTAGGCATCTTTTACTTTCTCGTATTGCATTGCATTTTGTATGTTGCATGGAGTTGGTGTTTTTAGCAATGGACATTTGTTCGTATATGGCTTTTCATGTCATACTACACTTTTGTTCATTCTTTTTAATAAGGACCGATGATGAAGATCACTAGCAATATGATGAAAAATAAAGTTGTTTAAAAGGCATTGGATGGATGTTAGCTCATTCCCTCTTCCTCATACTCCTTTTTCTTCTATATCCCTTTTCTTCTTCTTCACACTATTCTTTCTTTTGTTCTCTTTCTATCATCTTTTCGATCGTCGATCGAGTTCTTTTATCACCCCATCGACAATCGAGGGGGCATCCTCCATTCTACTCATTTTTCTTCTATCCCTTCAAAATTTTCTACTTGTTTATGCTTGTCTACTTTCTTTGAAGTGACGTCGCTTACGCCACCTCAAAGAGGGGAAAATGTAGACACCTAAAATATGCTTACACTTAGCATTTCATCAATTCATTCACCGATTGATGACACTTTCGTTAATTCCCCATTCTTCGCTCCATTCTCGGATGCCCATTCATGACACCTTTCGGTCGTATTCCTCCTATAATCAACTTATTTGGCTAATATCTCTCTTATTAGCTAAACATTCCTCCTTTGACCATTTAGAACCTCCCTAGTTCTCTCTAGACCACTTCTATTGGCTTTGTAGGCTATCTATCAGTCACAATTGGTTATCCAGACCCCTCCCAACTCTCAATGAGTCTCTAATCACTTGCTAATCAAGTTTAACTAGCCTAAACCCTAGTTAACTAGCCTAAACCAAGCTTAACTAAGCCTAAAGCATGTTTATCCTAATCTAATCCTAAAGTGCTTTTTGAGCTTTAGTCCCACATGCACCCAAAGTTCAAACTCTTCCATTTGGAAAACTATAAATACAAGGCTAAGCCTACCCATTCAACTTACACCTTCACACCTAGGATATCTTATTAACACTAAGAACACCTAGTTTTGGGATTCCATTTGTATTAGCTTTAAGCTATAAGACATTTGATCTTAAACTTACTCCCTTCATTGATCTTGAGCTAATAACCTCCATTTGCATCCATAATCCAAGTTTTGAGTAAATAGAGAGAACCATTGGCCTTGAAGCCATTAATGGTGAGACTCCATTCTTGAAAGCTTGAGAACCATAAAACAACTAATCACACCTTTGATTGCTAAGTTGATCTTCTTAGGTTCAATGTTTAATTAAGTGATCTAAAGAGTAGAGAGTAGCTTTATCATGTTAGTTTAGATTTAATCTAGTTCATACAATGATAGATGTTAGTCTTGTTTATCTCTTATCATGATGGTTTAGTGTAGATTATTCAATTCAAAAAGGGGTTAGTGAAGAGCACATAGATCCTTTTGCTCAAATTCAAAATATTTTGAGCATAATAGTGTGGGACCCTGGTGTTATGTTGAGAACCATAAAGGTAGAGTTTCTGATTTCAGAATCAGTATGGCTGATAATGTCATCATTACATGTTGTTGGATAAAAAGAAGATCAAACTTCACCTTGGAGGAACATAAGAAATATGTTGTGAACACTAGCTGATCATGAAAACTCAGTGGTTGCAGCTCACGGGACAAATGCAAGGTCCAAAGACATATCAGCGAGCAGCAATGGAACAACTCCAAATTCAGGTCAACAAATTCAGAATAAGGTTGGTTCCAGATTTGATGTCCAAGCTATGATTGCATATGTTTTGGTGTTTGGAGATGACTACCCTCTAGTCAAGATCCACAGTATGCTAGATAGGACAGCAACATTCTTCTCTCATAGTGTTGTTGATTCAGCTGATAAGCATGCACCTAGGAGGTATTCTAAGAAGGGTGTTGAGGTCAAGAACACAATTTGCAGTTGTAGGCCTGTAGATTCTTCAATTCAAGTCCAAGGTTGTTTTTGTGTATGGGATCCAGATGATCTTTTGAGGATCAAGGTAAATGTCACTATTGAGTTCTCCATCTCTTGCACTTGGCATGAAAGAAGAATTATGAAGAGTCACATAAAGTTTGTTGTGTATTCTAACAACATGATGAAGGATGAGTCACTACAAAAGGGCTTCATCATTCCTTACACCATGGAGACACAACAACTCTTCAATGCTTGGGGAGGTATAAGGGGTGGACACAAGGTAAATCCCACACTTTCATTTTCAGAACAGCAGTCATGTCATAGAGATTTTCAGCTCCTAACTGATAAGCATACTCTTGGGAATAAGTCCTTCCATAAAAGTAGATGTTGAGTTCATGAATTCAACAATTGGAAGTAGGCAAGATGGGTGTTATCTTGTTGTCCAAAGCTTTATAACTCAGCATGACAAAGGTGATATGATTATGAGAGATAAGAGCTTTGACTTGTGGTTTTTGAAGAGTACTTGTCTCAAATGTTTATACTGCTGTTATCCACATTTCCAGCTTGCCCAATATTTTGTTTGCTGCCACACAAATGGTTTCAGTCATAGAATGGAGTGATTTTCAGTTTATTGAAGTATTTCCAGTCAGTATTGGGTTACTTCCAGCCACTACCATTTTGATTTTGAGAAAGAAAATGCAAGGCTACAGCCGTGCTTGGGGAAGCATGAATGGACCTTTGGGAGTCCATCATATGAGTGGAAATTATGAGGAAAATGCAAGCAATAGAAGAGAGCTAATTAACATGTCTATAAGGCATGATGAATCGGATGAAGGAGTGTTGTTGAAAGCTCTTGTTTCCCTTAATGTGTTTGTCCTATGTGCAGGTCCAGGAATGGAGAAGATAGAAAAGAAAAGGCATAAGCGTGGTTCAGTCCAACATGCTCATATGTATGAGAAGCAATGTAAGGAAGTGAAACAAGATGATAGTATGACAGCAGCAATTGAAGAGATGATTGATAAGGATATAACAGCAGAAGAGACTTGCCTCCAAGTCATCATGGAGACATGAGAGAGTGGCAAAGTGATTGAACAAGGATGTTCCCAAAAGGACATGCAGGGGGAAATCCAATTGCAGCAGCTAGAGGCAGGAGAGAAGACTCTCACAAGAGCAAGTGAAAGAGATTGGCAAGAAAAGAAGACCTTCTCATTGGGACAGCAATGAGACTAAATTTTAGTGTTGTTGTCATCACCATGTCCAGCCACTATAATTCACTATTTGTAGCTGATGTAATATCCCTTTCTAGGGCTGAAACACACAAACAAGGAAATCACACAAACCCCAAACTGAATGCAATCTGATTTTTATAACAGCAGATCCAATATTACTTGAAACCCTAGCAGCGAACTAAAATTTGCATGTTAGGGCATCAAACAAGTTGAAATTAAATATATCAATGCTTCTCCAAATTATATATAATTAATGGAACCATTACCAAGCCAAAACATGTGCCAAATCTGAAATATTACCCAGCTGCAATTTATTTTAGGACAGCAGAAGTGCAGTCCACAAAAATAGCTAAAAATGAGGTCTCCAAACCCCAACAATTACAAAATGTGGAAGATACCAGCCTTATAAATTATGATAAATCTGAATATCAAATAATAATGAAGTTTCATGCCCTAGAAGGCACCCAAATGATCTCTAACCCTAGTCGCTCCCTAGGAGAGGGGCTCCAAATAATATAAAAAACCCTTGAAATCACTCCTCTTTGATGCCCTAGTTGCAAACCAGCAAGATGGTCTTCAATAATGCCTTCACCACCACCAACTTGGAGAGTTTTCATTCTCCAATATGCCACAAGGGTTTCATCCTCCTTGGATGCCAAACTAATGGATCGCCACCCCTTAGTGGAATGGAATTAGAACAATTAGCCCTAGAACCAAGTATTAAAGTGCATATGCCAAAAGCGATCCAAAATGAGCCCCAACATTTGTTTTTATAACCTTTTCTTTTCTTTCTTTGTGGAGCGCTCCATGTAGGCCTCTTATTTCTTTTTATTATTTGTTTTTCCCTCATAAAGAGGGACGACCTCCTTCTCCCTTTTATTTTAGTATTTAAAATAATTTTATTTTAATAATAATAATATGAAGTTGTCCCAACATAAGAATTAGCCAGGCCCAACTTACAATATCATTAATTATTTTTAATTTAGAAAAGGGGACATTACACTGTACAAGTGTTTCCAGTCATAGAGTTGCTGATTTTTGAGAGTTTCATGAGTGAGTTGCTGATTGTTGAAGGATTTTTAGTCTTTGTTGGGTTATTTCCAACCTCCAAATTGCTGACAGGGCTAATTTTTAAAGAGGAATTCCAGTATTACTATTGTTGTACCATATTTGTTTTGCTGATCTCCAGGGTTTCTGACTTTGGACTGCTGTTTTCGGTCATCTACAACTACATGATTGCATACTTTAAGAGGGTTCTCTTGCATTGTGATGTTTTTGACGGGTTTCAGTCTTTATATCTGATGAAAATGATTAGCCCAACTCCTATACTGCTGATGTGGATATGGTCTCAGATGATTTATGACTGTTGCAACTTCATTCCAACCTATGTACAATCTGATTTGCGCCATTTTATGGGGACATCAACCTGCAGTGCAGTTGTAAGGGTTGCCAAAATTCCAAGTATCATGATGCTCAATGGGAAACTCCCCACTCTTCAATTTATAGTTGTAACAGAGTGGCGCAGCATAAGCATGGTGGTAAGATCATAGGGCAGCCTTTGGCCTTAGAAGAGATGGAGGATATCCTCAAGCTTTGGGAAGAGTGCACCCTTAGTCTACAAATCAAAGAGGAGTTTCAATTTTGTAGTTACATGTTGCTAGACTTGGGATTCTCAGGCCTAGGACTACTGTTAGTAGTCATGAACAGTTGCAAGTTTGTAGAGTTTCAGAGGATTTTATCTATGGATGATGTGGGTAGAAGGATTCAGCTGAAGGGAACACACATTTCAAGGCTTCCTAATCAGATCAGTGAGGTGCAACAAAAGCCAACAACTTCAAGGGTTGGGAATTGCAAATCCCCAAGATGGATTTGGGATCCGATGTTCTAGCATTGCTTGAGGACAAGCAATAAATGTATCGGTAAAGAAGGGTTAAGGGGACCATACCCTGTACAAAATGTCAAATCCAAGATCACAAAACCAAGGCCAAGGGTATACCCATTGAAGCCCTCAAAAGTAACAGAAGTACCGAAATAATGACATGACATGTGAGACAAACTAAGCAGACAATACATAACATTAGGGCAAAACAACCAGCTAGTAAGGATGCAAAAACAGCCAAACACATAATAAACACCATGCAACAACCCAAAAGCAGTTAATCCTTTACATAGTCATCCAGTGTGCATGTTGTTTGTCCATTCTTTTGCTAAACCAGCTATGGTTACTCTCCACATCTCATAGTTTGGTTCAATCATCTCTTTCTTGGGGACAATTCCATCCTTTTCCAATTACTTGGATTTTTTGCATCGCATTAACCAACTCGACCATCATTTTTAGGTGAGAAATTGGTTTTCATATTAAGGATGTGTAGGCTTTTAATTTGCATCATAGTGTCCTTTATGCCCAAAAGTTCTTTTTCCATGTTGTCACACCTCTTGTTGACAGTTTCTGTTGATCATTGACCACCAAAGACGTGATTTTATCCACTCTCTCCTTGACCTCTCTCAGTTCACCAGACACCATACTAATCCTGTGTTTATTATATATCGTATCAAGTCTACAATTTCAAATTCTTTCCTGAAAGTGTTAGCTTTCACCACTCCTTCATGTGTTATAAATAGATCCCTTTGAGCCACTTTAAGCAAATTGAGATTTTCAATGGCTTCCTCAGTATTTTGGGTCTAAGTTTCCATTTCCTCGTTCGTGTCTTGGCCTGTTGGAGAGTCTCTCTCTCGGCTTTCTGAATCTTCAATTTAGAGTCATCCTTCTTATCTTGGTTTTCATTGCCCTTATCAGTATTGCTATCCTAAACCTTCCACCCGATCTTTCTCTCCAACTTTAGGATCCCTTTTACCATCCTTTTGGTCAAGACCCACATCTTCCTTCCTTTTACCCTTCTGAGATGAATCTCCGGCTTTGCTAGACCTAGTTCGCTTCCCCAAAGTCTTCCTAACCTCCGAAGGCCCTGGCTTCACCAAATTTGGGGCAATTTTTCAGCCCTTGCTAACATTGGTAACCTATGCAAACAAGGCTTTGATAAGGGCTTGATGGAGAGGGATTGTGAAAGTCCTTTTCACACCTAGTCAATTGATTTAGATAGGGATCTAAACAAAAATTAGGAAAACAATAAAGTTTCCCATGTCTAATGTGGTTCAACATCGGGAAATGATAGGCAAAAACCACTTTAAACCTTCCCTCAAGTGTCACATATTGCATCAAAAGAAGAGCAATTTCATCAAAGGGAAATGGTAGAGATTCCTATCAAAACCAACAAAATTTGTTTAAGGGTTTCCTTACCAATTAAGAAAATGTCGATTTCCATACTGCAGATTAGAATTTAGGCTTGAAAATCATTCTCCCCTCCATCGGAAGACTAGTGACCTTAAAGAAATTAGCTTAGAGTGATTGAGAAGGAAAATCCCCTTAAATAGACCCTTCCATCGTTCCACGACTTTGCAACATCCATACTTAAATTCTCATTGTGGCCTCTAAATTTTTTGAAGAAGGCAGCCATACATGCACGTTCAATTAACTCCTTTCACTTCCTTACCGATCTCATCATCGTTTGGGATCTCGGTTCTTACCAAGTCTCCTCCCATCCTCGAGGTGTAAGAATGCATGTTCCTAGCTCTACTCCAAATTTTTAGGTCGAATGGTGTTCAAAACCCACTCTCCTTTTTCCCACAATCTAATAAACCTTTTTCCCCCCTCCTCACAATTATTACCACAATCCTTTGCATGCCTCAAATCTGAGAAGGGATTGACAATATAATCATTCTTGTGACTCCCTCATCATTTCTTTTAATGACCATGTAAATCCACTTCTCATTATAGTTTTTGATTTTAAAGGCCCCCATGCTCCTTTTAGTGTTGAGGTTCATTAAGCCTTGGTTGGGGTCTAGTTTCCTTCTCAAGTAAAACCTTGATTTGATCATCCACCCCTCTAAGTTCTCAACTATATTTAATTCCATGGCAAACGCCCCTTATTGGCAAACTTATCAGCAATCACATTTCCTTCTTTGTATATATGTTGGAAAGTAATTGGAATTAAAGAAGGATAAATGTTGATTAGTACCTTTGATGAAGTCTTCTATAGAAACTGAGACTATATTTTTCCCTTTCATGCTAGAAATAATATTTAGTGAGTCTCCTTCCACGATTAATGATTAAACCCTCTCTCCATGGCTATCTTAACTCCCTAAAACATCGTTGCGCTTCCGCCACATGGTTCGTTTGGATCCCAAGGTTGAAGTAATACGCAACACAAAATTTGTCATTGGAATCCGAAAAACCCCCTCCTCCTGGCTTTCCAGGTTTCCTTTAGCTTCCCCATCAAAGTTAAGTTTGATAAAACCTTCCATTGGTTGGCTCCACCTCACCCCTTCTCTTGGGTTCCCTTTCTAAAAATCCCTCCATTCGACAACCCCCATCTCCTCGAGACAAAAACTTCCATTTCCAAAATCTCAACCTCTTTGTTTTTTAAAATAGAGAAATTGTTTCTAACAACTTGGACACATCTTTTAGTGATTTTGAGAGTCTCCTTTTTACCCCTAAAGATCCTTCTATTTCTTTCTTTCCATAGTTCCCACCATAAATGACCAATTCTAAGGATCCATAAATTTTTATGCCTTGGCTTTTGAAGGGCATTGCCATTGAACCCATAAATTATGCACATCTTGTGGGCAAGCCCAAGCAACCATAAAAAGTGATAGGATAGAATTTACAATCAGCGAAGAAAAGAGCATTCCACAAAGAGATGATTTGTAGTCTCCAAATCCTTTTCACATAAAACACATCTGTTAATCAAATTGAAACCTCTTTTTGTCAGGTTCTCAACAATGAGGGGCTTGTTAAGAAAAGTTAACCAGCTGAAGATGTTCACTTTGGGTGTGATATTTTTATTCCAGACCTTGTTCCATAGAAAGCCCTCTGCTGCCTGTTCTTCTTCAAAATACTGAGAATAGGCAGATTTGACAAAGAAAATGCACGTCTCCTCTTTTTCCCATATGATTTTGTCTTGATCATTTTGATTGAAAATGAGTTGGTTGCCTAAGAAATTATTGAGTTGCTCCAATTGTTGGTTTAGGTCATACCTTTCCACTTTGAGATTTTCCATTTTTGAAATTTCCTTCCTCTTCAAGATAATTTTTAACAAGATTGCCATAATTCTTTCCATTATCTGAAAAAGTTCAGGGAAATTTTCCTCCATTGGGAAAGCCCATTTATCTTCCAAAAAAATTTTTCCATCCTATTTTCCATTTGCATCCCTTCTCTAAGATGTCCTTTGACCAATTGATCACTTTCCAAATGGCTGATCCATTAAAGATTGGCGGTCTAAAAACCCATCTATCATCTTGCTCATCTGTCCAATACTTATTTTTACAATCTTGGTCCAAACACTATCTTCATTAAACAATCTTCAACCAATTTTTTCTATTAAGGATTTTGTTCATTTTCACCCAATCCTAAGGCCCAAGCCTCCAAGTCTCTTGGGTTTGCATACCTTTTTCCAAGCCACCAAAGGAATGTGGTCCTTGCTTTTTTTCCATTTTTCTCCATAGGAAACATTTTTGAATGCTTTCAAGTTTGTCTGCCACCTTTGTAGGGAGCTAAAAAAGTGACATAACATAAACCGGAGACTTTGTAATGAACTTTTCAGCAAAGTGACTTTTCCAGCCTGAGAAAGAAGGTTAGCTTTCCACCCTGCAAGTTTCCTTTCAAACCTTTCAATAAGGAAGTTCCATTCATTGCTTTGGGGTCTTCTTTCTCCCAATGGCATACCAAGATAAAAGGAGGGGAAGGGTTTAATATCACAATCCAAAATTCTAGCTATTTTCCTTCCCCTGAATTCCGGGGTGTTGAGAAAAAAAGATCGAACTCTTCCTATAATTGACAAGCTGCCCGAGACTTCCATATAGTCATCTAACAACTGCTTAAAGGAGCACATGCTTACCACCAATGCTTCCCACAAGGATTGTGTCATCCACAAAGTGTTGATGAGATACATTGTCAACGCCCACAGGGAAATTCCTTTAATATTTCCAACATTAGTGGCTTCATTAAGTTTCTGCTCAAAGCTTCTGCCATAAGAATGAAGAGGAAAGGAGACAATGGATCACCTTGCCTTAAACCTCGAGAACTTGGAAAGAACCAAGGGACTCGTTGATAAGAATTGAGAAGTAAGCATTTGAGATACATGCTTTGACCATACATCTAAAAGAGTTGTCAAAACCAAATTTCTCCAAGACCTTGTCCAAGAAAGTCCATGAAACCCTATCATAGGCTTTATCCATGTCAATTTAATGACCATAGCAGGTTTCTTGCTTAAGTTTGATAGAATGAATTGTTTCTTGAATAGTTATTATTCCATCTTGGATTTGTCTTCCCATGACAAAACCTCCTTGTTGTTCGAAATAATGGAAGGAAGAAGCAACTGAAGGCAAAAGAGCTAATATCTTGGTGCAAATTTTGTATAAGGTGTTGCAAAGGCTTATTGGATGAAAATCCTTGAACTCCACCGCATTACCAATCTTAGGAATAAGAGCCAAAGAAATGTAAGTTTACCTCCTTCAACATCTTTTTGTGATTAAAAATTCATCTACCACTTTATAAACATCCTTTTAATTATGTCCCAAAATTGCTGGTAGAAAAATGTCAGAAAACCATCGGTCCTAAGGCCTTGTCTAGACTGAGATTCTTAACAACAAATTCCACCTCCTCAAGAGAAGGGGCCTTAGAGAGCAGAAGATTGTCCTCCATGGATACAAGAGTCGAATACATTTAATGAAGTCATCTTCCTTTTCTAAATTAGCCCTTCTTTGATCTATCAAGCAAATTTCTGAAATAGAAATGGCCTCCTCTTTAATTTCTTCATTTTCTTCTAGAAGGGTTCCATCAACACATCTTATTTTACCAATTTTGTTAAAACTTCTTCTTTTAAGGGTGGTAAGATGGAAGAATCTCGTGTTTTTTCACCCTCTTTAAGCCATGTAACCCTGGATTTTGTTGCCAAAAATTTTCTTCCTTAGCTAAGATGTTATGATATTATGAAAGTAACAACCTTTCCTTTTCACTTTCCATAGGATCCATACCTAGATCTCCTTCTTCACTCCTATTTTGGATGTCCAAAATTTCTTTTTCAACTCCATTTTCTTCTGGAAGATATTTCAAAGTAAAATTTATTCCATTTTTTAAGGTTCATTTTAACATGTTGGAGTTTTTTTGACAGTCTATAAAGAGTTGTCCCTTGTACATTAAATCTCCACCATTCTTTTATAAGGTCTAGTAATTCCTCACTTTGGAGCCACATTTTCTCAAACCGGAATGGATTTTTCCTTCTAGTTGAATCTTTCACAATCAGTAGAATGGGATTATGGTCTGACCTTATCCTAGGAAGAGTAAAAGGAAGATATCCTTCTTAAACCATTCTTTCTGTAGCAAGCACCCTATCCAATCTTACCTGTATAAGCTGGGATCCTACTCTCATGTTTGACCATGTGAATTTGCTTCCTTTTAAGTCAATGTCCATTAAGTTAGAATTCATCAAGAATTCATTCAGGTCCTCCATTACCTACCATATAATCCATGGACCCTACTTTTTTCTCCGAAGGCGAAACCAAGGTATTGAAATCTCCTAACACCAACCAGTCAGATCCAGAGATAATGTTTTTGAAGTTTAATAAATGTTGCCATAATTTTTCCTTTCTTTATGTGAGGTAGGAGCATAAATGTTCGATATAACCCATATTTTGCCATTTTCAATGTTTCTCATCATCACGGCCATGTGGTTGCATCGTAAAGTACCTCTAAAGATTTTGGATCCCACACTAACGCTAGCCTAAAGCTCCAAAGTGGAACTAACAATGAGCTTACGAGTTTTCCAAAATTTATCTTGAATGCTTTGGAAACTTTCTTCCTTTTTTGTTTCCTGAATAGCTAAAACATCTATATTCGACTTTCCACTAGGTCTTTTAAAATCCTCCATTTAGCGGGGTTGTTAAGCCCTCTCCCATTCCACGAGATGCAATTCATTTCTTTGGATTTATCTTATTCTTTCTAAAAACCTTTTGGTCTAAACATTGTAATGTTCCCAATTCCAAGTAGTTGGCCTAACGGCCCTATTTTGGTCTTAGCCCTAGTTATTCCCAAGGGACTAACGACTTTGGAGGTTATTGGGGATGGTTGTCTGATTTCTTACTATGTTTTTGTTATATTTTGGGCATTGGGAGGGTCTAATGGGCCCTTTGTGTTCTATTTTGTCGTTGGGATCACTTAAGTGGACACTTTTGGCATTTAATGTTATGTTTCTTCGTTAGGGCCACTTAAAGTCCCTTTTTGGCGACTTGAGGGGATATGTATTGCATTAAATGTTATATTTCTTCATTGGGGCTCATAAAAAGCTATATAAGGAGATGGAGGGTGTAGTGGGAGATCATTCGTGCATACACTTATATTTCTTTTCATGGTGCAACTGTTGTTTGCAAACTTTTAGCTTGTGGAGTAAGATCCCATGGGAACCCTAGCTTCGGTGGTGAGAGATCCATCCCTAGCTAGCAGGGCATTCTTCGGTAGTGAAAGATCTACCCTAGCTTGTCATTTAGAGCAGATTTCAGGGCTGGTTTTACAGATATATTTTTAGAATTTTCAGAATTAGGGTTTGAGGATTTTTGAGAGTTTTTGTGGAGATTTTCAGCTGGTTTTCGGATCAAACCTACGGCAGCCAGAGAGGAAGGATTCGGCATCATCTACAGAGGGTTTCATAAGGGTTTTGACCATTTTCCAAAGGGGGCGACTTGTTTGGGAAATTGCAGCCCTAATTTCTAGGGTTTCCAGCTGGCCGTTTTCAGATCTGAAGGTTGGAAAGTCATCTACTATATTTATATATGTTATTTCCAAAGTTTCATCATTATTGCATTTGTATTCGGAAAGATATTAATTTTCGAAGTTTCCCGGCTATTTTAGGCACGCTGTAATTTTCTGGCAGCGTTATATTGACTGAAAAATTCCAAAAATATTTCCCTTGTGTTCTTCATATTATTATCTTGTTCCAGTTAAAATTTCAAGTATTTTGGACGGGTATTTTGAGAGTTATCCATATTTTTCTGTTCGCTGCCCTAGCTGTAATTTTCTGCATAAAATCTGCAAAAATCAGATTTAGTATTTTGCTGCAAATTTCTGTGTTGTCAATTTTGTGGTAAGATCCCAACTAGGGATATTTCAGTGGTATCAGAGCTGTTGTTTCTCCAGCCTGTTGGGGTTGAAAGATGGGAGACAGAGACAGAGACAGTGAAGAGTTGGGTGTAGATCTAATGAAACGACTATTCACCAATATGGTGAAGCAGCAGGAGACTACCAACCTCTATTTGAGCCAGCTCACTGAGAGGTTAGCACAGGGTAGGATCGAGGCTCATGCGGAGAAAGGAGAAGCTAGCAATATGGGACAAAGCATGGTAATAGAGGTGAGAGTGGACATTCGGGACAAGGGTCCCCTCATGCTTCTACCAGGCCCTTGGGACTCCACGAGCCTTCTTTCTTGAAGGATCCGGAAATTTCGCAGACACGACAGCCTGCAGACGTTGTGGATGAGGAATCTTGTTGGGAGAAGTACCTGACATTGAGCGAGGGTTTCCGGACAACATGCCATTTCAGGAGTATTGTAAAATGAAGATTGGCAGCAGGCCCAGGAGAGATTACCAGATACCGGTACCTGAGTTTCAGAGGAGATTGGGACAAATCTCTATTCCACACTTCGATGGCTCTAAGAAGTGTACCACGCAGTCTTGGATTCAGAAGTTGAAGACTTACTTCGACTTGAATCCCATGCGTGAAGAGGATGCTATTAAGTTTGCTATCCTACACCTCAAGGGAGATGCTCATGACTGGTGGCATCATGGATTGATCACACAGGGGCACATGCATATCACTACTTATGTAGATTTTACACAGAGGTTGATGAGCAGAGTTCGATAGGAGGGACCCAGATAGGCACTTCAGGAGTTGACTCACTTGAGGCAGACAGGTTCTCTAGATCAGTACATTGCAGATTTTCAGAGGTTATCAGTTATGGTATCTGATGTTTCAGAGATGAGGTTGACTTCACTCTTCATGGCAGGGTTGACTGATGCCTTAGCAGGGTTTGTGAAGGCATTTGAGCCTTCTTCTTTGCATGAGGCTATTAGGAGATCTCGAGACTTGGAGTTATCCACTCCAAAGTCGAGGGTTCCACCTCGCGTTAAGAAAGAGAACCTCCATCTGGATCAGACGAACTTCAGCAGAGGGAGCCTCCACCGAGGCAGGAGGTGGCTAAGAAGCCATTCATTTCCCGAGAGGACAGAGATGAGTTGAGGCGAAAGAAACTATGTTTCGATTGCCGCACACCTTGGGTTCCAGGACATGATTGCAGAGGTAGAGGGAAGGCCCAATTCATTGAGGTCTTCGAGGAGAGTGAGGATGACAGAGGTGAGGAGTTGGAGACTCATGAGATGGATGATGGGAATGGAGTTGCGATGGATAGTGCTAATGCGGAGCAGGAGGAGACACTCCCTCGGGAGAACACGGAGAGTTCCACAATTGAGCATCACCATGGGTAACTACACAGTTACCGATGATTTCCACGTTGTTGGTATGGGAGTGACCCACATAGTGTTGGGAGTGCAGTGGCTTCACTCTCTTGGTGAGTTTCGGACTAACTTCCAGACGATGGAGCTGAAGTTTAAGTCCGAAGGCAGGAATGTGATTTTGAGGGGATTATCGGCAGGAGCACCTAGGGTGGTTGCAGCTGAGGGGATGGAGAGGACTTTCCAGCATAATGAGGGGTTTTATTATTGCGGATCGATGTGGAGTATGATGGATGTGGGTGTGACCAATAGTGTTGCACATAAGGCAGTTACAGAGATCGGGATTACAGGTTTAGATCATCCGAGTTTATCATTATGTTGGTTGTCTGAGGTTTCGGTAGACTGGAGATCTCATTTGCTTGTTGAGTACTCCAAGAACCGACACACTTGTGAGATTCTGGATGGTCACATACAGGATGACAACTACAGATTGGAGGATGAGATGATCTTCTATCAGGACAGATTGTACCTCGTGTCGGATTCATGGTTGAGGATGGAGATACTGCGACATGTGCATTATTCTTCCATGTCTGGACACTTGAGCTTTGATGAGACCTTCAACTTCATATGGGAAAGGGTCAGATGGCATGGGTTGAGGGAGGATATCCTCAACTTTGTGCAAGGATGTGTAGTTTGTCATGGTGACAAATCGGAGTATGCATGTTCCTTATTTCTGGAGTTGATAGGGGATAACACTCCTATATGTTTTACTGCTTATGAGGATGACAAGCATGTGCTAGCTAGCCGAGGGACGGAGTCGACAGGAGATGCAGTGAGTGATCACATGATGACAGTTTTGCAGTGGCAGGGATTGGACAGATTGACAGTTTCAGTATGGGTACCAGTAGAGAATCGATGTGGGCATTATTCTACTTCAGGGACAACATTGTTATCTACACTGCATGGAGAGCATGATGACTATATGTGGTGTTTTGGTCACTTCGGATCACATCGATCTTCGGTTGACTGCAGGGTGAGATGGAGGCACTTACTTTGTGGTATTCAGTTTCTACAGCACAGGAGGATAATGCTTGGGGTCAAGCATTTTTCGGGAGGGGAGGATTGTAATGTCCCCAATTCCGAGCAGTTGGCCTAACGGCCCTATTTTGGTCTTAGCCCTGGTCATTCCCAAGGGACTAACGACTTTGGAGGTTATTGGGGATGGTTGTCTGATTTCCTACTATGTTTTTGTTATATTTTGGGCGTTGAGAGGGTCTAATGGGCCCTTTGTGTTCTATTTTGTCATTGGGATCACTTAAGTGGACACTTTTGGCATTTAATGTTATGTTTCTTCGTTGGAGCCACTTAAAGTCCCTTTTTGGCGACTTGAGGGGATATGTATTGCATTAAATGTTATATTTCTTCATTGGGGCTCATAAAAAGCTATATAAGGAGGTGGAGGGTGTAGTGGGAAATCATTCTTGCATACACTTATATTTCTTTTCATGGTGCAACTATTGTTTGCAAACTTTTAGCTTGTGGAGTAAGATCCCACGGGAACCCTAGCTTCGGTGGTGAGAGATCCATCCCTAGCTAGCAGGGCATTCTTCGGTAGTGAAAGATCTACCCTAGCTTGTCATTTGGAGCAGATTTCAGGGCTGGTTTTACAGATATATTTTTAGAATTTTCAGAATTAGGGTTTGAGGATTTTTGAGAGTTTTTGTGTAGATTTTCAGCTGGTTTTCGGATCAGACCTACGGCAGCCATAGAGGAAGGATTCGGCATCATCTACAGAGGGTTTCATAAGGGTTTTGACCATTTTCCAAAGGGGGCGACTTGTTTGGGAAATTGCAGCCCTAATTTCTAGGGTTTCCAGCTGGCCGTTTTTAGATCTGAAGGTTGGAAAATCATCTACTATATTTATATATGTTATTTCCAAAGTTTCATCATTATTGCATTTGTATTCGGAAAGATATTAATTTTCGAAGTTTCCCGGCTATTTTAGGCACGCTGTAATTTTCTGGCAGCGTTATATTGACTGAAAAATTCCAAAAATATTTCTCTTATGTTCTTCATATTATTATCTTGTTCGATTAAAATTTCAAGTATTTTGGACGGGTATTTTGAGAGTTATCCATATTTTTCTGTTCGCTGCCCTAGCTGTAATTTTCTGCATAAAATCTGCAAAAATCAGATTCAGTATTTGCTGCAAATTTCTGTGTGTTGTCAATTTTGTGGTAAGATCCCAACTAGAGATATTTCAAACATGCATGCGTTCCCGAATCTATTTCTTTCTGAGTATTTCTTTTTCGGGATTCTTGTCTACTCAATCTTCTGGTTTTACTACTTGGCGTGCCTATATTAATTGGATTACCTCCCCTTGTGCCTTCAGATTTCACCGTGCTGGTTTTAGAGGGTGTTCCTTTTGATGATTCGCCCCTTAACAAAGGAGACACTAATTCTGCTTGCTTGTCTTCCATTCTCTTTTCTTTTGTTTCCATTTGAAATATTTGTTTCACATTCAACATTTCCTCCACTATCAAGTTTATCATTTCCCCTACTGTTTTATGTGTCTCTGATTTTTTTGAAGTATTTGTGCTTATTTGTCCTTTGGAGACCGATGATTAGATCATCTCACCCACAGTTTCTTCCAACCCATCTCCTTTAGTCCTATTATCTTCCTTGTTTTTGTCCTCAGGAGTTTTAGTCCCCTTTAAAATTTCTTCCTTATTCATGCCTTTTGGCTCTACTTTTTAGGGGTGAAGGGGTCTAATTTCCTCGCAACAGAGTATTGTTTTCGGATTTCCATTCTTCATGTCTTGAATCTTTGATTCCAACATCGATATATTTTTATTTCTCTTCTTGTTAACCACCATAGTGAAACCATCATCTTCCTTATTCTGGCCATCCACGGAGGTGTATCCATATTCTCTTGTCTCTTTGTTATACGAAGAGTTATGTATCCTTCAGTTTGGTTTTAAAAACTACTATCGGTTTCTCTGTTTTGGATTCCATTATTCCTTTTCCTTTATCCTCCTTCCCTTCATTTGTTCTAACAACCGTGTAGGTCTGAGTGATTTTGAATTTGCAGTTTTGACTTAAATGGCCCCATCCATTGCATTTAACACACTTTGTCGGGCTGCTTTCCAATTCAATTTTTTGTTCCCATATTCCCAGTCTAGATTTAAGTTTAATGTTGTTGGGAATATTTGTACCTGTAATGGTGTAGATGCAGAACCTGGCACACACCAGCCTTGTCATATTGAGTGTGGTGTTGTCAATAAGAACAAGTGACCCCAAAGAATTAGTGATTCCTCTTATGATATCCTCATGCCAAAACTCTAGGGAATGCTTGGCAGACAAACCCATACAAAAACTGATTCAGATTCTCCTTTTTAGGGTTAAAATTTGGTTCCCATTTCCTCGAGATACCACCCTGATTTTACCCAAAATCAAGGTCCTTCCTCCAAAACTCTAAGCATATCCTCATGAATAATAAAGTTGAAAAGGAAGAAACCATTGGGTAAGGCGCTTACCTCCAGATGTCCCTTCGGATTCCATTTTTGTTTCGCCCACCGTTGTATAACATCAATGTTTGTCCACCCACCAACCATCTTTCCAACCAGCGCATTGTTTAGGTTCTTTGTGGTATTGTTTAAAATTGTGTCATGGATCTCAAGAACACACCCCGAAGCTTCCTTTGTTGCCTGCAAAAAAACTTTTGGGCCCTTTGAAGATCCATTTTTCACAATACTAGACCATGAGATTGGGCCCCTCCCTTCTGGCGCTTTCTCCTTCTCTCTGTAAAACCACTTGCCGCCAAAGATGAGTCAGTATGTCCCCCAAGTGAGCCGGATCCCTTGCTTCGGGCCGAATCTCCGACCATCCTTTTCCCACCCTATCTCATTTGAAATTTCCTCCACCGCTCCTTTGCTCACTCCTCTGCTAGCTCGCTCCATTCATATGTTGTTATTATTAAATAAAAGTGACTTTTCTATTTTAAGTGAACTCAATGATTAAATAGAAAGTCCCTTTATTAAATAAAATTAAAGGCCCATATGTGGCGCCCCACTTGGGAGAAGCAACGAAAAGGTTATAAAAGGAAGTGTTGGGGTCATTTGGGAGATATCTTTTGTCTATTATCTCTCTCCTTTTGGGAAATGTTGAGCATTTTGCTTGTTTGTGCATTGAGGACAAAAACCCTCCATTGCATTCATCACTTGAGGACAGAAACCCTCATTGTGATCAGATTTGAGGACAAAAACCCTCAATATCTTCTTGGTGGCTTCACTCAAGGGTCACATTTGAGCGTAATTTTGGATCATCAAAGCTAGGGCACGTCTATTTTCAATTTGTGTCAGTTTGCAGTTCAGCTAGGGCACATTTTCTACTTTTCCTACTTCAAATTTGTGTTTCAAGTGAAGAAATTCAGCCAATGGAGAGACAATCCACCAAACTTCAGTTAGGGACAACTAGGGCACGATTTGCAGCCATTTCTAGGGTTGTCTACACCCCTTTGGATTTCAGATCAGCGTTTAGGGCATCAGCAATGAACGGAATTGGTTGGTTTCAGTTTGCAGCATCTCCTTTTGGTCTCCTCTTGTCATTTGGAGCGTCTTTTGTGAGAAAATTGTTGTAATCTTATGCGGGTATTTTTCTTGTTTTATGGTGTGAAAATAAATAAAAATAAATTCAGACTTTGGTTGGAAAAATTATTTTCATCATCTACTTGTACCAAGAGGGTTTCTAGATGCTTTGGGCCTTCTGGGTATTTTTGTATTGTGATTATTTGATAAATAAAGGAAGATTTCAAATTGTTGTATTTTCTGTCTTACGGGTTTTTGCATAAAATCATCTTGTTGTTAGATTTTGTATACAGGTTTCAAGGAAATTCCAGAAGTTCTTAGATCTGTCCCATACATGCAATTACAAAACACCTAGAATCTTAAGAAGCATGAATCTTAATATGAGGCATTGTGGTCAAGTGTCCTTGTAAGAGTGATCCAGAGAGTGGTTCTCTAGAAGCTTATCTAAGTCTGAAAGCTTGGGTCAGATCTAGGATTTCTTATCAAAATTCTTGCAGTTTCATTGTAGACTATGATTGGAGTGAAATGGCGATGTGCCTGAATCTATAATCTCTTTCCTTATGTGAATAAAAGAAATTGTCATTGCTTCTTATTTTGAGTTGTGCCTGAGATCTTGCCTCAACGGATCTAACTTTGACTAGTGGTTGTAGGGTTAAGGCATCTCTTGATTGGGAACGCTGACTACGACTCCACCAATACCCTCGGCTTGGCACATCATCCCTCACGGGACAATTACTCGTTACCTCAAAACCCCTTTGGTATCCATCTGTCACACTATGATATGTGGGACTGGGTGCTCACTAAAATTGAGGCAAAAGTGGAAAACTGGTCTTGTAAGTTTCTCTCCCTAGTAGGCAAGCTGATTGTTATCAATCACATTTTTGGCCAGCCATGCTTATTACTCATCTTGTTGGTTCCCATCTAAATCAGCTTACTACAAACTAATTCAGGTGATTTGTAACTTCCTTTGGACCAACAGTTCAGGTAAAAAGGAATGGTTGCCATCGCTTGGGATATTTGTACTCAGTCTAAATCTGCAGGTGGTCTTGGCATTATTGACCCTTTATAACAAGGGAAATGTCTTGTTGCCAAGTGGTTTGCAAGAGCTACTCAAGGTACCGAACCATGGAAGATCCGTGTTCGTGAACGTGTTAGACTTGCCACTCATAAACACCCATGGACCTTCACCCCTTAGGAGGATAAACTTCTTAATGCTCAATGTTTTACTATTTCAGACTCTCTTCCTCCCTAGTGTAATTGGGTGGCCTGGCAAGAAATGGCTCCCATTTTATAGTGGCACCATCATTCTCTTTGACATGGACTGAGCATCCCCAACTCTAGCTTGAGGTGGAATCGGGTTCTTCAAGCTGATAATCTTCCTCTTGTTGTTTATCCTAAATTCAGAGGTCGTTCCTTTGCAAACAAGGGAATTATCTCAATCAAGGATATCTAGGATCCAAGCACTTATAATTGGCTTCCTTGGCATTTGTTGCACCGTATATTTGGGCTGCCTGCTACCCTCAAGCGAGCCTATGTTTCTCTCATCCAACTTATTCCCCTAAAGTCCTCCCTTAGATCACCGACAATCCTACATCCCCATGGAAAGATTGGCACTAGCCAATCCAGTTGGTCATAACCTCCATCACACCAAGACATTTGTATCAGCTCATAACCTCCATTGGAAAAAAAAATCTTAATGTTAAATGCTCAATGCCATTCCCTCACTCTTATTGGAAGTGTAAGGTTTGTCATATTTGGCACTCCCATCAAAGCCAAATGTCAATTATTAGGCTGGCGTACTCTCCATCTGACACTATTTGTTGGTAGCACATTATCCAAACTTGAACTTTCTACGAGCAAATGCCCTCTTTACCCCGCTCTTGAAACTATTCCACATCTTTTTTGGCACTGCCCTTCCTCCTCCTAGTTGCAATTGGGCTCTTCGTTCCTCACTTCCCAATCTATTTCCCATTGACTTCAACTAAAACCAGCTCTCCTTGGTCATCATTCCCCCTCCCCTCTCTCAGTCATTTGTAATACTACTCAGTTGGTTATACTTTTCCACATTTGGAAAAATCGTTGCAAACAATTGTCCACTATGAATGTTTTTGTCTTAGCCATTCAACAAGCTCATCTTGACTCTTGTATTTCTTTGTAGTTGGAGTAAATCAACACACAAAACAAAGACATAACTATGGTTATTGATCAGATCAAGGATCGCCCCAAAGAGATGTGGCATTAGCTTTTGGTTCCGCTCGTACTGTTCAAACCATAGTTTACAAACTTGGTGAGTATTTGCCTGTTTTTTCTTAAGGCAAGTTATCATCATGAAAATTCACTTTGGCGGCTATTGGGCGAGACCAGGTGGTTAATAGCGGCAAGTTTTACTAGTGGACTCACAAGACACGGTAGATACCCCAGATAAGGTACAAACACGAATAAACGTATAAGACTTACCATCATAAATTCATAAGACTTATCAGCTAGCCATTGTATTCGCATGATCATGTGATTTTGTAATCTATTTTGTATTCAAATCTAATAAATAACGCTTCTCCAACGTTTTACAAACTCATTTGATACATTTTGTAACTACATTTTGCATAAAATTTAAGTTTTTTAAAGATATTTAGGTATTTTTAAGTTGTCGATTGAAAAATAATTTGGCATGCCAAGTATTTACTGAGTACCAAGTATGCAAACTATGGTTCAAACTAAAATTGTATTGAATCAACTATACTTATTACGAGATGGTTCTAGATGGCTTGTTTCCCATATACGGGGCCTATGGACTCTTTGATTATTGTATTTTATTTTGATAAGTCAAAAAAGGCACCAGGCCCCACTATTTAAAATATTTACACAAAAAGACCTGGTGAACCAGGTATAAGTTCAAGTTTTGTCACCACCTACAGGTGGTGAGAATATAAAACGACTGAGCTAATTTAACAAAAATTAAAAGACACCTGACATAGTAGACCCGAGACTAGACATCGTCCTCCTCCGAGGAGTTGGAGACCATAACTGTTGGTTTTTCTACATCTCTGGCTTCTTCCTCAATTATCAAAGCTGCAATTGATTCCGCCAGCTTAGAATCTTCAAATTTATCTGTCGGGATACCAGTGGCACAAATGGCATCCAACTTCTTTCCTGGAGAAATACTTTCCATAGCCTGTGCCTTAGATAGTGTGATGTCCCTTTTTGGAGAATTTAAATAAATATTCCAGAATTCTGATTTTAATTTGCAGCAGACTGGAAATTTATTACAGCGAAGGAAATTTATGGAAATAAGTGCAAAATGTCTTCAATAAGTATCTGGAAACCCTTAGCAATAATTATCAAACACTTTTGAATTGATTTCAAGCAAAATCGAATTGAATTTAGGCAAAGTCGAACTGCTGGAATTAATTATCCAGTCTGGAAATCGCAGCAGCTGGTTTAGGGCTCGATTAGCATGAAATATTGCCTCGATTTGCATACAAATGCAGATTTTAACTTGAAAATGTATGGTGACTTGGTTTACACAATTAATTTGATGTTATTTGCTCACAACAATTTAAAATTCAATCACTTCCAAGTCGAATTGGCAAAATACACTGTAAAATCAGAATTGGCACCAAAAAGATCTTCTATAAAATAATATTCTGCAAATCTGAAATGTTTAAAGACAAAGGTGAGAGGTTTTCATCCCTCACTTTGGTCCTCAATTGGGGTTTTCGTCCCAAATGGAAGATATGAGAATTTATCTCAAAATCTGGAAATTACAAGTCAAGTCGATATGCCAAAATGAATCCCAAAACCCCTATTTATAATGATTTCCCTAGCTTGGCGCCAAAACCCAAAAGACATGACTTTACATATATCTTGGCCGACCCCTTTAATGATGATTTTGTCTTATTATGGCCGACCCATACTTACATAATTATTTTTATAAAAAATACATATTAAATGATGAATATTAATGCTGCTCTTCTCCTTGACTCTTCTTTCTTTCTAACCACGAAGAAGGAATGGCTAGAAAATTCGAACTGGGTCTTCTACGTTGGGAAAAGGGACATGACAGATAGTATCCAAATCTGGTCCATTCGTAGCCCGATGTCAAACCCAAGTTGCTCCATATCCTCATGTATAGCAAAGGAATTACTCACCTCTAGGAGGATAGTCGAACCCCAATTATCTCGTACTGCCAATTTCAGAGTGTCATGTCGAGCGAGAAGATTGTCCTAGGTCGCCCATGGCCTTAACCACCTCCTCCATTGTCGTCGTGCTCCCAAGCCGAGTCGATAATTGTGCACGTAGAAGGTTCGTAGACATCCTTCGGAGCAGTCTAGGGTCCTTCACCCCAGCGATCGAGTCTTACGCAAAACTTCATATAGCTTCCTTAATCTGTGATTCTCGTGCCCTTGTCCAATAAGCGCCCCTCATTGGAAGCTACCGTAATTTCAGATTGTTCACCAGCCCAAGAAAAGAGTGATGCACATTGTCAATGGAGTACATGTGAACAAGATTATCCTACATTTCATGAACCGTATTGCTCGTTGTTGCCTTTCCCTTGTTGGCCCTGGTGCACTTTGCTGGCCCTGCCACACTTTTCCCTTTCTCCATTGCCCACCAAAAAAACCGTGAGAGCTTCTCAATCAAATTGCCAGAGCCGAATGACCAGATCAATGGGTGGGCAAAGCTTATAAAGCCCCTCACACATGTCGAAACACTTCTCTCCCAACACGAGTAAATATGGAAATAATGAATTTGTGCAGGGAAAGATACGTGCAAAAATATTGTCTTCATTACAAGGACAGTTGTTTGAGCTCCGTGCCCATCACTTGATTTTATGTGACAAGCCCATCTTGTTTAATTATTTCTCCTACTTCCCTGCTTATATCCTTAGGTTGCATGATAATTATATTTTCATTTTTGGAATTGAGATCAATTCCAAGATTAGCAAGATAGTCAACAACCTTATTAGCACTTTTGTAGGTGTGTAGTATCTTTCTGAATTATTAAGAACAATGCAGTCTTCCACAATGCGGATCAAATTCCAGTGATCCATATTCTTCTTGTTTACAACATTAATGATGATTTGAAAAATCACCTTCAACTATGAGATTCCCCAACCGTTTTCCTTTGCAATTTTGAGGCCACGCCATAGAGCCTTGACTTCCGCGAGATTGTAGGATCAATGACCAAGAGCTTTAGCAAAGCCAAGGAAAGGATTGCCCAATGAGTTGCGGAAAATCCCGCCTACGCCACCCTACCAGGATTGCTTTTTGCAGCCCCATCGAAGTTGAATTTTATAAATTCATTTGGAGGTGGCTTCCATTTTATGTTTTTTTGCATTACTTTTTTACCAACCCCCTTATCGGGGTGGGTGATAATACACTTTTCAGGTTGTTGAATGTGTTGAAATCTTGTAATGTCCCCTTTCCAATCGAAGACCTTTGGCCTATTTTGTCAACCCGACGGCCAAAGGAAAAATATAAGGGTGACTTAAGTTATAATAAATTATTATAAAGTGCTTAAAAAAAAAAAAAAATTATTAAAGCACTTATATTAATTTATTTAGCTTAATAAAAATAAATTGTAATCCCTATGGAAAATACGATTTGCCTTAAGGGGCAAAAGTCATTGTAAAGGGATTTATTATATTTTATTCCTCCTAGAAAGGATAATGGCAACTTGGGCCAAAGGAGAGTAATGAAGCCTAGGGAAGATAAAAACATAATTAATTTATGTATTTCCCCTAGAGAAATGCAACTTGCACTAGGAGGGAAATATTGTTGGGAAAAACATTTAATATGGGAAAATATTAAATGTTTGCATAGGAAAAATCATGTGAGCTCATTGGCTGATTTGGAGGTTGGTTGTTGGCTCTTTTCCTTTAAAAGGGAAGTCGACTTGCCTCTTCTATAATCCAGATTTTTATATGATATTTCTCTTGCATTTGAGCTCTAAGCTTTTGCATAAAAAATTCAAAGGACGAAACCCCTTGTGAATTCTACCTCTTGTGGACGAAAACCCCAAGAGCTTGAGAGGGTTTTTCACTCAGAAATTCCCATTGATTGTAATCAGATTTTCAGAGTTATTTTCAGTCATTTCCAGCAGTGTATTTTGAGGGTATTTTGGAGAATAAATTGCAGCAGTTCTTCTTCTATTGTGGGACTGATTTGGCATGTTCTTTGAGGTATTTAAATCTGATTTCTATTGTCAAATCATCTGCAGATTTTTGTGAAGTGAACCAAAGTAATTTTATAATTTTTAGAGGGTTTTCACAGTGGTTTTTAGACAGTTTTATAATCAGATTTCAGATCTGATTTCTGAGTTGATTTGACATCCAAAAATTATGATTCCTATATGAATGAGTTCCTAAAAATATAGGCAAGCATCTGGGATAGAGAAAATAATTTTTGGAACTCATTTGATGCCCTACATGTGTGGGCCGAAATAGTAGGAGGGTCAGATCTGCATGTTTGGTAGTTGCTGTTATAATTTGGTTTACATCATCTTGTTCCTTGTATTTTTCCAAGTTCGGGCATATGTCATTTGCCTAGATCGGAGTTGTGTAGAGAAAGTTATGCTATCTTGAAGATTGCAGCAGTTAGGGTTTTAAATATAAATTATTTTCCATAATAGTCATAAATCAGCCTTTGGTGTTTTTAATTGATCTAAAATTGTTGGAGAACAAGAGAGACCCATTTGGGGATCTTTCAAATCTTCTAGAAAGATTTTACCATCTTTAGGGGTCCATGTCATGATAAGCTCCTTGATGGTCCTTAGGATGCAGGAAAGGGTTGTTTTAGTGTTTTTATTTTCATCTTTAAAAATTGTTTTGTTTCTTTCCAACCATATGCTCCAACAAACAATTGCAAGGATGGTTCTCCAAATTTAAAGTGTGGACAAAGCGAATTTTACAATCCCAGCATGCAAAAACTTTGGATGGTAAACGCTTTTATTATACCAGAGCTATGAACTAGAGTGGTGAGGGAGCACTTTCTCTAAGTGGGACATGGAGGTGGGCTTGGGTCCTTAATGTCCGCGGAGCGCCCGGCTGCATTCCATTTGGTCCACATGGAGAAGTTCGACCCCTACCTCAAGGTGTCCCCATGGCTACTTATTGAAAGTGTCCAATGGACTCAATGGGAATGGAACTTGGGTTGATGATTACAAACTACTTATAACTCACCAATAGCCCAAGACCTTGAATCTAGACTCTTTGATTATTGTACTTTGATTTCTTAATTTTTTAATAAATACATCTTCAAAAAAAAAAGAAATTTTGAAAAGTAATAGCAATATCTAGACAGTATAGAGAATAAGGCGGATGAGAATAATCACTAAACGGGACAATAGTGTACTTTGCAAAACACTCCTACATTGTAGATGGAGAGAGGAAAACTTTCCTAAGGCATAGGTGCCAACTTAGGCCCGATCCAAGAGCAATATGATTACTACATTGGCCACAAAAATCCCCACAATCTTGTTCAATATCTTTTCTGCCAAAAAGAACCTTTCCTTTGAGGCTTAAAGTCGTTTAGTAACTCCTGCATGCCTCGAGTATTAGTGTAAGCTGACTTGATTCCCTTTGCCACTTATAGGGTCAATACATTGTAACTAACATTTTTCTCATGTTATAGCGTATCGAGGACTACATAAATGATTAGTAACTTGAGTTGTCGATACGTTTTGGATAAAGATACGTTGATGCAACATTTTTTATTTATTTTTTTCCCGAATATGGCGTGCATGCATGCGTGTGTTCTAGCCTAATAAATAGGAATTAACCATATAACATGCATACGAGAAAACAAAATAACCACGAAACACAATTGATAAATTATGTAGCATGTAGCACTAACCGCATGCCAAAATGACAGTCACAAAGGTCATTATGAACATTAAATAAAAATTTAATTATTACATCAGCATTAGTATTCATTATATTGTTCTTCATCAAGAGCATCAGCATTGACATCAACATCATGATGTAATTCATTACGACCATATGGACTCAAAGCACTCCCACTACCATTAGCACTCCCATGTGGGTCTTATGATGCCCAAGATGCATCTATGTCAAGTGATGAGAGAAATGATTGGTAAGTATGTGATGAGAGGAATTGTTAGAAAATGTGGAGAGAGAAAGAATAAAGAAAGAATAGAATGTACAAAGAATGAATGAAGAGTAACCGGAATGCACATGTTATTCATTATGTGTCCATCCTTTTATTATGTGAGAGATGGTTACAAAATGGTTGAAGTGGTTACAACCATTTATTAGTTAACACTTAACTAATATTAACATAACCTAATTTATAAGCCTTATATTCTAATACCCCCTCTTAAGGCTTACACTATAGAACATACTGATAGAAGATTAAGGTAATAGAACCAAACAAGATCACGCATTCTTCAAAAGCTTTTCCCTTTGAAAACAATGCTTTGACCAAGTAGAACTCCATCAAGTTGCCTCCTTGACACTCTTAAAGGTGTAGTTCTTGAGCTGAATTCCGAGTTCCTGGATTCCACCTCCCCGAACTCCCGAATTGTTGGACAACCATCCATACTACTACTTCCATAGTGCTCCATCAAGTTGTCTCATAACCCTCATAAGGGTAAATTCCTGAGATCCACAAACACCCAAACTATCTGGGCAACCATCCATGTAGAGTTTTACCCATACCGGATCCTTTACTATCTTCAAAGTGTGAGGCTTCTTTTTAAAATATGTATTCTCTATCAGTGAGTTCGTCACTTTCAACATCCGGTGGATTTTCAACAATGGCTACATTAACTCATTTGATTTGTCTTTCATCTGGATTTTTACTTTCCAAGTATAAAAAGTTGAGGACATAATATTTGTCTAACGGAATTTCCATTCTCAGACAAAAGACCTTATAATATAACCCTTTCTCAAAATATAGAATGACCCGCAAATTAATGTGGCAAGATTTTAAAAACTATTTTTCTTATAAATCAAAGAAAGGAAACTATACCAGGCAAGTTTATGCCCTAGATGACTAGTTGTGACTGAAAATTGACCAACTGTGTGCCCTAGAAGCAAATGACCTTTGAAAAATTGCAAATCTGGAAATGCATGTCTGTATTTTGTTTGTTTGCACTAGCTACCTTCAAAAATCACTTTTTTTCTCGTGTGTGATTTTGGATTGCGTTTTTCGAAAAAAATGTGCCCTAAATCACATTTTTTGTGTTGCATCATGCCTATCATGTTTTGTCTAGAAAATGTCTTACTTTCATGCCCTAACAGCCCCAAAATTGAGCACTCAAACGGTATCTTCATGATTTTTTCAGCACCTTTGCAATGGCATCAATTGTTTTTTGTGGTTATGTTGGTTGTACGTACCTTCGAACTGAAACTGGGTCGTTTTCTACCCTTTTTGATGACGTTTTTCCGCCCTCGTCAAACTAAAACTAGGTCGTTTTCTGCCCTTTTTGATGACGTTTTTCTGCCCTACGTCAAACTGAAACTGGCTTCTTTTTTGCCCTTTTGATGACGTTTTCTGGTCTATCAAACTGAAACTGGGTTGTTTTCTGCCCTTTTTTATGACATTTTTCTACCCTATATTATTGCTCTTTGCCCTACGATATTGCTCTTGCATCTAGCATTCAAATTGGTCTTTTGCTCTTTCGTGCCCTAACGGGACTAGTTTGAACTTCTTCCCTTTTCTTTCTCCTTGCTTGCCCCGCTCTGATACCAATGTTAGAAAATGTGGAGAGAGAAAGAATAGAATGTACAAAGAACGAATGAAGAGTAACCGGAATGCACATGTTATTCATTGTGTGTTTGTCCTTTTATTATGTGAGAGATGGTTACAAAATGGTTGAAGTGGTTACAAACTTACAACCATTTATTAGCTAACAGTTAACTACTATTAACATAACACTAATTTATAAGCCCTATATTAAGCCTTCCATTCTAATAGGAATGAGAGGCAAGTGTTTTTCTTTTGTGTTTTGTGTTCTTTTATATTGACTTTTTAGGGTTTTCATTGTTTTATTATTTTTATTTTTGTCACTTTATGTTTTAATGTCCTAGACGGTCCGTATATGACTAAATATATCCACAAACATATCCAACTCATCAAAGATGTATCCCATAGTATATCTAGATCGCTCCCATATCCAACACAAATTGTACATGTTTCCAGGCCCGCACGCAAGGGGGCCTATCAGTATCCTAGTAACTGATATAATTGCTAAGGAATAAATATGACTAGAGTAATTGGCATATTCCTAAATAATTGGTTTGTTTCCATAACCGGCTTATTTCTCCATAACCAACTTATTCTTCATCTAATTTATTCCTGCATAAATGATTATTTCTCCACAGCTAATTTATTTTTTAATAGCTGATTATTCCTGCAAAACTAATTTAATTTCCGCTTAGCATATGTCATCCTCAAATCCATGGATTAAGTGAAAGAGTGAGCTGGGCAATTGAGTATACATTTTCAATGTTTGTCATGGACACAGTGCCATCTAAGCAGGAGGATTGTCCTCATTTTGCTGAATTCATCTGAAATAATTGCTTCTTTGCTTCATATTGGGAAATTACTATGGAAAATTTTATTTCAAACAAAGGGCGCTCAATCAAAGTTCAGCACAGCGTGCAATCCTCAATTTGATGATTGAAAAAGTGAACCCGGTTAGTTGGGAATATCTTGACAACGTATAGAAAGAACAAACTATCATTTATGTGGGAAGGTTATTCCCATCTAGCTGAATTTGTCTAGATTAATGTCTTCTTTACATAGTGTTAGCAGCGATCCCTGGCTTTCCTCATCAGGATAATATGAGGTTGTAGTTTATGATTTTACAGGGAGTACTCACTCCCTTTCAATTCTTTTAATGTGCTTCTGTGCATAGAAAGGAAATTGTTTGAACTTTGAACTACATTTACATCTGAGCAATAAACCGCCAAACAGAATTATTACAGAAATGCAAACATTCAAGCTAGAGAAAGAGAATTCTGACAACTATTTATCTTCTATTAATTGTGAAACATTTTACCCACCAAAACCAACCTTCTACACAGTTTCTTACATCATTTATACATTTTCAGATGTCTTTTGACCTTCTAGTCATTTCATTTCCTCATACTCTAAGAGCTTTACATCTTCTCTTTTTGTCTTTTCTACAACATACATACACTTTTAATGGTTGCACACATGCTTTACAATTTACGATATAACAGAAAAGTCGGCCTTAGGCTTTGATAGCCCTCCAACACTTTCTTGGACTAAAATAGATGTCTCATCTCGAGACAAGAAATGTTGTTCAATTTCAGTACGTGGTCTTCTTCCTTGCCTGGTTCATTCTAGTTGCTCATTGCTCGTGTGCTATGGCTAGGGAACGCCGTTTACCAGTTTTCTTCCCTTGCCCACTACTTAACCGCCCTGAGGGGTTTTCAGCATGCAGGAATCCCCACGTAGGTTGCCCATTCAGGTTTTCAACCTGCGTGGTCCTGCTCACAAATCCATATATCTATCAGCAATTGTTCAAAATTTGCTACCAAAATTGCAAGAGAGTGTGCTTATTTCTACTCACGCTATTGTTGTTGTGTTGTTCCCCGAGATGGGTTTGATTTGGCCGCCGCTTGTATCCTACTGAGAATATCATCCTTGGAGTGATGTACTTGGGCATGTCCTTGATGTCTATGATTGTTGGCACAAAAATCTCCAAGTCTTCCTTGTATATATTCCAATCAAAAATGGCTTCACCAATGCACCCAAAGAAAGACAAGAGTTCAGACAGAACCTGATCCATAGGGATCCAAAATGAATCTACTTCATCAAAACAATCAAGCACGAAGAAGGAAAAATGAAAACACGGAGGTTCTGTCTTTTTAGTAACAAGACCACCGCTCTGTGCAGAGCGGCGGTTCTAACCGCCGCCAACAGTGGCGATGGTCCTAAGACTGCCGGTCTGCATTGGGCGGCGGTCCTGGCTCTTTCAGACAGAAAACGAAAATATGAAACGAACAGCCCAAAATTTGGACAGTTGTTTGTATCTCTTCTCCTCCATGACCTTTCCCATTCTCTAGTGCACGGGAGGACATGGGAGAGGCTATAAATACATGTTTGTAGAAGAGAATAGGATAGAAGTTAGCTCTACGTAATTCTTTAAATTCTTGCCAAGATTTCACAATAGGACGCTTCTTCTTTTCACAAGTGGTTAGATGGATTTCCCACCAAACCAGAGCGTGTCCCTCCATTTTGAGACATGCAAAGGTGATCCTTTGTGCCTCAGTGACATTATGGACGCTAAAGTAGACTTCTAACTGTTTTAACCATTTATCAAGCAACTCCACATCTACTTGTCCTTCAAAGCTTTTAATATCAACTTTCGTCTCAACTTTAAAAGGAGTATGATCGGATTTTACCTTTTCTCTTGTGTTTGAAGTCTCTTCTTCATGCTCTTCCCCATAACTTTCCTCATGGTGGCTCCTTCCTATGCCAAACTTTTCAGCTAAGCCCCGAACCACTGAGTCCATGGAGTCTTGTTTGACAGAAGTTGTCTTTTGTAAATCGGCAAGCTCTTCTTGCCTTCTAAACATCCTATCCATCATGGTCTCCAAGCATCTCGATTCTACGGACCAAGTTCTCTTCCTCCATTTGTCCCCGAATTCTCTGTTTCCACTTCTTTGTAGAAATTTTTGGATCGCAAGGTAAAGCCTCTTCGCCTTTAGATCTCATCACTATCATACAAATCCAAGAACGAATACCACAGTCCTGGATAATTGTTAGCTCTGATACCAAAATGATCTGTAAACTCTTCAACTTTGGAATTATCCACGAAACACAAATAAACACATGTTGTTCTACTTTCTATTAGAAAATGACAAAGATAGCTAGTGAATGAATTATGCTTATGCTTAGAATCCACAATTGCAGGAAAGGAAATAAGTTAAACTCATAAACACCAACAAATTTTATCCTGGAAACCTCCAGAGGAGGAAAAACAGTCGGGAAGGGCAATTGCTCTTTCTTCCCACTTTTATTGGCCAATTCAAAATAACAAGTACAAAAATTACAATAAGTATGAAAGAGAAGTAGATAATATCTCACACTTCCTCCCAAATACTTGCTTGCTCTGTCTCAACACTCTTTTCTTCTACAAAACACAATTCCAACACTAAGAATTTCTTGCTCACTTGATTTCATGCTTCCGATCCTACTCTCTTCTACAAACATGTATTTATAGCCTCTCCCATGTCCTCCCGTGCACTGGAAAATGGGAAAGGTCATGGAGGAGAAGGGATACAAACAACTGTCCAAATTCTGGGCTGTTCGTTTCATATTTTCATTTTCTGTCCGAAAGAGCCAGAACCGCCGCCCAATGCAGACCGGCGGTCCCAAGACCACCGCCCTGGTTGGGCGGCGGTTCTGTAACCACCGCTCTGCTCAGAGCAGCGGTCCTGTTACCAAAAATACAGAACCTCCGTGTTTTCATTTTTCCTTCTTCGTGCTAATGCCTGTTTTGATGAAGTAGATTCATTTTGAGACGTGCAAAGGTGATCCTCTGTGCCTCAATGACATTATGGACACTAAAGTAGACTTCTAACTGTTTTAACCATTTATCAAGCAACTCCGCATCTACTTGTCCTTCAAAGCTTTTAATATCAACTTTCATCTCAACTTTAAAAGGAGTATGATCGGATTTTACCTTTTCTTATGTGTTTGAAGTCTCTTCTTCATTCTCTTCCCCATAACTTTCCTCATGGTGGCTCCTTCCTATGCCAAACTTTTCAGCTAAGCTCGAACCACTGAGTCCATGGAGTCTTGTTTGACAAAATTTGTCTTTTGTAAATCAACAAGCTCTTCTTGCCTTCTAAACATCCTATCCATCATGGTCTCCAGCATCTCGATTCTACGAACCAAGTTCTCTTCCTCCATTTGTCCCCGAATTCTCTGTTTCCACTTCTTTGTAAGAAATCTTGGCAAGAATTTAAAGAATTACTTAGAGCTAACTTCTATCCTATTGGCCACAAGACTGACCAAATGATTAAATGGCAATATTTTAGACAAGGCAATGGTCAAAGTGTGCAGGACTATACTACAAAGTTTCGGAGGCAGGCCATGTTGCTAAACATGGACTTGGAGGATGAGGATATTCTGACTAAGTACTTGGGAGGACTTCACACTCACCTTCGAAGAAAAGTCATCTCCACCAAGCCCAAAGATCTCAACGAGGCGTGTGTGCAAGCATACTACATAGATGATGAAAAGAAGCAAGGGGAAGCAGAGCCAAGGGCAAAGCAGTCGACAAATCAGCAGAAGAAAGAGTATGGGCAAACAAGTAACAAGGGTAAGTGGAAAGGGAAAGGTAAACAAGCTGCCACTACTTTAAATACTTGTAAAGATCCCAAGAATTTTTGCAAGAATTGTGATATTAATGGTCATACTGACGCTACATGTTGGAAGTTGCATCCGGAGTTGCATCCGAAGAACCAAACCAAGGACTCGAAGAAGTCCATGACAGCTGTAAGAACAGAAGGGGAGGTGGAAATCAAAGATGACTCTGATGTAGACGAAAGGCTTGGATGCACGGCCACCAACATGGACAGCCAGGAAGAGGAGATGAGTAGACTATTCCAGATCAAAATCCAGATCAAGAGAACTAAGGTAAATGCTTTGGTGGATACCGGTTCTTAATCTAACTTGATTTCTGAAGCAATTGTAAAGAAGCTTGGTCTTGAGACTTACGAGCATCCACACCCTTATCCTTTGGGTTGGGTGAAGAAGGGTGTTGAAATTCAGGTAATAAGAAGATGTAAGGTCAAGTTTGGGATAAATTCCCAGTATATTGATGTTTTGGGGCGACGTTATTCCACTTGATGCTTTTGATGTTGTATTTGGGAGTCCTTACTTGTATATCGGGATTCTATATTTATGAGAAGGAAAACCAAGTACATATGGGTCAAGGAAGGGATCAGCTACAACATCCAGGGCACACCAAAGCGTAAGACACGGGTTCTTATGGTGAGTGCTAACCAAGTAAAACGACTTATTCGGGCAAATCATAATCAGTTTTGTTTACTTTTGTTAAAGCATAAACAAGATGCGTAGAAATTTCAAAGATTTCTAACCATGGAAAGCATGATTTGGATAGTATTATTCGAGTCCTTTCAAGAAGTTTTCGGGTTCCCAGGTGGGTTACCGCAAAGCGGGAAGTAGAGCATGAGATTCGGCTATTGCGAGTCCCTTCTACTTGAACATCGGGTTGTATAGGCAATCCTTGTTTGAGAATCTTGAAGTAAAGAAACAACTCAAGAACTACTAGACCAAGGAGTGATACATCCGAGCACCTCACCATGTGGTTCACCTATTGTGATGGTGCCAAAGAAGGATGGTTCTTGGAGAATGTGCATCGACTACCGCGCTTTGAACAAGATCACCATAAAGAACAAATATCCACTTCCCCGCATAGATGATCTCTTGGACCAGCTTCAGCATGCCAAATTCTTCACGAAGTTGGATCTCAAGTCCGGTTATCACCAAGTTAGAATGAAGGAGGAGGATATATGGAAGATTGCCTTCAAAACAAAACAGGGTTTGTATGAATGGTTAGTACTTCCTTTTGGGTTATGCAATGCACCCGCTACATTTATGAGATTGATGAATGATGTATTGCGGGATTTCATAGATTCATGTGTCATTGTATATCTAGACGATATTTTGATTTTTAGTGCCACTGAGGAAGAACATCTAACTCATTTACAAGCAAGTCTTGCAAGTTCTCGGGGAGAAACAAGTGCTTTGTAATATGAAGAAATGTGAGTTTGCCAAACAATCACTTGTCTATCTTGGGCATGTGGTTGGAGGAGGAGAGCTACGAGTGAATCCAAAGAAGGTGGAAGCCATCACCAATTTGGGCGACACCTATAGGAGCCACGAGACTAGGAGTTTTGTGGGAGCAGTACAGTACATGCGGAAGTTCATTCCAGGTTTCTCCGCAATTGCAGCACCTCTACACACAGTGGCCGCAAAGAGTAAGGGTTTTGACTGGGGTAAGGAACAAGACAAATCCTTTGAGTTATTGAAATACAAGATTAGTCATGCTCCAGTACTTGCTCTTCCTAACTATGCAGCAACCTTTTGAAGTAGAGATAGATGCAGTGATTACGGCATAGGCGCAGTGTTGCTTCAAGGAGGTAAACCCGTATGTTATCATTCTGAAACTTTCACTTCAGCAGTTAAAGGATATTCAGTATATGATAAGGAAATGTATGCACTAGTTCAGGCAATTAAAAAATGGAAGCATTATTTGTTGGGTAAAGAAACTATTGTGCACACTGACCACAAACCTCTCCAGTATTTGCAAGCACAATCTAAATTACAGCAGGCAAGGCACTACAAATGGATGGGATTCCTTCAACAATTCCATCTGGTGATCAAATACAAGAAGGGTAGTACAAACTTGGTGGCAAACATGTTGTCTAGGCCACCCACACAGGAGAAGTTTTCTTGTTTGGCCACTATCTCTCAGATCGAGCCCTTCACGAAGGAAGCTTACGGAGAGGCATATGCCAGGACAAAGACTTTGGGGTGACATTTCAGCAGTTGCAGTCCCAAGGGGCTGAAAGGACAGGGATTGAAGATTGTTATCTCAAAGACAGTGCTTTACCGATGGGGAAGCTTTGTGTGCCAAAAGAAGAAAGAATTCTATTGATGAGGGAAGCACATACCTCGAAAGTAGCAGGACATTTCGGTGTTGGTAAGACCCTAGCCCACTTGCAAAGGTACGTGTATTGGCCCAATATGCAAAAAGTATCAAAATTTATACGTGGATGTAAACTTTGTTGTACTAGCAAGCCTAAGACTAGGAAGGAGGGTTTGTATATGCCTTTGCCAGTACCTACTCGTCGTGGGAGGACATTTCTATGGATTTTGTAGGAGGATTACCTATGTCTAAACATGGCCATGACTATCTATATGTTGTTGTTGATAGATTCAGTAAGATGTGTATTCTTATGGCATGTAAAAAGACAGTAAAAGCACATGAGGCAACAGATCTTTTCTTTGCTAATGTATGGGTGCATTTTGGTTTGCCAAAGTCTATTGTTTCTGACAGGATTCCAGAGTTCTTGGGGAAGTTTTGGACTACTTTGTGGGACAAGATGGATACCAAGTTACAGAGGAGCACAACTTTCCATCCATAGACAGATGGACAGACAAAGGTGGTAAACAGGACTTTGGTACAACTGATCAGAGGGTATAATAGCAAATATCCAAGGACTTGGGATGAGTCCTTAGCCTACATTCAACATTCCTATAACCGGGCAGTACACACATCCACTATGAAGTCACCATTTGAAGCATGCTTGGGATATCTACCTACAAATCCATTTGGATATAGCAGTTGGGCAGCAGGATGAGGAGGAGACACGAGACACAGAGGTGACTAGAGCAAACAAATTCATTGAGAGGATCGCAAATCCATCTCAAAGTCAAAGAACAGCTAGAGAAATCTCAAGCCAAGTACAAAGCTAGGCATGATCAGCATAGGAGAGAACATAAGCTACATGTTGGAGATAGAGTTTGGCTTTACTTGAGCAAGGAGAGATTACAAGGTCAAGCACGGAAACTCAAGCCACTACGATATGGGCCCTTCACCATATTGGAGCAAGTTGGAGAAAATGCTTTTCGACTTGACTTGCCACCATTTATGAGGATGTACTCTGTAGTAAACTGTGAGAACTTGCACCTATATGAGCCATCCATGCTAGATGAAGATGAAGGACTACAATTGCTACCTTCCATTGAGGATTGCGTCTTGGACTCACGAGGCGAATTGGAGGAGGATGTAGTGCGTTGCAGCAGAAGGTCAGAGAGACTAGGAGAGGTCCGCAGGAGTCTTGGCAGATTGGACTGAAAGGAAAGACACCAAGGTAGGCCGGTGGTACTCAAAGGAGCAAGTGAGGGAATTATTTCCTCATCTACTCCCCCACTAAGCTTTTGTGGGACCAAAAGCCTCCTAAGCAAGGGAGGTGTGATCCATAGGGATCCAAAATGAATCTACTTCATCAAAACAGTCAGCACGAAGAAGGAAAAATGAAAACACGGAGGTTCTATGTCTTTTTAGTAATAGGATCGTTGCTCTGTGCAGAGCGGCGATTACAGGAAACCGCCGCCCAACCAGGGCGGCGGTCTTGGGACCACCGGTCTACATTGGGCGGCGGTCCTGGCTCTTTCGACAAAAACGAAAATATGAAACAAACAGCCCAAAATTTGGACAGTTGTTTGTATCTCTTCTCCTCCATGACCTTTCCCATTCTCCAGTGCACGGGAGGACATGGGAGAGGCTATAAATACATGTTTGTAGAAGAGAATAGGATCATCGAAGCATGAAAGCAAGTGAGCAAGAAGTTCTTAGTGCTGGAATTGTGTTTTGTAGAAGAAAGGAGTGTTGAGACAGAGCAAGCAAGTATTTGGGAGGAAGTGTGAGATATTATCTACTTCTCTTTCATACTTATTGTAAATTTTGTACTTGTTATTTTGAATTGGCCAATAAAAGTGGGAAGAAAGAGCAATTGCCCTTCCCGATTGGTTTTCCTCCTCCGGAGGTTTCTAGGATAAAATTTGTTGGTGTTTACGAGTTTAGTTTCTTTCCTTTCTTGCAATTGTGGATTCTAAGCATAAGCATAATTCATTCACTAGCTATCTCTGTCATTTTCTAATAGAAAGTAGAACAGCAGTGTTTATTTGTGTTTCTGTGGATAATTCCAAAGTTGAAGAGTTTACAGATCAGAACCTCCATTACTTCAAGGAGCTCATCATCAAGCTGTCACTTTAGTGTTCACCCATGGAGACAGATGGCACTAGATATTTTCTTTACCGATCCTTTGATTCATTCTCTCATTCAATGTGCTTCTACTCTTGTGAAGGTGTTGCACGGCATGTTTCTTCCTATTCTCCCTAGTAATCCACCACATTATCTTGGCTCTTCGGTGATGTATCTAATGTTGTTTTGGCTTCTTTGTCATCTTGGGTGGTTGTGATGAGTGTATGGACGGTTTGCGCCTTCTCGCATGTCCTCCTAAATTTCTTGCATCACTTCTTGGAGCTGTGCATTCCATTCTACTAATTGGGCGTGATCTTCCTTGTTCGCTCCTCAACCACCTGCAACACCATTATGATTCCCTTCGCCTCTTGCTTATGTTGGAACACCTGCTTTGTTTGATTTTTGCAAGGACTTGGCCTATTGCCAGCTGTCATGAGCTTGCTTAACCAAAATAATTAGTTGCATTTGTTAGCTCTTTACCTACTCTCCTATAGCCTCGGAGACTATCTATGGGCACTTCTCCTCTATCTCACTTCGCACTTAGCGTATGGCTAGCTCCATGGTGGACATTTGTTGCACAAATTGTAGAGCGATTGCGTTTATATTGGCTTGTAGAAGACTTGCGACTTCTATGTCTTTTGTTGCAGGAGTTGCTCCATATCCACTTCCACTATATTGGTGGCTACTTGTGTCGTTGCTATGCCTGCGAGGTTGTGCAACTTGCACTACTAGTGTGGGGACATGTGTAGAAGGGAGAAATAGCTTGTGCTTCTACATTTGCATCACTGTTTGACTTCGACCACCTATAGGTGCGAGTGTCTTCTCCTTCGTGTGTCGTCAAAGGCGTGTGATGTACATGGCTCAAGTAGAGCTTCCAACTACTTGCACACCTTCTTTGGCTTTCTCCTCTTCATGCGATGTTTGCACTTTTGTAACTAAAGGCTCACTCATAGTGGCTTTTGCTTTGCTTGCCTGATCTTTGCTTCCTTTGCTTTCCACTTCGCTTTTTCATCACATCCTCTTACTCTTTCTCAATCCTTACTTGCTCATCTTGTGCCTTTTGTTCCTAGATCTTCTTCTCGGCCTCCTTTTGCTCTTAGAGATTTTCTTTCCCACAAAGTCTTTTTGTTCTTGAATCTTTTTCTCTTTGCGGCTTCCTTTGATACCCGTTCTTGCCTGATGACCACTTTGGCTGCCACCTCGGCTTGCTCTCATTCCTTTTATTTTTCTACCTCCTTTCCTATTCGTTTTGCCTCAACTTCTTGTGCAAGTTTTCTCTTTCTACCTTGTGTTAGGATTCTTTGACTTCTTGTTTCCTTCTCTCTTCCTTGGCCTCTTGTTGCTTCTTCATGTTCTCATCTTCGCTCTCTTGTTCTCTCTCCCTTTACTCTTTAGCATGCTTCTCCTTTTTTGCTTCAAGCTTCATCCGGTCTTGTGAGTTCTCTCTATGTGTAGCCTCTCGATGTCAAAAATTCTCCTGTGACTAGGATTTTCTATTGCATGAAATACCACTTCAGGTATGTGGGACTGTTTTGGAGGTGACAATTTGAACTCCTTGTGGTTGAACCAATGATGGTTGAGGCATTGATGTTTGTGGAGGAGTTACTGCATAGTAGGTGAAGACGGAGGGAATGGGGTTGTTACGGCTGCCTGCAACACCTCCATTTTAGAGACATCGTCCTTTGCGCCCCCTTTGTGTCTTCTTCTTCTCTCAATTCTTTGTGCGGGGTTCTCTCTCCATGCCGCCTTCTATTCTACTCGCCTTTCTTACGCCTCTAAGGGCTCTTCTTCTATGATCCAGGGATCAACATGTGCTCCTTGTTTGTACTCATTGTGGCACTTTTGGTAGTGCCTCCTCGATCCCATTTGGATGCCCACTAATTTGAATGCGCTTGCATGGGTTTCGCAAGCTCATCCTTATTCGTCCTCCTAGGCTTGGAATGTGCACAAAAGTCATGTTACAGGGATGAAGCCAAAGTTATCATTGCCATAATAAATTGCCAAATTTGGGTGTCTATAGTTTTCTTTTACGAGATGTTTGGTAGTGTTCAAAAATTATCTATGTCGGTATGTGCACAAAGTTATCTCGATAGCTATAAGTGGGATTCCTCTACTTCGTTGTTGCACAACGTACGCAACTTTGTTTGTGCATCAATTGGAATATTTGTGGATTTGTAGGCGGGCATGGACATCCCTATGTTAGGTAGGCCAATGGCTTTGACTACGGTTGCGAAGTGACTTGGAACAGCCTCTTGCGCACTAAACTACATGGCATCTTGATAATACCGACTCAAAAGAGTCTACATTAGCTCACAGTCATCTCCTTATATTGGCATGCAAGCGAATCTCTCCATGTTTGTGTCCCTTAGTTGGTCCTTCTCTACCAATTCATCTCTTGTTGCTTGTGTGATTCTTTTGGGCCTTGTGGTCTGCCAGATTTGTTCTACTTGTTCCATGAGTTCAAAGTGACGGGAGTCACTCCATTTAGTCTACCTTATGTTTATGCTAATACCCATGTCTTCTTTCTCTTCTAGGGTGAGCTCGAGGAATATGATGCCTTGTTCCTCTATCATCATTTGAACTTTAGGCCCAGTGGGTCTAGAGAATGGATCTGCCATTACTTGCTTGCACGAATGCAATTGTTTGCTTTTCTGGTTCTCTGAATAATTTACTTGCTCGGTCTTCCTACTAATTTTTCCCTTTCTACGAGTTTTAGAGAAGCCGTCAACTCTATGAATCAACTATGCTTCGCAAATTTCACAAGTGTTTCAGCTCTATCTTCCCCTTGCCTTTTTATAGGATTTTACCCCTTCCTTTTCCCCCACCTTCTTCGCTTTTTCTAGCCATTTGGATTTCCATATACCCCCTTAATTACTCCTTTCCATTTGATTTTACTTTTCGGCCTTTAGATTCGCCAAATCTGATCGTGCTACTTTTGGGGGCTGCTTTTTTATCTTTGTGCCATTTCTTTTTTTGGGTCCTTACTTGTTGCTTCACCTTTTTGCAGGTATAGATCTTCTTTTGTTGCACAGGATTACCAGACTTAATTGATATTGCAAGCCTTCTCAGACTTCTCCCATAAGTCTGATCCATCTTGCACTTGTGATTTGGAACCGAGAACTTTCTGGATTGGTTCTTCATTTCCTCTACTTCTACTACAAAATCTCGTACATGCAACTATCAAACATGCATTTATCAAAATTCTTCTATCCACTCAAACCATACTTTGAATTCAAATTCCTGCTCTAACTTTGTGCCTTCCGGCACTTATTTTTGGTTATCCCTTGCAGACTTATTTATGGTATGCTTTGAGCCTACTCCCGTTGATTCTCCTTGGCTGATCATTGCCCTGCAAACCTCGCAACACAATCATCACGTGTGGTGTATTATGATGGATGATATATGGTCCATTCCACCTTATGTGCAGCTTCCTGGGTGTGCTTTGAACCTGCTTTCATAGACCAATACCAATTGTTTCTATTTGAATTCCTTCGTGCACAAATTCCTGTTGTGCCATGTTTTGGCTGTGCTTGTGGGCTTCTTGATTCCAATTTTCCATTATTCGTGTTTCCTCTATCCTAGTCGAATCCACAGCCTATCTTCAAAAGATTCCTTGTCTCCCAATCTTGTGACCACAACAATGCACAAGCTTGGGCCAATGTATTCCATCAGCATGACTACTTCCATTTCATATACCAGATGAAATGGTGTGTCCTATGTTGTGTTTATAGTTTTTCATGTAGGCCCACAATATGGCAAGAATCTTATCTTCCCAATCATTCCTCTACGCATTACAAATCTTTCAACATTGTTTCCACTATTTTTGGTGGCTTCCGCTTGTCCATTTTCTTGTGGGTGGTCTGTTGTATTCTTCTAATGTGCAATCATGAATTCCACCATGAGCACTTTGATCGTATTGTTTATGAAATGGTTCCCTTGGTCACTTATGAGCTTTTGTGGACATCCAAACCTTGTGATGATATATTCACAGAGGAACTTAGCTGCATCATTTGTTGGCAATTAGGTGTAGTTATTGCTTCTACTTGTTTTGTGAAATAATCAATCACAGTTAGGATGCACCTTACATTGGAACACTATGACAGTGGATTAATAGGCCCAATGAAATCAATTGCCCATTGCTCAAATGGTTGTGAAGCTATCCTATCCTATCCTATCCGTTGATTAAGGGGATTCCCATCTCTTTGATTTGGCTTTCCTATCCGTTGACAGACATCACAATGTTTTGACATCAGGTGTGTGTCTTGAAATAGGGTTGGCCACCGTATTCAACTCAACATCTTTTTCATAGTTAATTCTCTGTGAAGTGTCCTCCCACAACTCTTTCATGTGTTCCTCTTAGTATAGCTACGCGTTCATGCTCCAATGCCACTTTGTGTATTATATCATCTTTCCCTAATTTGTAAATGAATCCATTGATGATTGTGAAAGGTAGTTTCCCTTGTAACAAATTGATTATTTTCCTTCTCTATGTAATGATTTGGTAACACTCCATTCTGTAGGAACTAAGATATTCTTCCAATTGTTCTGGGACTGCAGTGATTCTAAATAAGTGGGCATCTAGAGAATTTTCATCTAGTTCCTCTAGATCTTCCCCTGTATTTATCCTACTCAAATGATCTGGTCCAACATGCTCCCTTCCTGGCTTGACACTGATTGTAAACTTGTATTCTTGAAACAACATTAGCCATCTAGATATCCTACCTCCCAACAAAGGTTTATTCACCAAGTACTTTAATGTCTAATGATTAGTGAAGAATTCGAATGGCATTCCGAGCAAGTAATGCCTAAACTTTTGGAGTGTGAAGACCATAGCCAACGATTCCCTTTCAGTTGTAGTATAATTCTTCTCCACATTAGAAAGCTTGCAACTCGCAAAAACAATAGGATGATCGAATCCTCCTCCTGGTTGTGCAAGTACTGCTCCTATAGCGGACCCAGATTCAATGTAAACTTGAAATACTTTACTCCAATCAAGCAATACAAATATAGGTGTAGTAACAAGCTTCTTTTTTAGCTATGTAAATGCATTTTGGCACTCCAAAGTCCATTTGAAAGTTTACTTCTTTAAGAAAAAGCTTCTCCATTGGTGTTGTGATGTTGGCGTACCCTCAGATGAAATTCTAGTAGTATCCTATATGTCCCAAGAAAAAGTGGACCTCAAATTGACTTGTGGGGTGTTTTAGGACCATGATTATTGTGATCTTCGCCTGATCTACCAAAATTCCACCTTTGCATACCACATGTCCCAGCATACCCTGAATGGAGTGAAAAAGAAGTCACTCTGCATCGTTCAAACATCAACCACAACTTTGACAAGTGTTCCTCAAAGAGAGAGAATACTGCCCAATCATACAAATAAACTTCCAAAAAGTCATGAATGAAATTCTTGAATGCAGTGACAACTACTCTTGAATACGTTGTTGGTGCATTTTTCAACCCAAACAGCATGACCCTATATGTAAATCATCCCCATTCTATTGTGAAAGTTGTCTTTGATTGATTTCCTACCGCAATTGGGATTTGGTGGTATCCACCGAACCTATCTGTAAATGAATATGCTACGTGTCTTGCAACTACTTCGAGAATTTCATCTATAAATTGCATTGGAAAAGGATCACTCACACGTGCATCATTCAATGCCCTATAGTCTCCACAAGTGTGGATTTCTCCAGTCTTCTTAGGTTGAGTTACCATAAGACTTACCGGATCTGATTTCACTACAAGGTAGATCAACCCAGCTTCTATCATCCTATCCAATCCAACCTTCGCAACAATTGAACAATTTCTGATATTTCGTGCTAAATCCATTAGTCCCCTATAGCTGTCATCTTAGGTGCTCTTGATGCACCTATGTCCTCCATCCTTTTTCCACCAGCTGATCATAGACTTTGTCCCTCCCTTTTCTGGGCATCTTGAAGCTTCTGTCTCTCCTTTTCTTCTATATTGAGATTGGCAATTGAGCATCTTCTTCGTTTGTTGTGATTTCCCTATCTAGGAGGGGCTCTATGCATTTTGGCTCGAACATGCCCTTTAGTTCCATATTCTCTTCACTCTCCAAGTCTACATGTTCTCCCTTGTTATCTCTCTACTCAATTACAAGGGTTCAATAGAATTTGATTGCTATTGCATGCTTGCTCAGGGTCTTAGGTTGCTACTACACACTCGGTCCATTGCATTCTAGCTAGATCCTTGAATTCTAGCCAGCCCCTCCGTGTCTATTCCCCATAACAAAGAAATGGTATATGTTCCTCCATCTTAAGCTCTTTGCATTCACCTAGTAAAACCCTTGTTGTTTTGATCTTCCCACTATTTTGCTGCCACATGCAATCATTAGAAGTCAATGAGGCATCATCCATTGTCAAAGAATTTTTACCTTCAAGTTGTATGTTGGGCTCCTCTTGTTCTTGTTTTCTGATTTCTTCCTTGACCTCTTGAGGTGTTGATGTATCCGTTACTTTTATTGGTTCTTTTTCTTCTTTCAAGAGAAACTCTTTTGGTTTTGGCTTCTTGGCATATTCTTGTGGTCTAGGGTTTAACCCTAGCATCTTCATCCATGCCTTGGGACCCATTGCCCTTAGTTCCTTTTGATATTCTTGCATAGCTTGCAACATCTCTTCCATGGCTTCCTGTGTTGTCTTCATCTTTCTATCACTGCCCTGCATGGAGAAGGAACTACAAACAACTCTAACCCCACAGCTGGCAAGGAAATTGCTCTGCCTCTTACCCTACAGGCTGGCAAGATTTGTGCTCTGATACCACTGTAATGTCCCCTTAGGGCACAAATAAGAGAAATCCGGATTTCCTAGGAAACCCTTAGGGCATAACTAATACAATTCTGGAAGTCCACACAAATCTTTATCCAAAATATAACAACCTGATTTATATTCAGAAACCCTTATCATAAAATACAGCAATCTGAAATTATATTTTATCTCATCAAATATTCACACACAAACATACCCAGAAGGTTCAAAACACTTAGAAACCCTCTTAGAACATTAAGGAGGTGAATAATAATTTTTCTGATCAAATTCTGAATTTATTTTTATTAATTCAGCAACTGAAATTGAAAGATAAATACAGCTGACTGTTTGGTACAAAATCTGATCAATAAAATGTTGGACATGATACCCTAGGGCAGAATTAGGGTTTGAGAAAACCCTAGCACCACAAACACTTCAGAAATCAACTGGAAATGCTCCCAAAGTGGTTCGCCCCACCTCCAAAGGAAGTCGCCCAGCTTGGAAAGTGCTCAAAACCACCCAAATAAATCACAAAAATTAGTGGCTGATCCACAAACACTGAAATTCTGATCTGCAATTGAAACCCTAGCTGAAAAACTGATCTTTTCCTCTAAAAATCTTGTATGAGCTCAAGTGTGATCTCCGTATGAAACCACCAAGGAGATATTGAGGGTTTTCATCCCCAAAATCTGATCACAATGAGGGTTTTCATCCTCAAGTGATGGATGCTAAGAGGGTTTCCATCCTCAATAGCTAAAAGTAGAAGCACAAGTGCTCAACTTCATAAAATCAAGATGATAGATAGATGATAGATGTCCACAAATGAACCCCTCCATCTTCTTTTATATCCTTCCCTTTCTTTTAATTTCTAATTAAGTGTCGGCCCACTTAAATTAGAAAAGTACTCTTATTAAAACATAAGTGGCCGACATAAAGTTACTTTTTGGCTCACTTAGTTTTAATCTTACCATGTTCCCCTTTCCTTCATCCCATTAGCCTGTGGGAAACAATAAAATAGGCTAAGGGTCTTCATTCTACTTTAATTTCAAAAAAGGGACATTACAGTCGTCTAGTGAGCTTATATCTAATTAGAGACAATATTAATGGTCATATTCCCATCATAAGCCTATTTCTTTCCCATTAATACTGAATAAAGGGACTCATTTGTCTTCATGTCAATTACTTCAATATCCTCTCTTAGGCTGAGATATCAACCCTAATTGCACTGTCTTCTAACCTACCAACTGATTCCCCTTGTCCATAGTTAGACTCAAAATTACAGGACTATATGCTAAAGTAAGCTTACTCGTTGCTTCCCATGTGGACCGTGCCATCATTTTGCACTTGATTTCATATCTTGCGAGGATGATATTCAACCACACATCTACATCCCACAGTTTCTTGGTTTCAACATACCATATCAGCTTATCAATGTGTTGAGAATCTCCTATTGCACTTTCCAAGAGAATTTTTAGCAAATTGGCTCCATTCTGAGAGAGATCCTCATTGCATAGTACACTGACTATCTTGAGCAGGTTTGTGAGGGCTGCAACGACTCCTTGCTTTATTATGCACATGATTTGGCAATATACATGTGTTTTGGTTTCCACGACATTTGGAGAACTCAAATCCCTATTTCGGATAGAATTCAACAATGCAATGGTTTCTTCTAGCAATGCATTTTCCCTCCTAGGGTCGGGTTACTTTTCTTCATGTGCTCTTCTTATTTGTGGTGCTGTCAGTATTTCCATGGGTCCTACCCCTTGCCCCTTCCTTTGCAACCTTGTCACCGCAGGTAAATTCACAGATTTCCTCAACAGCGCATTCACCATTGTGACATTGTGCAACTATTTGTCCTTTTCCTGTTTCTTCCTTCGTATTATGTTGCACAAGCACCCTACAATATGTGCAATACATTTCATTTCCCACTAACGATTTGTTGGGCAGTTATGCGCAATGTGGTTCAGTTCCCGCAAAGATAACAAATAATGGGTTGTCGTTGCAATCTGCGTCCTACCCTTTGCTCCTAATAGCCACCTTGATATCCTCCTTGAGCATTATATCCTCCTTGTCTCTACGGAGAACCCCAACCCTTGTTGATTCTAGTATCCTCCGTATGGCCTTGTAGGATACGGTGGGGTCCATTATGGCCATTTGTGGGGAGAGAAGTTCAACCCATCATGTTTTGTGAAGAATGAAAAGCCCAAGTTCATGAATGTTGGGGTGAGGGAGGAACCCATCCTACTGGAGACGCCATTTCCACATCTTGCATAGGTGATTGAGGTTGTAGAGAGGATTGTGCTCGAGCTTGAACCGCAATCACACTTCTGGCTACTTCATCTTGCAAATCCAACAATGGCCAGCAGTATTTGGATTCATGCATAATTGACTTGCAGCAGTTACTATACTTTGAGGTTGGCGAATATAGTGTTGAACTCGATGACACTTCATTGTAGGATGATCCCATACTCTACAAATCTCGTAGTATTCAACTCTGGCATCCATAACTACAAGAGGTTTGTTCCCATATATCTCAAGGCACTCGTGCCTATAATGTCCTTCCTCTCCACAATTTGAGCACCAAATACTAAGATGAGGTTTCTTTCCTTCTTGCAGTTCCTCAATCCTTCTCGTGACCACATCCAACTTAGTCTGTCTTGGAATTCGTGGATGATCCTTTTATGTAGTCTTTAATATTTTCTACTCGTATTGCACCCTCAATAGCTTGAGATTTTGTAGTGAACTTGATTTTGCAATGGCAAACCAGATCTTACGGTGCAGTCCCTCTACAAACCAAGCAACTTTGCTTACATCATCAAAGTTGTTCATTACATTGAAGAATCTTAGATCATACTCTAGTATAGATTCGTTGGGCCTCAGTTTGATTTCCTTCACATCTTGAATTGTCTGACCCACACATTTGCTTCTTTTAAATTCCACCACCATCCCAAACATTCATTAGAATCGCTTTTGTTAAATCCATTGTGTATATGAAATCCAAAGCCATCCCTTGCAAGGCTCTGATGAGCTCATATCTCTTAGTATCATCATTTGTGATCCCCTTAGCTCCCCATTTCATGTCACATGTCAACAAATAGTGTTCTGGATCTATAGTTCCATCCTACAAATGCAAAGTTACGTAAGGGCCGCAGACTGAGCCATTGTACTTCCCTAGTGTTCCACTACCCTCTAGTTGTTCATTGGCTGCTTCTAGAAGTCTTGCTAATTTGCGCAGAACCAGGAATATCGATTGCACAAGTACTTATTACTGTGTGATTATTTGCGCAATTAAAATTTCCTGCACAAGCACCAGTAGACAACTCTTCTGAGCAGAGGATGGAGTACTTGTGTTAGATCCTGCGGAGCTAGGAAACTAACTCTATACTTCTGGCTTACTGGGCTGTTATCAACTGAGTTACTAGTTGTCTAGTTGTTTGTTGGCTACTACAAGAAGCCTTGCTAGTTTTTACAAAACTAGGAATATTGATTGCGCTAGTTTTTACAAAACTAGGAATATTGATTGCACAAGTGCTTACTATAGTATGATTGTTTGCGTAATTAAAAATTTCCCAAACAAGCACCAGTAGACAGCTCTCCTGAGTCAGAGGATGAAGTACTTGAGCTAGAGCCTGCGGAGCTAGGGAAATTGATTCCATACTTAGGTCTTACTGAATTGTTATCAACTGAGTTACTAGTTGTTAGCTTACTTATCTCGGGAAGTACGTAATGAGCAATGGTTGTCTAATGTAGCCAAATTTTGTTCTACTCACGTAGTCTTCTATCTGAGCAACTGCCTAACTAGATTCAAGTACTCTTGTGCATTATAGGGTTCTCTTAGTCTTGTCTTTCTTTCCTCTAGTCCTCTCCCTTTCATAAGTTCTTCACAAATCTCAAACTTTTCCTCGTCAATCAAACAATTCCACTCACTCCCCAAAATAGCGTGGGGACGCACATACTAGAGAGAAGGAGAAAATTCTCAGTTTCAGCCTATATAGATCAAACATTGGACATCCATTGTGATATAAATTCTCAACTTCTTTGAAAGTTACTGTTTTGGATTGGGTCCATCTATCTTCTAGACTCAATTACTTACTAAAATTACTCCTACACAATTCTAACTCTCCTTCATCCACTTCATTTTCATCATTCACTTCATTCGCCTCATTTTCTTCATCTCCTTCCCACTCAAGGCCCCTTTCTTCGTGCGCATTTCTTTCTTCACTAACTCCCGTCAATCTCATCCTTCCCCTATCACCATTGGAGGTTTCTTGTTTCCTCCCTCATTCACTATATCTATTTTACCTCTACTCGCAACCATCTTTGAACATCCCACTCACGGAGCTTGTAGCTCCCAATTTGTTGCATTGTCTTGCTTCTCTTTGCACCTTATCCAATTTTCTCTTTTCCTTCTTTTGATCCTTCTCAGAGCTCTCTGAGGGCCTTCTTGATTATGGCCCTTTCCCCTTCATCTCCTCTCTTCGAGGACTACATACCCATGCGGCCTACCCAACTTCTCCATGTTGGGGGAACTGGCACCATGACCTTTTCCACCACCAACATTTTTATAAAAATAGGCAGCTTTCCAATGAACTTTCCTCTGATTCCTCTAACAAACCAGTCTTGCACAAATTCAAAAGACTAAAATTTTGAGCGGCAAATTCAGCTATATATCCGTCTATAGTTGTTTGTAGTCAGTAATCTATAGCTTAAGTCCACTAAATATCAAGTTTGCGCATTTGTCAAGCTTCTCCTCATTCCACATAAATTCTTCTCTGGCTCTGGTTCTGAAGCAGTAGTATTCCAATTTTGACAACCACGCAACTAATAGTTCTAAAAGCTCACACCAACAGATTTCATAGATGTCTTCATATGTATGCTCTTCTATTATTTTCTTTGCAAGGATTCTCGTCTCAACCACTTCATCTTTTGCAAAATGATTCATCTTCTCCTCTAACCATCTCTCCACATTTCTTTATTTGGGTACCATTTTAACATTTTCAGATCCCGGTAACAGAACCATTGTTAGCAATAGTCCCTCACTTTCCTCATCAAGACAAGCTAAGGTTGTAGTCTATGATTTTAAAGAGAGTATTCACTCTCTTTCAATTATTTTATTATAATTATGCGCATAGCAAGAAAATTGCTTAAACAACATTACATTTGCGCAATTAACCACCGAATAGAATTACAACAGAAATGCAAACATTCAAGCTAGAGAAAGCAAATTAAGACAATTATATTTCTTCTAATAACTGTGAAACCTTTTACACACCAAAACCAATGTTTCGCATATAGTTTCTTACATCCTTTATACAATTTCGGATGCCTTTTGGCTTTCTAATCGTTGCATTTCCTCTACACGTGCTCCAAGAGTTTTACATCTTCTCTTTTTGTCTTTTCTACTACATACATAAACTTTCAATAGTTGCAGACATGCTTCACAATTTACAAAATAATACAGAAGTCGGCCTTAGGCCTTGATAGCCCTCCAACACATGGCTGAGAAAGAATCCATCTCAAGACTTGGAAAAGAAGATGTAGTAAATTGTTGACTTGGAGAAGTCTAAAGGATAAAATAACCACTTGGATTATAAAAATAAAACATCTGAGTATCTGTTCTGTCAAAATCACCCAAAACTTGCATATAGACTTGAGACGCATGTTGCACTCAAATTGGATGTGATATGTTATTGACATGTCTTACATGGATTTGAAGTTGGGGTTTTGTCCTAAGACCCTTTTGATTTACAACTTGAACACAACATTGCCGACAATGGAGGTTTAGAATAAACCTCTCTATGTTATTGACAATGGAGGTTTAGAATCTGTTCTGTCAAAATCACCCAAAACTTGCATATAGACTTGAGACACATGTTGCACCCAAATTGGATGTGATATGGCATTGACATATCTTACATGGATTTGAAGTTGGGGTTTTGTCCTAAGACCCTTTTGATTTACAACTTGAACACAACATTGCCGACAATGGAGGTTTAGAATAAACCTCTATGTTATTGACAATGGAGGTTTAGAATCTGTTCTGTCAAAATCACCCAAAACTTGCATATAGACTTGAGACACATGTTGCACCCAAATTGGATGTGATATGTCATTGACATATCTTACATGGATTTGAAGTTGGGTTTTTGTCCTAAGACCCTTTTGATTTACAACTTGAACACAACATTGCCAACAATGGAGGTTTAGAATAAACCTTAGTTATAGGACTCTACAAAAATGAGGTGGTTTTGGGTCTGCAATATGGTTACACGGTGTGCACATATTGCTGTAAGTTCAACTGGTATCTCCACAAGGTTACTTCAAGATGTTGGAGGATTCTTCAGTTACAGTGCGCATCTCCTTGCTTCCTTACCTCGTTGGGCTCAGCAAAGGGAACTTGACAGAGTAGAGAGTAGAAAAATTACTTTTGCGTATGGTAGAGGTGCTTTTTTGTTTTCCAAGGTTAACACTCTTGCTGCTGCGGTATACAGTTTAATACTTGGAACAAGTTGTGGTTCCCCTTCCATGTGTTTTCCGTAGCTTGAGGACAGCATTCTTGCGCTGGGAGAAAACGGCCTCTCGTAAGAGGGAGATAAGTGATGTTAATATTTTGTATAGCAGTTTCTATTACACGCGTAATCCTCAATTTCCTTAAGAAAGTTTATACATTAAATTATTTCACAATTGAAAGATGGAGGGAAGATTTAATAGAGGTACCTGCAACTGGATAAGAAGTTTGGTGGTGGTTTGATCTGCGGATTTAACGGTGGCTTTAAGAGTGGATGTCATGGTCTTAAACTTAGAACGCACTACATCGCAGGCCGCTTTAGATAACCCTGGAACTTCATATGCTTCCACATTCTCGTTTAATATCAAGTACCTTCATTCACAATTCGCAATTCACAGTTACAATAATTTAGATCAAAGCATCGAGTTTGAGTTTTAGGAATACACATATGCATACTTCCAAATAAGAGGGATGAATTTAAGGGTGATTCCCAGCTTCTGAAAGTGTTGCCCCATCACCGCCTCCTCAAATACAGAATCAACGGGCGTGCCCATTTTCCTTCTTGACCAACCCTTCTCCCTCTGGCCTCAAATCAAAGAAATCCTTGCACCTCAAATCAAACAATTTTTCAATTAAATCATTCGAAATAGCTTCCCAATAGTGTGAATGGGCAGCATTACCATGCTTTTGCATAAAAGTGGAATGCCAATCTATTGGAAAGGAAGCATTGCTCACAGTGCGAATCTGCTTGCTTCCCTACCCAGTTGGGCTCGGCAAAGGGAAATTGATAGGATATCCTTTAGAAAACTTCCTTTCGCGTATGGTGGTTTCCAAGGTTAACGAACACGCTGCTGGTGTAGGGGGAAACGAGCCAATGACCCTGGTTACCAAAGTTTGGGCTCCCACTTAACTTTAATATATATCTTTTTAATAGATTAAAAAAATTAGAACTCAAATTTGGAAGGCTCTAACTACAATTTTCTTAAGCTGAATTTTGATGGTGCTCCAAAAAAAAATAATCCCGGATGGGTTGGTGCGAGTGGTATTTTCAGGAACTCTATTGGTCAACCCGTTATGGGCTTTGCGAAGCTTTTGGAAAGTGCTCCCCAACTTTGTCAAAGCCAAAGCTCTTTGGAGAGGGCTACAAATCACGAAATGAAATGGTTGGAATAAATTGTACATTGAGGGTGATTCACATATTATCGTCAATGCAATAAATAAAGGACAAATTAATCATTGGCAGCTGACTGGCATTGTGGACGATTGTCGAACCCTTATCGGGCCACTTCCAATTGTTCACATCTACCGAAGTGCCAACAAAGTGGCTGATAAACTTGCCAATTCTAGGGTGGATCTTAATGCTTGGCAGGGGACTCAAAATCTATTAATTCTACACCCTAATGATCCGAAAGGATTGGTGGGGGGTTTAATTGAAAAAGATGGCAATTATGTATATATAGCAAGTGTGGCAAGGAAGGGACAAAGACAACTATCATTCTATTTAAATATCATTCGTTTTGATGATTTTCCCACCTCCCGTGGGCATTAACTACCATAATTTTGCATGCCTTTGTCACACATGGCAATCACGTGTGAAGGGAATTATAAATCAAAAATTTCAGTTGCTTCGGTCATCTATAAGCCATGCTGCGAAATTGAGGTCTAGTTCACAAAGAAAATGGATAAAGGAAAAGGAATCGTTGGCCCTACCAAGTGCACTCAGAGGCAGCCTCGAGAGGGACACGACCATGAACATTGTGCAAGAGATGAATGATAGTCGATTCCCAAGTATTCGTTGGAGAATGGGCATGTCTTTTCTTCGGTTTGGTGAATGATTTGAATCTTAGGCAGCTGATCAATGTTGGGTGTCTTACGGATAAGGATACGGGGTTACGCCAAGGAGGCCCGTAAATTTTAGTAGAGCATGTTGATTAAAGGGGTGAAGGATCCATGACTTCTCGGTTGGATGTCTACTAATATTTTCAAGCTCAACTTTTAGCTAAATTTGGGAGACACTGCGGCTATGGAGGAGGTGGTGAGGTTAATGGGTGATCCCGGTGGTCTACGGCTCACCTGTATGCACTAAAAGTTGTCCAAATTATTGGAGTTCAAATGGTTTTGTTGGGCGCTAGCAATTCCTTTTCTATTCACGAGGATATTGATCAGATCAATCTTGACATTGGTGTTGGATTGGAGCAGATTTGGTCGCTCGTGAAGGCTCTTGCTCTGGAAAGTATCACTCAGGGAAAGAAATTGGACGCCATCTGCTCAATGTTGGGAATATAGACAAGCAAGTTTGAAGATTCAATGATGGTGAGACTCTACAGCAGCCCTAGTTATTGAAGAAGATGCTCGCAATCCTACGGAGCCTAAAATGGAAGTATCTAGCTCTTCGGAAGAAAAGAATTAAGTTGTTGCCTTCCTTTCTTAGTATATATATTATGTAATAGTTTGTTTTTTACTGCAACACCAATTTGGGTTGCTTTAACTTGATACTGGTACTTGTTTATCACTTTTTTTTATATTTTCAATATGGTTGGGCTTAAAGCCCTTTTTTGACTCATGAAAAAAAAAGTGCAGATTTTCTTTGTCCATTTAAATTGTGTGGAAAATATTTTTAAGGAATTTAAATAAGTACTTTTGAATACAAAGAAAATTAATATGAGCCCTTACTTGTGAATAAAATCACCCTTTTGGGACAGCTTATGTGTCACCATTTTATTGGTTGATTTGTAGATGTGACTTGTGTTATTGGCTACCTTTTTTCTAAATTTTAAGTGTGAAAATGATAAATGTTGACTTTGATTTTGACAACTAGTGGTATTATACTTCACATAACTACTCACAATCATTGGCTTATGTAGAGTCATTTGCTCATTTCTCCTATGTAGCTTAATACTTGAAACAAGTTATGGTTCCCTTTGTCATATGTTTTCCATAATTTAAGGACGACATTTTTATGTTACACAAAAATAACCTCTCATAAAAAGCAAGACGAGTGATGTTAATATTTTATATGGGTCGCCGCATGATTATATTATTATAAAATAGATTACAATAAAGCATGTGGTTGCAAAGAGTCATGGTTCAAAAATGTATCAAAAGGCGGGACAACAACAATCAAAACATTACATCAAAACCCGCCACCTCAACAACAAGGGTATGGACTGTGTATAGCATTTTCTATTACATGTGTAACCCTATGTTTCATTGAGAACGCTTATTTGTTATATTATTTCACAATTGAAAGATGGAGGGAAGATTTATTTACAATGGATAAGTTGTTTGGTGGTGGATTTGATGTGGCTTTAAGAGTGGATTCGTGGTCTTAAACTTTGAACCCACTACATCACAAGTTATTTTAGATAACCTCGAAACCCTATATGCTTCCACATTCTCGTTCAATACCAAGACAAATACAATTATTTAGATCAAAATATTGAGTTTGAGTTTTATGAATAAACATATGCATACTTCCATATAAGAGGGATGAATTTAAGGGTGATTCCCAACTACTAAAAGTATTTCCCCTTCACTACCTTTTCAAATATGGAATCAACAAGCATGCCTTTTTCGTTCTCGAACGACCCCTCTCCCTCTCGCTTCAAATCAAAGAAATCCTTGCACCTCAAATTAAATATTTTTCAATTAAGTCATTTGAAATGGATTCCGAGTAGAGTGGATGGGCAATATAACCATGTTTTTGCATAAAAGTAGAGACATAAATCCTTCAAATCATCAAATTATCATAGTCAATCCTCTCTTTGAAAAGTGTTTTGATATGTTGTTTTTTAAATTGGAGTAATGATAAAAAGCGGGATTAACACTTGGGGTAGAAGCATTTTGAAAGATCTAAGCACTCAATTATTGAACATTTAGTTGAAAAGACATAGGATAAAAAGGGTGTGTTTTGTATGTATTGTTGCTCTATAGACTTTAGGAAAGCATTTGATAAAGTGTAAGAAGAAAAGCTGTGGAGTAGAATGAAGGAAATAAGACCCCGGTGTACTATAGGGTGGAAGGCCGAGAAATTGTATGGATACGTTAGGGCTAAAAGCAAAAATGTAAGCAAGGTTGTCTAAAGTCTTTGTCAGTGATATAGGCATCAAACAAGGTTGCCCTCTATCACTAGTTTTATTTAGATTACACATTGTCAAACACAAAGATTGGATAAACAAATTTGGAGAAGAAGGGGTAGTCTTGGCCAAATATGTAGTGAATATCTTACTTTATGTCAATAATCTAATTTTAATAACAAAGACAATCCAAGAACTAAGGTACTACCTACGGGCTCTAGAGCTCTTGTATAAGGAAATAGGGATGCAATTGAATACCAATAAAACATATATTACGATGAGAAGGAAGAAGAAATAGCTCAACTTTCAATTTGAAGGAGAGTCTCTTGAAGTAGTGGTTGATTACAAGTATTTTGGCCTCAACTTTCTTAACAAACTCGATTACTGATAAATGTGGAATGAAAATAATTCAAGGGGGTTGGTGATCTCTTTATGCACTTTAGAACATATGCAAGAATGTTGAGTTATGGGATTGGAAGACTATTAGGGTCCTATTTGGGTTACTTGTGACATTGCTTGACATTATATGGTTGTGAATTATGGATTAGTGAAACGTCAAGCCAAAAATGGAGGTAAATAATAAAGATCCAAAAACACCCAATCACAAACAGTTTCTTAAGTAAGGCCTTAGTTTCTTATGAAACCATCTTTGCAAAGACATGAATTTTCTCTTTAAAGGAAACCACTATGACCAAGTTGATATGTTACTTGAAAAAAATAGAAAACATGAAGATTGACGAGTGGCCCAAGGCCGAATAGATGAAAACTTACATAGAAAAGAAGAAAACTTGGGTGAAACAAAAACACAAATGGATGAGAAGATACGACAATAGCCTAAACAAATGCCCAAACCTTAACAAAAAAAAAAAAGGTGAATGAAAAGTTTAGAATAGTAATATGTGAAGGAAAAAAATAAGTAGGAAATGATAACATTATATTACATAGTTTAACCCAACTTACGGGCATTACGAAAAAGCATATATTAGGGATAATATAAAGTGGAAGGAAAATATCCTTATTTCTTAGCTAAGGACTAGCTCTCATAGGCTCATATGCGAGACTAATAGATGGACAACACCTAAGGAATAATAGGCATAGAGGGTTTTTGATGTAGGAGCATCCTGGATAACAAGCAATCTCACATTGCCAAAAATACTAAGAATTAACATACATATTTTTGTAATGTTGCACCACTACTAAGTTTGTAGCACAAATAACCATTTCCTTACTTATTTTGTAGAAGTTGTCAAAGCATGTCCAAAGATGTGAAATATTATGAATTTCTTACAAGCTTAACCAAGCCACACAACACTACAAAAGGTATGCAAGATTACCCAAATCATATAACCCTACATATGTCGTGCAAGCTTTGATGAAGTTTGTGCAACACTATGAATATCACTTTGTCCTATTTAAAGCCACATAATACATGGATGTCATGTAGATCTTGCCAAATGTCGCGATACTCTATACAAGCCTTTGAACACTAAGAATGTTACATTCTTTCTGACGACTCCCATGAGCTTCAATGATGAGACTCTGTCGAAAAAAAGCATATGTCGACATCAATATAATTAGTAACTTGAGTACATTGAGAATAAAATTCTACATTACTATTTACACCCTAATTAAATCTATGTTATGGAAGTGCACAACAATAAAGAGGATGTAAGGGTTTGTAAGGATTATTCTGATCTAATTAATTTATAATTAACCATTCATAACTAGAATAACACATTAATACTTGTAACAATTAATAAATGATAAACAATAATACACAAGAGTAGAAGAAGGCCTAGTTGTACATATCATAATAGAGAAGATCCAAATGTGCAAACAGTGAAAAGAAAAATCGTATACTAGAGATGCTTCATCATGAGTTCTAGAATTGGAAACTATAGGACCATACAACTAGTGTATGACCACCTATACGGTCTTAGACCCTTCTACGGTTAGGATCTAAACTTCCTATGTGTTACACTCGCCTACATATTACCTTCATTATATGTCCTTCTTTCGCACAACCTCGATATAAATTATAATCACCTGTAACAAATGGAAACCCTAGAAACATGTAGAACCCTTCATCAAAGCACCAACAAACCAAAAGAAGAAATCATGTGTGTGTGGTGAGGTTGGACTACCCTTGGCAGCCAACCCTTAGATCTTGAACCAATCTAGGTGTTGAACTAAATGCCCTTGTGTAGGATCAAGCATCATGTATTTCTCCTAAGTGATTGTGTAAGTGTGAGTGTGATCTAAGTCAATCCCCTAGGGGTGCCCTTTTGTCTCTTGAAACCAAGATAGTGGGCTTACTGTATAGTATAAAATGTACCCAACATAGTATTAGTGTGATATGGTGTGCCTCGGCCCATGACAACCCTTTAATCCTTGAAACCCTTTCATAATGCTCGTAGTGACTTTGATATTTGCTAAGACATGGATATATGATCTTTGCATGTTTGAAAATGGAGGAATCCAGACTCTTTGACCTGGTTGAGTGCTTCGAATCTATAGTAGGGATTGCTCAAATTGATGTGTAGTTGATTTGGGTAGATTTACCTTTAGTGCTTTTGAAATGATATTTACACTTATAAGAGTGTAAGGAAGTTATAAAATGGCATTGACTTGCTTAAATAAAATTCCATGGATGAAATATTCTAATAAGGTTGACCCTAGGAAGATGAAATGACACAATTAAGATATTCAAATTGAAAACAAAGTGGGGAATGCAAAGGGGTGGTACCCTACAAGCCGGCCAAGATCGAACCCCATATTCCAACCAAAGTGTATGGTTTTTCGCAGGATCATGTGAGTGAAACATAAAGTTGTAGAATGATGTATAGGTCTTGTTCACTACTTTAATTAAATAATATTTCTTGAATTTATGACAAATCAAAGCGTAAAAATAAAAAAGTCACTTATGAGCTAGAGATACAAGTTGATTGGATTCTCGAATGTGAGTGTTTGTCTTAGAAAGGAGCATATCCAAACATGGCATAACAAATGGACAAGTTATCAAATTTTAGTGTAATTGAAAATTGCATGCTTAAAGGAAAACATACTTGAATGTGCACACACACTTTATCTTTTTTTTTTATAGTAGTTCTATGATTTTTGGTGTTGGCACGCTTCATGATGAAACCTACAACATAGAGTGTATTCAATGTATATGATAAAAACTAAATTATAACTCAAAATATAAATAATTCTTGTAACTTTGAACTTGTAAAATAAAGTAAAGGAGATACAAAACATGAAAGGAATACAAATGTTCATTTTGTGGAGGGAGGAGTTCTCATTCTTGTTATTCTCTTGGATATTTGGAATTGTTTTTGAGATGTCGGAGGATTGGGGGTGATTAGTCCCAATTTATGTTGAAGGAGAGACTAAAATTTTGAGTGTGATCCACCACTAGAGAGAGAGAGAGAGTAACCGAAGCACCCCTTTTGAGACTTTGTAAAAGAGAGAGGACATCCTATGAAGAACTTAGCGGCTTTGATACCTTCCACACTTTAGAATTTGGTGAGAGAAAAGGAAGGTCAACCTATGAATAACTTAGCCACTTGATACCTTCCACAAAACCCACTAACCACACAGCCTATGAGATAAATCCATGTCCATTTTTTTATTGTTGTAATTGTTGAGTAAGATATAACCATAAATATGAATGGATACACCATGACCTCATAAGGTGTTGTATTATGAGAGTGATTTTATATATTCTATAATATCATATGGGAGAAGGAGGCACGTGCCCCCAAACCTTGTTATTGTAATTGTGCCTAATTAGAGCATAAGAGAGAGAATGAAGTAATCATTCATGCCCTATACCATGCTTTATGAACTGAGTAATTTTATATGAAACTATAAGAGAAACATGTAGATAATATTTGGTAGAACATGAGAAAATTTAAAAATGTTGGGAACATGCCTCTATTGGAAGCATCCATCCTGGTCAAGACCCTACCACAATCATGAATGTATTGTATGTTTAGATCTCATTTGGATTTTACCACATTTTACTATATGTGTCTTTTTATGAGGACCTCTACCCTATAAAAATTTGTTCACATGTTTTTAATTTATTTATAGATGTGGAATGTATCTTGATGAATGCCCCATCTTTTGAGGCATGTGTGATAAACCATTCGAGCATGCAACTCAAAAGAGTAGATGTGTAACCATGTGTCATAAGTCTCATAATTTTTGTAAGATCGCGTAGAAGGCTATAATGGTGGTCAAAATTGGGAACTTGTACTCTGCAAAAATGGGTTGTGCATGGTGGAAACCATAGTGTGTAAAGAAAGCAACACAAAATTAACAATAATACATGTGTATAGAAGTAAGAACAATAATGAAAAATGTTAATCGTGTCATATTCTAGATTAATAATGTTATGAAACATCATAATATAAATTAATTGTCATCATATGTAAACAGTAGAAGTAGCCATAACATAGTAATAGAAATGTAGTAGTTTAGAGATAAGTAATTAATAGTATAAAGAAACATATAAACATAGTCACATGGGGCATAAAGCTACAAACATGGTACGCCCACGGTGTCACAAGAGGAGGCATAGTGTACCACATACATATAAACAAGTGAATACACACAAGATAGGCATGGATCTACAAACATGGGACACCCAATGATGTCACAAGACAAACACAACACTCACGTCATATAAAGTAAACAATCATAACATTATAAACAAAGCAATGCAATAATCAATAAAAATAATGAGTCAAAAAAATGTAGTAGTAAAACAAGGAAATATTTTATATAAGCAATTAGTGACAATAATGTATCAAGCAAGTATAGAAACAATGATAGTAAACACGAGAGATAATAAGATAGGTTAACAATGCACAAGACATATGTGTTAGTCTTGTTAGCTGAAAAATTAGCATAGACACTATGTATATAATCAAGTATGATGAGGAAATATAAAATCAGTATACTGAAACAAAAACACATATGTAGTTTAGGAGATGCCCCCAAAAAGTGGTATCAATGGGAAAGAACCAAGCCAACACTTCATCATCATGTGTTAACTTATGTGGGTCCTACATCACACTCAATATACCTCATGAACACATGTGTGTAAAGAGCATATAGAAAATATATACTATCCATCAAACCCATGTGACAAATAACATGTATAAAGTAAGAAACTAGCCAATCAAACCATAAACATGTCATGATTTTGTATTTTTGCAACTATGTGATTTTTTGTATTATGTGATTATTTGAATCTTTTTGAGTTATTTTGAAAATAGATATATATAGAAAGGGGGTGACACAAGAGGTACCCAATAAGGGCCTTATAAAGAGGAATAATGTACTCATTTGGTGGAGGCATATGGCTCACAACTATTGTGAGAGATGAAGGATACTCATGTATAATTTGTGTAGAAGCCATGGTATGTACTATAGGAGACCTATGGTGGGAGGACTTGTAATGAGTAGTATGCATAGAGGATGACATATTTATAGACCAAATATAAGGTCTCCTACAAGAAGTGTTAGGTGACCTAGTTTTGCTAAGTAGGAGGCCGAGGAGGTTATGAATTTCTAGGCATTATGTGTGATCTAAGAGACCTAGGCCTAGATGCACTAGAAGAGATGATCCTACTAGACATAACATGAAAAGTATAAGGTCGAGATGTAAATGTACTAGTACTAGAAGCATTTACCATAGGTACCGGGACTAGGTTGTTGTTGAGAGATAGGATACACGAATGGAACACCCTTAATTATGACTACTTGGTTATTGTGAATGAGCTTGACACATTAATGTAGTACAAACAAGATAGTTCTGAAGGTGACAAGCCAAGAGAAACCTATATTCATGTCACATAATCTAAGAGAATAGGCCATCAAGAATTGGATATCAAAGGTAGTAGATCCAACTTTGAGAGGGGAAACAATATGCCCTATGTGTGTCTTAGGATCGAGTATGATTTTCTTCTTAGAATATAAAAGAGAACATAATAACCTAAAAGTATACATACCATGTAGAGTAATGTTATCAATTAAAATACTATGCATAGGATGTTGACCAACAGAAACATGAATTTAAAGTGTATCGGAAACAAATATTTGTGTCATATAAGTGTCATTGAAAGTAATAACGAGGCTAAGTGGGGTTAGTAGTAACAATACCAATCATAACATTAAATGTTTACTCATAAGAAGGTGGAGGCGGTATAACTTTAGATAAGACCGTGCACCTCCAAAGTATATTTAGGAGCATTATGTTTAGGAACAGATCACATGAATACTTTTAACTTTGGATTATCATTTGACCAACACATTGATGGTAATCACAATGGGAATTTGTATGAAATATCTTACCATGAGGTGTGCTTATATCAACCTCAAGTAGTGGAGGAAGAGACAAGATTACACTCAAGTAATTGTTTGAGCATTGTTTGAGATGCATAAGGTAAATGAATGAATATTCATTGAGAAGGTCACAATTGTAGTTTTGAAGGTTGAGACACAACATTGACAGTTTTTTAGCTTCATATTCATCATCATTAGTATTATTATTAAAAGTAGCTTTTCCTTGAAACTTATTATTAGAAGTGCTAGGAATATTATCAACATATTTGAGCTTATTCATGCTTAGAAGTTTAGCTTCAAATTATTTCAAAGTGTGGCATAAATGATCACCCGAGTTGAATTTTTCATAGATAATTGATTCTTGTAAATGGACAAGAAGACTATATGTAAATAAATCTTGTAATTCAACATTGGACAAAATATTGTTTATCTTGGTAGGTGTGGTCTTATAATGTATAACATAATCATTGCTCGGCTCATAAGAGACTCATTACATTTTAGCCATTTAAACATAAGATACTTTTTCTTGAATGTTAATATAAATATGTGCAAAAAAATTGTTAGTAAAATAAGTGAATGTTTGTACATAATGCATGGGTAGATGGTAAAATCATTGTAGGGAAAAATATTTGAGACTTCGAGAAAATATCTTGGTAAGCAATGTGTCATTTGAATAATTGTCCAAGCAAACACCATGAACTATATGGAGGTGCTCTTTAGGATCACCCTTACCATATTAGATATGAATATTAGGAGCAACAAAACTGATAGGAAAAGGGTAGGAATCCACTTCAGGGACAAGTGATTTATAAAGCAATTGAGTAGAATTCATATTATTAGAGGAAAGAAATGTGTCATGTTGTAATTATAGAATTTGAGTTTAAAAGAATAAACAATGGATTCAAGAGCTTGCATGTTTGAAGAAGAAGCGTGTGAGACACCATGAATGTAAACGGGAGATGCAAAAATAGTAGTGGTCATTAATATATACATAAGAATGTTGTAAAGTGGGGGATTAGGTGCCCCTAATGAAATATGAACTATAGATGTATGCACACTAGATGAAAAAGGAAGATGTAGTCCAAAAGGGACCACTCATTAGATTCTTGATCACAAGAAAGTTTAGTAGAAGGAAGAATGTGGATAAGAGGCTCATTGTGATGATGATTGCCATAGAGTTGAGCACAAAAATTAGATACCAATACTTGTTCTTGGTATACTTAGTTGTCTTCATTAGGATAGTCATCAAAATAATGTTCAATAGTGATGTATATTTCATTCAAAGGCACCTCATGTGTAGTATGATCCAACACATGAGGAATTATAAAAACATTATGCGAGAGAATAAGCCATGAAGATATGTTTCTTATAAGTAAGAGAAGAAATATCGGTGTGCTCAATAGGTTGATTAATCTGATTTCTATGTCGAGTGGGCATAGAGAGATATCATAGGTAAATTGAATCCAATGACTCCATATGGCTACTAGGGTTTGAGAAATATATTTAATTTAAAATTTGGGCTCACCAAATGTTTACAACCTAATTAAATATATGTGATGGAAACAACAATAAAGAGGTAAGGGTTTGTAATAGGGGAATATTCTCGATCTAATTAATTTACAATTAGCCATTTATAATCAAAATAACACATTAATACATAAAATGATTGATAAATGATAAACAATAGCTCAAATACATGAGGAGAAGAATAATGATATGTATATATCATAATAGAGAAGATCCAGATATGTTGATAGTGGAAAAGGTAGATTAGAGACTAGAGATGCAAGATCGCACAACAACTCCATGACCTAGGCGGAGACATATTATCTGATCTAGGGTTATTTAGTCTCATATCTTTGGTAATTGGGATATAAAGCTTCCCGTGTGCTTCACTTTCATGGAAATGGCCTTTTTGTATGTCATTATTGCTCGCACAACCTCGAATGACCTATAATCACCTACAACAAAAATAAACCCTAGAAACCTAAAGTTCCCTTTATCAAAGCATTAACGAGCAACAAGGAGAAATCATGTGTGTGTGGTGAGGTTAGACTAATATTGGTGGTCAACCCTAGTTTTTGAACCAATCAAAGTGTTGCACTGCATGCCCTCGTGAAGGATCAAGCCTCATGTAGTTCTCTTATGTGTTTGTGAAAGTGTGAATGCAATCTAATATAACCAAGATAGTAGGTTAATTATATATATTAACACCAAGATAGTAGGCTAATTGTATAGTATAGAATGTACCTAGTGTGGTTGCGGTGTGATGTACTTGTGATCTATGACCTTTTCATGCTTAGAAATAGAGGAAGCTAGACTCTTTGACCTAGTTGAGTGCTTCAAATTCATAACATGGAATACTCTTATTGATTTTCAATTGATTTAGAAATATTTAGGAGACCCTTAAGTGCTTTTGGAATGATATTTGCAATAAGATCTTGTAAGAGTGCTAGGTGAGTTATAAAGTGACATTGACTTGCTTATATATCCTTTCATAGGTGAAATATTATAGTAAGTTAATGCCGAGAAAAACAAAATTATCAACCATATAACTAATTATGAAGAGAATGCAATCAATATCTTATCTCAAAGTATTTACATTGGAGGATCTTCTATCAAGCCTGTAATGGCTAAACCTTGTCAAAATTGCTCAATCTTGCCAAATAACACTAAAAAGGGCTTCACCAAGCCTATATTTGACTATACCCTACATATAAACCTCGACTACTATTAATACTACTACAATAATCCAATAGCTCATCATTCATCAAAATGACATGATACTTCTTTACTCTCACTTTGGTTATTACCTTTCTTGTTCTAGCTCCTTGCCCTAACATATACCTTATAGTTTGGCTTCACTAAGGTTTATCCAATCTCAACCCCTGATCACATACTCATAATATTGTTAGAAATAATTAATCAATTCATTCACAACTTTAAAGACTCACCATAACTCTCTTCTTTACGAGACCTGTCCTTTAGCTACTCTCTTCCATTAGTCCTTTGCTTCACTAACAACTCTAGATCTTGGCTTCTTGACCCCTCCAAATCATCTTTTCCTATCCCTACACTTACTCCAATGATCATACACTCATATCATAGTTATACCCAACATAAAAATGCATTCAAGAAATTCCAAATGCTTACCCAAACTCCTTTGTCCAAAACTACCTACTAAACCCTTAAGACAAGGTTGATGCTACAACCATGCATTCACACTTCCAAAGGTATTTGAGAAGGCTTTGAAGGTTTCATTAGATCACATTCACCTATCCTAACATGCCCTCAAAATATCAGGGTCCAATTCTTTACACAACTCTTATTATCTTCCTTTTGCAATTTTGCTCTCAAGTCTTCTTATAAGTCTAGGACAACATTCTGTTGCTAATATCTTCCTTTCCCCTCAATAATCAGGCTGAAACTTGACATTTTTTACCACCCATTATGAATATCCATGTGTCTAAAAATTTCAGGTGTTAACTCCCACTTTAGAGGGTACTTTCTTTGTAAAATGACCCTTCCTATTAGCCTTAAGACTGTCTCAAAACCTCCTTCCGGACTGGTAAGAATATCTTCACTTTTAACCACTTAAACCCAAACTTTATTTTTGTATATCCTAAAATACTCCCTTAGGATTATTTATACTATATTTCAGAGCTAAACTTAAAGATCTTGGCCTTCAATCATCAAGCCCTAACACTGTCCTTAGTTAGAGTTCCTAGAAACCCAAGAGGAAGACCTAAAATTTTGATCGAGAGGCATGTCTTATAGATGAAAAAAATATAATATTTCCAATAGCTCTTAAAGTCACATGAAAATTATCCTTTCACTCACTTTGCCACCGCCCGCCTATAGTATAGTTACACAGTCCTACACAAAGAATGCATTTTTTACTAACACAAAAGTAATCAATCCTCATTTTATAAGATATGGAATTTACACAACCTATGTTAAATATTATAATCACCAAAAAATTATTATTATGCCATTGTAGGGCTCCTTAGACACAATCATAGCCAAAAGTTGCTTCCAATCAAGAACAGGGTATTCAAAACCATGTTTTCTCAAGAATGTAAACTTTGCATGTATTAAATAGGCTACCACAACTCATGACAACCTTCACACACCATACCTTCACGTTATCTCCATCAATAAACTCATAGAAACCATAAAAAGAGAAGATAACTACAATTTATGCATGCATTATACAGTCCAAGCTTCCATTTATATGTCAAGACAGGGTAGAAGGACCTCAATCCACCTTCAATCTTTTATGCGACTTGAAGAGAATCCTTTAATTTCTTTATCTTAGAATTCAATGCCTTCTTAGATCCCTTTGGCAATAATCCATAACCATTACCAGAAAATACAGAAGCATTCAAACAAAAACAAGGTTACTATGCAAAATAGAGCTTTTCTATTAATCTCCACCATGATTCTACAAAATGTTATGTTTCATACCTTCACTCCTTCCTCCTACCATGAGGAATGACCTCAATAACTACCTCCCATTTGAATTTATCTCTTGCTTTTTCCCACATTACAACCCTAACCAACTCCTAATGACACAACATATAACCCTTCATATGCTATGAGGTATATTTTGCAATTTTTCAAAGCATTTATTGATTTTTACACTACTAAGACCTATAACATCATGCTTAGTCATTAACAAACACTCTAACAATCCTTACAAACTCATTATCACTCCATGAAAATCATACTCCCTAACCATCATTCTTTAATAATTTCAATTTCCCTTTTTGGAGGGAAATACAAAAGAAGGAGAATTCAAATATTTAAGCCTTATTACTTGCATGGGATAACTCACTTAAGATTTTTAAGAACTTAAGCACATTCCAAAAAATCCAAATTATGACAAGAAGGAGGATTGACAACATAGTGTTTCTCATTCCATGATGCTCCTACATCATAAGTCTAACCCTAGGAAGATGAAACAATGTAATTAAGATGTTAAAATTGAAGTTAGAGTCAAAGAATGTGAATGGGATGGACCATTTAGGTTGGCAAGACCGTACCCCACACCCAATCAACTTCATACGGTTTTGCGAAGGACTATGATATGAAACATAAAATTGTGGCATGATGTGCGAGGATTGATTACTACTTTAATTAAGTAATATTTCCTAAGTCAATGGCAAAGCATAGTATAAATATAAAACCCACACAAGAGATAGATACATAAGTTGACTATAATTTGAATGTGAGCATTTGTCTTAGAAAAGGATCATATCCAAACTTCACACTATAAAAGGAAAAACTACCAATTTTAGTGTCTACACCTACATAATCCTTGAAACACTAAAAGCAATGCCAAATGTCACATTCTTGATCCATCTATTTTGGTTAGGGACTAACATACTGATTCGATGGATCTTAATCAAACAAAGGGGGACTTATAGAGCCAATAAATGGCTCGAGAGACAACCAGAGGAATATTTTATGGGTGAACCTTTACTCGTTGAAGGTATAATGTTCTCCCATATTATTTTTTATGAACTTTATAAGCATAAGGGAGATAAAAAAATTGTAAAGCATCTTAATCTACGACATTAAGGTCATATTTCCAAGTTAAGGAATCAAGTGAACATCCTTTATAAATTTAACTAAGTGTGGTTTTGTAGAAGGTTCACAATGTGCGAAAGCTAATTATGGGTTTATGATTATAATCCTTAGAAGGATTGTTGTATAGTTTTGACATTATATTTTAATTGGAGTGTTGAGCTATTGTGCCAAATTATGTACTATTTCCTTACATTAATAGAGAACCATTATTTTTCTTGTCAATTTTTATACGAGATCTTGCTTCGATGAGGTATAACTCTAACAAGTGGTTACGTGGTACAAGATGTACTTTCACTTAAGAATCACGACCACGAATACATCAATTTGGTATCGAAAAAAAAGTATTTATAGGTCACACTAAAAAGATTGGTATAAACATCAATTTGACTTGTGTGTGTGACCTTAGGATTTTCTTCTTTCTATACTAGGGGTATAGTAAAAGTAGTTATAGACATCTACAAAATATGGGTTATTGGGTAGTGATTACACCCAAAATAATTATATAATTGTTGGTGGTTAATGTGGTTCTTATTTATCCATAGGATTAGGGGCTAGAAACATGTAATACATTCAAATTAATTAACAAACATTAATGCATAAATTGGAATATATTGTTACGATCAATTTGCAAGATAGAATATTGGAAACAATTGCTAAGAAGGTGAAAACACAAGAAAGAGAGTGAGATTAGATGATTATAGAATTTGAAAGCTGATTTGGCAATGTTGTACAATGATACATGATGAAAATGATCTACAAGAGCATGATGGAAATGATCTACAAGTGCTTCATCTCAAGATTCTAGAAGTGCAAGTGAGCAAATATGCTTATTGTCAGATGAGCACAAATCCATTTGGTGGTTCTATAATTGTTTGGAATTTTCATAAAGAGAGATCTTGTATTCTTATAAATTCATGTATTTGTAAAAACCTCAAAAATACTCTTTTCTATAAAAACCTAAGTGTTGCACATGTGCAAAACTCCCCACATGATGCGAAATAGCTTTAAAACCTAACCACAAGTAGGAGACCCTATGAAAATATCAACGGTTGGGTTAAGGTGGAATTTTTACACAACCTACATTCACAATGCTTTGAAGAGGCCTCAAAATGCACAACATTCTCCACCTAACATGTGATATCTATATAGATACAACTAGCTTCAATAATCTGATCACTTGATAATATAACAATGGTTTTGCATGTTTAGATTGACTTAGCATCGTTGGTATCCAACTTAGGAAGTGTGACTATATAACCTATTCAAGTGTTCTTTAAACCTATGTAGGGGCTACTCCTAAAGTGTATTGCTAATTTTTAGGAATTCAAGAGATATTTGAGTGCTTTAGGAAAGATATTTACAATAACTGCTCTTGAAAGTTCCAGTGAGTAAATTAGTGCATTTAACATGCATATATAGGGGTTTGTAGGTGTAATTTGGTATTATAAAAAACCCACGAGGAAAGTATCAACCCATAAAAGATATCAGATTGGTCAATTTACCATTGGTTGCCTAGGGATGAAACCCTAGTTTCAGTCCAAATTGTTTGGTGGTATTATACGAAAAGGGAGCGAGGTAGTGGAAACTTCTAGGCGGGACACATAGGAGTGATTATCTAATGTGGACTAATGAAAGTAATATTGTGGACCTGGCTAAGCATTGTTATTAAGGAAATTAAGTCATGCATACTAAGGATAAGCAATTAATCTCAAGGTGTATACACAATTCATGATTCAGGAATAAAGTTAATGCCATCATTGTTAAATGATAATTTCCAAATTTAGGTGTATATATTTTCCCCCCCTTTAATTATGAAATGAAATTTCATGGTTGAATGAAAAGGTACGTGAGTGTATAAACACACTTTATCTTCATTTGAGGTTCTTGATTCACTTATTTTTTATACGATCTCTATAGTGAAAATTGCAACATGTAGTGTAGTCATTGTACATTAAAATAAGTGAATTTTAACTCATATTTGAGAATCTGATTAAAACATTGTAAATTGAAATTGAAACTTGTAAATTTGTAAAAATAAAAATGAGGAAGGATTACACACATTTGTCTTTTTAAAGGATAAGCTCATTGATGGTGTGCTTGGAGATATGGACTAAAACTAAACCGTTAGAGGATTAGGGGTGATCAACCTCTAATTCAGCGATGGAGATGTCAAATCCCAAAGAAATTGATTTTCCTTGACCCAATACCAAAATAAGGGTGTTACATGGATTCTTGGCCACCCCAATAACCTTTTAAAATAAGGAGGGGTGTTATAGGTATTTCAAGTTACCCCAAAACACTCCCTAAAAGTGTGAGAAGAAGGCTATCACAAGGATTTATGGTCACCCTAAAAGATTCTTCCCTTATACCACATAACTATAGATGAATTTAGGCTTAAATGTGTTAAATAGTGCAAAGTTGAAAGGGAATGAAGTATACTCATACCCCCACCATGTGACATCTAATGTGTATCAAGTATGCAAAACTAAAATATAGAATAATGAGGAGGCTCATGCCCTTATTCCATATAGTGTAAATATTCTTTAGATGCATAAATACAAAAGGGAATGAAGTGATCATGCCCTCACATTATATAGCCGAATAGAGGAAAAAAATCCTGGATTGTGCCAACTAACCTTGAATTTGTATTAAAAACTTGAATATATATGATCCATAATGTTGAATCTATCAATAGAAAATTTTCCTAGGAAAAAACTATCCATTTTGGAAAACAACATCTACAAATTCCATCCCCTATTAAATAGTTTTGCACATATGTAAATTCTAAAATTGTTCTATATCTATTTTCATTTTTGTGTTTCGTATTCTATTCCATTTTGTTTTGAGTTTCGTATCATATATGATGCCTAAATTATATGGATTTCCATGACCCCTTGAGTTCCCCCTCTTTTGAGGTGAGTGAGATGTATAAATATATTGCTTGGCTCAAATTAAATGATGTGTGTCCATGTCGGATGTAGCAGATAATAAACATTGTGTTGAGTTTTGGAGCTTAATTGATTCACATTAACATGCTTTATTAACTTCTTTGGAATACACGATGGCGGTGTCGGTTGGCTAACCGACATTAGTCCCCTAGCGACCAGTATCGGTCAAGGCAAGGAGGAACCGACATCAGTTAGGGTAACCGACATCGGTTACATGTGTGTGATTATTTTATTTAACTCACGAGAATTAGATCTAACCTTTGATATAAAGTTGATCTAATGGTTGTAATAACATAGCTAAGTTTCCCTAAGTTTTATATGGTTATATAAGCTAGAAAACTAGGGTTAGATGATAATAAGGGAGAATTGTAAGAAGGAATTATTGGAGAGAGAAAAGAGAAGCTTGTGAGGAAGAAAGTACTGTACATCCAGGAGGTGTGGAAGATTACATATCTTCATTGTATATTCTCTCTACAAAGCTTTGAATAATAAGATTGGTTGTTTCTTGGTGGACGTAGCCCACATTGGGTGAACCACATTATATCTTGTGTATTGTTCTTCTGGTTTATTTTTACTTTTATTATTTGTATGCTTAGATTTGAATAATATATCTATACAACTAGTGTGATTAACCCCAACAACTGGTATCGATTTTTTTTTGTTTGAGGGTTTTGTGTGTTGACATATTTACTCATAGAGGGATTTCTGATTGAGTGGGAGCTACAACAATGGCAGAAGATAGTAAATACAAAGTTGAGAAATTTGACCGTAATTATTAGCTATGGAAGATGCAGGTGGAAGATTATCTGTATCAGAAAGATCTATACTTACCATTGGATGAGAAGGCAAGACCTATAAAGATGACTGATGAAGAATGGAAAATTCTTGACAGAAAGGCTTTGGGATCTATAAGATTGAGCTTGACAGCATCTATGGCTTCGAATATTACCGAAGCAACAACCACAATAGAGTTGATGAAATCTTTAGCTAATTTATATGAAAAACCTAGTGCTTCAAATAAAGTTTATTTGATGAATAAATTATTTAATTCTAAGATGCAAGAAGGTGAATTTGCATCAAGTCATTTGAATTATTTATGGTTTATTGTAAATAAATTAAAATAAGTGAATATTTTGTTTGATGATGAAGTGAAAGCACTTTTATTTCTATGCTCTTTGCTAGATAGTTGGGATAACTTGGTAATGGTTGTTAGTAATACATCTGCTACTAATATTTTAAAGTTTGATGATGTGGTTAGTATAATCTTGAATGAAGAAATACACAGGAAAAATATAGGAGAATTATCATATGGTAATGCTTTGAATGTAGAAAGTAGGGGAAGGTAGAAGGAGAGATCTAAGAGCAAGAATAATGAGAAATAAAAGTCTAAGAATGACATATCTAAATCTAGAGGTAAAGGAATAACCTCTTTGGAATTGTGGAAAGAAAGGACATGCAAAGAAGGATTGTTGGTTCAAGGAAAACAAAGAGAATGTACCAAAGAAAGGTAAAGAGGTAAACATTACTACATCTGAGGTAATGCAAGATGCCCTTATTCTCTCCTTGGATAATAAAATTGAATCATGGGTTTTAGATTCAAGAGCTTCTTTCCATGCTACCCCTAATAAGGGTTATTTCATAAATTGTGTCTAGGGTAATTTTGGTCATGTTTATTTAGGAGATGATGAGCCATGCAATATTATTGGTAAAGGAGAAGTTCATCTAAATTCATAGAATGAAAATACATGGATATTGAAAGATGTGATGCATGTGCCAAGCCTCGGGAGAAATCTAATTTTTGCAGGTCAACTAGGTGAATCTAGTTGCATGTACACATTCACAACCAACTCTTATAAGGTTACCAAGGGATCTCTTGTTGTAGTGTTATTTAAGAGGCAAGAAGGTAGGAACATTGTATTTCTCTACTGTATTACTGATTCCTTTTCTATGATATCTACTTGATTCATATATTATGTGACTTTCATTGATGATGCCACAAGAAAGGTATGTGTTTATTGTATTAAACATAAATTTGATATTTTGAGACTTTTAAAAGATGGAAAACCCTTATAGAAAATGAATCAAATTCAAATTTAAAATGCCTTAGATATGAAAATGGTGGTGAGTACTGCAACAAGGCTTTCAATGATTATTGTTCAGTAAATGGAATATGCAGAGAAAGAATGGTTCCTAGAACACCACATGAGAATGATGTTTCTGAAAGAATGAATAGGAAAATCATGGAACATGCAAGAAGCATGAGGATACATGTTGGATTACCCTTGCAGTTTTGGGAAAAAGCAGTAGACACGACAATTTATTTAATTAATCGTGGGCCTTCAAGTGCACTGGATGGTGGAATACCAAAAGAAGCTTAGACTGGAAAAGAGGTAGATCTTTATTTTCTTAGAGTATTTGGTTCAAAAGATTTTGTGCATGTTGATAAATAAAATAGAAATAAGTTGGATGCTAAATCCAAAAGTTGTACTTTCATTAGTTATGACTCTGGTGATTTCGGATTCCGTTTTGGGATTTAGAAGATTCTAATATTGTTAGGAGTCGTGACATTAAATGGAATGAAAAGAGAATGTACAGGGATCAAGTTTTGGTACCCAAAGATGAACTAGTAGAAGAGTTTGTGGATGAAAATGCATTCTCAGATTTAAAAGTGACACCTACATGTCTACCACGAATAACAGTGTCGATTGACACCAGATTGGCGTCGATCGCTTAAACCGATGTCGATTCAAAAAGAGCCGACTAACGTTGGCTATAAGAGACCAACGTTAGTTAGTTGAACCAACGTCGCTTCGCCATGGTGATTGGTGTCGGTCACTATCTGAGATTGATACAAATTTGTAGAATGAGCAAAATGAGCCTCAACACCCCAAATCTCAGTTAGAAGGTCACAAAGGGTAAGTAGACCTCTAGAAATATTTTCACCTTCCTTATCTTATTTATTATTGACTGATAGTAGTGAACCAGATATTTTTGAAGAAGCAATGCAGGATGAGACCTACGTGAAGTGGGAGCATGGCATGGATGAGGAAGTGGACTCCTTGAAACAAAACCAGACTTAGGATTTGGTTAAGTTCTTAAGAGGTAAAAGAACATTGCAAAAGAAATGAGTTTATAGGATCAAGGAAGAAGAGGGTGGATATAAAATATACAAGGCAACGCTTGTGGTAAAAGGATTTGCATAGAAATCAAGTATTGATTTTGGTGAGATATTTTCTCTTGTAGTTAAAATTACTTCCATTCGTACTATTCTAAGTTTAGTTGCAGTAGAATATTTACATTTAGAACAACTTGATGTTAAGATGACTTTCCTTTACGGTGATTTGGAGGAAGAGATATATATGCAGTAGTCGCTTGGGTATGAAGTCAAGGGTAAGGAGAAACTTGTGTACAGGTTGAAAAAGAGCTTGTATGGTCTCAAGCAAGCTCCAAGGCAATGATATATGAGGTTTGATAGTTTTATGCATGAGCATGGTTATATGAGATGTGAATTTGACCATTGTATTTATTTCAAGAAGCTTGGAAATGAGAGCTATATTATTTTGTTACTATATGTGGATGATATGCTTATTACAAGATCTAGTATGTAGGACATTGGCGAGCTTAAAGAAAAATTAGCTCACACATTTGCAATGAAGGATTTAGGAGCTGCAAAGAAAATCCTTGACATGCAAATACATAGAGACAAGAAGAACAAGAAATTATATTTGTCTTAGGAAGCTTATATCAATAAGGTGTTGGAAAGATTTAATATGCAGAATTCAAAACCTGTAAGTACACCTATGGATGGGCACTTTAAATTGAGCAAAGATCAGTGTCTTACATCACATGAGGAGGTCAAGTACATGTCACGAGTTCCATATGCTTTAATAGTTGGAAGTCTCATGTATGTTATGGTTTGTACTAGACCAAACATTTCACAAGTAGTGGGAGTTGTGAGAAGATTTATGGCCATTCCAAGTAAAAATAATTGGAAAGCATTCTAATGGATTCTCGGGTACTTGAGAGGGACATGTGACATGCGGTTATACTATGGAGGGTCAAATATTATTTTATGCGGCTATGTTGATTCAGATATGGCTAGTGATTTGGATGATAGGAGAAGCACCACTATATGTTTTCACAAGAGGTGGGGCGGCTATTAACTAGATTTGGAGACTACAAAAGTTGTGGCTTTGTCTACTACTGAGAGAGGTGAGTATATTGTAGCTACGAGAGGCTAGCAAAGATATGATATGGATGAGTAAGCTCATGGGAGATTTGGGAAAGGAGCAAGAGGATTATAGATTGTAGAGTGATAGTCAAAGTGTGATTCATCTGGTAAAGAACTCAACGTTTCATTTAAGAACGAAACACGTTCGGTTGTGGTGTCCTCGATTTCACCCTGAAATGCAGGACTACCCTATTTAAAAAAATTGTACTTTTAAAATAATGGGTTGTTTTGTGTTTTTATTTCTAGAAAGTTTCTATAATGTGTCAAGATATTCCTAAGGAGCCATATAAGCCATTTTCGACAAATACCCAGATGCCCAAAATTGTTTTATTCTGTCAGCTGGGGTTTGCTGCTGGGAAATTTGTATTTAATTATTTTGAGCCCCGTTTGAGGATATGTATGCTCGATTTAACCTTGTTGTGATCGTACATGTCAATATTCCCATATACCAGTAGGGTTTTAACCAGGAATGAATTCGGGCTTTATTTGTGACTTCTGGCAACATTTTGTGTTTTTGGTGTTTTCCCATTTCGTTTTCTATGAAATTTCTCTAGATCAATTCCTTTGCGGTTTGGCCTGATTCTTTTCCTAGAGTATCTAGAGATCACATATGTACATTGTGCCAGAAGGAATTTTCCATTGGAGGTCTGGTTCTCTTGGAAAAGATGAAGTCGTGCACAAAAAAACTTTTTCTGGGCTAGCCGCATTTTTGGAAAAAGAGGGTTTGAAGTGAATCATGAGATTTTTGGAAGCAACAGGCAGGTGGGATTTTTATATGCACAAAGAAGGTACTTTTCCCATGAAAGTAATGCCACTTAAGTCACAATGGGAAAATCAGAGGCAATAGGCAGGCGGGAATTTCTTACCTGCATTACAGGGTAAAAATTCCCATTGTGGAATAAAAGAAAAATCACTTAAGGCATTGATGGGATTTTGTTACCTGCCTTACAGGGTAAATAATCCCATTATGAAAGTCAAACAGCTTAAGTGGATCATGGAATTTTGGAGCTGCGGTGCAGGGTGAATAATCCCATTGTTAATTGACTTTTAAAAATAGAAATTGCTTGTGCCAAAAAGTGCGACCCCTTTTAGGAAGGAAGGGCAGCTTTAAATTCATTAAATTAATTTATTTCTTCTCCAATTTTTTGGCGTCGAGGCATGTTGAAAAGTCAACAAAGGGAAAGTGGATAAAGGAAATTGGAATTAGAAGTTCTAAAATTAAATAAATATTATTTATTTAATGCAGCCCCTTCATGTCAAAAAGTGCGCCCCATTTGGGAGAGGAATAATACTTTTTAAGTATTAATTGATTTAATTAATTCCTATTTTCAGTGGCTGAGGTCAAAGCATATTGTGAGGCTTAAGTTAACTGGAAGTAGAGAGCTAAAATTAAATAAATTTAATTTATTTAATGGCAGCCATGAACATGCACAAAATAGGCGCCCCATTTGAAGAGAAGAGCTTATTAATTAATTAATTAATTGCCAGGAATATGAGAGGCATTAATTAATTATAGAATTATGAGGGTTATATAAGCAAAGGTTGCCATAAGGATGAATTAATTAATTCAATAGCAAAGAAGTGCAGCCCAGACAAAAAGTGCGCCCCATTTGAAGAGGAATTTTGCTCAAAAGAAGGTGTAATTAATGTTGGAAGCTTCCAAATTTGGCACCTAGGTTTGAAGGAGCTTGATTTGTGTCTGAATAATTATCTGCATAAGTGATACAGGAGCTCAGGTCAAGTTGGTAAAATTCATGCTTGCTTTGCATGCAAATAAAACATCAAATTTTGGGGCAGGCTTGATATATGCAGATTTTTATGATTAAAATCCATTGTTCATGTTCCGGTTGCCATCTTTGTCTGAATTAATTGCAGGAATTCATTACAAGTGCTTTTATAAGAGAAAGGAGCTTAAATCAATGTCAATACATTGAACATATCCTTCGAATCGAAGAATTATCCAGATCTGCACGGTTGTGAAGAATTAGGCCGAATAAAGAGAAAAAGAATTGTTCGAGACAAAGATAGATATCTGACCATGACAAAGAGGGATGAAAAATAAAGCACAATAGAGTCATGCATCACTTCTAAGTTTGCGAGACATTGGAGACACATATCTAGGTCGGAACCTCTTTCCAAATTGATTGTGAGATCGAGCATTTTCATTGGAGACAAAGGAGCAGATTTTTGGAGAACTTTGTGTCACGATGCATTTTGTTTCTAGCTTTTTATCTCATATCTTCTAATAAACTTTGTATTATTTTAGATCTAGATCTAGAGTTACCTTTGCTTATAATTATGTGTGTTGATATCTATTGGTTTTCTTCTATTTGCATGTGATCAACTCTGTTATCTATTGATTGGGTTGCACATCTTCCCTATGTTTTATTATTTCCTTCTTCTTTAAATATTTCCTTTCTTTAACATCTGCTTACTTGTTGTAAAACTATATAACTATGGTTCATGAGCTGCATGGTTAAAGTAAAACCCCCCATATAGATACTAGCATATTTTATTGACAAATCGACACGGGAGCCTCACTTAGAGTAAATGAGGAGATTTATCTCATGACTACCTAGTTTTCACTATGCAGAAAATCTAGCAACAACAAGTTGAGATATCACTTCATACAACAGGTGTTGGAGGATGGGCAACTAAAATTGGAGAAAATTCATACAAATAAGAACCCTACGGATATGCTAACGAATCCGTTGGAAAAGGAGAATTTGGAGCTACACTCCACTTCTATTGGTCTTCAAGTTTGAGACTTGAAGAGGGAGAAATAGGCCAAGGAAAGGATCCAAGAATGGATTTGTATAGTACAGTGCAACAATTTATCTCCAAGTGGGAGATTGTTGAGTTGTGGAGCTTAATTACTTCACATTAGCATGCTTTATTAAATTTCTGGAATACAGATGAACCGATGTCATTGGTGATCAACGTTAGTCACTTGGTGATCGATATTGGTCAAGCGCAAGGAGGAGCGAGCATCATCGGTTTCTGTGTATGATTGTTTTATCTAACTCACAAGAATTAGATCTAACCTTTGATATAAAGTTGATCTAATGGTTGTAATAACATATCTAAGTTACCCTAAGTTTGTATATGATTATATAAGCTAGAAAACTAGGGTTAGATGATAATAAGGGAGAATTGTAAGAAGGAATTCTTGGAGAGAGAAAAAGAGAAGCTTATGAAGAAGAAAGTACTGTACATCCAAGAGGTGTGGAAGATTGTAGATATTCATTGTATATTCTCTACAAAGCTTTGAATAATAAGATTGGATGTTTTTGCTTTGGACATAGCCTACACTAGGTGAGCCTTGTTATATCTTGTATATTTTTCTTTTGGTTTATTTCCGCTTTTATTGTTTGTATGCTTAGATATAAATAATATATTTGTACAACTGGTGTGATTAAACACGTTGGATCACATTGAAGGATAGTTGTAGGTGTGTATTATAGAGATCATGTTCTTGTAAAAGAGTACATGATAGGAACCATGCCACTAATAGATAGAAAACAAAGCACACTAGAAAATGACTACAAATGGAAATAAGCATACAAGTAACCAAGAATAGAGGCAAATACACTTGCAAGTATAGGAGCATGGAAACAAATGGGTACATAAGGAATGCCACATATGTTATTCATAGTAAAGACAAAGTGCCACATATAAGAGACACAAGAGTGTCACAGACACAAGTATAAGAAAAGGAAACAAAGGTCACAAACGAGGGCCATCAAAGTGTTACTCACACAAGCATAACAAAGGCCATAGGCTACACATTCGAAAACAAGCATATAATAAGAGTAAGTAAATGCAATAGTAGATAATATCCTAAAGGCACATAGAGAAAGAGATCTTTAGATCGTATAAAAAAGTATGTTAGTTATATTAGTTTAAATAAATAGTATAAATCATGATATATAAAATGAGCACAATGAGAGTGTGAAATAGTAATATGTGATAAAATAATATCACCTAATAGTGTAAGAGATGCCCTGGATGTTGGTAGTTCTTAGGTAAGAGGAGAGATCAAACATCTAAGCATTGTATAGTACTACATATGTATTACATCATGCTCAAACACCTCATGCACACACACGTGTAAATATTATATAATATGTTATCTATCAAACCATATGATAAATAACATGTGTGAAGTAAAAAATTAACAAATAAAGTTGTATACAGATCCTAATTTTGTATGTTGATAATATTTGAATGTTTTTGTGCTTATGAGATTATTTGAACGTTTTTTCATTGTTAAAATATATGTGTAAAATCAAGAGTTATACTATCATAGGATTAGGAGGGTAAGGAGGGAAACCCAAAGGTGGAATAGGTTTGGGTCTTGAAATCACATTTTGCACTATAAGTGTTGGATGTATATATTTGAGCTCAAGATGTAGGAATAACATGCGTAAGAGGTATAACAAAAGTAATTATACTAATCAAAGATTCAAGTGGATGATCATATGTATCATTATTGGATTATCAAGAGAGGGAACAAGAAGAGAAGGATCTATAAGATCAAAAATAAGAATAAAAGCTAAAGAGAGGTAAAAAGGGCATGCACCAATGCAAAAATATACAACCTATGACAATTATGGTTTGAGCAAGACTAAATATTTAATCAACAAGCATGTTCACCAAATTATTACACCCTAAATAAACAAATAATTTTTGGGTGCTAATGTGGTTCTTGTTTAATCATAGGATTATGTGTTATCAATGGGTAATATATTCAAATTAATTAACAAACATTAATGCATAAATCGTAATATAATATTATTAGCAATTTGCAAGATAAAATATTGTAAACAATTTCGTGAAGGTGAAAAAACAAGAAAGAGGGTGAAATTAACTAATTACAAACTTAGGATCTAATTTGGCAGAGTGTATGTTTGTGCATGATATAAATAATATCTACAAGCATTCTATCTCACGAGTTTTGAAAGTGCGAATTGGTTAGATATAAAAATATTGGATGAGTACAAAATCATTTGGAAATTTTCTACTTGTTTAGAGTTTTGTATAGAGAGCTCTTCGATTCCTATAAATTCTTATGCATATATGAACCTAGAAAATATTCTCACTCTGAAACCCTAGGTGTTGTACATCGGTGAAACCCTCTCTATGGTGTGAAATATCTTCGAACCCTAACCACATGTATGAGGTCATGTAAAAAGGTTGATGGTTTATTTGAAATGCAATATGTACATTGCCTACATTAGTAATACTCTTAAGAGGCCTCAGACCACATACGATCCTTCACCTAGCATGTGATATCTACATGGATGTAACTAGCTTTACAAATTTGATCAATTGATAATGAAATAATGATTTTGCATGCTTGGCTTGACTTGGGTTTGTTGGTATCTATTTTATGAAGCATAACTCTAAAATCTAGTCGAGTTTACTTTAAATTTGTGTAGGGACCAATCCTAGAGCGTGTTGTTGATTCAATGAATTTAGGAGAGATTGAAGTGCTTAAGGAAAGATATTTTCAATAAGTTCTCTTAAAAGTGCTATGTGATTGCCAAGTGAGTAAATAAATGCATTTGACTTACTTATATAGGGGTTCATAGGTATAATTTCAAATTAAGGCCAACCCATGAAGAAAACAACGACCCATAAAAGATACCAAATTGAGAAATTGACCGTTGGGTGGCTAGGGATAAAACTACAAGTTTTACACCAAAATTGGTCAACACTTTGGTCCCTATATGAAGGTCTTGTATGAAAATGGAGTAAGATGTTAGAAAATTTTGGACATGTGTAACAACCTAAATTTTGTAACCCAAATTAGTAGTATTTTTTTTTCTAACAACAAATAGACATTCCTCTGCATATATAAATTAGATAAATAGCTAAAGCTAGTTAACACAACAATTCATATTATACTAACAACAAGTAGACATTCCTCTACATATTTAAATAAGGTAACTAGCTAAAGCTAGTTTATGCAACATGTCATAATAAATTAATCCATCCTATAACATAGTGATAAACCTTGTGCAACTGTAAGGGTTAGTTATCCCTGATCTCCACGATCACCCTTAACATTCATTTGAATGTTCATACTTAGCCTCGCTTGGTTTTACCACCTTTGCGGTAGTGAGAATAGGTGACGATCCTTTAGTGTCTACAAGGATTTTAATTTAATAAAACTCCATCTTGTATGCTACACTTCGGGATTTGAGGAATCATGGTGATTAGACAATGTACCCAACAAGCACATTACTTTGGCCAAAGTTTCTTAGCTTTACTATGTATGGTTCATATAGACGAGTGCACATAACATCTAAACTTGTCTTCCCATCACCTCACCAAGAAAAGGTATAATCCGAAAGTTCCAAGAATTTCGGAATAAACAGATCGATTAGAGGAAGAGAAAGATGAGGAAGAAAAAAATGACGATTCAGACTAAGTCTTGATGTAACATGTCATTTCAATCTTGAAATTGACATGTCTTTTTCATTTCTGTTTCGTCACATAGGAATCATATTTTGACTTGGTCTCCTGCGTGAGAGTCAAGCAAAATAGGACTCTTGTTAACAAACTATTTTATAGGGTTTGTCCTATTTTCTCTCAACTATTTTTATTATAAATAAGGGATGTGCATACATTCCAAAGGGTTGAGATTTTTGGAATATTGAGAACTATTGTGAAGAAGAAAAACTTTGTGTTTTCTTTTAATCATTTGAGGAATAGAAGCTGATACTATTTTTGCAAACTTTGTGTTGTGAGATGTGTTTTTCTTAAGATATTGTTCTTATGTTCGTAATCTTAAGCTATTCTTCATTTAGCGTCTTGATGATCCTAATCATTTCAAACATTATATTTATGATCTAAAGCTCGTATGATTATTTCGTGCTCTGTGTTTACTCGAAAGAAAATACGTTCCTCTCATTTCCTTTCCATTGTGCTTCTTCCATTGTAATAATTTCGACCCAGTCCATTTATAAAAACAACATCTTCACATAGTATGGATATGGATTTCGGGATTCTATCCCAACCCCAATGGTTAGATTAGTGTGAATATTATATGCATTATTTTTATTGTGTTTTAGATTAATAATAAACAAGCAGCCTCACCTGTCTTTGAGGAGGGATTTAATCCCATGTACTGTTGTTGAACCTCATATTTTGGCTTGACAAAATATCCAACCAATAGTTTTTGGTGACTCCATTGGGGAATACAGATTAATAGTATAAAGCTTATCCTTTTGGTGTCTGGCGACTCCGTATTTGCCTTATTTTCAACTAGATATCTTTCTCGGTTCAAGCTGGCCGGAAAGATCTTCACTCGGTCCCGCCGAGCCCGGGGTGAAATTGATCCACTCTTTGAGTTACTACAACAAACACAATTTCAGTCTTTCCCCAACATCGTTATTTCTAACCGAACCAGAAGTTCTTCACCTGTTCGGAGAAACCGGATCCCCGAAGAATGAGACGTGTCTATAACTTGTCACGCGTTATTCTTGTCTGACACTCGGATCCCCATACGCACTCTTGTCAGAAAGATGGCAGCACAACCTGTGCCCTAGGCGCAGCTATTGGTCCTCTTTCTTTAACTCCACCATTGCACGAGTTACCACATGGATCATGTAAAAACATTCCCAAGTTCAATGGGGATGGGAAGCAGCATCCTGATGAACACATTGCATCTTTCTTTGTAGCGTGTGGCATCCTTGGAGTAGCTCACGAAGATGTCTTTGTTCGACTCTTCGTTGAAACGTTGCATGGTGCAGCAAATGGTTTTATCACCTTCCAAATGCATGCATCACAAACTGGGCTACCATGAGGACTAGATTCGAAGCACATTTCAAACTAGCCGAAGATTCTCATGCTTTGTTAGCACAACTTACCCATATGAAGAAGGAATCGCATGAACCCATGCGGGACTTCATGGCAAAGTTTAACAAGTTGATCCGAAAGATTCCGGAAATAGCTGTACCTACTCTAGAAAATCAGAAATGCTTCTTCATTAATGCTCAGCCTCCCGATGTGAGCTTCCTATTAAGAAGGTCAGCTATCCAGATTTGGCTATCGCTCAGTCAATGACTATTGAAATAGAGGATGATCTCATTTTGGCCGGGAGAATCAGGAAAGATGTACCCAAACCTAAAAATCAAGGTTCTTCTCAAGGTAATACTGACCCTATGATTCAAAAAATGGCTAATGATTTGATTGCTTTAAAAAAGCAAATGTCCCAGCAGGTGAGCAATGTTCCGTATCAGGATATCCCTAGATGGAATTTCAATAACACCAATGGTGCGCCTGTAAGAGATAGGCCGCGGTTAACTCCTACTCAACCAAGACTGGCAATCGAAGCTCCTCCCGTTAACACGGCAAGTAGAAATAGTTGATGAAGAGGAAGAACCAGAAGAACAAGATTCCCCTGAAACTTTTGAAGCTTCAGGATACGCTGATGAGTCTTATGATGATTCAGCTGGCGACTCCAGCATTGGGTATTTGGAATACGAAGAAGATGAATGTGCACTGGATGGCTAGTCATTTTCCATCTTCACTCAATCCCAATCTCAGAATCCAAGAAAACCTCTTGGAAGCCCCAAGGAGAAGAACAAGGAACCTTCCATCGCCATAGTCAAGAGAGGTGCTCCTATTTCAGAGCAAACTGAAAGAGAAGTTACCAAAAAGGTAACAACTTCTCCTCATTCTCTTTCTCCTAAGGTCAGTGCCCCAGCTCAAGCTCATGAGATTAGAACCGAACTTACCATCACCCCTTCTTATACTGCTTTTGACATTATCGATCATGCAAAAAGAACCAAGATCCAAATGTCAGAAGTAGAATACCTTCAGTCAAATCCTGAATAGTTCGAAAAACTTGCCAAATTCATTAGAAGTAAAGCCACCATTCCCCCACCTTCAAAATGTCTTCTTCCAAATCCTACTCAACCCCCACCTCAGAAAAATCTGACCTCTGCTTCTTCTTCAGGAAATATTGAACCATTTTATTTGTCTTTGCTAATAAATGGGTTTAAACTCAGCAATTGCATCATCGACTCAGGGGCCTCGATAATGTTATGCCCAAAAAGTAGCCCATGCCCTTGGGATTACTTTGACTAAGTCATATGGACAGTGTTACTCCATGGAAACCAAACAAGTTCCCTTGATTGGTCAAATCAAAGATGCACAGTTTGCATTCGTTGCCTTCCCAGAGAAGAGAGTGAAAATGACCATTCTAGTTGCTGACATTCCTGCAGCTTACGGTATCCTCTTGGGTAGAGGTTTTTGTAAAGACATCGGAGGAGAGATTAATATGGATTGGACCAAGGCCAGGATTCCAGTCAATGGGGTTTATCATGTTCTCCATCCCGAACCTCAGGCAAAGTATTTGGTAACTAAATCAGATGACCCTAAGGCTCAAATTCTTTTCGAAGATGCTAGTTTTGGAAATTATTTCATGACATCAGAAATACCAGCTGTAGATGTCAAGAAAGAAGATCCTAATGCTATTTGGACCCTCGAATTTGATGGTAGCTGTTCAACCACCGGATCGGGCGCTGGTGTAGTTCTTATATCTCCTAATTCTGAGATCTTCCCCTCTGCTTTCAAATTGTAGTTTGATAATACTAATAACACGGCTGAATATGAAGCTCTGTTACTAGGATTAGAAATGGCCAGACAGAAGGGAATTCAAAATCTCAAGGTTCAAGGGGATGCGGAGCTGATTGTCAACCAGGTCAAGGGAATCTATCAAGTAAAAAATGATCACTTGAGACATTACAGGAATAAAGTTTGGGATAATATAGAATGCTTTGATGCATTCTCCATTAAGGCAGTTTTGAGAGATTATAACAACAAGGCTGATTCTTTGGCCGTGTCTGCATCCCTCCTTCTCCCTCATCCCCAGTTCAAACAAGATACATACACCATTGAGATTGTGTACCGTCCCAGTATCCCAGATAATGTGGCTCATTGGCAAGTGTTTAATGATGATCAACAAGTGTTGACTTTTCTAGAAAAAGCTGAAAATTTTAGTGAGCTGTACTTTGAAGGTTGGAATCAGCTTTCCGTGAATCTATCTCAGATCCATATCAAGAGGTTGATGGTGAGTTTATTCAGCTTAAAGGCAACAAGATACCTAAAGGCCTGGTTTCACTAGAGGGTTTGTTTGACAAGCATGACCATTTTATTCAAAACAAGAGACAAGTTGAAGGAGCTTCTTCCTCGGAAGTAGATCAAGTCAATCTAGGTTCATCTGATCAACCTCGGATGGTGAATATTGGGAAATGTTGTTCCCCTGAGGAGAAAGCAAAATTCACTTCACTCCTGAAGAGATACATGGATGTCTTAGCCTGGTCCTATGCAGATTTAAAATCCTTCAAGCCCAAATATGTACAACACAGTATTCCTTTGAAGCCTGATGTGAAACCTTACAGGTAGAAGCAAAGACATTACAATCCCAAGATCTCAGGGACTATCCTTGTGGAAATTCAGAAAATGTTAGATGCCAGAATTATTTTTCCAATCCATCACTCCACCTGGATTGCTAACATCGTCCCTATCAGAAGAAGAATGGCGAAATCTGAATTTGTGTTGATTTTCGGAACCTAAATTAGTCTTCGTTAAAAGATAATTATCCCTTGCCTATCATGGATCAGGTGTTACAGATACTAGATTAGAAATGCTATCCATGCTCGATAGATTTTCAGGATATAATCAAGTTGAGGTAGCTGCGGAGGATCAACACAAGACGGCCTTCACAACCCCATGGGGGACCTTTGCTTACAGGAGGATGCCTTTCGGCTTGATCAACTGGAGCCACCTTTCAGAGAGCTATGGACTTGGCATTCAGAGACCTGATGGGCAAAGTCATAGTGGTATATTTGGATGACTTGACCGTTTTCTCTAAAAAATGGAGTGATCATTATGATCATTTAGAGCAAGTACTCTTGAGATGCAGGCATCACGGGATTTCATTAAATCCCAAGAAGTCCATGTTCGGAGTGACCAAAGGAAAGTTGCTAGGTCATATCGTGACTAGAGAAGGAACCAAAATCGACCCAGAGAGGGTAAAAGCCATTCAGAGCCTTACCCTACCCACAAGTAAAATTGGGGTTCATTCGTTCTTCGGAAAGGTCAATTTCCTAAGAAGGTTCGTACTTGATTTTGCTGATAAAACTAAGGATATCCTTGGGATGATGAAAGGAAAAATTCCATTTCGATGGATCTTGAAGGAAGATTGCATTTGATGAAGTCAAAAGGAAGTTTCTTGTGCTCCTATCCTAGTATGTCCAAATTTCAAAAAAGATTTCATCATGTACAGCTACGCCTCTGCTCACACATAGTGTCAGCCATCCTAATGCAGGAGAATGGGAGGGCATTGAAGCTCCCATCACTTTTATGAGCTGTCCATTAAAGGAACATGAGCTAAAAATGTCACAAATTGAAAAGCATGCTTATGCAGTGGTACGAGCGGTGAAACATTTCAAGTACTATGTGTTGAACTCCCATACCCTCATTCTCATTCTCGACACCGCCGTTAAATCCATTTTGACTCAACAAGAGCTGGGGAGTCAATGAGGTACCTAGATAGCTAAAGTTCAAGAGTATGACTTGGACATTAGACCTACCAAGTTGGTACGAGGAAGGGGCTGTGCCAATTGATCGCGGAAAACCATGCTGAAGCAGAATGCGAAAAGACCGAAGATACCTCTTCAAAGTTGCCCATGGTGCTTTTCGTGAGTACAATTGATGAATGGTACACATATATTGCTTTCTTTCTGACTTATGGGGAATGCCCCCCGCATTTAAGCCAAAAGGAGAAGAGGATAGTCAAGTTAAGATCTGCAAGATACCTCCTGTGGGATAACGGAATATATAAGAAAGGTATTGATGGTGTGTTCCTATGCTGTGTTGATAAATCACAACAGTTAAAGTTGTTAGAATCCTTCCATAGCCTAGCATGCGGAGGACATTTCTCATCCTCTGTAACAACTTATAAGATCCTATGGGCTAGGTACTATTGGCCTACTCTCTTTCGGGATTCAGCAGAGTGGGTGTCCAAGTGTGAAGCTTGTCAACATTTTGTTGGTCGTCCTAAGTTAGCAGCTCTTCCCCTGAAGCCCGTAGTGATTGAAGAACCTTTCCGCCAGTGGGGAATTGACTTCATTGGAACGTTGAATCCTGCCTCCAGTGCCAAACACAATTATGTGTTGACTGCTACAGACTATTTTACCAAGTGGGTGGAAGCGCGCCAATCAAGCAAGCAACCTCGAAAGCCGTGTGCAAGTTCCTTAAAGAAAATATAATTTTCAGATTCGGTGTGCCTCACAAGATTGTGGTGATGACAATGCCTCCAATTTCTCATCGCATGAGTTGAAAATTTTTCTATGGATTCGGCATCACCCTGGCTCACTCATCTGATTATTATCCCCAAGGCAATGGGCAAGCTGAGTCCAGCAACAAGAACCTGGTTACCATAATTAGAAAGCTAGTAGATGAAAACCAGAGGACATGGCACAAAGCATTGTATGATGCATTGTGGGCTGATCGGATTACCCCAAAGTGAGCTATAGGAATGTCTCCTTTCCAAGTACTGTATGGGATTGATGCTGAGATACCTATCTCAGTAGAGTTGCCAGCCTTATAGTTGGCCAAAGCAGTCGAAGATGTGACTTTTCAAAATTCTATTGAAAAAGGGTTATGTACCTAGCTAGGCTAGAAGAGGAACGGAGCAAGGTGGTTGATCGCATTGCAGATCATCAAAGCAAAGTAAAGAAAATTTTTGACAAGAAATCAAGGCAACGTCATTTCCAAATTGGAGACCTGGTGTTGCTTTGGGATAAGAGGAGGGAGCAGAAAGGAATGCACGGAAAGTTTGATTCTTTGTGGAAAGGACCTTTTAAGATCCATCAGCTGAGTGGTGAAAATAGTTTCCATCTATCATATCTTGATGGAGAGTTACTCCCTTTGCCTTTCAGCGGCCAACATCTAAAGTTGTTCCATCATTAATGCAAGATGCTCTTTTGCATTGTACATACTTTACTTTCTGTCGTGTGTTTGCTTTTAGTCTTCTTTCTTTCCTTGTTTTTTTTTTTTTGGTTTTCTTCTTTTCTGACTCCGTAGCCCATGGATAAAGCCAGAGATTCTGAGTTCTCTTCCTTTGATATCACAAAGAAAGTCCCCAACTAGAGCCAATTGTTATCTCATTTTTGAGTTTACGCCAAAATAAGATAACCCTAAGAAATTTTTGAGTTGGTTTTCTAAAAATGCCCTTTCAGAGAGATAATCGGGTTTTCGGGTTCAATAGCAAGACAACATGTGTTTTGGATGCTTCATGTTGTGTGTTCCCGAAACCCGAAACCCGCATCAAGTAAGTATTTCGGGTTTGCGGGTCTTCCAAGCATCGGAACATGCCTTCGTCAAAACATGCTTCATGTCGCATGTCTTCCGATCCCGAAGCCTGATTTACTCCTTTGTTTCGGGTTTGCGGGTTTTCAAGCATCGGAACATGCCTTCATCAAAACATGCTTCATGTCGCATGTCTTCCGATCCCGAAGCTCGATTTACTCCTTTGTTTCGAGTTTCGGGACCATCAAGCTTCTGAACATGCTTCGTTAAAACATGCTTCATGTCGCGTGTCTTCCGATCCCCGAAACCCGAATTGCTCTGAAACCCTTTGTGTCGGGTTTCGGATATCCCAAGCATGCTGACATGGCATTAATGCCAAGTTTTTGGGTAGTTGGCACGTGTCAATTGAAGTGTATTAAATGTGAAATTTCTTATAAATATTCAGATTTCCACGTCATTTTTACCAGACGTACTTTTTACCTCGTGGATTTTTGTGCATGCATCTTCGACCCAGAAACCCGACTCGCCTCTGTGCCTGATTGCATTGCTCATTTTTTATCATTTTTCATTCTGATTGAAGGTATTTTCCTTTATTATTATTTGTTTTGTGGAATAATTGTGTAAAGGATTCTTCCAAGTTTCTATCTTTTTCTTGTTGGGGTTATTGGGGTTTTATCTTTTCCATTTTGGGGTTGTTTTCTAAATCAGGTTTGTGTTTTAGGGTTCCCCCTTTGGAATGATCACTTTGTTTTATTCCCTAGAATGTCATTGTAATTAAAAATATATTTGGGATATCAACAGTGAAGAAAAACTTGCATGTTTCAACCTAACAATTACCCGATTCCCTCTTTTCGGGTTTGCAGGGTGCTTTGCAGTGTCAAAACCCGAGTATCAAAAATTTTCGGAAAGTTTAAAGTGTCTAGGGTTTTTCGAACTTTCGGCATCCTCCCAGTGTGTCGGGTTTTCCAAACATCCTCCCGAGTGTGTCAGTTTTCAAACTTTCAGCATCCTCCCTAGTGTGTGTGTCGGAGTTTTCCAAACTTTTCGGCATCCTCCGGTGTGTGTCCGCATCCTCCAGGTGTTGGGTTTTCAAAGTGTTCAACACCTTCTGATCTCGACACTCTCCTCCTTTGAAATTCCTCATGTCGGACCCTGGTTCATCACAAGATAAGACTGAAAAATCAGGGAGGATGAAGTACAAATTTAGGAAGGTGGAGTCTCCCTCCTACATTGATTGTAATTACGACATCCGGGATACAGAGCTCGGAAACATAGATATGGAGGATTTTTGGAATAGGGTCAAGAGCTCTTCCCAGACTCCATGGATGAAATCAATAGTTAGCAGTGGTCTACCTCTTGCAAGGTTTCCCTATGTCCGCTCAGTGCCCGAGTTCATCTTAGCCTGTGCTTCGAACTATGACTCTGCTTCTCATTCTGTGAAAAATCAGGCGGGAGAAGTTGTAATCAAGTTGGACGGAGGTTACTTCGATGACCTTCTCAAGCTGCCTAATTTTGAGGAATATGGAGATGTGGATCTCAAGTCAGCCCAAAAAGCTTGGGACAATGATCAGGAGGATTGCATCAAGCACGTGAATAAGAAGTTCCTAATCAAAGCCAAACCGGTTGTTTCTAGGTTCCCAAGACTTGTTCCTAGAAGTGATTTCATTCAGGAAATCAATGATATCATTACTCTGTTGAGTCGGGTTTTGGTTTCCCGAATCAAATGTTTTCCAAGGATGGATGTACCAATTCATGATCATTATTAAGAAGAATCAACAGGGAATTGATTGGGGTACTCTTATCAGTAACGAGATAGATTCTCAAATGACAACAATCTCTGTCTATGGGGAAGTTTTATATGTCCTCGTATGTCACCTATGCAGCGGCGGCATGAGGAACTATCCTGGATTGGACACCAAGGGGAACAAGATAGTGGAGCATGTTTATCAGTATTTTCCTCAGCTGATAAGAAAAGGGTCTGAAGACCAATTCAGAAGGGTAAACGATGCCTTCTTTTATGAGAACATTTGCAGGTTAAACCCCGAACTGAGGAAAATGAGAGTCTCTGATGAGGCATGGGCTGAAGTTTCAAAATGGGGTTGTGTCTTCTTGCAATTTAAGAAGTTCACATATCTTTGAGTAGTCATGTACCCAAGGGATCCTTTCCATTTTGCCAAGATATCCAGGGGACAAACTAATCTTGATGGAGTTGGTTAGGCAATTGTTGGATTTTCACAAGTTCCAACAGAGTAAACACAAGGCCGTTGTATCTTTCCCAATTTCTATTGGAAGGTATACTTGTTCAATGGTGGTGAAAGCCAAGAACGTTGTTCATGAGCTTCAAGATAAGTTGAAGAAGCACATGAAGCCCCGAGATGGGTTTGATTTTGAGGAGTCCTTAAGGCATATGGAACTCTGCACCCGCACGTGCCAAGCATAGAAGACATCTGGATTGATTTACGTGATGAGGTTTTTGTCGAAGAAAAGATCATAGCAGGTTGACACTTGAGATTTAGACACTTGAGCTCGCTGACATACCAGAAGGTACTGGTGATAATGAAAGTGTTCTGGATCCTTCCTATGATGGATTGAATGAAGATCAATATGTTTTCCCACCTATTGATTGGTCTATCGGTGAAAAATCCTCCATTACAGATAGATCGGCCCTGATTCTTGCATGCACCAAAGCATGGCTCACCTCTTGGGGAATGAGTTTCAAAGAAGATAATTTTTCAAAGTTGGTTGCTGCAGAGGCGGGGCCCTCCAAAAAGGAAAGGACAAAAGCTCTTCTAAGGGACCTATAAAGGTCAAGTTTGTCAAGAAGAGAAGAGAACAAGAAACCTCTTCAATTGTTACTCCAGTTGAAATGGTGAATGTGCCAGAATCACCAACACCACCAGAAATAGGAGAAATTTCTTTGGAAGGAGAAGTAAGCCAGCCCCTAGTTTCACCATTTGTTGACTGCCCAACTGAAGTGACCTTATCTCTTGCATCCCAGGCTTTGGCGTCAGGATCTGTGCTTCCTCCTTCACAACCACTTCTACCTCCTCTTTCCCCATCTACTTCATCGGTCATGGCCAACATTTTCTCTGGACTCTCACCCCTCTCTGCTGGGACCAAAGTAACTACCAACATGCCCCCTCCTGTGCCTCTTTTCACTGAATCTGCTACCACATTGGTAACTGTCCCCACTCCACCAGTGGATCCCTCTCCCCCTAAAAGTATGATCCCAACTTCTACAATAATGGAAACTCCCTCTGACACGCCTCAATGGTTACTTGAGAAAACCCCGAGGAAAAGGAAGGTGGTTGTACCCATACCGGCCTTTGATTTTAGTTCACTCAAGGCTCCTACTGCTAAATCAGCCAAGAAACCCAAAATAGTTTCAAGGGTTTTAGTGGATGCTTTGGGCATAAGTTTGCAGAGATCGCCACTCCCGCCACTGACAAAACCAAAGAGGACATAACGGCCTCTGACTATCAGATAACCAGGGTGGCTCTAGGAGAAGTGACAACAGAAGGAGCACAACAGGATGCATGAGATGCTATGAATGTGCTATGCTAGAAATTGAAGGAAACAAAAGACAGCAGAGATGAGCTTAAAGAAAAGGTGGAGTAGTTAACTGAAGTGTTACTTAAGCTCTCAAAACCCCTTGAATCCATACCATCTTCCTCTATCCTGTCGGGTTTGATTTCTCATCAGTGCCTATAATCGAGAAGATTAATGAAAAAGGGAGGTGGTCGATGAATGGACCCAAAGGCTACTCCAACAGGGGAAAGAAGTGATTCAAGACACCATGGAAGTCTATCAATCTTTGGGGAATATTGAGTGATGGGGAAAAGATGGATGATGATTTCTCCCAAGAAATTGGACACCTTGATTTGACTTTCGAAGCTCTCCAGGTGTTGAAGCAAATTCCATCACGCATCTTGGTAGAAGAAGGTGTCATCCCACATGCGGATAAGCATTTCCAGCTGACCAAAGCCATCAGGTTCAGGGTAAAGATTCTCAACGAAGCTTGTGGAAAATTGAGAGAATCAAGAGATCAATTGATTGATGGCAAAAGTGACCTGGAAGAAGAACTGCTAAAAATTTGTGCAAAAGTGTCAGTTGGAAACTCGGGCATCCTACCAGCTGATGATCTTTTCAAACAAATCCAAGAATCTATTCAGCATGAACCAACTCATGGATTTGGTATTGAAATCATTGACAGGTTTGTGAAGATTGAACATTCTTTGGAGGCCTTGAGAAAACTCAACAAAAGATTGAGAAAGCTTCCGGTAGTGCCAGTGACACTCATGAAACATGTGAAGTCTTGAGTGATCATTCCACTGCGCCTGATGAAAATGAGATGCAAGGTATAATCCGGAAGTTCCAAGAATTTTGGAACAAACAGGCTCAGTTAGAGGAAGAGAAAGATGAGGAAGAAAAAGATGATGATTCAGACTAAGTCTTGATGTAACATGTCATTTCAATCTTGAAATTGACATGTCTTTTTCATTTCTGTTTCATCACATAGGAATCATATTTTGACTTGGTCTCCTACGTGAGAGTCAAGCAAAATAGGACTCTTGTTAACAAACTGTTTTATAGGGTTTGTCCTATTTTCTCTCAACTATTTTTATTATAAATAAGGGATGTGCATACATTCCAAAGGGTTGAGATTTTTGGAATATTGAGAACTATTGTGAAGAAGAAAAACTTTGTGTTTTCTTTTAATCATTTGAGGAATAGAAGTTGATACTATTTTTGCAAACTTTGTGTTGTGAGATGTGTTTTTCTTAAGATATTGTTCTTATGTTCATAATCTTAAGCTATTCTTCGTTTAGTGTCTTGATGATCCTAATCATTTCAAACATTATATTTATGATCTAAAGCTCGTATGATTATTTCGTGCTCTGTGTTTACTCGAAAGAAAATACGTTCCTCTCATTTCCTTTCCATTGTGCTTCTTCCATTGTAATAATTTCCGACCCAGTCCATTTATAAAAACAACATCTTCACATAGTGTGGATATGGATTTCGAGATTCTATCCCAACCCCAATGGTTAGATTAGTGTGAATATTGTATGCATTATTTTTATTGTGTTTTAGATTAATAATAAACAGGCAGCCTCACCTATCTTTGAGGAGGGATTTAAATCCCGTGGGTTACCTCATTAAGCAACCTATGGGCCAATGTCTCATCACAGCTTATCTAGATTCATTAAAATTATGTAGGTGAACCTATTAAGAATTATGATTTCCTAACGTTTAAAAATATAGTTTACACATCTAATTACTATGGATAGAAGGATAAGATCATGAAGTGATTATCTCTTTGCTGCCCTATCCATACGTACTAACCATTCTAATAGAAAGGTGTTAGACCCCTAGTCAAGATTCCACTAGGTCTTATTAATCTTACAATGTCATACCTTAGTTTATCTTGATTATTTATCCATTAATCAAAGTCATATCTATGCTTTATTAGGACTATATCTCACATCTTGTTTAAAGTTAGAGATAACTCAACTTTAGGATTCATTTATTTTTCTTAATGAAGGATGATAAGTTCATTTAAATAACCTTTAAATCTTATAAGGTAATAAATTGATTTACAAAGATGAGTTATATCATACTTCTTTTAGATTCCTTCATATCTATTATTGAACTAGTCTCATAATTCTTTGACAGATTATTATTAATTATTTATTCATTGCATAAACACTTTTAGATTGAACTAGTATGTTACCTAGATCATATTTTAATCCTTTTAGTTAATACTATCACCATTCATTTTTACCTTCCAATACAATATTATATCCTACTTATTATTCTTTATCTTTACCCATAATAATCTCTTCTACTGAATTGGAGAGTCAAATAGTTATGGGGTATAACTTTATTATCATAATCCATATATTTATTCTAACCATAAGATTGTTAAAATAGAGAACCTTAACTTTATCAAATATACGTTTTAGTTACCAAAACCCATATATAACGACAATGTATTTGAACATATAGAAATCAACCAACATAATTATAAATTATAAGTCTTTCCATAAATGGACTAGTACAAAGGACATCTTGTCCAAGACAAGTTTCTAAATCTTAATTACAAGTACAATAGGATCAATGATCCATAATAAAAATATTCAAGTCTAACTCATTCCTCACAAGTCGGTGATAGAATGCCCATACATCATCACAAAACCTACGACACTATTTTGTTTTGGGGGTGTCAGTTCAAAGAACTAGAAGAAGTTAATCTATTCTTAACTACATTTTTGAAAATAAAGTAGATTATTCATCACACATAACTAAACTATTATGCAATGGTAATGCTTCCGCCAAAGGTAGGAGCTAGAATCCTCCAGCAGTCCCATACTGCGATGAAAGAGGCATGGGGTATATATGTGAAGCATTCCCAAGGAACACTTCACATACAAACCTCCCACTTCTTCAATCACAAACCATGATTGGTGGAGGTTTTGAGATCCCGATCTTTGTTGGAACCACTATCTTTGCACATCACATGAATCAAACCAATCAAAAAATTTAGGTAAACTAACATTCAAGGAAAAATACATATGTTTTGTAAAAACATTATCACAGAATATTCTCAAGCCATAAAATTCATCTCGAATAATTTTATTCCATAAAAATGACTAAGTATAGAATTCTACGACAAAATTTTGATAGAGTTTCCCTTGTATTTTCCACTTTTAAAATTTTCCAAAAAGTAATTTAATTAATCTAAATCAAATAATGAAGTAAATGCATTAAATGAAAAGGTATGGATCAAATGATCCAACCCTCCGAGTCATGAGGATCTCGGTCAAAATAAAACTAACAAGAAATAAACTTACCTAGTTGAACCATCATCTTTTATTTTATTTTATTAACATTTTCCAAATGTCCCTACATAAGGTTAATACATCTATAAAATAAACAAGAACTACGTAGATTCAATTTCTTATTTTCATGCCAATAGATAGTATCCATTTTTATTTCATAACACAAAATGAAATCAAGCATTTAACTATTTTTCTTTCCAAGTAATGTGTCCCAAAAATCTTGTTACTAGCTACAACAATAAATCAACATTCAACCATTTGCACTCACTCAACATAATAATAAATCAACATTTGAACCACTTGCACAAATCACATAAACCCATATGGTGGAGACTTAAAAAGAAGATTAAACCATATCTCTCCTAATTTACATTCAATCTTGAAGGTTTCAAACTCAAAATGATATTTTACTAAGATTTAAATAAAAGAAATACTTAAAAGAAATATTTTCCAAATTTTCAATATTTTAAAAAATCAAATAATCATTCCAAATAAAATACTATAAATTTAATAAATAAAGACACAACTTATTTCAACGATACCCATTTCACCATAAAACCTTAATCTAAAATTCATTATTCACTATGTGGAAGATCAATAATTTTAAAGTAAAAATCTATTTTCATTAAAATAACAAAATCCATTTAACAAGAAACTAAAAAAAACCATCAAAAAAAAAAGAAGAATACATGAACAATTTTAAAACAATACCCTAACAAAATTTCAATTTATATCAAAGATAAATCAGTTTCTATAAACATTTAATTATTATTCTCTATGTGATAAATCACATATATTTTTTAAAAGAAAAATATCATATCATTCATACAGAAATAAGAATTTAATATAAATTCAAAAACATTAGATAATTTTCCATAACCCTGAAAAAACCAAACTTTAAATTCATCATACAAAAAGACAAGAAAAATAGTTATTCTCCAAAAAAATTTTTTCGAATACAAAAAATACCAAAACAAACATTTCAAAAAATTTTGAAAAAATAAATCCCACAAAAAAAATTTATTCAACACTTTAAAACCCACATTTCAAATAAAGCATTCACTAAGATTTCACACACAATAAAAAAAAAACCATACATTTTATTGAAGGAACACAAGTTCGAATACCCATAATTTTCAAGGTTATTTTCCAAAAACCATAACAGCCATATGATTTCATGGAAAGAACTCAAAGTTTCAAAACACAAAATTTCACAACATATTTTCCATAAACCTTTCAAAAAAAAACCACACAAAAAATGAAACAATCACTTTATAAATAAAAAACAAAAGCAAGCAGAGTAACCCCTTGCTTAAAATGATTTGTGTGCCTTTGATTTTGCTTCAGATACTCTCTACAAACCCTATCGATTGTCCCAAATGCAAAAGATCCCATCTCTCCAAACAAACCCATCTTCAACATTGCATTCCTCTTTATAAGTAGAGGGTTTCTCAGTAAAAAATAGATTCAACACATGAGAAAAATTTGGCAGAGTGCCCCCATAACTGGAGCTCAAAACCAAGTCGAATGCCATGCAAACTAAACCACACTCAGTTTTCCCCCATTCTACCACAAATTCCCAAAAACCTGCCACGCATTTAATCTCTCCACCTACCACCTGCCAAGTGGATGGAAAAGGAAGGCCCAAGGTCTTTGTGGGAGGGGATCTCCATTTAAAAATTGAATGAATATTCAAATAAATGATTACCCCCTCTGTGTGGTTGTCCACTTAAGTGGATTTAATAATTATTAAATCTTATTATCCAACCAATATGGTTCTCAATACCATTAAAAAAAAAATAGAACTCAATACACAATAAAACATAATGCTCAACCATTCGATGGGTGTGGCCATATGGCCCCCATCAATTATATTATTTAAAATAATGCCATAAAATTTAATGTTACAATGCAAATTTACCAAGGCTTTTAAGCCTTATTTTTTTACCATATAAATGCCAACTCAAAATGATTCACAGTTACAAATAACAATACACAATATCACACAACATGTCATGCCTTATTTTAAAGCCTTGTTAAAATGCATAACACAAGTTTCCTTAGGATCACACGACATCACCCTTAGTCCATATGGGTGTCAACACAACCTCATCGTTATGTGGTGACCATATTGATTAAGGACTATGCCATCCTAATCAACTTGATGCTCAAAAAAAATCTAAATACATGATAATACATAGTACCACCTCATAATTAAACTACATTTATATTAATAAAAGTGGTATTTAGTTATCTAAGTACTTAATCTTTAATTAAGTACTTAGATGACTAATTACCATCATCCACATTTAACACTTAATTATTTGAATAAACATTCATTTTCCCATTATTCATAATTATTTGAATAATTAAATGTCAAAATAAAAGATTAATTAGTGGGATGTTACATTCCTCCCTGCTAAAATGATTCATCATCCCTGATGAATTAATTATTATTTTCACATAAACAAAAATAATAGTATTGCTGAAATTTACCAAATAAATCCTTCATTTAGTATCCCAAAATTTCAGAATCAAAACTTTTTAAAAGTAACAACATGGCTAAAATAGCCTTATTAATCTATATAGAATCAAATTTTTACCAGCCTCACCACTGATAAATCAAAAATTTTCCAATTGTCATAAAGTAATAAAAAATTTTTGCAAATAATATAATTTCATCACAAGTTTCTAAACAAATAAATGTGGAAAAACAATTTTAAATTCATCCAGATTCTCCCAAGTTGTGTTGTCCTAGAATATTGGTCCCATTGGACCTTGCATTGATGAAATTTCTCTATTTCTCAGTAACAACTTACGTGTTTCCAACACTCTAATGGGCTCCACGATGATGATTTCAGGTTCCAGAACCTACAGTGAGTCCCAATTAAGTACATGTGATAAATATGAAACATACTTCTTTAATAATGAAACATGGAAAACATCATGCATTTTGACAGTGAAGGAGGTAATGCTAGTCAAGTATGCAACCAAACTAAGAACTTATAGAACTTTGAATGGTCCAACATAGCATGGGGAAAGCTTGGCAAGCCTTCCCAAATGTTATTGAACTCTTTTTGGGATTTACTCGAAGAAAAACCTTGTCTCCTTTTCAAATATTCTTTCCTTCCTATGCAGATCTGCATAACTCTTTCTTTTGATTGATCTCTGCAACTTCTTTCAAGTGCTCCCAGATTTTCTTAACTTTTTTCCATTTCAGTTAGCATTTTTGGCCCAACCACTTCTCTATCCTCTACGTTGTCCCAACTTAGGTGTTTGGAATTTTCTTCCATATAATGCTTCAAAAGGTGTCATTTTTCAAGTGAAGAGTGATATGAGTTATTATATGTAAACTCAACTAGTGGCAGGTATTCTTCCCACTTATACTATTGATCCATGTAGTACATGTGAAGCATATCTTCCAACACTTGGTTTACACACTCAGTTTGACCATCCATTTCTAGATGATAAGTTGAACTAAAATTTAGTTTAGTGCCCAAACCAAAATTTAATGTTTTCCAAAAATGAGATGTCATCCTTGGATCTTTATCTAAAATGATTATTTCTGGAACACCGTGCAATCAAAATATCTCATGCACAAACCTTTTAGCAAGAACTAGGGAATCATCAGTAAGGTTCCCAGGTATAAAGTGAGCTACCTTTTCAACTTGTCTACTACTACCAAGATCATATCATGTCGGTTTTTAGTCAAGGGAAGTCCTTGGAAAAATTCCATGCTAATGATTTCCATTTGTGGTGTGGAATGTTATGTGGGTATAACAGTCCAATCAAGGGTGCATGTGCTCCACCTTTACCCTTTGACATTCTAAACAACTCGAAACATAAGTTGTGATGCTCTTTTTCATTCCTTTCTAGAAATATTGTTGTTTTATATGTTGTCATTTTGGTTATTCCTGGATGACTAGAATATGGTGCATCATGGAATTCTCACAACACTTTCATTCTAAGTTTGTTCCCTTCCAGAACATAAATTTTGTTTTCAAAATGTAGAATTTTATCATTGTCAAAACTAAAACCAACATACCTCTTATCCTTAGGATCAACTTCTAGAGCTTCCTTTACTTGCAAATAGTATGGATCTGTAGGTGACTCCTTCATGACTTCCTCCTTGAATTTTGTTTGTAAAGTTATAACAATGTTAAGTACTTCCTATGGCTCAAGGCATCCACTACCCTATTTTCCTTTCCTTTGATATAACTGATATCAAAGTCATATTGTGACAGAAATTCCAACCATCTTTCATTGTCATGCATTTAAATTGGGTTATGTGAAGATATACTTCAGCCCCAAGTGGTTGGTTTTTAATTCAAAAGGTTTCCCATCAAATAGTGCCTCCAAACCTGTAAAGAATGAACTATCGCAAGCCAATTCCAAATCATGAGGGGCATAGTTATACTCATGAAATTTCAGTTTCCTTCCCTCATATGCCACAACATGTTCATCTGGAGTAGAACTCCTCCTAATCCTTCCCCGGATGCATCATCAATAACAATTGTAAAATTTTCATTTGGATCAGGAATGGTTAGCACTGAGAGTAGTTGTCAAATGCTCCTTCAATAGATTAAATTTTCTCACATTTATCAGTCCAAAAAATTTTTTTTTTCCTTCTTTCTAAGAGTGATGTTATTGGACCATCTAATCTTGAAAAGTCCTTCACAAATTTGTGGTAATACCCTGCCAAACCCATGAAGCTTCTTACCTCATGTGCACATCCTTCGGTGTTGGCCACTCTACAATGGCTCTTATCTTTATAGGTCCATGGAAGATTCCATTCTCATTAATTACATGACCAAGATATTATATCTCCTTTTGATAAAAATCACATTTAGCCAAATTTCCATAAAGCTTGTTCTATCTCAAAATTTCCAACACGATTTCCAAATGTGCGTTGTGCTCTTGTTCATTCTTGGAGTAGATGAGTATATCATCTAGGAACATGAGTAAAAACTTATCGAGATACTAGTGAATATATTGTTCATTAGGTTCATAAATTTTTGAGAGCATTAGTGAGTCCGAATGGCAGAACCGTGAACTCATAATGTCCGTAGCGTGTTTTGAACGTTCATTTTGTGAATGTCTTCCTCTTTAATTCTTAATTGATGATATCCCGATCTTAGATCTATTTTAGAGAATACCGTGACACCTCTCATCTGATCGAAGAGATCATCTATCCATGGAAAAGGATATTTATTCTTAATTATTTCCTTGTTCAACATCCTATAGTCTATACACAATCGAAGGGTTCCATCCTTCTTCTTCACAAAAATCACCGGTGCACCCCATGGTGACACACTGGGTCTTATTAAGCCCTTAGAGATGAGCTCATGCATTTGATATTTTAACTCAATTAGCTCTATTTTTGTCATGCGATAAGGCACTTTTGACATAGGCTCAATTCCGGTTTGATGTCGATTGTGAAGTCAAATTCCCTTTTTGGTGGTAATCCAGGTAACTCCTCTAGAAATACATCACTAAAGTGTTGTAAAAGTGGTAAATCAACCAAAGGAGATTTAGTAGTTTCCTCTAAATCATCTATTTTTATAAAAAAGAGTGTACAACCTTTTTTTCTTTTTCCTTTTTTAAGCTGCATGGCTGAAATATGCCTTATGAAAAACTCCTTTTTATTCCTTGAATGATGGTTGGTTTCACTCATCATCTAGACATTTTACACATTTTTCACATGTAGTCCACAACAACTTGGTGTTTGGACAGCCAATTAACTCCAATTATTACATCATAAGACCCTAATGGAGCTACATAAAGGTTCACTTCAGTTGTAAATTTGGGTAGTTCTAATGTTGCCATAGGAAAGCATTGCTCTACCTTATGTCTAACATTGTTACCATACTACATTGTCCATGAATTTTCCATATAGCTATTTTCTACACAATTTTTTTGCTAAAACTTTAGAAATGAAACATTTTTTCCCTTGTATCAATTAAATTTTTATAGAATGACCATACAACTTACCCGGTACTTCCACTAGGTGTGGCTTGATTTTTAGCCTCACGATTTCACGATTTCCTAAAACTACGTGAATTTTGATGATCAACATTCTTTTTTTTGCTGGAATCTAGCTCCCTGTTTCTTTTGTGGACACCATTTTGCATAATGTGGACCCCCACAATTGAAACAACCACTTATGGGCCCTTTACCTTCATTTTTTTTGTTATTTGTAGCCTTAAACTACCCTGAATTTTTATTTACTACAAAGATTTATTTGTTGCATTCCTTTGGAAAAATCTGGGCTTGCTTGCCCTCTTTCTTCATCCATGGATTTTTAATAAAGCTAGATGAATGGAGTGTTATTAAATTTTTTCTAGTTTCTTCCCTATTAGCAGAAATAGATTTCAGATTTTTTGTTCTTTCCTAATAGCCTTCTCAAAGACTACCTCCATAGTAGATGGGCCATGCACATCCACTTCACCACCTATGACTGGGTTGAGTCCCATAATGAACTTTATGGATTCAAAACTTCTCATCTTTCTGATATTGGGGGACATACTTCAACAACCTTGTAAACCTTTCCCAATATTCTGTCACGCTAAGCTTCCCTTGTGTCAAATTTTGGAACTCAGTCATTTTTTGGTCAAAATAAAGTTGGGGCAACCAACATTGTTGAAAAGTAAATTTTGAATTATTCCCAAGGAATGGAAGCAATATCTAGTCCAAGTTCAACCTTCTTGTTATCCCACCATGAGGACTTCTTTGGAGAAAGATGAAAAGCTCCCCAAACTATCTTAGTTTCCTGAGAAGTCTCTTATCTGAAATACTTCTCCATCTCACTCAGCCATGACTCACCCCATCTCCCAAGGTTGTCCCATCAAAATTTGGTGGAGTTATTCTCTTAATATCATGGGATAGTTCTACTTCCAACCATGCCTTTTTTTTTCTCATGTTTTTCCTCTTCATCATGATGTTCCTCATGATGTTCCTCCTCCATTACCATCTCCTCTTTAGGAGGCTCTTGTTCACTCGATAACTCTATTAAAAAACAACCATACATCCCTTGTGTGTCTCGGAGGAGTTCAAGAATTTCTTGTAACTATTCAGCAGGTGGAGGCCCTTCAACATTTCCCGAGGCTTCCCCCATGTACAATCCCTTTTCCTCTTTGGGCCATCTATCCCTGATAGAGGTAAGATAAATTCATATTAGCAAAGTAGACCTATAAGGTCCAAGAGCTGAAAACCTACAACTCTGATACCAAATGTAACAACCTAAAATTTATAACCCAAATTAGTAGGAATTTTTTTTTTAGACATTCCTCTACATATATAAATCAGATAACTAGCTAAACTAGTTAATGCAACAAGTCATATTAAATTAACAAAAGTAGACATTCCTCTACATATATAAATTAGGTAACTAGCTAAAGCTAGTTTATGCAACATGTCTTAATAAATTAATCCATCCTATAACATAGTGATAAACCTTGTGCAGTTATAAGGGTTAGTTATCCCTGATCTCCATGATCACCCTTAACATTCATTTGAATGTTCATACTTAGCCTCGCTTGGTTTTACCACACTGTGGTAGTGAGAACATGTGATTGATCCTCTAGTGTCTACCTAGAGTTTCATTTAGTAAAACTCCATCTTGTATCCTACACTTTGGGATTTGAGGAATCATGGTGATTAGACAATGTACCCAACAAACACATTACTTTGGCCAAAGTTTCTTAGTTGTACTATGTACGCTTAGTATAGATGAGTGCACATAACATCTAAACTTGTCTTCCCATCACCTCACAAATGTCTCATCACAATTATCTAGATTCATTAAACTTATGTAGGTGAACCTATTAAGACTTATCTTGAATTCCTAATGGTTCAACTTCATAAGTACAAGGAACCCCAATGCCCATTATTGGTTACCTATGGGAGGCCAATCCACTACTTAATATGTTACCACATTAAGCAACCTATGGGCCACTCGTAGAGATAGCCCATGCAGGTGCATTGATATAGTTCCTACAAGGGATCATGACCTTCATGGCTATCAATGGGTCATTTTCAACCCAAGTTGGTTATAATAACTCTCTTATCCAATTACTTAGTGAAATATAGTTTACACATCTAATTACTATGGATAGAAGGATAAGATCATGAAGTGATTTTCTCTTTGCTTCCCTATCCATACATACTAACCATTCTAATAGAAAAGGTGTGTTAAACCCTTAGTCAAGATTCCACTAGGTCTTATTAACCTTACAATGTCATACCTTAGTTTATCTTGATTCTTTATCCATTAATCAAAGTCATATCTATACTTTATTAGGACTATATCTCACATCTTGTTTAAAGCTAGAGATAATCTCAACTTTAGGATCATTTCATTTATTTTTCTTAAGAAAGATGATAAGTTTATTTAAATAACCTTTAAATATTATAAGGTAATAAATTGATTTACAAGATGAGTTTATATCATACTTATTTTTAGATTCCTTCATATCTAATATTGAACTAGTCTCATAATTCTTTGACCATATTATTATCAACTATTAATTTATTTGCATAAACACTTTTAGATTGAACCAATATGTTACCCAAGATCAGATTTTAATCCTTTTAAAGTTAATACTATCATCATGCATTTTACCCTTCCAATACAGTATTATATCCTACTTATTATTCTTTATCTTACCCATAATAATAATCTCTATATTGTATTGGAGAGTCAAATAGATTATGGGGTATAACTTTATTATCATAATCCATATTTATTCTAATCATAAGATTAGTTAAAATAGAAACCTTAACTTTATCAAATATACCATTAGTTACCAAAACCCATATAATGACAATGTATTTAGACATATAGAAATCAGCCAAACATATTATATATTATGAGTCTTGTCCATAAATGGACTAGTACAAAGGACATCTTGTCAAGACAAGTTTCTAAATCCTTAATTACAAGTACAATAGGATCAATGATCCATGATAAAATCTTCAAGTCTAACACCATTCCTCACAAGCCGGTGATAGAATGTCCATACATCATCACAAAAACCTGACACTATTTTGTTTGGGGGTGTCAGTTCAAAGAACTGGAAAGAAGTTAATCTATTCGCTTAACTACATTTTTGACAAATAAAGTAGATTAGTCATCACACATAACTAAACTATTATGCAATGGTAATGCTTCGCCAAAGGTAGGGAGCTAGAATCCTCCAAAGAGTCCCATAGCTGGTGATGAAAGAGGTGTGGGGTATATATGTGAAGTGTTCCCTGAAGGAACACTTTCACATACAAACCTCCCACTTCTTCAATCACAAACCATGTGATTGGTGGAGGTTTTGGGTTCCCGATCTTTGTCGGAACCACTATCTTTCACACAACACATGAATCAAACCAATCAAAAAATTTAGGTAAACTAACATTCAAGGAAAAATACATCTATTTTAAAAAACATTATCATCAAAATAATTCTCATGCCATCAAAGTCATCCAAATAATTTTATTCCATAAAAATGACTAAGTATAGAATTCTGACAATTTTGCCAAAGTTTCCCTTGTATTTTCCACTTTTAAATTTTTTCTAGAAAGTAGATTTAATTAATCTAAATCAAATAATGAAGTAAATGCATTAAATGAAAAGGTATGGATCAAATGATCCAACCCTCGAGTCACAAGGATCTCGGGTCAAAATAAAACTAACAAGAAATAAACTTACCCAATCTGAACCATCACTTTTATTTACCTTTATTTTATTAACATTTTCCAAATGTCCTGCGTAGAAGGTTAATACATCTATAAAATAAACAAGAACTACATATTAAATTTTTTTTTTCATACCAATAGATAGTATCCATTTTTATTTCATAACACAAAATGAAATCAAGCATTTCAACTTATTTTCTTTCCAAGTAATGTGTACTAACAAACTTATTACTAGCTACAACAATAAATCAACATTCAACCACTTGCACTCACATTCACCCTTTCAAATTAAACAAAATAGATTAAATGTCCTCCTAATTGCATAAACATATGGTGGTTATATTTATAAAAAGGAAAGACTTAAAAGCAATATTTGGTAAATTTTTACCTTAGTAGAGGGAGATACCCAAATGATATTTTACCAAATTTAAATAAATAGAAGAGGGTAAAGTTATGCAACAAAATTATCAATATATTTAAGCAAACAAAGAACATTCCATTAAAATTTGGAAATAAGGTAAAGAAAGAACTTACTTTTATTAAAGCCATACCCATTTTCAAATTAGAAAAAGTCTAGAAACCATAAAATTCAACGACCCATGGGAAAATCACACTTTTTTAAAAGAAATTCCATCAAACTTTCCTAGCACTTCTAAAAACAATACCTAGTTCATTATTCATTAAGTAAATCCCAACAATTTTTAAATGAACTTAACAAAGGTATAAAATATAATCATTCCTAGTTTATATTTAGATCAAATGAGAAAAATAGTCATATCATGTTCAACATTCTAAAAACCCAATCAAATATAAACCCATTCTTTGATATTTTAACTATCAGATCAAAAAATGCAAAAAACAAGAATATCATTTAAAAAATTTCAAAGGTTATTCTCGAAATAAACCAAGTTTCATCCCAAAATTTTTTTACAATTTTCCAAAAAATTTAATAAACATCAAGGATTATAATATATTAATAAAATAACCCATTCAAAAACAAATTTATTCAACTCTTTATTCAAACCCACAAAATTTCATTTCTACAGATTACACACAAGAAAAAACCATATGTTTTTTAATGAAGAACACAAGTTTGAGAATACCCAAAATTTTCGAGTTATTTTCCAAAACCCTAACAATGCCATACAATTTCATGGAAAGAACTCACAAGTTCAAATTTAGATTCACAACATATTTTCCATAAACCTTTCATAATAAAACAAAACCACACAATGAAACAATCACTTTATAAAATAAAAAACAAGTAAAAGCAGAGTAACCCCTTGCCTAAAATGATTGATTGTGTGCCTTCATTTTACTTCCATAGATCCTCTCTGCAACCCCCTATCGACTGTCCTGAATGCAAAATATCCAGACTTTCCAACAAACCCATCTTCCATATTGCATTCCTCTTTATAAGTAGAGGGTTTCACAGTCAAAAATAGATTCAACACATGCAGAGAGAAAAAAATGGCAGAGTGCCCCCATAACTGGAGCTCAAAACCAAGTCAAATGCCATGCATTAAACCACACTCCAAGTTTTCCCCCCATTCTACCATGAATTCCCAAAACCATGCCACAAATTTACTCTCCACCTACTACCTACCAAGTGGATGGAAAATGGAGGCCCAAGACTTCGTGGGAGGGGATCTCCCTTTGCAAAAAATGAATATTCAATTAAATAATTTATTCCCCTGCATGGAATCTATCCACTTAAAGTGGATTTAATAATTATTAAACCTTATCCAGCCAATATGGTCCTCAATACCATTTTAAAATTGAACTTAATACAAAATAAAACCTAATGCTCAACCATTTGATGGGTGTGGCCATATGGCCCCCATCAATTATATTATTTAAAATAATGCCATAAAATTTAATGTTACAATGTAAATTTACCAAGGCTTTTAAGCCTTATTATTTTTACCATATAACACCAACTCAAAACAATTCATGCAACAATAATACCAATACCACAACGTGTCATACTTATTCCAAGCCTTGTTAAAATGCATAACACAAGTTTCCTTAGGAGTGACATCACCCTTAGTCCATATGGGCATCAACACAACCTCATCATTGTGCAATGACCATATTGATTAAGGACTACACCATCCTAATCAACTTGACGCTCAACAAAAATCTATACATGATAATACATAATACCACCTCATAATTAAACTGCATTTATATTAATAAAAGGTATTTAGTTAGGTAAGTACTTAATATTTAATTAAGTACTAGATGACTAATTACCATCATAAGAGGATTAATTCTTGGATGTAATTAGAAGGATTGTAAGTAAATTATGAATACAAGTTCCATGCTACTCTAGGAACTTATATCTAAAAGGTATTATCAACTAGATTGTACAAATGGAGAAATACTTCAAGTATAAAGGTATAAAGGATATGAACAAGGTTAGATTTGTGAGTACCATATGGTGGGATCATGTGTAGGCCGAGAGATTATAAAATGGAAAGGATAAATTGAAGAAGTGGGATCAAATGGTGACAAAGTTAAAGTCCAATTTCATTTCGATAGATTACTAGTACCATTTAATAAATTACTTATAAAACTTGTGTCGTAAAGAACTAAGTGTGAATAATTACATTAAATAGTTATACCGGCTCACCATTAGAAATAGATATATGGAGGATGATGCAAAGTATCTCTCAAGGCATGTTAATGGTTTGCACATTTATATTTAAGATGAAATTAGTATGATTAGGCTGATATATGTGGAGGAATATTATCAGTCTACACTAAAGGCAAAGGATAAGTTGTCATGTAGACAATGAGATAAATCTACGAGGAAAAGGAAATTCTTGTGCAAAGGAAAATTTTTATGCAAAGTGATACATAGAGTCATGCACGTGAAGGAGAAACAAGTACCTCACTTAAGTAGAGTCATCTACAAAGAGGTGGAGCCATTTATTCTTCCTATGGAAGAGGATGTAAGAGGGAGAGGATTTTATGGAAATTATTTCCACTTTGTGTAGAGAATGGACATCATGCATTCAAGTATCCTTAAGCCACACAAAATAGTGGTGGTAGGAGGAGCAATGCTAGAAATCATGTTTCATAACACATGAATGCAAAAATACACACATATGCAAGTAGTGAAAATTAACCGTAACATGGTGAAGTGCTCATAATGAAGAGGGTGTTGCTAAAACTCACAAAGAAAAATAATAATCCCGCATAACGAAAGAATTCACTCATAATCATTTCAAGTATGTTGTAAGGTCATTATTGATAATGGTAACATTTCTAATCTTATTTCTAATAAGATGGTTAAGAATATTGGTTTAAAAATAGTTTTATGCCTATGAACTTGTTCAATGTGGCATAGTTATTGAATGGGCAATAAATACTTGTGAATGACCAATGTAAAGTACATCTTAAGACTATGGCATATAAATATGAAGTCCTTTATGATGTAATGCCCATGGATAAATGTCATATGTTGTTGGGGATACCTTGGCAATATGAGAGACATGTGGTTCATGATGGCCACATAAATACCTACACATTGGTGAAAGATGGATGAAAGTACACTCTAAATCCCTTGAAGGACATGATTATATAGGTTGAGAGGAGTTTACATGTATTTTTAGTTTTAGGAAATGAGTTCTTGAATGTAGTGAAATGGGATAATGGTTATTTTTGTTCATTCTAAGGCTCTTTCCAAAAATAGAGGAAAGCGAAACCATGCAAATGGAGGAGATCCCGTGAAAGGTGAGAGAGATGCTAGGTGAGTATGTAGATATCATGATGAAGGATATTTAATATGATTTACCACATATTCAAAATATCATTCATCGATGGCACAAGAAAGCACATAGGCTATCACCAATGAAAAATGAGGAAGTAAGTACACAAATTTATTTAGAAGGGGTTGATCAAAGAGTATTTGATTTTGTGTGCAAGACATGTAGTATGGCACCGATAATGCCCATATTTTTACATCTAGATACATGGATTCTCAATATCGACACAGACTATGATAGTGATATGGATATTGATTACATATGTATTTTGATTATGAACTATATAAAAATTACTTATTTGATTGTTAAAAATTTAGCTAGAAAATGGAGTTTGTTTGAAAATTATGATTGAGTAGGTATGCCAAAATTTATAAATTAATGTTTGATAGAAATAACCCTAAACATTATGTTGAGCCCCTATGACGAATAAGCACCTAAGGCATAGATGGTTTTAGTGCATGCCAAGAAGGAGAAAAGGCTCGCGCGGAATAAAATTCGGAGAAAGCGCATAGGTTTGCACCTGTAGAATAGGATCAAGACTTAGCCATATTTTAGACCAAAATCGAGTTGTAATGAGGGACACATAGAGATGAAGCTAGATCTTATTGCGAGATAAGGCTAGGACATGAGACTTATAACCTAAGGAAAGAATATTCTAGGGTATGGTTATCATGACAAGATTAAGAGCTATAAAGTGGAGTTAGTTATGGTTTAGCTGGTAGTTGTATGCCAAGGATACTTGAGTATGGTGAGGCATGATGGAATTTGGCATGCGGTTCACTCTTGAGTGATGAGTAAAGCGGTGGAGAGAAGATTCCCAAGAGCCCCTTGATATGTCCTGGATTTACATGATAATAAAAGAGGATAGTAGGGATGATGACAATAGTGGTGTGTATGGTGTGAGAGGTGCATGTAAGAAAGTAGAGAGAGCTGTGAGTAGAATGAAAGAGAATGATGTTGTAACTTCTTGGGTAGATCCATTGTTCTAGAACTGGAACTAGGTTAATGTATCTAGTCCATTTATGGATCTCTTGATGTATTTGCCTACTGTGATAATGGTGAAATGATATAATGGTGTTGTTTTAAATATCGTGTTCAATGGATCCGAGTGTCTGTGTTCTTTATTGTGTTCATAGTTCGAGATCTGGTTCATGTATGTTCTTTTTCATATTTAGAATTGTAATATGGATCACTTAAGCTCGAGATCTAGTCTCATTATCTTTGTCATAAGATGTATGTGTTTATGTCTATATATTATTATGCTATAATGATGAATATTATTGAAAATATCACATAAAAGAGGGGCTCAATGCCTTCACATACCTCAGGTGAGTGCCTAGTTCAGGCTGGGTGATGTGCCGATGTGCTGATGTGCCTGGGATTTAAAAAGGAGTAGGTAAAAGTGACTACATTTTGGTTTCATTGTCGGGATCTCATTTGGATCCATTTTAAGAATGGTTTGTGATGGGAGAGTGTTTGACTTTGGTCGGCGTGGAAACTTGGCTTAAGAACATGGAGGATGAGTTTGCATGGAGATTCAACACTAGACCCAAGTTTGATACATGTACATGGGTAGAGGAGCATCTGTATCATGAGCTCTATGAAAAATTATTTTGCTATTTTCCAATAGAAATGTATGAATGGTTGTCGGCGTATGCATCGAGGAGGAGTTGGTACTATTGACCTCATGTGTGGACCTAAGAAGATTATCAATGGCTTCATGATGTCGATTTGATTTGGACTCATGTTGTTGATCATGGTGGAGTGGTGTGTTGACTAGATACACGTTGGAGTACGGTTTCTATGTATTCTTGCCCAGAGGTTGATGAGTTTGAGTTCTTGTGAGAATCAAGAGGATCTTTCTTGCATGCTATACCGCTAGCCATTAAGATCCTGATCATCACTCTGAGTTTAGAAGAATTTCTTATGGCTAGCTAAAATCCCACTAGGTGTGGGGAACGGAAGTAGGTGTGGTGAGAAATGGCAAGTCCTATGATAAAAGTAGAGAGAGAAGAGAGGCGGCTCAAGTATAATGAAGCTTGGGAGAGGGAATTGGCGAGACAATGTGAGATTACGTAAATGATGGATTTTGGAGGTAGACGTTGTTAGAAGGATTTGAGGTTCACGTGGAGGACATGGAACCTAAAGATGCATCTTACTACCCCATCTTGGAAGATGCGGAAGTAGAACCCCCTTAGCTTATGATGAGAGCTCATAAAATGGAGAAAGGACATGTACCATAGGTGCAAATAATTGAACCTGCAACCAAGCCCTTGTGCTTGGTTTTCCAATTCTCGAGATAAGTATTGCTAGTTCAGTTGACATTGGTAAGAAAAAAACATAAGATAGATATAATTTTACATTACATCTATTTATAGCCGCGTAGACATTTCCTATGTTTGGTGGTATCTTGTCAGGTGCATCATTTGGACAAGGTGTAAGCTCATAGAACATGGGTATCATGTCTGGAAGTAGTTCAAATTCGCAGACTATTGGAGCTGAGTTTAGTACAATGGTGGGAACATAAAGTGACACTACTTTAGGCCCTATACCTACTATAAGAGGAGGATCCAGAGGATCCAGAGGATATAGTGGATCTGGAGGGTCAGGGGTTAGTACAACTAATGGATCTGGTGGTGGAGGCAACATAGGAGGAAATCAAGGTTCTAGATTTGGTGGAAAAGGACCACAACCCCATCAACAAGTGCTCTATGAGATGTCTCTTCATTTTCTTGATTATAAAGGTGTTGAGGATGTTGCAGAGCATGTACACAAGTGTGAATTGCTATGGCACACTAAGGGGATCACTACCCCAGAGTGGAAGGCAAGCTAGTTTACAACTATGTTGTAGGGGCACACACATAGTTGGTACCAAAAATATGACCCACATCAGATGGTGGTGGATTATATTGTGTTGTGTGATGCCTTCTCGACGGAATTTTATATTCCTTAATTTGAGCAAAAGAGCATCATCACGCTCAAGGAGATTCAATAGGGTATGGCAGAGATTGGGTAGAAGTATGATGTGCATTTTAAGCCTCTTTTTCAAAGTTATCTTATTATATCCATCCTTCTCAAAGATCCTCGGTGGTTCGTTGGAGGCCCGATAACACATTTTAGATGAATGCTTTTACATAATATTTTCACAAATCCGCACGAGGCATTAAAGGCTGATTTGCATGATGAGGCTATGGGGAGCATTAATACTAGGGTAAGTCCCTTTTTAGAGGCACAAATTACTTCCATGGCAGAGTAACTTGAGAAATTGTCCGCGAATTCAGCACATGACACTCACAATGGACTTTGGTGTATAGATTGTGAAGTAGATGACACACCAAGGATAGTTTCCCTTGAAATTCGGCACGCCATGATAGTAGACTGTAAAATATATCATAAGGATCATGATCCAAGTAGATTCCCTTTGTTACAACGCGCGCTCCATAAGAATGTGTCTTGCTATTGTAAAATTTATACATCTACCACTCATGATACTAAGGACTATTGGTTGATAGATCAAATTTATGATGCAATTGATACGTGTTGATCGTGAGAAAACTTGACAGAAAGCACACAAGAATTCCACTGGAAATCATGTCATATTCAAAGGCACGAATGGATAGGGAGAACACGCGCATGGAGTAGAAGTTTAAATTTTTGGGACTTAGCCATTTTCACTCATGAAGGTCTATTTTTAGAGATGGCATGTAGAGCAAAAATTGAGGTAGAGATGTGCGTGCCACACATTGGCTATTTCGGAGGGTTAGCTACAAAGCACTTTGTATGGACATAAGCCAAATTAGATCTACTACTTGTCATTTAACTACTAGTAGTCTATTGTCAGCGCACTTGCATGTGTGGCTAGTTTTGTAAAGGCCCGTGGATAATAATAACATGCGACCTATTTTGGGAATGGATAAACGGTGAAGGGAATGTCCCCACCCTCATATATGTAGTAAAATATGTAATAGAAGCTCATGGTGGAATTACAGGTGGCCACTATGCAGTGATGCCGTAACGCACAAGATTATACTCACCGGATTATGGTGGGAGACCCTCTATAAAGATGTAAGGAATTTGTAAGGCATGTGACCATTGTCAACATCTTGGAAGACCAAGTCGGTGAGATGAAATGCCTCCGAGTCTTATTACTAGTGTAGAACCTGTTTGAGAAACAAAGCTATAGATTTTGTGGGTCCTATTTTACCACAGTGCACGTAGAATCGGATCACACTACATTATAACTGCACAGACTATCTAACAAGATGGGCATGAGAACACCTACCAAGGATTGTACAATGGCTACAACAGCCTGATTTCTATGGGAAAATATTATTAAAACGTATGGATGTCCTTTGAGTTTGACCAATGATAGGCACACATTTTCTTAATGAGACAACCAGAATTTTATTGGATGAGTTCATGATTGCACACCATAATACTACACCCTATCATCCTTAGGAAAATGGAACTGATGAGGCTTTCAACAAAATTTTGGGCTAGACATTGAGAAAAATGTGTGATGTTGGAAGAAAGGATTGGGATGATAAAGTATTTACAGTACTTTGGGCATATCAAACAACATATAAAAGGTTAAATAAAGCAACACCATTTCAATTAGTGTTTGGTGTAGAAGCCGTTCTTCCTATGGAATTTATGTTACCTTCTTTGCGTATTGCGTACGCTGGAGGTCTAGATGATGAGCAATATTTAGAAGAATGGATTGAAAAGATAATTCAAGTTGGATGAATGAAGAGCCATAGCACGTTGGAGTCAAAAGCAAGAAAATGCCAGGTAGAAGGCATGGCATGATAGAAACATAAGGGACAAGAAGTTTGAGATTGGACAAATGGTACTTCTCTATGACTCTAAGTTTTTATGCCATCCAGAAAAATTAAGGTACATTGGTTGGGGCTGTATGTTATCACTTACATCCTTGAAATAGGCGCTTTCCGGTTAGAAGCACTTGATGGAACACAACTACCCAGTTACTTTAACGGGAGTAGGTTAAAGCCCTACTATAAATAAGTCTTCTTGGTGTTTGTAATAAGGTAGTATTGCCATTTAGATTAGGTTTTCAATTATGTATTTCCTTAATGTGTTTCCTTCTTTGTTGCTATGCTTTGTCAATTTAGTTGGTGTGTTGTGTAATAAGCATGCTTACGCGCATGAAGCTAATTACTATATGAAGCATGTTTATGTGCAGAGGACTGCACATACTTTTAGTGTGGGGTGGATTGTCGATATTTAGGTACAAAATCATGGGAATTGAAAGGTGAAAGGAATAAGCTACTATAGGTGCTCTTCAAGTCAAAGGATTGCTTCTAAAAAGTGACCAAAGATGGAGATGAATGAAGGGATAGTATAATGCGAGGTAAGCAGAGGCCATAACAACTACCAAGTAGAAGGTGTAGTGACGAGGTACTCGGGTGCAAGGAAGTGCGGCAAGAGAAGTCTGTGACTAGAGGGTAGGAAGGCGCACTAGAAGGTTATAGCTAGGGCGTGAAGATGTAACGCGTGGAAAGGATGGAATTGATAAATTAATGAGAGGATATTTGGTAGGTGAAGGAGAAATGAATGCATAAAAATTTGACAATCCATATAAGGATGAGATGTAAATTAATTTTTACCATTGCGATTAAGATTATTTGAAAAAGATATAAGTGCGAAGAGCCAAGTGATTGAATTGAGGTACAAGAGGTGTGTAACTAGTCGTGACAAAGAGATCTGTGCATAGAAAGAGCTTACGTCCCCGGGGTGAAGGATTTGGCAAAGCAAGGTGATAGAGAGGAGAAAAGGCACATGATTTCACCTAGGGCACACTGAATTGAGCTAGGGTTTGATTTACACATTACTGAGAATTCAAGAGGTGAGTATCTACAAAAGATTGCAAGGTAGAAATGACACCCAAGAAATTAGTTGCGGTAGGAGTGAAGGGAAAGAAGAAGGTGGTCGAGGAAGAAGAGGAGATGGCTCCCAAAGTAAATTTTCTAAAATTTAATATCCAGAGGGGGTTATCGTAGGCCGAGTGGGATTCTCACATAAGGAAAATCAAGGTGAGTGAGTACAACCATCGTACCGTCAGAGAGATAAAAAGGAGCTTGATGCCTCAATGAACATAAAGACAAATAAACGCACGACGAGAAGACATGCAGTGTATGATGATGCTGGTGAGAAGCTCTTGAAGAAGATAGGAGTTTACCAGCTATACGAACTCCCTTACTTTGGGAAATATGAGCCCTTGTACCAAAGTGGCTCATGAGCAGAGTGCACAAAGATTTTTCTACTTTTTAGGACGCAAGCTGCTTAAAATTTCAATCGTGCTCATCTCCATGGTAATGGGGTTGAAAGGCACAGGAGAATATTTGTGAGATGATTTAATAGATAAGGCCACAATATTGGAGACCAAAAAGGAGTTGGGGTACACAAAGGGTCCGCGCGGCATGGACATTGATAAACTGAAGAAATATCCAGTTGTGCAAGCAACCACACATCTCGTTACAAAGCTAAATGACTAGGAAAGGTGGTCACAAGTGAATACCATGTGGCTGCACATTGCTAAAAAGATTTCTAAAGGGGTAGTTTACAAAATTTTGCATTACATTGCAGAAACAATCATTGAAGAAGCACACATAGGAGGAAGGATCAGCTTTAGAGCTTTGTTTTATTGTCATCACTTTGGTGTTCATGGAGATCAAAGTATCGATGGACCAAAAGAGAAGATATGAGAGTATCCCATGGAGTAGAAGTTACCTATAGAATGCTTCAAAAAGTACTCGTGTCAAGGATCCGTGACATAACAGGTCAAGTAAAGGGTTGAGAAGTGATACGATAGGCCCCGCATGAAATTTGAAGAAGAATGGCACATTCCCAAGGACTTGCCATTTGGTGATTGGAAAGGTAGTTCAGCCGCTATATACCAACATTTTTACATAGTGTAGTTCACCATGAAGGATGGATCATGGAGCCCTTGGTGTAAGTTACCATATGCCTTCACAACAAAGTACTTCTAGGCATTAGTACGAGAGGTTCTTAGACGTATGACATCTCATGTTCAATGCAGACAAGGTAGATTGTGACTACCACATGCTAAGAAAGAAATATGTGTATCCAGTGGTGGGGTTTATATATTTAAAGGCTCATTTCAGATGTATTGAACATTGAACTAGTGAGTTTGGTTGTGGGAGATATTGGAACAACACACGATGTACCTCCAACTAAAGCCAAAGATGGAGAATAACAAGTATGTGGAAGATGAGTTCACACTTTCAAAGACCACCAAAGGGTAAGCACACGATGGAGAACATCCCAGTTGCCTAAGCCCACATAGCCAATTCAAGTGGAGGATGAGGAGGATGAGCACGAGGATAATGGTGGTTTGGAGCATAGAGGTAGAATACATCCTTTGAACGAGGATGAAGCCGAGCATGCACTGCTACACCACATCAGCCACAAGAGGGGGATGATGATGAATTGGATGTATTCCAAGGAGAGCATAATTTTAAGAGAGTGTTCAGGAGAACAAGGACCTAGGGTGCTACTCCATAAAAAATGCACAAATAACCCAGAATCTCTCCACAAAAGGAGATAACCGTGAAAAGGAGAAGGAAAATGAAGTTGAATGAGGAGGCAAAAGAATAAGAGGAAAGCGTGCCTAATTCTCCTACACCTCCAGAGAACATAAAAGGAAAAAAAGATGAAGAAATGAATTAAGGAGAAGAGGAGGAAAAGGGAACATATGAGACAATTATGGAGACTAATTTTGACATGGAGGCTCAAGTTCCTAAGCAACCAAGGTTTAAACAAGTGGAGAGCACATTCCACAGCCATTGGTTATGCTAAGGATGTAGGTAAAATTATCTTGCGCCCGTTTCAGAAAGCACACTTTCACAAAAAGGAATTATATGGTCTGGGAATTAATGGATGAAGATATGGCTACATTCTCGCATAAGGAAGTAGTTATCATGGTCCATGCACACACACATGGATGAGCCAAATTTTGATATGTGTGAGAAGTCATGCGTATCAAGGAGGTCGAAAAAGACATCTCAAAGCTAGACACATGATAAGAGAGCCTACTTTGTCATGTCGATGAACAAGTAAGCAATGCATTGGTGAAAGTCTCAACAAAGGTGGTGAGGTAGAATATGGACAAGGCTGCCACAATTAGGGCACTCAGGGAAGAGATTAAAACTAAGGATGGAGAAATAGCGTGCCTAACATAGGAAAGAGACTTAGCGCATAAAAAGGAATGGTATATTTATTAGCATCGTAGAGGAAATTGGTGATAATGTTATAAGAGCTAGGCCACACTTGGAGCCAAAGGTACCAAAGACATTTCCTTCGGCAATACACTATGTAGGTACATTGGTGGACCTAGTGCTTAAAGATGAACCTCTATGCATGCCAGCGCCAAAGGATCCAACATAAGAGGAAAAGTGCGAAAAGGATTCAGCGATGCGAAGATCGCATCATATGAAGGACTATCTGCAAGTGCTGCAAGAAGAAATAAAGAAAGTAGACCAAGCCTTGAATATTTGCATAGCTCCAAAGGCACTCATTAACATAAAAACCCTAGAGGAGAACAATGAGGTCTAGAAAGTGATGAAGGATGAAACATTGGGCACAAAGAAATATTATCAATGGTTTAATGAAGTGCAAGGCCCTAGCAGAAGCACAAGAACCACACAAGAATCGGCTAGAAGAGCTTTGGAAGCTCATTATGTAAAAGATAGATTTAATAGAGGAAGGATGACTACAATGTCTAGCATTGTATTGGTATTACAAAATGAAAAAGGGAGATTGCGAAATATGAACCTAGAGTCTATTGCTATGGACATTCCGTAAAGAGTAGAGGATGCACTTACCGAGTGGACAGACTTGGAGGATGAAATAAAACACGAATATCTTGAATTAGTTATTCAAGTTGTAAAAGAAGAGAATAAGAGTAAAAACATTCTTTCATTTTTTCCATTCTTCTATTCCTTACTTCTTTCCATTCTTCAAATCTTTACTTCAGTTTTGGGGATGACCATTATTGGGGTGACAATGAATTTAGTGTGGGGTAATGTTGATCAGAGAACACTTGACAAAAAGCACACAAGAAGTCCACATAGGAATGCAGGTCATATTCAAAGTGCGAACGGATAGGGAGAACACGCGCACGGAGCGAAGTTTAGATTTTCAGGACTTAGCCATTTTCACTCATGAAGGTCCATTTTTAGAGATGGTGTGCATAGCACACAAACGAGGCAAAGAAATGTGTGCCACACATTAGATATTTTTAGAGGGTTAAATATGAAGCACTTTACATGGACACAAGCCATAAATAGATCTACTATCACGTGATTAACTACCAATAGTCTATTGTTAACGTACTTGCATGTGTGGCTAGTTTTGTAAGGGTGCATGGATAATAATAGCATGCGACCTATTTTGGGAATGGATAAGTGGTGAAGGGAAAGTCCCCACCCTTATATATATGTAGTAAACTATGTAATAGAGAGAGAGGAGATATATACATAAATAGATATATGTTGTTAAATCACATTACGCACATACTCAAGTTATCAGTAATGAAGCTTTTGTATACTTATTGCATTGAATATAATGGAGGATATTGGTCAATCTAAGTGTTAGTTTTGTGTTCTTCAACATGCTAACATCCTATAACAACAACCTTAAAGAGGGACCTGGTACCTTTGTGCACTTCCCTCGGGTGAGCGCATGCTTAGGGTTGAGTGATGTGCCATCACATCTAGGATCTTATGATTTGTATAACTAAATTCTAGGCTACATCAATACGGGTGTGCGCTTAGGCCAACATTACAAAGGTGAGCACTCATCTCTAAAAATGAGGGGTGTCAGGGCTTATTGGTTTGAAGGGCATGCAAATGGCATAGGAAGGGGAAGAAGCTTTTGTGGAGGATTTAGAGGACATGGTTATCATGGTTGAGGAAGGAGTGAATTTCCCTGTGGAACTTGTTTCAACTATGGATCTACGGATCACTACAAGCACGAGTGCCTGGATTTACTGCAATGATCATAGTGTGGAAAGAAACATAAGTATGAGGAGTGCCCTGACTTGTATAATCACATGAGCTAAAACCATAAGAATGATAAGGGCACATGAATAGTTAGTGTGAAGCACGCTGAACCTATATTCATGCCTACGGTAACATCTAACCCTGAGTTGGAGCCTATATTAGTAACTACACATGAGTTTGAAGCTACACATGCCAGAGAAATACCAAAGAAGATGCCTCTGATTACAAGAGAAGAGGTATTACATGGGAAGTGGTTGATCTAACTTATCGAAGGAGGTTTACCTGGAGACTATGAAGGTGATTAGGAGTTTGCAAGGGGAGATCCAGAGCTTGAACAAGCAAACCAAACTAGTTGCGGAAGTTGGAACAAGTGAAGAATTATGAGATCCCTTAGAATGATGTTGATGATGTCAAAGAGGTATGTAATATGTTACGCCAAGAGAATATAATTCCCCTATTAGGAGAATGGTTTAGAGGAAAGGTACCACACATTGGATGCAAGCGCAAGAGGAAGATCTTACATGCTAATTTGCCCACTCATAGTATTGATTATGACTAGAGATCACTTTGAATAAAAGTTAATGGATGGATTTTGAGAAACATACTAATTGAACTTCGGGGTACATAGGTTAATGTTATTACTTTGGATGCATGGAATCAGATGGGGAGACCACCATTAAAACCATCTTCAAATGTGTTATACATGGCAAATAAAACTAAAGCTACACCCATCAGAGTCTTGAAGGATGCTTCCATAATCATTGTGGGGCCAAGTTCACTAGGAATTTGAATTCGAGCACTTCCTAAGGTAGATAACTTCCCATCATTAGTTGGATGCCCTGGTGTTATGAAAATAATGCTGATTTGCACTTCAATAAGGGATACATCAGCTTTGAGAACAAGGAGTGCACTATTATTCCACTAACAGATGGTAGGTCTGCACCCTATGTCAAGCCTTTGGGGGAAGAATACATCAATATAATTTATGTGTGAACCAAAAAGACCCTTAGATTATTGGCCATCAAGAGAAGGAGTCATTTAGTGGGATGATGCTCAATCCTTGAGTGATATGACTAGCATTACATGTGATAATTCAAAGGCTATGGACTTATGAGTTGGTTAGAAGAGAATGAAGGAATCTATGAATCGTGTTATCAAGGAACATTTTGTTATGTGCTTCGCAGAGGAAGACAACAACCGCCACACAATACATAAAGGAGAAGGTAACCCTGATGTCTTCTTACACGCTATGGAAGTCTAGTGGACCTGTGAAATAGAATGGAGGAATATGCTTGTTTATACCTTGCATGGGACAACAATGTATCGTGGATGAATCATCTAGATATATTATAAAGCAGCACAAGCTAAGAATCACGTTCTCCATTAGATTTCTATGGATCAATGCACCTTCAAGGATATATGAATATCATGGGAGGAATCAACCTTGTACCACGCTCAAGAATGTGAGAAATCCTGAAGTAAGGATCATAAGATTTACCCCCTTCACTTTGGGTGCATAATTTCTATTCCACTTTGCAAGGTTATGTATGTGTTTGGTATGTCCATTCAGAGTTATGTCATCAGAAGGGAAATTGGCAAGAGTTGACAACATGTATTATTCAGAATTTTGAGTATCTATCTTATAAACCATTAGTGAATGAAGATTTGTAGGTAGTCAAGCGCATTACTCTGGGAGATAGTGCCAAAGATGAGGACCTCATCCTATATTTACTAGGGGATCCTGATTTGGAGGCATGCTTGAGGAAGGAGAAGAAACAAATGAAGTATAGTTTGAGTGTGCCTGCCTAGAAAAAAGAAAGGAAAAATGGTGTACCTAATAGAATATGAAGAGATAGATAACCTCAATGTTGATCATATCAGAGGGTATGTGTGGAATATTGGATAGTGTGGATGAGAATGCGTGCACCGCTATAAGCTATTAATACAAAGAAGGTCATTATCGCACAAAAGCATAACCAAAAGAAGCAATCATTGATGATTATTGGACAGAACAAGAGGTCTCAAAGATAATTGAGTTGCTTTGTGACTTCTAGGATTTGTTCCCACATAGATACCATGAATTAAAAGGAGTTCATCACTCATTAGGAGAGATGTAGATTAAGTTAAAGGAAGGTGCATTCTTGATTAGGAAGAGGCCTTATAGGAAGAGGCCTTATAGGATGAATCCTAATCTGCATGTAAAGGTGAAAGAAGAAATTGACAAGATGCTGGAATCTGGATCATTGAAGCTATTGAAGAATATGAATGGGTTAGCCCAATGGTGATTAGTATCAATAAATATGGAAGGATACAAATCTGTGTAGACTATAGAGACTTAAATACTACATGTGTTATAGATCCTTTCCAACACCTTTTACTGAGGAAATCTTGTAAGGTGTAGAGGGCGTGAGATCTACTCTTTTACAGATGGATTCTTAGGGTATCACTAGGTAAGGATTACGTAAAAGAAGACTAGGAGAATACTACAATAACCACTTAATGGGGAAGATTTTTTTACAATTATGCCATTTGGGATTAAGAATGCGCTCTGTTATACTTTTGTGTATTGTGGTACAAACATTCCAAGAATTTATTCATAAGTTTCTACAAGTCTACCTGGATGATTGGACAATGTATGGATTAGTAAAAGATCATTGTGAAAACTTGAGATTGATGTTTGAAAGATGTAGGCATATTAAGTATCTCTCTAAACATTAAGAAATGTGTCTTTGTTACTCCTTTTGGCACATTGTTAGGTCATATTATTTGTAAGGAAGGCTTATTGGTAGACCCTGCCAAAGTTGTTGTTATTTTGGGTTTGGAGGATCCTGCCAATCAAAGCACAAGTGCATGGATTTTGGGGCATACGGGTTACTAAAAAAATCATCAAAGGTTATGCGATGATTTTTATGCCTTTGGAAGAACTATTGAGGCACAAAGGAAGATTTCACTGGGATAAGGCGCAACAAGTGGCTTTTGATATGTTAAAGGAGAAGATTACTACTGCATCCATTTTGTGCTTTCCATCTTAGGACAATCCCTTTCATATGCATGTGGATGCATCAAGTATGACAATGGAGTAGTGTTAGCACAACTTGGAGAAGGGATTGTTGATCACCCTTTATGTTTTGCAAGTAGAAAATTAACTCCACTGAGTAGAATTACACAATAATGAAGCACGAAGCATTGTCTATGATTTATGCACTGCATAAGTTTAGGAAGTACTTGTTGGATACTCCATTTATCTTTTACATAGATCATATGGAACTTAAGTATTTGGTAAAAAAGCCTATTTTGCAAGGGTGCATATGTCATTGGATCTTGTTATTTTAGGAATTTGAATTTTTGGTGGTAGTCAAACTAGGAAAGTGCAATTCAGACTTGACCATATTTCTAGAATTAATTCAGGTGAGGATGTGTAGAGCATTTAAAACACAATGTTAGATGCACAAATGTTTATATTAAAACGCACCCACCGATTTGGAGGATATTGCTACCTTTTTACAAACATGTGTGTGGTGCCTAACATGTCTGAAGATTATAGAAAGGAAAAAACTTGCCATTCATGTTGCGTACCTTATATGTTAATTGGTGGAGATCTATACAAACTTGGCTGGGATGAGATATTGCACAACTATTTGCTAGAGCATGTGCACATGGGTATTTTGAAGGAAGCTCATGGAGGGATTGCTAGTGGAAACTATGCAGGGTGAGCCACAACATGTAATATTTTGATGGCTGGTTTGTGGTGGGAGACATTGTATAAGGATTTCCAAGAATATGCCAAGGGTTGTGATCATTGCCAATGCCTTAGGAAGCCTGGGCATAGAGATGAAATTCCATTGAGGACTATGGCAAGTGTGAAATTTTTTGAAAAATGGGAAATTGATTTTGTGGGCCCTATTCCCCAAAGCGCGTTGACAAGGTCACGCTACATCATTACTTATATAGACTATCTTACATGGTGGGTGGAAGCAACACCTACGAAGGATTACACTGCAACTACTATAGCAAGGTTACTTTGGGAGAATATCATAAACATGTATGGATGTCCATTAAGTTTAACAAGTGATAGGGGTACTCATTTCTTGAATGAAACGTTAGGATATTATTGGTAGAATTTATGGTAGCCCATCATAAAACTACACCCTATCACCCACAAGCTAATGGAACTGCTGAATCTTTCAACAAGATTTTGAGCCACACATTGACAAAGATATGTGATGTTGGAAGGAAGGATTGGGATGATAAAGTCTCTATTGTTCTTTGGTCTTATAGAACAACCTACAAGAGATTAAACAAAGCAACACCCTTTCAGTTGGTGTTTAACATCAAGGCTGTTTTACCGGTTGAATTTATGTTACCATCCCGTACATTGCACATGTGGGAGGATTAGCTGATGAGAAAGTACTTGAAGAGAGCATAGAAAAACTGATGTAGTTAGATGAGAGGCGTGTCATAGCCCGATGGAGCCAGAAGACATAGAAAGAAAGACAAAAGGCTTGACATGATCGACACATTAAAAATAAGAAGTTGGAGGTTGGACATACTAATAACTATTTGTGGGGTTTTACTTTAATTACAAATCTCATGAACCATAGCTAAGCAATTCTACAACAAGTAAGCAATTGTTATGAAGTATTTTCAAAAGGGGGAAATAATGGAATTTGGGAAAGAAGAAAGGAAGATATGTAATTCAACCAATAGTTTCAGAGTTGGTCTCATACACATAGATTAAATAAACAAGTAGATCTCACAATATTTAGAAGTAAAAGAAAGGAAAAGCTTCTAATCTAAATCTCAGATAACACAAAGTTTATCTAAAGATCCACAAAAGTAAGAAGCAAATGCACCGTGGACACAAAGTTCTCCGGAAATATGCCTTTATTCAATTCCCAATTTTCACAAAAATGACATCAAGGGTTACAACACAAAGTCTGGAACTCAAGAATGTTGATTAAAAAATTGTGATCCTTTAACCCATAGGCTCTTCCTCTATTTATAGTGTATAGAGGGCAATTACAAATAGGAAGTTTTTAATGAATTCCACATGTGGAAGCTATGAAAAGGGGAACAATTGGCAATCCTTCTCCTAGAATCCCTCTTTGCATGACATGCATGATTTATAATTGAAAAATAGAACCTTCTATTTTACATGTCTACCACCTATTTCCAAGTAATTGATTCTTCCAAGAACTTGAAGTAACAAATTTTTAAACCAATTACTTAAGTTTTATAATTTAATTGATTACTCAATTAGTTTTTAAAGAAAATAAGAGAAAGAAGAAGAAAGAGGAGAAGAAATTAGAAGAAAGCTGCAACACTCTCTCGCTTTTGTTCTTCTTCCATACTTTACATGCCGATCCAACTGTATTTCACTTCCTTCATCTATTCACTTTAGCAATGAATGATCCGAATGATATCTCGCCTTGAACTCGAGATGATTTTTTTCTCCCATATGTTGTTGAATCCTTTCCTTTGATTCTCACCAAATAGATATCGAAGAAGTAGCTGACTGAGATTTTCTTGTGGGTGCTTCCTCTGACATGTCTTCCTCTTATCCTTGAAGCTTTTTTAGTTCTTCTCCAATATGTGCACCAAGTGTAATGTTTTCGTAAACAATTTAGACAAAACTCATCACCTTTTATTTTTAATTGCATATGAGCAATTTTAAATTCTAGAAAGCACTCTGGGTGAAGGAAAATACAAGTAAATTCAATGAAGGCTTCAACTGGAAGATTGGGAGCACATACACAAGCTCCTGAAAGGAATTTTCCATGCAATGACTTCCACATGGGCTGCGTTAGAAACAAGAGGATGAATTTTTTCCGGAAGCCTTTGCAATTATGAGAGTTGGATCTATTTCTTCCTCTGATTCTGAAGATATATTCAATGTATCAGACATTGAATTCTGTTTTCTTCACCAATATGGGCATAAATGAAGTATTCCTGCAAATAATTCAGACAAGTATGCAAGTCCATAACATGAATATCTAATTTCTTCACCGAGATCTGATTATAAAGCTGTTGCCCTCTATTTTTAGACTTTGCTTGCATGCCAAACAAGCTAAAAATATTATTTTATTCACTTGTGCACTCACATCAACATGCAGATAGCTAGAATAATAAAAAAGGAAGCCTTTCCAACCCTAGGTGCAAAAACGGATGCTTCCTAACAAATTAAAATAAGTTAGCTTTTAGGCATTTAGCTATGCCAGAATGGGTCACACTTTTTGGCTAGGAATTGTGGAAAAAATATGAGGGCAAGGAAGTGGAAAAATTCACCCTTCCAGGAAGCCCCAAAATTCCCACTTTTCTCTTAAGTGATTTGCTTTTGTGGAAAAACATGGGCAATGAAGTGGGAAAATTTGCTTCCATCTAGGAAGCTCTAAAAATTCCCACCTTCCAAACAGCCCCAAAATTCCCACTTTTCACTTAAGTGATTTAACTTTAACATTGTGGGAAAATTCAACCTTCCAGGAAGCTCTAAAATTCCCACTTTTCACTTAAATGACTTGACTTCCATCATGGGAAATTTTCACCTTTTCCAAATTCCACTTAGCCCCAAAATTCCCACTTTTCACTTAAATGACTTGATTTGCATCATGGGAATTTTTTACCTTCAGAAGCTTCTAAATTCCCACCTTCCAGGAAGTGCCAAAATTCCCACTTTCACTTAAGTGATTTGAATTTCATGTTTTACGTGGAAATTCAAGAGGAAGGATAACTTTGAAAAATGTGACTTGTATTATGAAATTGTTCTTCCAAAAAGTGTGACTTGCATGAATTCTACTTTTAAAGTTGCTTGAAAAATTCAACAACATTTTATTTCCATTTTTGGATTTTTGGTGAAGAAAACACAAGAACAAAATAAAATTTTCCATTTTTGGAAAGGGTCCGGGAAGATGTAGCGACAAAAACTTGCAAGTGCCATAACTTTCACTCAGTGGCTCCATTTTAGGTGTTTTTTTCTAAAAGTGCATATTTTCTCGAGATTTACACATTGGTGGTAGTATTTTTCTTATTTTCATAAAATCCATTATTGCACCTTTTGACCAAGCAACCTCTTGCAATCTCCTGAAGGAATCTGAGCTCTGGTCTTCTTTAGACATATTAATTAGCAATTAAAAACACTGGATAGATTTTCAAAACCCTAGGCCCGGGAAAAGGTATGGCAGGAAGAATGAATAGGCTATGAGGATTTGAGATAGAAAAATGGAAAAAACCAAAAAAGACAAAAAGAAATAAAAAAAAAAACCAAAAAGAAGTCATGGTAATTGCTTGAAAAATTTCTCCGATTAGCGGTCTGCAAAAATTATTCCCCCCGAGTGAATGTTCTATGGTAATAATGATGGGGTGAAGTGATTTATATAACCTAAATCCTCCAATTTTAGCTCAATCTATTTTTAAAAGAACTTTATTTATTTAATAAATAAATAAATAAAACACTTTAGAAAAGGTCTAGTGAAGGAATTGAGTGAGTTTTAACATGTGGGTATTTGTCGAATTTGGATTTTATGACTCTTGGGATACCTTAGAGCAATGCAAACAACTACAGAAAAAAAAACACAAAAACGACCATTACTTTGAAAAGAACAATTTTTTAAAAAGGGGTAGTCCCAGATTTTAGGGTGAAATCTTAGGGACACCAGTTGGCTCCGTTTATGGACATCTTTACTCTTTCAAAATGAAAGAAGTGAAGATGAGATCCCAACATCTCTGGTTTCGTGTCTTGTCTATTGGGTTCGAGGTCAAGCCACAAAAACAAAAAAAAAAAAAAAGAAAAGAAAAGAAAACAACAAAATTTTTATTTATATACAAATAGGTTTTACCCTGTATCTCAGTTTCTGAACAACTTCAGATGCTGCCCATTGAAAGGAAATGGTAACTCAATTCCATCTTGGTAGGAAAGGAAGAAAGTATCCATTTAATTTAATCTCTCTTGATCATGAAGGGCCCTTTCCAGAGTGAATCAGATTTTTTCATGCATGCCCTTTGGTTCATGTCTCTTGTCCCACCAGAGTACCTAGTCTCCAATCTCGAACTTCCTTTTTGCCTTCTTGTCAAATACCTTGGGAAAGTCCTCATCAACTTCATCTTGTGGTGGCTCATCCTTTCTTCTCTCTGTGGTAAATAAGTCTTCATCAACTTCCTTCATTCCTGATTTATTGGCTGCATTTTTGAGGAAGAACTATCACCATATTCTTTATTTCTTCTTCAAGTAATTGATCATGCTTATCGAAAGTCTCCACTAAGGAAACTAAACCCTTGGGGATTTTGTTACCTTTTGGTTGGATTATTCCACTACTATCATCATAACCTGGATCAAGTTTTTCCTATGACTGTTTGTCGTGGTGGTGATTTACTCCCTTCAACATATAACTTGTCAAAGTTGTCTTGTTCCAAACATGCAAATGTTTGTTTGTCATCATTGAAAGTCTGCCACTATTTAACATTATTAGGGACTTTGGGGTGGTAGACCATCTCCACTTTATAGTTTCCTTGTTTAAATATGGATGATGGTCTATCCGGATTCAATAGTGCAGCTGTGATTCCAAAGAGTCTGCCTTGGAATTCTGATTTGTTGGAATGAAGTCGATAGAGAAGGATGTAAAATTGAGTGTGAAGAAATAACTCTATCTCTGTAATGCTTCAACTCATCTCTTTTGACTTGATTTTTCCTCGAACTTGCTTTACTAGAAGTTCAACATCTCCTTGGGATTTGAGGAGTTTTACTCCTTTCTTTCTAGCTTGCTCCATTCCTAACAACAATGCTTCATACTCCATCGTATTTTTGGTGTTCTTGAACATCAACTTGTGGGAGTATGGGAATATCTCATGATCTGGAGATATTAATAGTAACGTCGAGATCCCGATCCAAAAGAACAACATGTGCCTTTAAACTCTTGAGTCCAAAATTTTTCTTTTCTTTCTTCTTGCTCTGGATTTGTTTGAAGTTTTGGCTCTGGAACGTCTTTATCCATTTCCAAGAAGTATACACCATGGTCAAACCCTTGAAAAAGAATCTGAGATCTAGGATCTTCATATTTTTAACAACAATTGGAATTTTTTTCCGGCTCTAGCTTCTGACTTATTCCTTTGATAGGAATATGGGCACATGACCAATCCATCTTTACTTCTCCTCCCAACTCTTTGCAAAGTTTCTTCTTAGCAACATCCTATAAGAGACATGGAATATCTGCAACTAAGATTGTCATCTTTAATCTTTTTTGTCAGTGAAAAGTTGCTTTAAAAAATTATGCATCTTTGATTTTTCTGATTAAAGGGACTTGTCTCTCCATGGAATAAAACCTTTTTATGGTCTTTGTCAAGGTAATCCCAAGAGCATCTACAATTTTAGCTAGCATGACATTGTTAGAAGCACCCAAATCTAAAATGTAGTTTCTTAACTTGAAACCATTAAGCAATAAGGAGACATAGAAAGGTTTAACTCTTTCAGAAGATGATGAGGGTTTAACAACTGCAACATTGTTCTTGGGAGGAGTATTCTTGGGTTTAGGAAAAATGCATTTTGATGTATTTGATTGTCCCGTGATTATACATATTTGACTAGCCTATTTAACTACTTAGGAAAGGCTCTCAAGTATTCAACTTCTGACATTTGAATCCTAGTTTCTTGACATGATCAACAATGTCAAAGGAAGGAATAGATTCAGATACCTAAGTCTTCTTTTGTGATTGAGATGAAGAACTCACATTCTTATCTCTAGGAGCTAAAGAAGAAGGTAAAGGGCTGCCCCTTCTTTGTTCATCAGCTAATGCCTCAGCTTGGCGAGTTTGTGATCTTGTAAATAATGCATATGTATGACCATGATCATTTTCAAGAAGCTCTTCATAGTCATGTTCAGATTTGTAGTTTAGGTAATTAATGTTGGAGTCTCAATAGGACCTACAAAATCATCATTCTTGAGCTGATCAGTGTCAGATTCTTGGTCTTCTTCATTCATCTCCACATTATTTTTCGGGAGAGTATTTAATTGCTAATCTTTGGGAACCAACAATGTGGTTTCAGTTGTTGTTGTTGAAATTCGAGCATGGGAAATATTGTTTCCCGAGCCATTTGAGCCATTTGTTTCTTCATCTGTGACATATCATTTACTAACATTTGCAATAGTGAATCGGAAGTAGTAGCAGAGGATGAAATTTCAGCTCTAGAAGTGCTATTTTTTTATGTTTCCATCCATGATGAGGTTGTCTTAAATTTTAACCGCCATGTTTTGGGCTGCTAACAAGTCAGTAGGGCATGCTCTTCAAAATAGTTGATATCTTACTTTAGGAAGTAAAGCATTAATGAAGAATACATTTTTATTCTCATCATTCAGAGAAGAAGAAGCCATAATTTTGTACAATAATCTTTGGAATTTTGCAATAAAATCCTACATGTGCTCTTGTGGTTCCTTCTTTAGTTGAGTTAGTTGAGTTATCAATGTACTAGAATCTTCAATTGACTTGAATATTTTCAAGAATGCATCTCACATAGTAGCCCAATTGGTTATGGTACCAGGAGCTAACCGGTAGAACCATTCTCCAGCCAAGTCATGCAAAGTCTCTATGAAGAGTTTGATAGATACATCTTCATGTTTGACTACAAGCACTCCACATGATATAAAGAATGCAACCAGGTGATCATCGAATATTCTTGCCATCTCCAAAGAATTTTGGAAAATTATTTCTCATCCCTTTAGGTAGATCATGCATAGGAGGAGTCATATTTAGAGGTTTGAAAACTACACCCCATGGAATAGGTGTTGTAGGGGCAAGTGGCTAATTCTACATCATGAAAGGAGCATGTCTTCTTTGAGAATAGACTTAGTGAATAATCTCAACCTGATAGATTATGTTGGACATGATCCAGATCGGAGGTTTTTTCACTCTTCTTCTGGTGAAACACTAGATCCGAGGCTTCTAACTTGAGGAGGTTGATTAAAATTGAATTGGTCCTGTAATATATAAAAATGATCATCCCTTCCTTAAGCTCCGCTAGACCACGTAAATGGACATTCTCGCTAGATTGAACTTGTAATATAAAAGGGAACTTGAAAGAAAAAACTTTGGTCCGTAGTCACACAGTTTCTCGGTGTCTTCAATGGGAGTTGGTTGAAGCTCTACTATAAATAAGTATTCTTGGTATTTGTAAATAAGGTGTTTCCATTTAGCTTAGGTTTTCCCTTAATGCATTTTACTTTATATGTGTTTCCTTTCATCATCGCTATGCTTTGTATTTTTAGTCCTGGGTTGTGTGGTGCATTGGTGTGCCAATAGCTAATTACATTTTAAGTGATTCCATTGTGCAGAGGACCGCACATACCTTTAGTGTGGGGTGGATTGGCATATAAATTTGGAAAATGGTTGGCACATTTCTAAGGAGGTTGGATTGATGAAAAAATAATTCTAGAATGATTAGCTTAAAGGTAGAAAATGATTTATGTGGTATATAAGGTGTTCGAGCTCAGGTTGTAATAGAGGTGTTCGAAAAAAAAATTAGTTGATTAAAGACCACGTAGGAGAGAAACAAAGATCACGTTGTATAAAATGAGGTAGGCGGTGGCATGGGAAATTACTTAGTAGATGATGCAAAGGTTAAGTACTTCAAATGCAAGAAGGTGCATAGAGGAAGTCGGTGGCAAGTGGGAAGTAATGATAACATGCCGATATGTTATGAATGTAGCATGAGAGGTGGAGTCGTGAAAGTTGATTTAAGTGGACAAGATAATTTATTAAAAAGTAACGTTAAGACGCATGGGTTGGAAGGACATTAAGGTCTTGGAAAAGTATAAATAGGGAGTGAGGGTAGTCATTCTAACTACCTTGCCTTCAAAAATTTTGTGCTCCCGAGTGAGTGAAGTGTGATGAAGGTGTGATAAGGAAGTGAAGTAATTTTTACAAACCAGTGGCATTGTGTAAACTATAACAAGATCTTGCGGTGTAGTAAGGGGAAAAGAAAATAGTGAGACAGTAAGAGGTTGCGTGAAAGTGAAGCTATCAAAGTTAGAGAGCTTGAGAAAACAAGGAGAAGTGAACACCTAGGATATGGAGTAAATGAACATAAATGACACCAAGGAAGGCACGAACCATGAAACTGTCGGTGGAAGGAGGAACCCGTAGAGATATACTCAGAGATACAATGCCCTAGGTGTGATTAAAGTGGAGAAGTGGAATTTAAAGTTGTATCGGTGCAAGATTAGAGAATTCAACCACAGAACAGATGAACATGACAAGTCGATGTAGGTGGATCTAGTCAAATATGTTCCAGGGGTAAACAATCTTAGAAACCCTAGGGTAGACAACATGGTGCAACAGAGTTTCATAAAAACCGGAGTTTGCAGATTTAGGAGCTATCTTTCTTCACTAAATCTGCCCCTCTCTTTAGGTGGCTAATGTCACTGGTACAAAAGGATTTATTCTAATTTGTGGGTAGGATAATGAGACTTACGGGCTAATTGATGAGAAGAGTAATAGGCCTGCGGAACACTGGTGAGGACATGGAACTCGATTTATGTGCCACTGTAAAAATTGAAGAATTGGCAAAGTAATTAAACTATGAGAAGGGAGGAAGAGCTCAGGTTATCTCAGACCTTAGTGACCCAATGTTAAGGGCCACAACCTGACTTATAAGTTACAAATTAGGTGCATCAGAACGGTGGATAGATATAAATAAAAGATTCCTATACATTGCATATAGGGTATTAAATGAGAACACTATAACTTAACACAATTTACTTGGAAAGGGTATCATGAAGAAGCACATGGTGTAGAATGAAGTTGGAGAAAAGATCACATGGGGTTCTATACTAATTTTGATCATATTTTGTGAAATTGACATCCCTAATAAACCAGATGGGAACATGTGGGTTCACCCACCAACACACTCATCTCATGTGGTGCAATTTTCGTAGTTCACTTGCGATGGCACCATCAAAAATACCTACAAGGGCTGGATGAACATGTGGTATGAGAGACTCGGGAGAGGATTTTGAGAATGAGTGGTGAATCCCACATGATTTTTCACAAGTGGTAAGGGACCAGTGAAGTTGCAAATTACGTAACACTTCAACATGGAAAAATTCATGATGGATAAAGGAGAAATGGGGCCATGGTGCAAACTTCCATTTGCATTCATTGCTAAATATATGAAGTGTGCCATGAATCAATTGAAGGATGCGCAAAAGCTGAATTTCGATGTTGAAAAAGTGGACACTGATGTCCACACCCTTCGCGTAACCTATAAGTATGATACGAGAACAACATATGTCGAAACTTTAGAGCGAGAATTCTTGGATTTGCATTCACAAATAAATGTTACCATTAAGCTCTTTATCCACTGAGTGTTTGTGTAGTGTGTCCTAAGACATAAAAAGAAGTTGAAGTGGTGATTACAGTAATCCACCCTTCCAAATCCACGAGAAGTGCTGATCCCATCTATGAAAGTGGTCCAAGCAGAAGAAGAAGAAGAAGAAGAAGAAGAAGGAAGTGAGGAGAAACTAGACACTTCCCAAAAAAGGAAGTATTGTATGAGTCAAAATAGTAGTAGGGGCATAGGTACACCATAATAAGGCAACACCGAGGGCTTCACAACCAAATCACGAGGAAGTTAAACAACTAGAAGGGGAAGAGATGGAATAGAAAAAGCATAAGGTACATGATGTCTCCAGTTATGTGATGGAGACAAGATCAGAGGAGGATCACACAACATTCAGGGAGAAACCCAAGGTGGAACTCAAGGAGGAGGAGAAGAGAAGGGTTGAGGTGGAGACCAAGGTAGTAGTTGATGCACGCACCAAGGAGAAAGCACATTCTATGAAGGAACCTATGAAGATTCCAAAGTGTGAGGGACTTCACCTATCTAGCCCACCATCCGGGAGAGAAGAGTAAGGAGACTCCTTTGTTATCAAGGAGGATAAAGGGTTCACTGTAGGAACAAGCACCCCGAGGAAATAATGTTCAAAGCACAAGGCAAAGAGGAAGAAGTGGACGCCTATGTCCCCTCATATGGACTTCATGGATAATCTTGTGAAGGTGTTGTGTGTGAGGTTCCAAAAGTACCCTTGCCCCAAAAAAGTTACATGCTTGGGATATTTTGGACCAAGATGGGGGCATAACAAGGACTAGGAAGATGATAAGTTGGAATCTGCATTGTCATGTAGAGGAGCCCAAATTTGAGGTCAATGATCATGTGATCAAGACCATTAATTTGAGGAAGAAGGAGGGAGCAATGTATAAAGTGGTGGATCCAAGCCACCTCATTAATGAGTAGGCATGTAATGCACTGCAAAAGATGTCCTTAGAGGTTATAAGGAGTCTAGATGCGGGGCACTATTTAGACCTTGGTCAAATAAAAAGGGAAAGGAAAAGGAGATAGAGAGACTGCACCAAGGGTTGAGAAGTGAGTAGGCATGGACCAAGGAAGCATATGATCGGGCTGATGCCTTAGTTAAGAAGGTCTTGGGACAATGTCTAATGTTGGTGAGCCAAGATAGGATGGATTATAATGATGAGATGGAGTACTTGGAAGATATAGTGGGGATGTTGCTGACCAACATCAAGGATGGCATGGGAACCACAACTGAGGAGCTTGCAAAGGAGAGAGAGAACAACAAGATCATTGTCGAGGCCCAGATTACTAAGTTAGAGGACTTTCTCACCCAACTCAAGGAGGCAAACATTTTGGCGGATAGGGGCTTCAATAGTTGTTGGAAGTGTGAGCCCATTATTGATGCGTGGGTAGTAGATGAAGAGGTTGTCCTTAAGGCCTTACAGGAGAAGGTTTCAACGAATAAGATTGAGTGCACCCAATTGATTATTGACACCACAATGCAGAAGGACAAGATTAAGATGAAATTTGGATTAGTGAAATCTAAGATTATATCACCAAAAATATGGATGAGTTCGAGGGTGTTTGCGTGGAGCTGGTGGTGGTCATAGAAGAACTCAAAGGGAAGGTTGAAGAGATTACACCAAACCAAGTACCCAACATAGTAAAAGAATCATGTGGGAAATATTTGGCAGAATTAGAGGCATGGAAGAAGTTAAAGGGTGATATAGATGTGGTGTTACCTAAAATCCTCCATTTAGGCCTTTAAAATGTTGATTCATACAACATTTTTCCTTAGCCAATTTTTTTGGATCATTAGATTTTGTTTGGAGAAGTGCGAAAGATTTCCAAGGGAAGAAATCAAACTAGTGTGGGGTAATGTTGAGCCCCTACAAAGACTAAACACCTAAGGCAGAGGATTTTTTTCATGCGCCAAAGAAGGAGTAAAGGCTCGAGTGGAAGTAACTTCAGAGAAAGCATGGAGGTTTGTACCTTGGCACAACAAAGCTAAGGAATTAGCTATATTTTAGACCACAATTAAAGTTGAAATGAGGGACATGTTGAGATGTGTCCATATTTAATTACCGATAAGGATATGACATGGAGATTTACAACCCAAGGAAAGAATATTTTAGGGTATGGTTATCATGACAGGATTAAGAGTTGTAAAGTGGATTTGGTTATGGTTTAACTGGAACTTGCATGGTGAGGATACTTGAGTATGGTGAGGCATGATGAAATTTGACATGTAGTTCACTCTTGAGTGATGAGTAGGTGGTGGAGAGAAGATTCCCAAGATCCCCTGATGTGTATGTATTTTGACATGTGGTTCAATCTTGAGTGAGGATACTTGAGTATGGCGAGGCATGATGACATTTGACATGCGGTTCACTCTTGAGTGATGAGTAGGTGGTGGAGAGAAGATTCCCAAGAGCCCCTTGATATGTATGGATTTACAAAAACAAAAGAGGCTATTCGAGATGCTTGCGATAGTGGTGTGTATGGTGTGAGAGGTGTATGTAAGAAAGTAGAGAGAGCTGTGAGTAGAATGAGAGAGAATGTTATTGTAACTTCTTGGGTAGAGCCATTGTTCTAGAACTGGAACTAGGTTGATGTATCTGGTCCATTTATGGATCTCTTGATGTATTTGGCTACTGTGATAATGGTGAAATAATATAATGGTGTTGTTCTAAATATCAGTGTTTAATGGATCTAAGTGTTTGTGTTCTTTATTGTGTTCATGGTTTCAGATCTGGTTCATGTATGTTCTTTTTAATATTCAAAATCATAATATGGATCACTTAAGCTTAGATCTAGTCTCATTATCTCTGTCATAAGATGTATGTGTTTATGTCTATATATTGTTCTGCTATAACGATGAATATTATTGCAAGGCTCACATAAAAGAGGGGCTCGACAGCCTTCGTGCGCCTTGGGTGAGCACCCAGATTTAGGATGGGTGATGTTTGATGTGCCTAGGGTTTAAAAGGGAGTAGGTAAAAGTGACTACAAATTAATTAGATGATACATGTATGTATGTGTTTCTATTTTAGTATATCAATAATTTTTATTTAGTAGCATTATGTTTTGGGTAGGTATGATGTGTGCTTTCAAAGGCATAGGTGGAAACAACTATAGATATTTCCATACATTCATACCAATTCAAGAGGATGAAGGGGGACCAACTGATCAAGTTCTCACTAGCCAACAAGTGGTAATCTAATGCATGCATAGCCTTAAGATTAATAATTACCACGTGATGTTTTTTTATTCTATTTTATTTTTAATTTTTATAAGATTTGTGGAATCACCCTATTCCTTAGACCCTTGTGTTGTTTCAATCAAGTCTAATTAATTGTTTCTAAGTTACTTTAATCTATCCATTATGTGATGTGGACTTTAATTATTTAGGGCATGTAAAGTTAATTTAACACTTGTGTCACACCAATGTCTCTAACCTTTGTTGTTTGTCATTTGATTGATTATAGAGTTTATCTATAACCGCAAAAGAAATGATCTCTGCAAAACCCAAAAACACATTAAATACTAAAAAGAAAAAAATGAAAATGGGGAGTCAGATTGACCTTGACGGTCACCAGACAAATTGAAATTATGAACTAGTGTTATACTACATCTCAAACTCCATGTGGTTCGTGTGTTTCAGGTGTGTGTAGAATCGCTCCTCAGAAGCTCTTATTCATGATACACTTGATAACAAGTAATAGATAGATGTAACAATGTAAGTAGATGTGTGGATGGAAAAATGAACTTCCCCTCCTATGAAGTGTATGCAAAAAAATGTAGTCCCTTGTCCTTGAATGAAGCTAGATGGATGATTTGATGCTCTTAGAATGCCTTTGGATGCAACCTTAGGTGGTGATAGTAGATTCTTAAAGTTTGATCCTTTATTATGGTCACATAGATTTGTATTTATATGATTCCCTTATTTGAATTTTGTAATTGAAAACTAAAAGGCCAACCCATAAGAAAATAAGATGCCCAAAATATAAAAGAGGCCCAAAAGAGGAAAGTAAGATATAAAGAGGTCGAGGGCACCCGTAGGGACGAAGGCGCTTGGGCACCGACATCCTGGTTGGTGTATCCGTAATCAATAAAGATAAAATAATGAAGATCAGATTGGGTTGTGGGGTGTACAAGACCAAAGAGGAAATAATAAATACATAAAAGAGGCCAAAGATAGATGTCAATTACTAGTTTTCTCGCTTAGGAATCAAATGATCGTGAGTATGTGATTAGGACCTATAAATGTACCCAAGTGCATGATTTAGTGTCTACATTTTCCCCACTTTATGTTGTTGAGTGAATACTTGATAACATAAAATAGATAAGAGATGCATATCGATAACAATGTAGATCGATGGCAAAAGCATGCTAAGGAGATAAGGAAAAGTGTGGAGTGATAAAAATGAAGTGTGAAAGCTAATGAAGAGAAATTGACCCTAGGGGTGAAGCGTAGGCCCATGTTGTGCCGTATTTGTACCTATTTTTGTCATTTATCGATGGTTCTTGATGTGGGGTTACTTCTTGTTGCGTATTAAGGACAAACCTGTAAAAGAAGAGTGAAAGAGTAGTCAAAGTCATGTATTATGAAAACTCTATAAAAGCATGTAAAAGTATGTAAAAATGCAAAAATTAGAAAAAGGAACATGTGCACCTAATCCATGATGAGTGAAAAGGATATAAAGTGTCCTGAATTCTTTGTAGAAGAGTTATTTTTGGGTGATCTCACGCTAAGAACAAGTTTTTTGGGTGATCTCATGCCAAGTGTGAGTTTTTGGGTGATCTCATGCCACGGAAGAAGAGTGTTGGGGAGAAAGGTCTAGTGTTATTCTCCATCCCTGATTGCTTCTTGAAATTTATACACCACTACAAATGGTGTGATCCATGTTGTTCTAGTTCAATCTAATTCGATCCAAGTAGAAAATGGTGATAGAATGCATTTTGATTGTTGGAGGACTATGCATGTACTGAGAAAACTGCTGCTGCATAATGCTGAAAATTGTGTTGATTTGAGAAATTTTTTTCAGAATCGTCTCGTGCTCATAGGTGCAAGGAAAGGTCGGGAGCACCCAAGTGCTCATGTATGTATCTAAGAAATGGTGTCTATGTTAAACTGAGGACCCAAGTTAGATTCTTGGCCATTCTAAAAATGTAACTTTGTTCTAATTATGTGTTGAACCATGTTGTGCTATAACTCTGTGTTACTATATGGGGTGACTAATTCACCTAATGTATGCCCCCTCGTTTTGGGTGCATGCGAAGTCGTTGGAGGATATAGTCCAAAGGAGAGATCCGGATGCTTGAGCTGAAACCCGATACCCTATAGGGGAGGGAATGTGCCTGGTAAAATCAAGGCACGCACAAACAAAGTGGCTAGAAACATGTGTTAATGAAAACTAGACAAATACACATATAGAAGAAAATGTGTAAACTAGCAAGAAATAAGACAATGTAGACCGTCAAAAGTGATTTCCAAACATGGGACATTACTCACAATGTTGGAAGACAATCAATGCCAAAGTGGCCAAAAGCATATAAGCAATGAACAAGCAAGACATAGGGAAAAGCCCACAAACAATGGCATATAATAGAAGACAATAAAAAAAAATAGCAAACAAAGAGTAACATTAAACCATGGTGGAAAATAGTTCCTATAAGGAAAATGTTACACATGAAGCACCCATGCACATGTTAGGAAGATAGAAAGTATGTCAAAACATGTATGATATGATATAGAATAACGTATGATAGTAAGAATAGGAAGTAGTTTGAAACAATAACAACCGTAGTTTTTACAAAAGTAGATGCCCCGGGAACCTTAGTGGGATTTGGTAAGAGGTATAGTGCCAAGCATCCATGCTATGTGTAGAGATTTGTAGAAAGTATACACTCACAACTAGAGAGCAAGTGAATGCACATGTGTATATGATAAATATAATGACATACTAGATATCTAGCTAACATAGTAAACAAAGTGTAACATGTGAGTATAAGCAAGAAAGAGTAAGTGCAACCAAGATATGCAACATGTTGTGAATGAATGAGATGGAATGGTATGAAATGTGAGTGTGATAGGAGAAACATGCTCCATGAGTGCATGTGGGTGAAATATGAGATGAGGTTCATTTATAAAATACCCCTTGACAGTCAAAAATGAACCATAGAACAAGAGTGTGTCATCGGGAAATGGTTTGAATTATGCACTAGATAGATAGATCAATGAAGCATAGAGCGTAAAGAGTGTGAATGTGGTGAGGTTCATTTTAGATTTAGACCCTCAATAGTTGAGTATGAACCGTGGAACTAGAGTGCATCATAGGGTAGTGTGATGTGTGAAAATAAAATGCTAGAATGATGTAGCATGAAGTACATAGTGTGAAATGTGAAGTTCATGAGTTAAGTATGCCCTCAATAGTCAAGTGTAAACCTTAACACGAGAGTTTTTCATAAGGTGGTGAATGTGGCTAATAAAACCATTCACAAATTGGTATCGAGTGTGCAAGGTTATACTGAACAATATCTTCATTTAGAAGAGATGACCGGTCCTCTATGTATGGGTCAATAGGAATGGTGTTAGGAGCATCGACATTTGTAGTAGGCGTATCATATTCTCCAAAGTAGGCAGGAGTAGCATCGAGAAGTGATGGAGAGTGTCTCTTGTGATGGAAATATGGGAGGTGATCATAAACCCCCATGTATTCTAGAAGAGAATCATCGTAGCAAAAGTGTCCAAATTAGGCCAAGTAGTAGAAGTAGAGTCACTGATGAGTTTTGGATATACGAGAGGAAGTGAAGAAGTATGTAGAAACATATGAGCCTCTAAAAAAGATGTAGAGGGAAGATGATATCCAAGGCCAAGCTTGTTAGATTGAGTGGGAGAGCCCATGGTTCTGTGACTCCTTGACCATGCTGGCCTAAACCATTACTAGAGAAACCATAACAAAGCAAATACTTATAGCCAAGACCATATTTGGAGAAATCCGACTAGATGCAGAAGAGTTAGGGGTGTCTGGCAAAATTCTCAATAGAATTACAATATGTGAAAGGTGATGGATCCACTAGAACATCATAGAAAATCCTTGATAAAGGAATTTAAGCCATGTATGAAGAGTGGAAGGAACCACATGCATGGCATGGATCCAAGGCTTCCTAGAAGAATATTATAATTAATATTTTTAGGAATTACGTGGCATGGAATGGGTAGTGTACATGGCCCCGATGGTAATGGGGAGGGTGATAGTACTAAGAAATGCTTGGGAATATTTTTGAATCCATGAATAAATGATTGAAGGAGCCAAAGAGTCCTCAGAGAGGCCAAGTTGGTGGAGAAATGCGATATTACAAATATTAATCCCCAATCCATTATCTACTAAGGAACGTTTAACCCCAACATTATTGATGCAAACATGAATATAAAGGGGGGATCATGCTCTAACATGGCCTAAGAAGGAAACTCATCTGATGTGAAAGTAATGTGGTCTTCATTAAGAGATAAAGCTGAAGTAAACTTATGATACACATATTCAGGTGAAGTATGAGGAGGAATATAAGTATTAGCTAAATAAGATCTGAATTTATTGATACAATCAAGATGATCTGAAAAAGGCATGGATGGAAACATCCATGGGGAAGAAGCTTAGGATATTGAATCAAGAAGAAGAAAGAAAGATGCGAGCATATTCGAAAGATGAGTTCACCAAACAATTTAACAAAAATGGAGTTAATGCAAAACCCTAGATATTACATATTCACATGTGATAAATAAGTAATAAAGCATAGATCTAACATAAGAAATAAACTAATGAAAATTAAAACCCTAAGTTCAAGAGAGGGAATAGAAGACTTTTCTGATTTTGTAATTGACCCTTAAGTATTCTGGACTAGAAAACTGGTAAATAGGAGGAGTAGACTGTTGCAAAAACACCCTAAAATTATGTAACTACTGAATAAAAGTGGACTAGGGCACTGGACTAGGTCGGGGCACTTAGGCACCGGAGAACTCAGTAGGAACCCGTGACTATAAAAATGGTTGGAAATTGATTCTTTTTGTGTCACACCAATGTCACTAACCTTCACTATTTGTCACTGTATGTTGCTAGATGATCACAAAGTTCACATGTAACCTGTAAAACAAATGATCTCTTGCAAAACCCCAAAACACATCAAATCCTAAAAATAAAAATATGTAAATGGGGAGTCAGACTGACCCCGACGGTCACTTAATAGAGTGAACTTACGACTGAGCATTGCACTACATCTTATACTCCATGTAGTTTTGTGTGTGTGTGTGAATCGTGCCCTAGGAAGCTCTTGTGCAAGATACACTTGATAACGAGAAATAGCTAGATGTAGCAATGTAAGTAGATGTGTGGATGGAAAAATGAAATTCCCCTCCTATGAAGTGTATGCAAAAAATGTAGTCCCTTGTCCCTTGAATGAAGCTAGATAGATGCTTTAATGCTTTTAGAATGCCTTTGGATGCAACCTTAGGTGATGATAGTAAATGCTTAGAGTTTGGTACTTTATTATGGTCACATAGCTTTGTATTTATATGATTCCCTTGTTTGAATTTTTTTAACTCGATAACTGAAAGGCTGACTCATAAGAAAACAAGATGCCTAAAATATGTGAGTAAAATACAAAGAGGTCATGGGGGCTAGAGGGGACGAGGGTGCTTAAGCGCTAGCGTCCCGGCTTTGTGTTGGTGTCCGAGAGTTAATAAATATAAAGAAATGAAGATTAGACTAGGTTGTGGGGTGTGTAAGACCAAATAGAAAAAAATAAAGACATAAAATAGGCCAAATATATATGTCAATTAGTAGTTTTATTGCTTAGGAATCATATGAATAGTAGTATGTGATTAGGACCTAGAAATGTACCCAAGTGCGTGATTTAGTGTCTACAAAAAGGGTGGATTTATATCTTTACTTTTGGGAGTATGGTGGTTTTATTTGTTGAATTGGAGGGATGAGTGAGTGTAGTTTCCATGTAAGGGTATGATTCCTCTCATAATTTTGTGGAAGTCACCTCATGGTGCATGAATTTTAATTCCAATTGAATATTTTATTATTAATAGAATTTTTAGTAGCTTGTTGGGGGATTATGCAGCTTGAATCTTTAGAGTTTTTATTTTAGGAAGGAGTTTTGACTTGGAGCTTGTGAATTGTGTGGATTTCTTAGAATCTTGGGAAATATGAGCAAGATGTTGACTCTAACCATTCTTCTAATTGTAAATAAACTCCATACTTCTCTCTCTCTCTCTCTTTGATTTGATATATATATTTTATATTCGTAAATTATTTTGACCAAAGTTATGAAATAATAGATATTTTGTTGTTTTATTTCTCTATGAGCATGTAATTTAAATTATGTTGAATGTTATGGACTTGCTTAAACCATTATGGGAAGCAAGAGTGTTATGCTTGTATGAGGGCGAATTCTATTATTTCATTGAAGGGATAATGATAATGTACTAGATGGAGAGATAAGAAAGTGCATATATTTTATTAGAGGAACCAAAGGAGTGCACAATTTTCCTTCATTGGAGGGAAAAGGGGATTTTTCTTGTGTTGGAGGTAAAAAAGGATGTCAACTTGTTTATGTATTTCACCTAAAGGAAACTTGATCCTGTCATGCCTCCTTCATTGGAGCAAAAAGAGGGTCAATAATAAAACTCTCCGTTTGCAAGTTTCGTTAGGAGAAATAGTAGCGTGTTTTGTTTTGATTTTGGATTATTGTCATCCCTCTCCATATTTTTCCTAGTAAAATTTTATGTTTTGGCTATATGGATGTGTTGTATATGTGGAGTGGCTAAGTGAATTTTCTCCTTTTCATGCCTTGGTTATTGGTTCTTGAACCCTTCCGAGTTGGGATTCATGGGGTAGTGAGGATGTGATCATCCCCTCATTATGAGGCTGGGGAGGTAAATGTTTCTGAAATCCTCCATTTGGTTATGGATTTGGATGGATGGAAAAGTTGTTTATATGGGTTTTTATTAGTGTTCTCAAAACGTTCTTGAGACATATTTCTATTCCCAAGTTTTGGGAAATTTGTCAATTATGCTATAAATATGATCCATTGAAAAACATGTATATTGTGATCTTGTGTGAACCAGAAGGAGAACAATTTTTTTACCTTTGAATTTTGTTGGTAAGTTTTAAATTCAATTATGTAGAATATGTTGTGTATCCATTGATAATTAAAAATACGAAAGTTCAACAAGTTAATTTACATTATCTTTAAGGTTTGGAAATAAGTTATAAAATGGAAAATCATTGTATAGAGTGTTAAAATTGTCCAACAATAGAGCTAGTGTAACCATGGAATTATTGTTATATTTAACTTATTATAAGCCTTAGTGGGAATGGTAATATGAAATTTAATTTGGAATTTTATTTGAAAGTTGATAAAGTTGTTTCTTGATATTCTTTCTCTTTCCATTCTAAACTTAAATTAAGTAATCAAATATTAAGAAATCTATATTGTACACCTTGGAATAATTTTATTGGCTATTATTGTGTGAAAGATATATTTTAAAAATAAGAAATCATACAATTGAGTTGTAATTTTATTATTGATTCCATGCAAATGTTTTAATTTTTTTGTGTTGAAAGTAATTGTGAAAGTGACAAAATTTGTAAATGAGAGGATTAAATTGTTCAAGTTGGATGATGGTTTGCGAAAAAAAAACTTCCTCCTTATTCAAGATGAAATTTTAAATGTTGTGATTGAATAAATTTTCTTGATATTTTAGTCTAAATCCATTCACTATTTGCATAGAGATATTGGTGTTTTCATTTGTATTTATATTGCAAGTTCTAAACATCCAACTCTCTCTCCTTCTCTCCATTTTACGTAAAGAAAAATATATATGGTAATGAAATATGTCATAAATTTTGTCGTACACACTAGATTAATGAATCTATATATCTAGTTGGGCCTCTATATAGATAGATGGCCCCGCCCATCTCATAACTATGCGCGGGCGGGCGGTCCCCCCCCTCCATATAGAGAATTCTCTAATTGTTCGCTATCGCTCACACCCCAAGGGCTCCCATTTCCCATATAGTTAGATAGGGGTCTCATGTTACTTACGCAATATTCTGATTTGCTCTAATCCATTTTGCATCTATTACCATCCTCGGAAAATTTAAATGGTTTAAAAATACCTATGTTAAGAACAATATATCATAATTTTAGTAAAACTTAGATTTCCAAGGAGGAGAACTCATGATCTTAATATTGGGTTCGAATAAATATTCCTCTAAAAAAGGTATGGTCATGAAATAGGTCATAAGTTTTTCTATACAATTTGGATTCATGAAAAATTCAAAGGATTAATAAATATCTATGTCATAAACAATCTATCAATATTTCAATAAAACCTAGATCACCAATCAGAGAAATTACGAGTTTAATGTTAGGTCAAAAATTTAAAAACAAAACATACATATGACATTATAAATATATATTCATTAAAAGTGTATATATATGCATATACACTAAAGGTACATATATATGCATACACTCGAAAAATAAATGATGTTATATATAAGTATGTACATTCAAATGGCTTAATAGGAAACCTTAAAATACATTATAATTAACAAAATATATCCATATATTATAGTGATTAAACCCTTCGGGTATTAATAATATATATACATTCAATCCACGACAAGAAGACCCTCCATGGGAGCACTCTAACAACCTACAAACAAAAACAATTATAAAATGCCTCCATAGAAAGCTATGAACAATCTTCAAACAAGAGAAAGAGAAAACAAATGATGATAGGATGTAGAAAATGAACTTTATTCAATTATAATCATATCAGGAAAGAGTTTATGAAGATAAAAATCCTAGGGTCAAGATTAATTTGATTTACAAGTATAAAATCAATCCTACAGCTTACACTTTATGAACTTTGATTTTTTTCTAATTTAATATTTTAAAGACTAATGTAATAAATTCATAATAAGTTGAGTACATATTATTATTTAATTGGCATGTTATCGATTCAAAATCATTTAGTGAGCAAAGTATGTTTAGGTTAGTGATTGTTGACCAAACAAAAATAGGTAATTATATATCTCGCATAATTTTTTTATCCTAGTTAATTACCATTAATAAATTATTTAATTAATTAAAAATTAGGGATAAAATGAAAATTGTATAACCGAGAACTCCATTAGTAAAATTTGTAAATCTCAATAATTTATAGGAGCACAAGTAGGGATGTGCAAGCGTAGTTGTGTGACGAGGTGATTTTATTAAACATGTCACAAATCGAAACTTTTGATTAACTATTTCATAAAAATCACAATAATTTTACACTTAACTACGAAGATTTGATGATTAATTTTAGTGCATTACATTCAATATCAAAAAACATATTTAACATCAGGAGCTCTAGGAGATTAACATTTTTAAATATGATTACTTACTACTTTTGCATGTGTTGAATTCCGTCCATGGTCTATCTAAGATTACACAAGACTTGATAGGATGAGAAACCCTTCAAAGTGGACCATTAACCTTGCATAAGTTGATCAATTAATATTGGGAACATAAATTTACAAGATCTTTAGGACATAGTTATTTCTCTCATTCTTGGGAGGGATTTGGGTTTCCCGACATTGATGATAGAGATGCCACCTCAATACATAGAGAGAGGACTTGAACCAACATTAAGAGGAGAGGAAATGAATAGAGGAAAGGATTAGATCTTGACAATAAAATACTAAAAACCACATAAGGGAAATCTTGAGACTCTACCCACCAACTTACTCTAGTGATACCATTGGTTTTTGGTAGAAGCATGGTTGGTTAACTTGATTGGATGTTTCAAACTCTACCCTACATGAGAAATACCAATGATCTTGGGATTATACATTTACTAAGAGATGGGGTAGGAGTTTGGTAGTGCATATAGATAAATATATCCAAATAGATTTGGATATATCACTGGGGAGTTTTATGGAGTGATTTAGACTACACTACATTTATAGGCACTCAATGCATCAAGGAATTCCATGATCCGAGGTAAGTGTCAGTACAATAGTAGAATATGAAGGGAAATTCTTATATCTCCACTAGTATGTAGATTATATGTAGGATGAAAAAATGGATACACTAATTCATTCAATGTTTTAATGTTAATACTTGGTGGGGCCATTCGTATGCATTTCCAATAGAATCTTGCAGAGGAAATAGAGAAAGACTACATAGTAAAGGAAAAATAGAGGGAAATATCGATAAGCTCGGGATAAGGTGAAATCCCACACTCAAGCTATACAAAATAGATGGCTAAGGGGATCACCACCTCTTATTAGGGGTGGGTTTATACCTCCATTATAAACCCATCGACCCCCACTAAAACAACAAAATAAACAATTCCAACCTTGACTAGCGGTGCAAAGAGACAAAGGTGGTCTATAAATTCAAGGACCAACTAGATTCTAGATGTATCATAGAAAATAGATTGAACTGCTCATACATAACATGAAGATGGGGTCTACAAGTTCTATTATATAGATATCATGAGGGGAAGGAGACGTGTCTCTATCTCGAGAGACCAGTGGGGGCATGTGATGTAGGGGCATCTCCAAGGAACCTCAAATTGAAAAATCATTGTTCTCTAGCTATGGATGTGAGCTCAAAACAAGTGTATGTGAGTGTATTAGGTATGATGAAGAGACAACTAGGTAGTTAAATAGTTCAAATTTCAATTTTTTTAATTCCCTCCAAAATGTATTCAAAATTGTAACAACATGTAAAAATTTCTTGTCATGAATGTAAGGGAGGTATAGATGTCTAGCAGTGTTATAAAGAATTTTAAAGTGGGTATGAGTCATGAATATGTGAAAATGATATAAAATGCCTCACAATGAGTGAAAAGGCATAAGAAAGGTCATGTGAGTCATCAAAAATGATAGTTAGGGTTATGAAATCAAGATAGAAGGAAATAAATGGAACACAATTCATTTATGAAGACATTCCTTTAACGAAAGAAAAGAGAGAGGGAGAGATCCTCGAGGAATGAGGAGGAGGAATATGGTAATCTAAGAGTTTTTTTATATGATGTATATATTCTAATCTAGATAAACTCTGTCTTTGAGTATATATGTGTTGATGAAGCCTTAAGAACTATTTTTATTCCTCTATTAGTGATCTCATTAGGTGTATACCTGATTAAGTAAGATGTTTTTTTGAAAGAATTAATGTAGTACATGTTGTCTTGAAAAACTCACTGTGGTATACTACGCCTTGTCATGGTAAGAGTTATTTGGCTATTGAGATGGTTTGGTTTCAATGAGATTATTGATTGTGGTAGGTTAGAGAATATGTGCATTGATTACATAATATGAATACCATGCATGTGGTTGGTATGGATGGGAGAACTGAGTTAGAAGAAGTTAGAACCTTGTTTGAAACCTAAGAAACTGGATCGTGCACAAGAGATGTGGTGTTTATATTTGGAAGTTTATGTAAAAGTACATACATGAGTTATTACTTATTTCCATTATGAAGTATATAAATGAAATTAGTTGTGTTAAGGATATAACTCCATCAGAATAATTGTATTTGAGTTGTTAGAGAGAGGAATGATTGAAAGCATCTACAAACTATTTCAGGGAAAGAGACTTCCTTCACATGTGTAGACATATTCTTTGAATGAACTGGTAAAGTATAAATATTAAGAACATTAATACAATCACCTGGTTCTAATTTTGTAGCTTGATGAGAAGTTTTGAGCATTTTATAGCTATTTTTCTAACCTTGGGTTTCTAGGAAGCCTTTCTCGGGGTTTATCTAGGGTTGGATATTTGAAGGCCTAAATTAATGAATCTTGGACTGAAATTTGATAGGAAGGATGTTGAGAAGGTACCTTAATACATTTAAAAGTAATTTTGTAAAATCATTAGATACATTTAAAGATATTCTTACTAGTCCTCCAAAAGGGTAGTATGCCCAATGAAAGGCCAAATAAAGATGGTCCATTAACAAAGGAACTAGGGTTTTCCTTTTATTTTAGTCTTGAAAATTTCCATGCATAAATAAACTTGTAATGATTATTCAAAAAGGTTTGGTTTTAGTTTGAAGCCTTTTACATCGAAGTTATGGTGGAAAATAGACTGTATCTTAGGGCTAGTAGGCTTAGAGTGAGCCTTGGAAGAGGAAAGTGTGATATGGAGAACACGAAGAGGAGTAGGGTTTTGAAATGTTGCACACACCATGAGGATGGAAAAGGGTATTGTAAAGAGTTAATAGATTTTTGTGGGTAACCATATATGTCTCCAACTATGGAGCGAGGCAAGAAAACTTTTCTTAAGGGTATAAGAAGATAGTTTGAGCAAGATGATAACACAATGATGTTTGAGCATTATGAATCAAGTTAAAGGTTATGATAACACTTTTTTTAGATGTTGAAACAGGTTCAAGGAGTTAGAGAGTCTTGGTGGAGGCTAAAAAGCAAGAAATTGATAGTTTGTTCTTAGAACTAGTAAAGCAAGAAGGACAATTTGATGAAAGACAAGTGGAAGAAGAGATGTATGAAATGAGTTGAGTTGGATGATTGAAATGACATTTGAGGAAAGGTATGAAGTAGGGCATATTGAGCATTGAATCCATTTAAGGTAAATTGGTCAATTTTTGCAAGAATAAGCCATTTTTGGGCTTGTGAATGATCCTCAAATGCGAGATAGGTGAAGTTGTTGCTTGAAACCCTCTTGATTAGTTGTATGCATGATTGAATACTAAGCCTCTCTACATCAACATGTTTCACTTGTGGTGACCCTGATCACTTTTCTATAAATTTCCCACAAGGTTTTACAACTTTGAGTAAGGGAAGCCCCCACATCGAGATATAATAATAGGTGACATGGGAAGGTATCATAGAGTTTATACAACAATGGAGAGCTGTTAGGAGAAACACAAAGCCACCATGATGGAGGCATCATGTAACATTCAAGGTATTCTTATTTCTATTATATTTGACTTGGGTTCTTCAAACTATTTCATTTCCCCTTTAGTAGTGGACTGTTATAGGTTAGTCGTAGTTAGGAAGGAAATTATATGGGAAGTAGAGTTGGCCTCAAGGATCAAGATTCCTATAATTACAATGTTGAAGGAGTATGTTCTCAAAGTGGAGAATTCAATACCATAGAAAATCTATGTTTCCTTCCCTAAGTTATTATGATTTCATAATAGGGATGGATTGACTTGAAAATATTCAAGCCATAACAAATTGTTACCATGATACCATTATGTTCCTTGATGTCATTGGTGTAGAGCCCATTTTGATAGGGGTTGAATGGCCAATATCACTTCACGCTATCTCTAACATGTAGTTTATGTAGAGCATACAAAATGGGTGTACAATGTTTCCTATAATAGTTAATGATGGATTAAAGGATGAGTCATTAATACCCTCATTTGATGATCACCACATTCTTTGAGAGTTTGCATATGTTTTCCTAGTAAGCTACTAGATATGCCTCTATAGAGAGAGGTTAAATTTCATATAAAATTTATACCTAAATAATATCTCATCTCAAGAGTACTATACATGATGAATACTTCGTAGTTGTGTGAGCTCAAGATACAAAAAGAATAACTTCTAGATAAGGGATTGATTTATCCTAGCATGCCCCTTGGGATGTGATTGTAATATTTGTTAAGAAGGGAAGGGCATATCTCTAAGAATGCATACCGAATACAAATAGTTGAACAAGGTGATGTGAGGACTCCTATCCCCTTCCTCAAATCGATGATCTCTTTAACTAGATGCACAATGCCAGCATTTTATAAAAAAAGATCTAAAATATGGATATCATAAATTAAGGATTTGAGGTAGATATTCATAAGACTAATTTGCATAACTTATATGGCAATTATGAGTTCAAAGTAGTACCTTTCAGCCTAACCAATGCCATGAATATTTTCATGATTTTTTTAGGACCTTCATATATCGATTCATACTTTTCTTTCTTGATGACATTTTGATATTTTCAGCAACACTAGATGATTATATGGATCATCTTTTCACAAGTTTTACAATGTTTGAGGAGCACCATATTTATCGAAACCGAGCCAAGTGTACCTTATTTCATATTGAGGTAAAAATATGGGATATATCATCTTAAGAGAGGGAATCATTTTGATCCTAGAAAATAAGAGCAATAGTTGATTTGTCTGCACCCATAAACATCTTAAAGGTACACATTTTCATGGGTTTGGTAGGCTATGACCTCCAATTTCTTGAGGATTTTTCAAGAGTTGATTACCCCATTAATTATTTTCAATGCTGAAAGGAATAAGTTTAAGTGGAATGAGAAATGTGAGCAGGCTTTCAGAACACTCAAATATTATCTCACAATCACACTAATTTTGAAATTCCTTATCCTTGTAAATATTTTTTGGTTTGCATGAATTCTTCATGAGCTAGGTTGGGGTGGTACTCATGCAAGAAGGTCATGTTATAGTATTTGAGTCCCAAAATCTCAAGGAATATGAACTAAACTACCCCACCCATGACTTTGAACTTTTGGAGTGGTTCATGCTTTGACATTATTTCCTTCTTGGTCGACATTTTGTTCTAAGGACATACCATTTGAGCCTCCACCACATCTTCCCATAACCCAATCTAAATGTCTGCTAGGAGCATTGGATGGAACCCTTAGGTGAGTATGACATGGATGTAATACAAATAAAAGGATAAAGTTATAACGTATGCCCTAAGATGCATGTGTCATTAATTAATGGCTTTGGCCCTTGAATAGATTTAAGGAGTCATATCTTAGAAAAACTTCCAAGATTGTTTTTGGAAGTTAAGATGGATATTTAGGCATAATGAACCTTAGAGGTAAAATTTATGGGGTACAATTCAAAGGTGGATGGAATTATGAGACAAAAGGGTGAATTGATGTACCTAGCGAGGGGATCTTCATTAGGTTATCCTTGGAGATTCCCATAGGTACATCCTATTCATCCCACATAAAGTGAAGAATATACTCACCGAATTGTGAAAATTGTATCAATGGGTCGGTCTTTGTCGGGATATTATCGGGTATGTGGCACATTTCTTAGAGTGTAATAAGGTGGAATATGAGAATCAACATACAATCGATATTTTATAGCAACATGACATTCTTGAGTGGAAATGTGATTTTATAGCAACATGAAATTATTTAGTGGAAATGTGACACCATTTATATTGATTTTATTGTTGGGATACAAAATTCTAGTTACCATCACGACACTATTATGGTTAGTATGGAAAAATTAACAAAGGTAACACATTCCATGCCAATCAAGACCACTTATATAGCTATAACTATAACTAGGGTCTACTTAGATGAGATTTTACAAGATTCCAAATAAAATTATTTTTGATCACAACCCATTATATACATACAATTTTTGTACTACCTTGCAAGAGGTATTAAACATTCAATTCAACTTCAGAGATTGTGTACCATCTGAGAAAACTACTCGGACAAGCGAGTCAATCATGTTTTAGAGGACATATTTCACATATATATATAATTGATTAGTAGTTTTGTTGGGAGGATTACTCATATTTAGTAGAGTTTACCTATAACAATTATCAAAACTCTATTGATATGGTCACCTAAAAATGCTATATGGTTGAGAGTGTACGACTCCCTTGAACTAGGATTACATTGAGGACATGGTTTGAGTAGGTCATGCTTTATTATGCGAGAACATGAAGAGGCAAGTGACCCTCATCGGATAAAGCATTCAATAAGCACATTAATAGAAAAATAAATATGCAAACACACATAAAATTGATCACAACTTTGAGGTTGAAACTAAGGTGTTCTTAAGATTCAAACCACATAATATCTCAATTAATTATGAAAAGGGTTCTAATTTGTACCATAGTTTGTGGGAAATTTTGATATCTTGGATTGGATTGGTGGTGGCTTACCATCTAGCCTTGTTGTTGCCTAACTAATATGTGTACCTACAGATCACCAATTGAGAGTTTGGTGTGTTAACAAAAATAATAGGAATTCATCCAAGGTGTAGGAAATTGGATCCTTGAGGCACACCTCTGGAAAAATATGGCTCTTATCCTAAATACTCTATACTATCACTACTATATCATAATCTACCAATTACATGTGAAAATAAGGGATGAGAAAACTTGAAAGAAAAACACAATGATTCCTAAGAAGTAAGGGGATCACCCTCCCTATATGAGTCGAGAAAGAAAGAAGAAAAAAATTAAGTCCAAAGGGAATATACGATTCATGGGAGAATGACATCTAAATCTAACTCTCATTATCAACCTTTCTAAAACACGGTGAATAAAAACATTAAATTTTCTACACATAATAAACCATGAATATAACATAGAGGTAAGAGACAATTAACACAAAGAAAAATGGCAAACACGAACCATGATTATATATGTATTAAGAAATAGAATATACTTAGTCTTTTATATCAACATAATTTAAGACATTTATTATTCATGAGCTCAAAACCGAGAGGTCAAAAGCATAAAATCTCAACACTCAAAAGAGAGGAGTAATTTTTCATTAAAGGAATAAGAACCATTTTTACAAGAGTGCTTGGAAACATATTTGTAAAAGAGGGAAGAGATAAGGGGAGGATAAATTCAAAAATATGTTTAAAAAGATATATTTTCTCATGCTTATCTCTTCCGAGACGGATCAAAGGGATTCAAATAAGATGCATTTTTAAAAATATCCAATCAAAACCACCTTAGGAAATTTTGAGGATATTTTTGGTAGAATAATGATCTACTACCATTGGGGAAGTGATTGAAACAAACCTTATCCACAAAACCCTCATGTATTTAGAAGCATATCAATTTTTAACTGATTTGGTGCCTTCATTTATAATAAATGAGTAGATATTTCGTTCTCAAATTGATCTATTAGAAATCATAAGTTAATGCCCATGAGATCATGAGGATGAGTGAATATCAAGACGTCATTTATTCAATAAATCATGATTCCACCCTTAGGACCACTGTGAAAGCTTATCCTTTTGATCCATGACTTTTTAGATTAATTAATTTGTGTTTGGGTTGAGCCATGAGGGGAATGTGCTCTAAAAAAAAAAATTCACAAGAGAATAAAACAACCTATAATCCTCGGTGATTGATTTGGGAACCATTTGATTTGATCTTTTAGTAAAATACACCCAAGAAATTTGTTGTGAATTTATTATATATCCATCAATCATTCTTCTTAAAAAAATAACTAATGTGAATACCTCTCAATTATATTTCTAACGGTTCCAATTTTTGTCATTTTGAGATCTTTGTTGAAAGATATAAATGAAAAACTAATCGTGTCTATTGCCTCTGTCTCAATTAGCGTTCTTATGCTGCATTTTCCTTTATATGAAATCATCAAATTTAACATGGTAAATGAATACTATAGTAAATTTTAGACTTCACCAATGTTTTCCATGTGTAATCCATTGGTATCTCAACATTGTATGGAGATGAAACAAAGTCTATAACTTTGAGATGATGCAAGGAAACTATCTCTACCACTTATAACCAATTAACATTCTAGAATGTTTAGAGATGAGAAACTAAGCATTGAGATAGTGTAGCGTATCAATGACCTCCACATGTCCTTCATTCCACTTGTTGCTAATAATTAGGTAACAAGGTTTTGAGACCAAACTTAATCTTGAGTCATTCCATAATGTCAATTTCTTTCACATGTCACATATCCATCAAAAGAATGATAATTTCCTAAGTGTTTGAAAACATCAATTTATGACAATAAATCGAGTGATTAGTTTTCTAAAGAGTTTGGAAGAAAAAACATAATTCCAAGGATGTGAAAGATGTTGATGCTTAACACTTGTCAAATATATATCATTGTAGTTTTGGATAATTTGAAAAGTGACTAAGTTTGAAAACTCTATCAAATGTGGGGAAGATGATGAGTTCCACTTATCAATGATGCATCATAGGCACTAAAAACCATGAAATAAACTAAGTAAAAAGGATTTATTAGGATGAAGAGATGTCATTGAGTGACACATGGATTTTTTTAATTTAATGTTGACATATCTAAAAAATTAACAAATCAAGGTGGTTGTACTTAAATTGAATGTTTTGAGGAAAAATCCATTGAAAGAGTAGAAATATTCTAAGTTATAATTTTATATGGCCTTTACGAATACATAAAAAAATATAACCAATTTTAATGATTTATAATCATAAGGGTGCCAAAAATTCCATGGGGTTGAGTTTTGGAAACACTTTCCAACTAGTCTCTCTCATGTCCATGATGTTTTTTCATGTATCAAATTTGAGAAAATAAATTCATGATCCATCTCAAGTTTTGAATTACATGTCCTTGAAGTTGAGGACATGTAATTTAATTTGGATCCCTTAAACATACTAGGGAAAAATAACTTGGACCTTTGAGGTTGTGAGATTGATTAGGTGTAGGTGTAATTGGATAAAAATGATGAAACAAAAACCACTTGGGAGGATGTTACCGTCTTGAGGGTTCAAAACCCTCATTTTTTTGATGACTTGCAAGATGAAATCATGTTTAAAGGATGGGGATGTAATGCTCATTTTTATTTAAAATTGTTTAGAATTAATTATTATTTTTATCTTATGTTTATTTCTCATCGTTATCATTATATTGGCATGAGATCCCAAGACTTTTTATTTGATTCACTTGCTTTGTATTTAACACTATTATCTATCTCAATGGAACATGGTGTAAATAGTTGATACATGGATTCTAGATATTGAAAAAGGACTATGTCACTGATATGGATATGATTACATATGTATTTTTATTATGAACTATATAAACATGGCTTATTTGATCTTTATAAATTCAACTAGTAAATGAATTTTATTTGAAAATTAGTATTGAGTATGTATGCCAAAGTTTGGAATTCAGTTTTTATAGAGCTAAACCTAAAATTGATGAGATGATACGTGGATGCATGTGTTTCTAATTCAGAATATTAGTAATTTTGATTTATTAAAATTATGTTTTGGGTAGCATAATGGGTTTTTTTGATTGTGTAGGTAGAAATAGGAAACTATTCATAATATATATTTAATCATGTGTGTGTGTGTGTGTTTTAAAATTTAAAAGTAAGACCATAAATGAATCGGCATGTTTTATTTTAAAAATTTATGATAAAATAATATTTAATGTCAACAATACATACAAGAATATAATTAAAGGGAACTAACTCAAGCTAATGGTAAGAAAAGGAGATATGGGGAGAATTAGTTTTTCAATCCATGCCCTATGATCACTATAAAATCCTTTTAAAGGTATGTACTTTCAAGCTAACATATTAAGAGGACATACAAGTGCTAAGTAAGAGTTTGAATATCCCCATTTAGCTACTAGCATTCCTTTTACATATATGACAAGATTACATTTAGTGAATTCATAATACAATTGATCAACTCCCTTTTCCTTCACATTATTTTATCAATATAAGAGTAAAAAAAAATATGAGATACACTTAATAAAAATATGAGGACTATATTTCAATGAAACTCCTTTTCTCCAAGTTCCCAAGGTAAATTATAACCGACAACAACACATGAATCCATGGTCCAAGAAAAATCCACTTACAAGAGACCAATAAAACACAAATCTTCATTCTACCCAATATGTTGACATCACCAAAATCATTCCCACCAAAATGAAACACTTTTATAACCTCCCACCCATCCAAAGTAAAGAGGCATACCAAAACCATTTGCACAACAAGGTAGGGGAATAGAAAAGGGAAATTTATCACCTATAAATACACCAATCACAATAACATTAAACAACACACAAATGTAACCAATGTATCTAATAAGGGAATATGAGGTAAACACAAACCCTTTTTTCTAAAATACGATATTTTTTTCTTCCTCCATAAGTTCAAAATTTCAACCTAAGCAACTAACTCTCTTATATTTCTAAACACCAAGTGAAAATGGGTTTTCAACCTATAAGGAGGTTCCATTTTAAAAACTACAAGATCAATAACATAAATTTTATGAGGAGAACAATATGAAAGCATACAAAAATGAAGGGGCTTGACCAATAAGACAAGTGAAAATGGTTAGTTCATCCCCTCTTCATGTACATACTCCAAAATTCAATGTAATGGGTGAGATGAGAGTAAAAAAATATCTCCAAAGGAGACACCAAGTAACCCAAAAAAGAAAAATATAATTAGAAAGACTAAACAACCAAAAGAAATCAACAAAACAATGAGGAGAGAAAAAATCTATTCTTAAACTTCATATGATATTCCACATCCATACAAAATTGTAAAAGAGGGATATTAAAGAGCGTACCTCCAAGTTAGCTCCCCTTATTTATTAAGCTAAAATAAACTATTACCCAAGATCAAATATAATCTATCAATGCAAGAGGAACTTCACTCTCAAAAGAATCTCTCACACTAACAAGAACTCTCTCCAAAAATAGAATCAACAACCCATATCGAAGCAAATTTTTTGAGAATAAGTTAGAAGAGAAAGAAAAAAAAAAATCCCAATGGAATTGTGAAGGTTTCCACTCACATCCCAAGGAAAATTTCCTCTTACACATGCAATTACTCCCTCTTACAAGTCACATGAGCTTGGTTTGAAAATTCAAGCTTCCTAGGTTCTCACACCCGATCATAAGTGCCTACTCAAGGTGCCATTTTAAAGCCCTTTTGAGGCTCAATAAGACTTAAAATTCCCAAAATACATTGGGAAAATCTCCCCATCCTATTGGTATAGGACAAAGGGCCTCTTTTGAATAGAAAAATGTCATATAAATTGTCAAAAACTTCTCCAAATAGTGGTCGAAAGTGCAAATTCAAGTTTTGATAGAAAAGAGGAGTGTGTACTTGGGGTAGGAGCTAACTAATCATTATTAGAGGTTTCTAGAAGGTGTTTAGGATAATTGGGTGATTAGAAATCAAAACTAAAGTGGATGAATAACAAAAAAAAGGAAAAATGCATATATCCAAACACATTTACAAGTGGTAATTTTGCACAACACATTTAAAATAACATGTATAAAAAGGGATAAATAAAGGTCGTGGCTAGGTTGGTTATGTAATGGTCGTGTTATGACTGATTCCTTCGATACCACCTCTGTCTCACATATTTTCTTGCACAATCAATACACCTATTAAATACATTAAAAGCAACATATATAATATATACAAATTGATAATCCAATACATGATACATGTCATCCAAAAATTCCTTTCAAATTCAAAGTAACGAAACCAACTAAATAAATCAATGATATCAACATCCACATTATAAATAAATAATAAAATAAACTAATTATTAATACTCTAATCATCTTATATAAAAAATATTGAAAGTAATACATATAACTTAGTGCAATATCCATGATCACATATAAAGCATGACACCTCATGCCCCCAAATAAAATATCGAATGCATCATATGCATAAGAAAGTATTGTTGAAATACCTAGATCCATATACTACGTATAAAATTGGCATCCAAAGCATCAATAAAATCTGTTACTAATTAGATACGTGAGAAAATAAACTACTAAAACTAAGGGATAATAAGGTGGACACTATATCCCCTCCACTAGGAATATACTTCCTTTTGGAAGTCACTAGAAGAGATAAATATATCGACCCTCAATGGTGTCACATCCTCCCAAGTTGAAACTACCTCATCAAATCTATCCCATTACACTTTAACTTGGTCTAGTTCATACCCCGTAAGGGCTAACCTCATGTGCTCCAACATACCTACGTGATGTAGTGTCCACTTCCCATATTCCTCCATCTGTAATGCCAATCGGTCTAATACATGAGACGTGTCAAGTAATTATGTCCTCAAAAGTGAAACATGGAAAACATTGTGGGTATGGGATAGTCATGGTGGCAAGTCTAGATGATACTCAACAAGCCCAACCTTCTCTTAAATATCAAAGGGACCCAAAAAGTGAGGAGAAATATTAGAGACTTCTCCATAATGAATCAAATTCTTATGTGAACACACTTTCGAGAAAACATTCTCACCCAATGTAGAGTGGTGATCAACCCTATTGGTTTCCGTATACTTATTCTTATGCTCATACTCCTATTCAAGATGCTACCTAATCAAAACTACTTTCTACTCCATGTCATGCAAAAGACTAGGACCAATGATAACCCAATCATATAAACTATCCCAACTCAAGGGTATCATTCACGACCTCTTGTACAAGTCCCGAAATGGTGGTATGTTAATAAATTTATGATGTCTCTGTTGTTATATGAAAACTCTATAAGATACATATAATGCTTCCATCTGGTCTACTAATTCATAACGTATGCCATCAACATATCCTCTACCACGTGGTTAAACGTATCTAACTAGCAATATTTCTTCGGGTGATAGGTTATAATGAATCGAGATGAGAGCCCAAAACCTCCGAAAAGTTGTCCAATAATCAAAAGTGTACAATAGATCCCTATATGAAATAATTTTATTTATAATTCCATGCAAGAGTATCACGATGTGAATAAAAACTTGGGTTATAACAACTAGATTTTAGGTGGTATTTATTAGCAAGAAGTGGGAAACCTCATTAAATTTTTCCACTATCACCATGATTGCATCATGATGATAGGATGAGGTGTGGATACCAAATTTGAATTCCATATAAATCACATACCACTTCCACTCTACAATATTATGTGGATATAAAAGAACAACTTGATGAGAGTGTTTTACCTTCTCACACTCTAGTGAATAAAAAAAAAAATTATGTAATATCCCAACACAATCTAGCCAATGGTATAACTATTGAATATCTACATGTATCTTTTTAATCCAAGGATGTGTTGCATATGGTTATTGATGAGCCTATAAAGGAACTTAGCTTCTCAAACCACTGACCTTAGGGACATAAATATGATTCCTATGACAAAGAATACCATCTAGCTCTAATGAATATTTGAAAAAAATCCGTTTAAGGATCTAAATGCCTCACATGACCATCTCCTCGAAGATGTTGAAGAATATGAATCTGTAGATATATCCTCAAGGCCAAAGCTATAATCTCATGATGCCTCCTACTAAAGCCGTAAATAACCACATTATCCTTTCCCTTTATGTACTAAATATCCATGTCATACTCAAAAATAAATTCCACCCAATGCCTCTTTCGGTTGTTGAGATTAGGCTACGAGACTATATTATTTAGAATCAAATGATTAGTCGTCAACGTAAAAGGTCTACTAAGGAGAAAATGCCTTAATAAATAAATGTATGGACAAATGTAACAAGCTCAATACCATGAGTAGGTTAGTTAAGATCAGAATAATTGACCTTGCATTCTTAAAAGTGATCACATGGTGCTCTCATATAAGGACTACCCCGAGGCCCTCCAAAGAAGAATTTGTGTAGACAAAAAAATCTAAACGTGGGTATGAGACAACTAAGATTAGTGCACTTGCAAGGATATCATTGAAAAATTGGAAGGATATATCGAATTTCTATTACCAATCAAACTTATTCCCTATGTGATGAAGGGAAGTAACGAGATGAGAAATATGGAGAAATCTTGGATAAAGCTATGGTAAACACAGTTAACCCTATAAAAATTCTTACCTCAATAACTACAAAGTGGGAATAGTTCATTCAATGATAGATTTTTTTAAGGGATCCAAAAAGATACCCTCACCCAAGATGTCATGCCCTAAGTAATGAAAGTTTTTATAAAATAATAAACACTTATCTAGGTTCCCATAGAACTTATGCTCCCTTAACACCTATAAAACCTACCTCAAATGATTCTTGTGCTCCTCAAATGAGTGAGAAAATATCAAAATATCATTAATGAATAATAATACAAATTGGTCCAATAAGGTCTTGAATAACCTGGATTTATGAGATTTATGAACACTATATAGGCATTAGTCACACCAAAAGGTACCAATATGAACTCATAGTGTCTATCACGATTCTAAAAATCCATCTTGTGTATGTTAGCCTCTCTAATCCAAAGCTAGTGATGCAAGGGGTAATATTTCTTCATCATTACCTTATTTAACTACCTATAATCAATATGTAGATGAAGGACCCACCCTTATTATTCACAAATATAACCAATGCTCTCTAAGGGGAAACACTAGTTTGGATAATGCCCTTCTCTAATAACTCCTCCAACCTGAATCTTGAACTCATAAAGCTCGGGAGTATTAATCATGTATAGTGCTCTAGAAAGAGGTGTAGCTTCACGGCATAAGATACATCTCACCGTGGTGAAATCCCATGGAGCTCACTAAGATAAATATCTACAAACTCTCAAAAAATAAGATGTTCATCAAGAGAAGTGCCACTCAAAACCTCATGGAATATTTTTCTAACTATGGTATCATAAATTTGACATCCCTTACATGCACTCAACTTAAACTACATGGTATAAATTATGTGAGGAGAAATAAGTATCTACACCCTTGAAATAAATACCTTGATGCCCGGATCATCTAGATAAATAATCACCTTATTTTGACAATCTACTTTTACGCAATGGGCATTGAGCCAATCCATACCCCAAAAATCATAAGATCCCAATGGCATGATAAAGCCCAGTGGTTAAAAACACACCAAGGTCTAATGAGATACCCATTCATATAGGATTTTATTAACATCATATCCCCAATGGATAACTCTACCTGCCAACGGTCGAGTCTATCTAGAAGCCACCAACTTGTAATGGTTTACAAGGAAGGTGTAATAAAATAATTTGAATACCTAGATTCAAATAGTACATATACTGTATTACCCCTAAAAATACCTATTATCTCAATAACCATGTCCTTGTGCTTAGCCTAATATTTATTTAGTGTTTCATAAAACACGGTGTGCACGTCTTACATATCCAAGAATCTATTCTAAAATGGTTGATTTCATTAGTTGGTAAAATAATGCCTAAATGGAAAATTTTAATAATAATGATATCGAGCTCCAAAAATGAACGTAAAACTTACTCACCCATGCATCTGCGTATTAGGTAACCAACTAAGAAGATAAACGTTGGAAAAATGCAACTCTAATATGTAAAAACAACTCTATAAACATTACAAACCCTTTTTGATAGTGACACACAAAAGGCATATCCAAAACTCTCACCTACTTTTTAATCACGAAACTCATTCTTTATTATATAATGATCTTTGTGCAATAATTAAACCTTGTTAAAAAGTTATATGATGTTATGCGGGAAGTGGATTTCATAAGCAACTTGGAGAGTTAGTTGTAGGAGGAAAGCTGCTCAATGTTGTGAAACCCCTCCGGAATCTCACTTGCTATATGCCTATGATTTCTAAAAATAAAATCTAGTACTACAATCCTCTTCATTTTTATATAAAGAATCACAATCACTATTTCCACATCCATTTTAGAGACTTGGCTTCGTTTGTTGAATTACAAACTAAATAATTCTTCCAATGGCTCCAAAATGAACATTGGTTATCGAGTTTTAGGTCCCACCCATTTCTCTATATCTCCATATAGTGGAGAATATGTTAGAAGTTTTTAACATTTTTGTTGGGTGTTCGTTGACCTTTTTCAAGGTCATTCCATATTCACTTGGGCTAGATTGTACACTATTGAAACTATATCTTCTTGACCCATTTTACCCTTCAATACAATTCCAATGGTTAATTTTTTTGATATTTGGTAAGACATATTATGACCATAAATAGTCAATTGAAAAAATAAAAAAATAGTGATAGGATACTTATATTTGTGTGAAATGCCACACTTCCTGTTGAATCCTCCCTAATGGAAGTGAAAGCAGAATTACATTTTGAAATCAAAATAAACTCCTCCATTTCTAAGAGTGATTAAACTTCAAGGGTTGTGTATAAGAATTGATTGTGTTCTCTCTTGGATAATTTTGATCATGTGAAATAAATTATTGTTTTCATAAAGAAAACGAATGAAATACTCTCTCTACCTCTCTCTAAAACTAGAAAAGTAGTCATGAGTGAAAATTTGTGGGAAATAGTAGTCGTTTTTGTATCTTAAATGTATTTGTAAATTTGATAGCATTCTTAGATGAAAAGGGTGAGATCCATGCCAAAATCACACTTGACCTCATATTGATGCAGATGGAAGGAGGTAGTGAGAAAGTAATGTTTAACATAGTTGATGGGCATATTGCAAATGGATCTTGTAAAAATGTATATTTCTTTGAAAAGAGAACTTTAGAGTTCATGTTGTTGACATTTATGTGTGGTTGTATTATGAAATATAAATCCATCATTTGAAAGTATTAAAGTTTAAAGTATCAATATTGAATTTAAAAATATCATATATGTGTGAATATTATGTTGTATTTGAATAATTCATTAATTGATGGAAACAAGTTACTAATATATAACCTTATCCTTGTGTGGAAATTAATTATTTAGATATGAAATGAAACAAAACTAATGGGTAATGAAATAGTCCCTGAACTTACCCTTATATTAATAACTTCCCTAGTGGAACTACAAAAACAAGTAGAATTCCTTATTAATGTGACATGATAAAAATATATCACAAACTATCATATGCTTGCATTGAATCATGTAGGTATACGCTAAGATATCCATTTAGAGCGTAGGATGAACAATCCTTATTCTTGCTTGCATTTCTAGTGAACCTTTCAAAATTTGGATTTAGTCTATATGGTCCATATATGTACTAAAATCATGCGGGAACCTCCTTATACGCTTATGGGTAAAAGTGTATCCTTAAAAGTAACAAATGAATGATAATTTAATTTGTGCAATATGAAATGAGTACATTGTGTTAGTCCTAACATGAGATTCCTTGTTTACAAGTTAAAATGACATTAAATTTTATGATCTCTTATTTGACTATTTTTGCATAGAACTTTTAACCTATAATAATTTTTGAAATCATGCTTATAAGAATTATCAACTATGTAAATTGGAGATTAAGTATCTCACATGCTACATGGGGTTAAACCTTTAGACCACTCTTATTAAACTTGATTAAATGGGGTGTTTCCTTAAGGGGAACACAATCACTTAGAAATAGAAATCTATAACTTGGAAGGAAGTGTTTATGATCCTTATATGCTTAAAATATACTTTTAATATAAGAAGCAAACAAATTACTAAACTGAGTAATTTAAAGGTAATAAGAATTTAATCATTGAAAGCTATGTATTTGTGGGCATAGTCCCTTCTTTTCTCTTTTGGTGATCTTTGCATGTGTGTTGTGATTAGCTCCTTTGAGCATATGTGGAACTGTATTGTGTTGTCATGCTTGTATGTAAGTTGCATTATGTTGGGGTGAGATTACATCATTATTTATTGGAGGGATAAGGTGTCATTAGTGAAGGAAGGAATACATGAATTGTGTATGTTGTTGCTTTGGATTAACCAAGGAATTCATGGATAGTCTTAAGTGGAGGTATAAGTGCATGTTTTGAATAGAGGGATAAGGGACTATGTAGTTGTTGTGGGGTATTTTGGAGGAACCAAAGGCTAGTCAAGATTCCTTAGTTGAGGAAAAATGATAGTACAATTAAGATCTTTCGTCCTTGAAAGTCTCATAGGTAGAATTGGTAGTGTGAGTCATCTTTACATTTGGTGTTAAGTATATTTCTTATCTTGTTGTATGAGTGAGATTGTGTTTATGTAAGTGTATCTTATGTTGTTGATTTGTAACAAGTGAGTCCAAGTGTCGCTATAAAATAAAAATATCTTGGGTTTTACTTGTGTTTTCTGAAAATATGATTTATGGGCATTACACCACAATATGATAAAGTAATACTTCCCTATAGAATTATAAAAACACATGAATAAAATAATGTATACCCATTCACCACTCAATTCATATAATGGTCCTCATTAGATTAATAAAATGATTTTAAGAAAGTAAAATTATTTAAAAAAAAAAAAAGGATTCAACATTGGTCATTGGATCAAAATATCCTCTTCCACTGTGGTCATAGGGTTTTCATTTGCCCTAAATTTTCTCTTTGAGTTTAAAATGACTTTGTTTCCTCATTTTTGGCTTCACATTTTGTTATTTGTGTTTCGAGGTTTTGCATGGGAGATTTCATGGACGATCTTTACTTTTTATAGGATGGGTGTACACACACACACACACACATATCCACCCATATGTATATATAATATTATATCTCTAAAAATTAGTTTAGTACAAAAATCCTCATTTGAAACTCGTATATACATATAAGATTGGATAAACATATACATATGCATACATATACATATACATATACATATACATATACATATACATATACATATGCACACGCACACGCACACGCACACGCACACACACGCACACGCACACACACACGCACACACACACGCACACGCACACATTTATATTCAATTTTTTTACTATTATTATTTTCTCATAATACTTACATATATACATATATGTGCATATATGCTGCATGTATGTACCAAAAATATCAAATAGAAATACAAATATAGTTGGGTCGCTTTTAGATTAATCAATCCATTTATATGTTTGTGCGGTCCATTTATATGTTGTGCATCTACCGGAAAGGATCAATTATGTATAATGGTGGTCTTGTAGCATGACATTGACCCTTTATAGATAAATGGTGGGTGAGTGGGGACTCAGGTCACCCCCTCACACTCCCTTTTACATTTCAATAAAATATTTTATGGTGGGAGGGTTGGCCCTCCCCACTCATAATGCTATTTTTTTCAAATTTAAACTTATATAAATGCATAAGTCCTATATATATATATATATATATATAAGTATTTGAATTTAGTCATATAATTTATTTTTATTAACAAGAAACATGATTTGATGGCCCCTCCCCAACATAATTTCAATATATATTATAAACCAAGAAAATGGTTGGTGGGGTAGGGATGAACCCTCCCCACCCAAATTTATTTTATTTTTATTTTAATTATATATAAAATTTTATTTTATTTATTTTTATTTTCAATTTATAATTTATTTGTAAATATATATAATATACATTTAATCATATATATTTATAAAAAAATCAAGACTATAAATGAATATGTATGTTTTATTTTAAATATTACAATAAAATTAATTTTTTTTTTTGTTGATAAGACACATAAGAATATAATTAAAAAGAACTCATTCAAAATAAAGGTAGGAATAAGACAGAGAGAGGGAAGGAGAGAGGGAAGGGGTGGGGGAGTAGTTTTGTAATCTATGTCCTATGATCACTACAAACTCTTGTTAAATTTATGTACTTTCCATCTAACATATTAAGAGGATAGGAAAGGGTAAAGTAAGACTACGAAGATCTCATAAATTTATTATCTTTATATTTTGTAAATATGACACGATTATAATTAAATGAACTCATAATACAATTAAGAAACTACCCTTTTTCCTTAACATTGTTTAATCAATATAAGAGTACAAAAATATCATATACATTTAATTAAAATATGAGGACTATATTTCAATGAAACTCCTTTTCTACAAGATCCTAGGGAAATCTACAACCAATGACAACACATGGCTCTATGCTCAAGAACACTACACTTCCAGAGACCAAAAACACAAAAGTTTGTCTACCTAACCTATAGTCATCATCATAATCCTTCCCACCAAAATAAGAAAATTTCATAGCTTCTTACCAAGCCCAAGGGAAAGAGGCATACCAAAACCGCTTGCATAACAAGGTAGGGAAATATAAAATGATAAAGGAACACATATAAGTACACCAATCAAAATAACATAAAACAACACAAGGATGCAACCAATGCATCTAAAAAGGGTAGATGAGGTAGCACACATAACCTTTTTCTAAAATATAATAGTTTTCTTATTTTATTCCTTGAAAATTTCTACACTTTAACCTAATCAACCACATCTCTTCTGTTTCTCCACACCAAGTGTAAATGGGTTTTAAACCTACAAGGAGGTTCTATTTACAACATTACAAGATCTCTAACACCAAGTGGGTTATTCCTCCTTTTGACCATTCAGAACCTCCCTAGTTCTCTCTAGACCACTTCTATTGGCTTTGTAGGCTATCTATCAGTCACAATTGGTTATCAGACCCCCCAACTCTCAATGAGTCTCTAATCACTTGCTAATCAAGTTTAACTAGCCTAAATCCTAGTTAACTAGCCTAAACCAAGCTTAACTAAGCCTAAAGCATGTTTATCCTAATCTAATCTAAAAGTGATTTTTGAGCTTTAGTCCCACATGCACCCAAATTCCAAACTCTCCCAAGTGAAAAACTATAAATAGAAGGGTCACCCCTCCCTCTAAAACACACACCTTGTTTACATAACAAAATCTCTCTCACATTTGGAGATATTGGCATTAGACCTCATTTGCATTAGCCAAGCTAATAGGCATTTGATCTTGGCTATCCTCCATTGTTGAAGCTCCTCCATCTTGCATCCATCCATTCCAAATATAGTTAGTAAGGGAAGATCTAAAGCTTGGCCATGTAGCCAACTTGGAGAGATCTCTTCACTATGTTTGGGAGTAAACAACACACAATTTGATTGCTTAGAATCTAACTAGGTTCACTTTCATTAAGCTTTCATAGAGTAGAGAGTAGTATACATGTTAGTTTTTGATGTTTTTGTTAAAGTTATAATGCTTGCATGTTAGTTTCTCTTGTTTAGCTCTAATCTCATGGTGCATGGATGAGTTAGTGAAGCTTTGAGGTTCTTTAGCCTCATTCCATAGCTTTTGCAACTTTCCATTGCATACATTTGGCATGCCGGTGGGACTCTTAGTCCATCCTCCATTAATGGAGTCATTTTGAAGCTTTTATTTTAGTCTATTTTTTTAGTTTCAATGTTTCTAGATTAGTTTCAAGCTTTCTAGATTAGTTTTTCAAAGTTTTTAGATTAGTTTCAAGTTTTTAATTTCACTAACCTTTCTTGTATTAATGGATAAATATCAAGTTTCTTAGCTAGTTTAGCTAGGATTGTCTTGTTTTTGTGCTCTTTGTAGGATCAAAGGAGGTGAAGTGCTGCCAAAATTGAACCAAATCGATAAAATTTTGATATTTTTGAGATTATTTTTGAAAAATCCCATGTTTTTTAGCCACCTACAGGAAAGGGAGCACACACATACCATTTTGTGTGTGTGTAGGTACAACTAACTAATTGTCATTTTTTTGAGAGGAGGCACCCAACATGTGTGCACAGCACCCAAACATGTGGTACACACACCCAAATGTGGTGTGTACACATTGTGTGCACACACCTAAACTGTGGTGCACACACCCAAACCTTAGCACATGCATCATTAGCAATCTTTCGGAGGCCATAACTTTTGCTCCCGAGCTCGAAATGACTCCATTTTTGTTGCGTTGGAAAGGTATTGAAGAGAAATACACAATGGAATCATAAAATTAGGATTTTGACTTACAAAAATTTATGGTTTACATTATTAGGTAAATAATCATTTTCTAATGTATCTTAAAGTCTAAAAAATTGTTTTCTTGACTATTCTAACACTTTGAAAGGTTTTGTGACACTAATCAGTTGGTTGTAGGGTTTTGTTTTGTTATTTCAACTTGTATAGCTTAAGTGTTTTCATTTCTTAGCTTGAATAAAGCTTGTAAAGTGTGTATGCTCTCTCTCACCTTTTTGGTGATCTTGGAGATCAAAAACACTTGTTCAAACTTTATGTCATACTTTAAAAACACTTTTTCTATGATGCTAAAAAAGTAAAATAGATTTCCATATGATTTTTCTTAGTGGAATTTTCACATTGTGTATGCTCTTCCTTCGCGCCTTTTTGGTGATCTTAGGAATCAAAAGCAAAGTGTAAATTCTCTTTCTTAAGTTTGCAAATGGAAAACTACTAAACTCGATTATCTGCAGGACCTAACACTTGCTAAAGAAAGGCATCGAAGAAAACACAAAAAACTTCTAATACATGTGTTTTATGCAGGTTTCCAAATGGTGTGCTACTTGAAACCACATTTAAGTTAAAAAGATAAAAAAACACACCACTCTTCATCACAATGTATTGTAGGTTTTGGAAAAGGGTACGTCCCTATCTCACTCAACTGGAACATAACCCCTTTGGCATAACACCTTAAGCTACAACAATGGGGGTGGTACCAGGAACCCTAAAGTAGTCCATGCATTGTGTAACCTCGTGGATGAAACAGGAAGTGCCTCACTTACCCACTTGACTAGTTTTCCTTGTGAGTTAGCATTACAAAGTTGTCCGTATCACGACCCTAGCAAGAGTACATGATGGATGTAATTAGTGCCCACTGTACTTGAAGGGGGAAAAGCTGAGATACTCCCAAATTAGTCAGTGTGACTTTTTGGGTAAATCGTGCCCGCTCTTAGATGGACTTTGTAACACCTAGTTGAGAGATCTTATTAAGGAGGCCATTTTGTCTTGAGGCCCACTTTACTAGTCCTTTGTCACGTCTTGGCCATCATGAAGTGATAACTTGTTTGGATTTAGAACCTTGTTTTTGAACAAGGAAAAGAATCCACTTAAGTTGGATCTAAGTGCCTTTCATCACAGAAATTGGATGACGATGTTTCACTTAGCTTAGCTTCTTTTCACTCACCTTGGAGATGAGGTGAAGCTCTACCCAAGTGAGTGCTTAGTTTTTTTTCCATATTTTGATCTACACCTTTTTCATTCTTTTTCCCATTTGGGGCAAACAGAAGGCATCTTTGGGAGTGTTGTCATAGATAGTGTTCACCACTTTTTTTTGTCATTTACGCTCATCCATGTTTGCGGCTGAGTTGTTAAACATCTAAAGTGTGTGGATGTGTCCTTATATCTTTGATGGCCACTTGATCTTGATTTCAATCAAGATCATCATCATAGTTAGGATTGATTCATCATTTGATCTCCCTTTGACGTGTTACCTCATTTGCATTGTCTCGACACAATTAAGATACTTATGTCATGTTTTTCGTAAACATGATCTAAGTATCTGCATTGTGGTGTTATGCTGCACACATTTTAACACATCCTTAGTATACTTTGACTTAGTTTTTCTTCAAACATTGTCCAAAATATTGAAGAGTGTCACTTACTTTGTTTGTGTCATTTGATACCACTTTGCACTAATATCTCACTTCTTCAGTGAAGCTTGATTAACGTGTCCAATTGGTGTGGTTACGTGGCTTACATTTGTAATCCTCACCCTTTAACATTTAGGCCTTGTTGGTTGTTGAACTTGTCATGGTATCCTTTGATTGGGAGTCACATCTACCCTTTGTTAATATTTATGCCTTGTTCATTTTGAGCTTGACGTAAATATTGACATTGTGTTGATCATCTTTGCATCGAACTATCACTTTGCACACATGCATTTTCATATGGTGTATTTCCTTGTTGATTGGATTTGTGTTTCACACTTGCATGATTGTTCCTTGTGATTATTCATTCAGAAAACTTATTTTCTAGGACAATCCCTTTTTATCTCATCGATATTGCATCATCACGATGTCTATTTTCCTTAGACCTTCTTTGAAAAAATCACACACATATCAATACTTATGAAATGTCTAGTTGGTTGTCATTATGCTACCCAAATCGACATGTCACTTCCTTCCCTTTGAAGGAGTTCCATCACACTATCTAGATCTAGACATTTGTGCTTAAAATGATGCCAAAAATGATTGACTATCATCGTGGTTCCCCATACTTACAAAAATATGGAACCTAGGTTTAGCAATTCAAATCAAAAGATTCCCATTACAACTAAACCTCATTTGGTTCTTCATGCTAGAGAGCCCATATGGGTAACTCATTCCCCACCTTCATCTCATAGTGGTGGTATGATTTGGACACTTTGATCCAAATTATTATTCGAGTTCCCCCACTCTTCTTCTAATTCTAATCCAAACATTTCCTCTTCTTCTGAGGATTCCAATCCAAACATTTTCTTCTTCCGAGGATTCCAATCCAAATATTTTCTTGATTCTTTGATGATTCAGATCAAACTACTGATTGATTCAGATCAAATTGGATCAAACTACTATTTGGATTCATCTAATTGATCTAATTCATCTAATTTGACTCCTAAGTCATCTAATGTGACTCCTATGTCATGGTCCTCCCTATCTTCATAGGAACCTCTTCATCATACATTTAATATGACTCCTACGTCGTGGTCCTCCCTTTCTTCACAGGACCCCTTTTATCAGTCACCTCAATGACGTCTTCTTCCTTTGAAGATACGTGCGACTCCAAATCCCTCCAATCAAACATCTAATACAATTCTTGAATCGTGGTCCTCTCTTTCTTTGTAGGACCCTTGTTATTATTCATCGATGTGATTCTTGAATCATGGTCCTCCCCTTCTTCGTAGGACCTTCTTCATCAATCACCCCCAATAAGTCTTCCTTCTTTGAAGATTTGTGTGACTCAAAGTCCTTGAGTCAAACATGAATGAATCGACCCATGCATCACAATCTACAAGACTTTGGACTTAATCCTACTAGTTTATAGATGATATACCATCATATAGGTAGGTCCACACACACCTTCTTCTACTCTGAGACATCTAGCTACACATCTTCTTCGTCCCCACATCATCTTCTTATCAATCATCATCAAACATCTTCTAAGTCTTCCACACCAAGTGAACCTCTTTTTCTTCAATCAACCCCTGGTGGTCGATCAACAACAACTCATACTTGATTGATCTCTTTCGGAATGAAGAAACAATCGGGGCATTTATAGGGGCATATGAAGATATTCCTTTAGTAGAGATTATGAGAAAGGATTCTCTTTAGACTTTGATGTCTACGTATTGTGAGGAAAAGGTTGATTCCTTTTATCAAGAAATGGAGGAAGAGCCTCAGATCATGCAACTTGATCCTCCTCTTATTCTTCCATCTTCACATTCTTCATTATGTGATGAAACTCCTTGGTCTTGCATTGATCCATGGCCTATCTTCTCATCACCCAATAACTCTTTGTCTATCATAATTCCTCAATCACAATCTCTTATGGGGTCAATGCCAAGTAGCCCTTCATCTTCATCTAGGTGTGGGTCACCTTCTAGTAGCCCTCCCTCTGCTATTTGTGGGACATTTTGAGTAGTCCACTATCTTCTATTCTTGGGGCATGCCCAACTAGCCCCTTGTCTTCTAGGTATGGATCACCCCCGGGTAGTCCATCATCTTCTATTCTTGGGCCACATCCTAGTAGCCCATCATCTTACATCTATGGGTCACATCCTAGTAGCCCTTCTTTATTCTATTCTTGGGCCACATCCTAGTAGCCCTTCATCTTCTATCTATGGGTCATGTCCTAGTAGCCCTTCTTCTTCTATTCTTGGGCCACATCCTAGCAGCCCTTCATCTTCTATCTATGGCTCACCTCCCAGTAGCCCATCTTCTTCAATCCTTGGACCATATCCTTTTCATCCATCACATTATTCTTCTATCAAAGATTGTGGCAAGCCCATGGTCATTTCTCACATCAGTTCTAAATGTCCACGTTCACTTTCTTCTCCTTCTTGGGATCAGACAAGTCATGCATCAACTTATAAGAAACCCAAACAGTTTCTTAATCAAGCTTAGATCAAAAAATGAAAAGAGCTCTATAGCTCCCAACAAATCAAATGATCTTAAGGTTAAAAATCAAATGCGTGATTCAAGAATGCACATCAACGTAACCATCAAGTATGGCACAAAGTGCATAAACCTATGGATGGGGAATTAAATCTCCCACATATGAAATCCATGTTTCAAAACAAATCACAGTCATTTGTTGAGTGTGAACTCACCTCGATCATCGAGATCGGGGAAACATGACTCTTGATAAACAAACATGCCTAGTCTCCCTTATCAAGGAAGTCACAAACATTGTTGTTGGATCTTACCACAGAGTGACTTTGTTAGTCCCACCTTTCCTAAAACTATCAAAAATCTAAAAATAAAAAAAACAATTCAAAAATACAAAAAACATGAGAAAACACAAAAAAATCAAAGGTACAAAGATCAAACATTGCAATCAGGTATTGCGTACACATGGATGTTTATTTCTTCCCTTCTTTCTTATTTTTCTCTGCAAGTCTTCCTACCATTTTCATCCCTTTGGTGATATTTTGGTTAGCCTATTCACATGCATTTTGTGACATTTATCTCTATGGTATCATTTGACCCTGGTCTTTTATCACCTTGGTAAATTAAAGAATGACTGACCTCTTAGAGATCCTATCACATTCAACATCTAATAAACTTGTTGTGAAGAAATTTTGGACATATTTTTGACACTAGCCAATGTCATCATCACAATCACTTCCACCTCCTTCCATCAAGCCATCAGTGGTTCTTAACCCCTTGTCAAACAAGAGAGCTGAAATAAGTTTTCAGAAAGAAAAAGAATCAAAAAATCAATCAAAAATCAAAAGCTAAAAGCTAAAAAAAAAAAAAGCAAATTGATATATTACTCTCTCTTGGGGTATTTCCAATAATCTCTATCGGGGCTATGGATGCTCATGATTGGTAGTAGAGAAATGTTGTGATTAGAATCAAATACATCTCCGTCGGGGCTATGGATGCTTGGATGGTAGCAGAGCAATGTATGACTATCCTTTCACCATCCATTCACAAAATCACCTATCAAAATAAATCATTCCTACACATTGGCTAGGGTGTCTTCACTTGTTGTCTATTAAATCTTCCCTTCAAGAGGTAATTAAATTCCATGTGCACACACTGGATCTCTATGAGTAAAAGCAAGATTAGTATGTTACCAAGTGTCTTTTTTTGGACCTTGTTCAGACTCTTACTCTAGTCCATATCTTGTCTCATGATTTGTGCCTTTGGCTAATCACTTCTTCATCATGAGGCTTCTAAGCTACATTCATATCATTCACATCATTCTTCTACTTCATTCAGAACATCCATGTGTATAAGATTACTTTTTTCCATGTTTTTGGACACCTTTGTCCCCTTTCACAAAAACAATCTTCTCCTTCCTTTCTATCATGTGCTTTTAGGCCAACTTACGTTGGGGGCATCCTTGCTTCTTCCCAGACACTTCATTGGTTTATGTTCATCATCATGTTGAACCTATCCATAATGGCCTTGGGTCCCACTTCTACACTGTGAAGAGTTTTCCTTTGAATACTCCCACCTAATCGTTGGGGCATTTTTGCATCTTCACCTTTCTCATACGCACGTGGCCTTATGCCCTTGTACATCCCATCTATCACTAAGGGCATCCATGCTTCTCTCGTCTTCTGTACATAGTTTCAAAAAAACTTTTAAAAAATCAAAAAACATTCAAATATGTTAGAAAAAAAATCAAAAAACATTCAAATATGTTAGAAAAATCATTCAAAATGTTAGAAAATCAAAATTCAAATATGTTAGAAAAATCAAAAAAAAAAAACAAAATATGTTTAAGAAAACTTCTAAACAATATAAATCATCCTACAAAATTCTCTTTGGTTCTTCTTATTCTTCATGTGCGACTCATGGATCATCTTGATCTACCTCCATCAACAAAAGCTAGGCTGCTTACTATCATCGTACTCTGGGGCACAATGAGTTTTCACAAGTACTTTTTGTAGTGCACATTGACTTTTTTCATCGGACCCAAGTGTCCTCATTATTCCCTTTGCATGTATCCTTGCTTTGGGGCACCATCATTAACCCTTTTCATTAATTTTGAATAGGTTGGAAATTGAAGCTTGATAACAAAAACATTACATTATGTTTCTCTGTTAGGTTAGCTTGTTTACTCGTATTGCATTGCATTTTGTATTGCATTGCATCTTTACTTTTTTCGTATTGCATTGCATTATTTTGTATGTTGCATGGAGTTAGGCATCTTTTACTTTCTCGTATTGCATTGCATTTTGTATGTTGCATGGAGTTGGTGTTTTTAGCAATGGAAATTTGTTCGTATATGGCTTTATGTCATATTACACTTTTGTTCATTCTTTTTAATAAGGACCGATGATGAAGATCTCTAGCAATATGATGAAAAATAAAGTTGTTTAAAAGGCACTGGATGGATGTTAGCTCATTCCCTCTTCCTCATATACTCCTTTTTTTTCTTCTATATTTTTTCTTCTTCTTCACACTATTCTTTCTTTTTTTCTTTCTTTCATCATCTTTTCAATCATCGATCGAGTTCTTCTATCACCCCATCGACAATCGAGGGCATCCTTCATTCTACTCATTTTTCTTCTATCCCTTCAAAATTTTCTACTTGTTTATGCTTGTCTACTTTCTTTGAAGTGACATCACTTACGTCACCCCAAAGAGGGGAAAATGTAGACACCTAAAATATGCTTACACTTAGCATTTCTCCAATTAATCAATTAATGACACTTCGTTAATCCCCATTCTTTTCTCCACTCTCGGATGCCCATTTACGACACCTTTGGTCGTATTCCTCCTATAATCAACTTATTTGGCTAATATCTCTCTTATTAGCTAAACATTCCTCCTTTTGACCATTCAGAACCTCCCTAGTTCTCTCTAGACCACTTCTATTGGCTTTGTAGGCTATCTATCAGTCACAATTGGTTATCAGACCCCCCAACTCTCAAATGAGTCTCTAATCACTTGCTAATCAAGTTTAACTAGCCTAATCCTAGTTAACTAGCCTAAACCAAACTAAGCCTAAAGCATGTTTATCCTAATCTAATCTAAAAGTGCTTTTTGAGCTTTAGTCCCACATGCACCCAAATTCCAAACTCTCCCAAGTGAAAAACTATAAATAGAAGGGTCACCCCTCCCTCTCAAACACACACCTTGTTTACATAACAAAATCTCTCTCACATTTGGAGATATTGGCATTAGACCTCATTTGCATTAGCCAAGCTAATAGGCATTTGATCTTGGCTATCCTCCATTGTTGAAGCTCCTCCATCTTCCATCCATTCCAAATATAGTTAGTAAGGGAAGATCTAAAGCTTGGCCATGTAGCCAACTTGGAGAGATCTCTTCACTATGTTTGGGAGTAAACAACACACAATTTGATTGCTTAGAATCTAACTAGGTTCACTTTCATTAAGCTTTCATAGAGTAGAGAGTAGTATACATGTTAGTTTTTGATGTTTTTGTCAAAGTTATAGAAGTTTATAGAAGGTGTTTAGGATAATGGGGTGATTAGAAATTGTAGATACCTAAATTTAACTATGCGCTTTTAATACTAAAATTGCACTAATTATCATATTTTCCATCATTTTGTTATAACTAGTGGTTTTTCCTCTAATTAGATAACATTCCCCTTTGTCTCGGTCAATTAACGACACGTCGTTAATTACGTATCCTTCCCCCATCCTGGATGCCAATTAACAACATTTTGTTAGTTATAATCCTCTTTTAATTAATTAATTAACCATTATTAATTAATTAAGCCTTTTAATCTCGTATTTAATCAATAAACCCTATTATTGGTTAAACCCCCTTTCAAATCGCTCAAATTCTGCTAATTTCCCTCTTAATATTCCCCAATTGATTTTATAAGCTTAAATTGGTCTATTAATTAATCATAATTGATTAATTAAATCACCCCAACTCCCATTAGTTGCTAATCTTTAATTAATATATTCTAATCACACTTATCCCTTTCTAATTCTACATTCCCTTTATTCTACATCCATTAGGTGAAAGATTCACCTAAATTCGAAAGCTATATAAATAACCTAGTACTTTCCTACCAATCTTATACCCGATACACTTGAGAATAGAATTTTATATTGGAAAGCTTATTAAATTCAAGTAAATATCCCCTTTCTACTTGGCCAAGAGTAGTAAGAGAAGAACTAAATTAGCAATCGAGCCATATTGGTGAGATCTCTTCCTCTTCCTTGGAGAAATTCCTTGATCATGCATGATTGCATTTGGTTCACAAAAGGAAATACCTATAATCTAAAATAACATCCAACAATCAAAGGAGGTTTGTATTTTATGTTTGATTTAATTAAGCTTTCCTTTATGCTTTATCATGATGTTTTTGTTTGATTAAACTAAGTTATGGATCTACTTGGTGTTAGGTTCATTTCATTAACTTAGATTAGTTTCACATGCATACATATGGCATACCCAGGGGACACCCCTTTGTCTCATGCACATTATTTATGTTTTCTTAGTTTAGGCTTCATTTTCATGTATAAGATTTGATTTGTTAAAATTCTTTTGTTTTCAGCATATATAATGATGTTTAGTGTTGTTGAGTCTTCCTTATAGGTATTTAGGAGGAAAATACTGTCAAATTTGAGTCTTGATTAGAAAAATATGATATTTGTGTTATTTTTGGCTCGCTTTGATGTTTTTATGTGTAAACACAGTTCCTTGTGCTAGCGTTCACTTGTGTGCGCTACCATATCATTATCTCGTGCTATTGTATCATAATCCTTGTGCTAAGATTCATATACACATGCATGTGTATCATTATACACATTGACCTTACACTAGAATCCATCTTGCATGTGCTAAAATTTATGTCTATTTTCCTACTCGCATGCTAGCATTCACTTGTGTATGCACTACCATTTGTCTCGTGCGCTAGTTTTATTCTACATGCGCTAATGTTCTTTTACATGTGCTAGTGTTTTATCGAGTTATGGATTTGTTGCGCTATCATCCATTTACTGTGTCCTAACATCCTCCTACATGTGTATACATCCATTTATACGTGGCTTTGGTGTTTTGATTCACATTTTCACGCTTGCGTTAGTGTTCATATCCATGTGCTAGCATTCTATGTGGGTTTTCTTTTAGAAACTATCAAAAATTTCGGAAACTTTCACATATTATTATTAATTTCTTGTAGTTTTATACATGTATCTGACCCTAATGTAGGTTTTTATCTAAATTAGTACTAACATTTTGAGTATTTGTTGGAAATATCCTTTTTTTATAACTTCATCAAAACCACATATGCTCTTCTCTTGCACTTTCGAGCAATCTTGAGAATCAAAAATGAAATTTTTTTGGATGCTTTCCTAACATTTTGGTTGTCATTTAAAAATAGTACTAACGATTAATATCTCAATTAAAATTTTTCCATGTTGGTTTAATTTTATTGAACGCCGCGTATTCTCTTCTCTTGTGCTTCCGAGTGACCTTGAGAAATAGAAATGGTTAAGATCCTTGATATTTTTCTAACATTGTGGTAATATGGAAACCTACTAAAAATTTGAGTGTAGGACCATCTATGCTTTTCGAAGACAAAATTGAAACAAATTACTAATGTTTTGTGTGTAGGTTGCCTTGGTCAAAGAACGATGTGTTATGCATTTTACCCCCATCTAGGTAAAATAAACAACAATGGATAGTTGGAATTGAGCATTGGTTAGGGCCACCATAGGACTCGGTGTTTTGGGTAAAAATTTCATATTTGGGAGCATCGGAAGCATTCCAAGGATTTTTGAGATCAATCGACCAATTTTTCCTCTCTCGGGTCATTCAGGGTTAAAGTTTCACTATAGTGAAAATGAGCCCCTGTGCTCATTTTCGACCAAAAATGGGCAAAAATAACAAAAATGTGGAAGTCAATTTCAGGGCATTCTATTTCCCCTCCCATGGCCTCCGACACTGAAAAAATTCAAAATCCCCGAAAAATTTCAAAAATTGTTAAAAAATGGCCTAAAGGGCCTCCTTAAGGGAATTGAGCTAAAAATTAGCTTGGCGAACCGTGACTTTGCGAAGGGGATGAGGTGTTATTAGATCTCAATGAGATAAGATGCATAACTTGAGCACGATGAGATGGACGTGTGCAATGATAAAGGGAGAGCTCACGAAGGTGAGTGAATCGACGTCCATGAAATGGTTGGCAAGCTCACGGGGGTGAGAAACTCGGCTAGCGTGTCGGTAGAAGTGTAGGAGAATGAAGGTTGACTCACTAAGCCAACTCTCGCAAGCTAGGGAGAGTGGCGGTGTGAGTACATCAGACAGGCATAGGAAAACATGTGTATTGTGCACGAGATCATGAGGAGTGTGGGATGTTCGCGCAGTTCTAAACTCGGGAAGCATGATGTGTGACTCGGAGGATGGGAAAAGTGTGTCGGGAAGTTGAGTCGGGTTTAGTGGTCAAGGAAAAATGATGTATGAACACCATGTGAACCCGATGTAAATGCATTGCAATATCTCGCCACCGACAAACAAGCAAATCACCAAGCTAAAAAGTCGGAAGCAGAGCTGGGAAATCGAATGCATGATGTAACTTGATGCCCCCATGCAAATGCAATATGAAACCCAAAAACAAACATGAGGTGAGTTATGCATGAGTCAAAAATTAGGGTTGGTGAGGGTTGACCACTAAGTTAGGTTAGAAATGATGAAGCGAGGGTGGTGAGTCGAGGAAGAAGCTCGGTAGTGAGTTGAGGAAGGGAGTTAAGACCAAAACCAAAAATGCAACCCACATTCAAACAATGATAACTTTCTCCCATGTGCTCATATTCTAACAAAATTATAGGCATTGGAAATGGAATTTAGAGCCCTACAACACGTATCTATAAAATTTAGATTTTGGTGAGTTTTTAGGGGTAAAATCAGGTGAAGTCACAGACCATGAAGGCAAAACCTAGGTGTAGAAATGGATTAAATGAAGGTATGTGCTCACATTATTACTTCCATATTTGGGTACGGGAGGCATGGGAAACATCAAGGGCCCCCTAACATGATGTAAGTAGGAATGTTACCCATTACGGGTGATATCATGCCTAGAAATTCAAAAATTTTCTCCTCTTGCTTGAACTCTTCCTATAAATTGTAAAGGGGATGCACATTGTAAAGAGTTGGTTATGTTTCCTCCTGTGTACCCCTCTTCTTTACTTGATTCTTGCTTCAATTTCTTGGGGCTTCAAGCCTTGATCGTAAAATTTTAATGGAATTTCTTGCCTCTTATTGTTGTTGTCCACTCAAAATTCCCGCTCCGATAAGAGTAAAATTTTCAAAATTTTGAGTTTAAGTGTTTTTCTCGAAATGCCTAAGTCGTGAAATTGAAAAAATCAGTATTTTGGGTCATTTTGTGTGATTTTCGAACTGTCGGAACTTTTGTCCAATATGTCCCAAACGAAAGTGCATTCTTACCCGACCGGCCGAAATCCCAAGTTTGTCCCATTTTCGGGCCGTCGGAAAGTTTTGTCCCAAGTGTCCCAAAACTTATTTTGCATGTTGTTCCGATTCGGGTGAATCATCCTCCGCGCGTACTTCGCACTTTCTGTCCCAAATGTCCCAAAGTTAAAAAGTGTGAGCTTTCCCATTTTGGCCGATTTCGAACCGCGTCCTTCGCGCAATTTTGTCCCAACTGCCCCATTTGAAAAAGTGCGAGCTTTCCCAATTTCGGCCGAGCCGGTCAAGTCGCGTACTTCGGAACTTTTTGTCCCGAATGTCCCAAGTCCAAACGGGCCCTTTGTTCCAATTTCGGCCGAAACACCCGAATCGCGTACTTCGCACATTTTCATCCCATTTGTCCCAAATGCATTTGTGCGTCCTCTCCCTGTTTCGCCCGAACCGGCCGAGCCGCGTGTTTCGCGCATTCGCGTCTCACATGTCCCAAGCGTACCTAGTGTCATTCACACTTAGTTTTTCCCACTCACTCCGAGTATGATGCTTTTCAAATTGGTGGTTGTGTATTCAATGCACATTAAAGTCATTCCTCTCTCCAAACGGCTATATAACGAGCATTCCCCTTTGCATTTTTCGCATTGCTTCCATGCTATCTTTTGCTCGAACCCTTGCCATTTGAAAACCTGCGCGATTCCCCCTCCATTTGCAAATTCCTTCCAGAAGTCTAGGTTGCAGCTCCGAGGCTATCAATATGAAGATCAAGTTCCAGGGACAGGAGCAAATTTCTCCGCTTGAGTCTGCTGTTAGCAATATAGGGGACAGCGAAGCTCGTCATCTCGACTTCGGTGATTTTTGGGCAAGAATGACAGATGCAAACCCTACACCAATGGCACAGATGATTAATGATAGTGGTTTAGCTTTTGCCGGAGGATTCCCAATCTCAGTACAGTGTGCTGATACAGTGCTTTCATGTGGAGCTCACTTCGACCCCGCTTCGAGTGAATTGACAAATGTACATGGGGAACTCATTGCCAAGCTGGACGCTGCTGCCATTGGCGCTGCTCTGAGGATTCCGGAGATGGACAATGCTATAGTCGTCTCCCGGGATCAAGCACAGGCTATGTTCGACCAAGACAGTGACAAATACAAGGCGCGAGTGGCGAAGTCTTGGTTGAAGAACCCTAAGAAAGGTGCTTCTCACCTAACCAAAACCCTCTTCCGAGTAGATTTCAACGAAGAACTGTCAGACTTCATAATCCTGCTGGCTCGGGTTATGGGTTTGCCCTCCACCAATGAGTTTCATTTCTGGATGTGCCCGCTCATCAGCATGGTGTGCGAGGGAACACAAAATATCAACTGGGCAGAGATCATCAGTATGAATTTGGCGGAGCAGCTATCCAACGTCCAGCAAACAAAGAAGTTCTATATGACTTCATACGATGTATACCCTAGCAGCATCCAGGCAGTGGTTTGGTTTCTCCTATATAGATGCACACAAAGATGATCCAGTGTATGCCTATTGCCCGCAGTTCACCTTGGAGACCAGCAACCGCAATTTCAGAAGGGTCAATGATGCTTTCACCATGTACGTGGTCAGATTGCTCGAAGGTGATACTGCAAGAAGGTTTTCAGATGAAGCCATGAACCTGATATCGCAGTATGGAGCCTATTTCATTCAATTCAGGAAATTTTCCTATATCAGGCTTGCTGGCTATGAAAGCACTCCTCTGCGGCTTCCCATGTTCTGCAATGACAAAATGGCCTTGATTGAAATATGCAGGCAACTAGACAAGTTGCACAGAACTTGCAGAGACAAGAAGATTTCTGGCTTGCACTTTCCCATCTCTCTGGGAAATTACACATGCAAAACAGCTCTGGATGCTCAGAACATAGAAAGAGCCCTGGTCCCTATCACTGTTCATTTCTTCAAGCCAAGAACCTGTTTTGACTTGAAGAAGTTCATTGAACAGAACATCAAGATAGTCTATCATCATAGGGCAGATACAGAAGACTACTGGGCTGACTGTGCAGATGATTTTGAAGCCAGAAGAAGGCATTGTGGCAGGTTCTCCCTGTAATTGATCCAAGAACTCAGTCTGTACCAAGTTCCTGAAGGTCTCCAGGATGACAATTCTGATCTATACTCTTATGAGTATGAAAATGTGATTAAGCACACCCCTCTGGAGGACCTGGATTGGAACAGGAAAGAGAGAGATGATCTGGCTGAGATTCTTGCTCCAGTCTTAATCAGGACTAAGTGCAGTTCGATAAGAAGATCGAGAATTCAAGAGGCACTCGGGAGAATCTAGCTCAAGGATGATTCGACACCCATAAGAGAGGCATCGGTTCAGTGCGGAACACCGGTGAAAACCCCTCCTGCCTCAGCACTCGGGGACTGTAGAATCTACTCCTTCTCCATCTCGCGGGTATACGGGGAAGAAACTCAAAGAGGTAAAGAAGGAACCTGCAGAGAATGATCCTCCAAGAAAGCGAGGTAGAGTTGCCTATAGGGCCGAGAGAACATCATTGTTCTCGGTGAAAGTGAAGAAAAAGAGATGCCAACTCCTACAAATGTTCTGAAGATCCAATGAGATAAGGACAAAGAGGTCGAGCTTTGAACTTCCGGGTCTATTGATTCTTCTACTTTGCCATTGCCTCCAGGTGCTCTACTCACGTCTCGGCAGAGTCAGCAGGCACACCATGAGACCACTGACCCGAGTGTCATGAGCTCCTGTCTCTTGGTCCCCTTGCCCCTCCTGCAGATTCTTCTTCCTCTTTTGCTTGGGTGTAACCTCTGGTTTGACAAAAGAAGAGGAAATCCTCCTCTCAAAGCTTGGGACCAAATTTTGATCTTTGTATGAGCTTGCCTTGTTGGGCACCACTCCTTCTCGTGCCAAGAAAGCGAGAACCACCTCCCGGTGTGTGTCGATGCCCAAGGTCAGCAATTCTTGGAGATTGCTAAGCCTACAATAGACAAATCGAGAATCGGACTTACGACACATCGACTTAGAGCTTTCAAGGATCCCTATGGGAGAGTCTACTCTGAAGGTGAAATTCACAACCTCCAGAAGCTTGATCACAAGAGTCATTGGAAGGGTAGAGAAAGGGCAGCAGACTATTGAACAGCTGGAAGAACAAACCCAAGTTCTCACAAGTTTTATCAAGTCACTCTTGTCTAAGGACAAAGTTTTGGACCCTACCCCCTTGACTGCTCTACCGCCTCCTGTAATTCTAAGCCAAGATGAAGTGCAAAGTATTAAAGATATGCACAAGTATTCTGTCTATGGCAGAGCTATTGAAGCCATGGTGGATGACATGCTTGGTTCTTTGGGCTAAACTTCATCGATGAAGCTTTTAAACTACATGGAAAGGTAGACAATTTGCAACAGAAGCTATCCTCTACTATTGGGGTTATGGATAAAGAACTTAAACTCTGGAGCAGTTGCATTGTAGACCTTCGCCTCATGGGACAGACAGATGAGAACGTCTTACTGGTGAATAAGATTTTCGATGATGCCAAAGACAATCTATCAAAATCCACGGGTCTCGGCGATAGAGTGGAAAATCAAAGTCCTGGAGGAAGCTGTGGGAGAAATGAAGAACAGCTGGCAGAAGGAGAAGCTTTCAAGACACTGGCAGCTGCTGCTTTCAAAGATATACATTGTCATCTTCAAGATGAAAACTCTGGTGCTTCCTTGTCCTTGCAAGAAATCAAAGCTCAGTTCAGAGCTTTTGTCAAAGATCATCTATTCAAGGAAAGCTCCATCTCTAAGGAAAAGATGAAGGAAATTTGTTCTCTTCAGTCTGCCATTGAAGAAGCAAACAAAGATTATCATACTCACGTCGAGTTTGATAAAGAGATGGAGAAATGTCTGGGATTTTGGACTCAGTCTGCAGCCAACACGTCAGTCCCTCGTGGCAGAGATATAGCTGAGTCATTGAAGAAATTCAGGCAGCGGATTCTGAAGACAGTGGGTCCCTCCCAATAGCTGGCCACCTGTCTCCTTCTCCTTTCTTTTCTCTTCTTCCCATTCTTTTCGTATTCCTTGTAATTAGTTAAGGTATCGCAATGGGCGATCTTTAACTATTCTTTAATTAAAAGAAACGGTTACGAAGAGTAACTGACTTGTAAGCTATATAATGGCCTTTCCACGCCATTTTGAAAAGGAGGAAGAACTTGGAATATTTGCTGAAAGTGTAAATAGATCTTAAAGAAATCAATACAAAAGGGCTTTTCATTCTTTGTCTATCTAATTCTTGTTATCTCTGTGTTTTCCTTTAATATCGTGAAGATCATTTTGTTCCTAACTCGTTAGTCTCTCTGATTGCATACTGTTCAGTTTTGCAAATACAGTGATCTTGTACAACCAAGAAGGAACTTTGTGTCCTTGATTAATAAATCTGAAGAAGGTTATTTATGGAACTTTGTGTCTTTAAATTTAATCTCATTCAGCCAACGCAAATGATCTTGTCTTAAATTCTTTGAAGCTTCGCATACAGGAGGAATTATTCTGCTATCTATAATTCTGAATGTTGCTATTCTGCTCATCTTCTTATTCCCTTTCCTCAGTCCTTGTGTGATTGATGATCCTTGTGGAAAATACTTTCATAAAATCCAAGTTTGACCATAAAATAATGTTACGTACATTTGTAAATAAGTTCGTTTGAATAAGGGAACCTCTCCCATTAAAGAGGAGGCACTTCTTGTCCCCCGATTTGTTGCTCTTCTAAAAAGTCCTATATGACGACCAACATTGCTAAAACAATGTATTGTGCATATTTTTGGAGTAATAAAAATGGTGTTTTGTGATTCATCTATCAATCCTTACATCATTTACACATCGGTTTATTTCCTCTTATTGTGCTTTGCAAGATCTATGCATATTATTTGTTTCATTACAAGGTGCATGTCTTGTGCTTATTTGGGAATGGTGGATGTATGTGTTGTGGTTTGTGGTGCATGACCACCCTCTCTATAACCATTTTTATCCATTTTGTAGGTTGGGAAAGTGTCTGACAACCCCTTCTCTTGGTTTTATCACCATCTAGTGTAGGATTTCCTTCATTTCATGTATTTTCTCTATCCATGTCTCCTTGGAAGTGTTAGAATAGGTTTAGTTAGTTTGTTTTCTTGCATTAGGGGTAGTTTATCATTAGGATTAGGAAGAGGAATCGCCTTCTCCGGAGGACCATCTCAAGTTCACAAGTCCCACAACTTGAGAGATGGTCCCATGTTAGCAAAAAGTAGGGATCCATAACAAAATATCCTAGGGTGCTACTTTTTTCACTAACAATTTTGGCACACCGATGGGACACGCAGTGAAATATCTATAGTTCATAGGTGTTCCATTGATCTACACTTCAGTTCATCAATATTATTACATTCATGGTGGAGATTCACATCTTTGGAGATACTTACAAGATAAATAAGGATTTCAAGATTACAAACACCAAATAGACCCAATCCTTGTATTTTAGGTTTCCGAGGTTGCATTACATGCCCTTACCTCTGAAAATAGCATTTCAGGATTTCACATATGTAGAATAGTCTGGAGTCCGATATAAGGCAATTTGGAGTTACTGAGGTTGCGTTGCATGACCTAAGTTCCACCCGGTGTATTTCAGGGATTGAAAAATGTACAACAAGGCACGGAGTATGAAAGCAATCCCTATTCCCTTTAAGGTGTGTATTCTGGTATTCATTTTCACTTCATTAAGTTGTTGTGATCTTGATGAAATCTCAGCCTTCGGAGGCACAAGAAAAGCACAACTGATGAATCCATTAGTCCAAACAACCCATCTTAGAGTTATAGACCTTCCTTTTCTTCCACCCATCTCTATCCATTTTTATTTATATATCTTTCCATTTCTTTTTCCCATGAAGTTGTGTAGTCATGACTTCATTCCCTCAATGGAATTCACATTTTTATGAGTCATATAGTTTCTACCATAAGCATAAACAAGCGGAATAAAATATAGATCGAGGTAAATCCTCACATGGTAAAAATTCCAACCATGTTGTTTCCAAAAAAACCAATCCATTTTATTCTCTCATTGGTTATGTCTATCCCACTACTGAGCATATAAATACCATAAAAATAAAATCAAAAGGGTATACCTTGGAATCATGATGCACTCATCCTATCATCCCAAAATGTTGTTTTACAACTCCTTTAGAGGGTCATTATGATCTCCTAGATGAGCTCAAGATATATTTTGTTCATAAGACTATTCTTTATAAGAATCTTCGAGAGGTCAAGAGTTTCCATAGACATTAATGCCTCATGCTTCCAAGCCTTGGTTGTGTAACTTGCTCCATCTGAACAAATCACCTTTAGCCAAAATGATATTCCAATGGATGACCAAACACACAACCCTCCTGTACATTGAAGTGATCATTACTCATAAAAATATCAAAAGGGTACTTGTGGACAACAGATCAAGCCTTAACATATGTACCTTGAAGCTCATAAAATAATTGGGACATATTGATACTAAACTAGAGCCTAATGTGATCACCATTAAGGCTTATGATAATGTAGAGAGGTAATCAACAAACATGATTACTTTCCCAATGGAATTTGGTCCTATTACACATGAAACTCAGTTCCATGTCCTTGACTTGGAGCTACCTTATAATATTATCCTTGGTTGCCCATGGATCCATGCCATGCAGTCGTTCCCTCAAATTTCCACTAGTGTATCAAGATCTATCATCAAGGACAAAAACTTACCATTCTTGGGGACCCACAACCCTTTGCACATTGTAGAGCATTATCTGGTCATTACCCCACAACATATGACTGTCCTTCTATAGAGATAGCTATCGAGATTCAATCAGAGGCCCTCACCTCTCACATCAATCCCGATACACTATGCCTGCATGAAAGTGGTTCCTCCACATCCATATCCCCATTTTCTACATGGGAAATGAAAATCCTTCCTATTGGTTATAGGAATATAACCTCCAACAAGCCCTCCTTGTTTCAAATCTCCCCTATCACCCAAAACATGTGGTAGGCCCAAATTTCAGCCACAATGACCTTAGGAACCTTATAGTATTGAAAAATTCATCCCTGGTGGTCTCTTGGTAGATGAGAAAATACATAACACTTATACATCCCAATCCCCTGATGAAAATATGGATTCTTGCTATCAATCCCCTAATATGTCATCCCTAATAAGATGATGTACACTATGGGATACAAAGGATATGGGTGTGGCATAAATGAACAAGGTGTGTGGGAACCTCTTCCCGCATGAGAAAATGGACAAATATGGAGTTGGTATTCGGCCCTATGGATCCCCACCTACAAAAGTTGAGGCCACCTCCTTGGAATATGAGGACAACTCTTCAGATTATGATAGTGAACTAGAGTCCCTTTGTATCCTTTACGAGGACCTTTCTTCCACCAAATTATTTAATAGCATGACTATTTTAACCTTATCCCCTTCCATTCCTAATTTAGACCTCGTACACCCTTCCCTCATTAACTAGGACCAAAAATGACACATACCAATTGATTTCTTTTAGAATGACGAAGAAATTGGAGAATTCATGGGGTTACATGATAACATTCCTATTGGGGACCATAAGAAGGGCTTATCTATCAACCTTTATGCATACATGTATTTTGGGGAGGAGGTTGAGTTCTGTGGTCAGCAATAAAAGAAAGAAGAGAATGAGGAAAAATACCTTCCAAAAAGCCTTGCAAAAATAAAAGATCTAAGTCCTATAGTGAAAACCTCTTTGAGGCACTTACAAAAAAACAAATAGAAAAATAAAAAGGATATAAAAAGTGACCAACCTATTGGTGAAAATATTGTCAAGACGTCAATAGAGCAAGAACTCACCCCGATCCTACGCATATGGAGGATGGATCCAAATTACTTGTGGAGGAGACTATTGATATCAACATCGGTATAGAAGATGAGCCTAGAATTGTCAAACTTGGGGCTTCTCTTTCAGCACACGAACAAAAATATTTTGTTATGCTCCTTAGAGAATTTTTAGATGTATTTTCTTGGTCCTATGCTAGACATGCCAGGCTTGGATCCTTCTTTAGTAGTGCATAACCTCGTTGTGCATGAATCAATGAAGCCAATCAAATAAAAACTACACAAAATGCATCCACATGTGGCTCTTTTGGTCAAAGAGGAGCTAGAAAAGTTATTAGTAGTGGGATTCATCAAACCTATTGATTACTCGAATGGATCTCTAATGTAGTGCATGTTCAGAAGAAACTGTTGGTATAAGGATTTACACAGATTTCAGGGACATCAACAAAACATGTCCTAAATATGACTTTCCTCTTCCAAACATCGACATGATTTTCAATTCTACTATTGGCCATGAAATGCTATCCCTCATGGATGGATTCTTAGGCTATAATCAAATTAATATTACGGAAGAGGACCAACATAAAACCACCTTTACTACTCCTTGGGGCACCTTTTTTCTATCAGGTCATGCCTTTTGGCCTCAAGAATGTAGGTGTAATGTATCAGAGAGCTATGACTGTCATATTCCATGACATGTTACATGATATTGTGGAGGATTGTGTGGATGATATCCTCAAAAATCTAAGACTAGATTAGAACACTCAAAGATCCTTCACCAGTATATTTAAATGGCTATGGGATTATAAGGTCATTTTGAATCGAATAAGTGTATCTTCAGATTTATCTAGGGTAAATTTCATTGGGCTTCATTGTGTCTTTCTATGGAATTAAAGTGGATCCCACAAAAGTCAATACTATCACTAAGTCTCCTCCTAAAAACACCAATATTACGCAACCTAAAAGGAAAAATTCAGGTCATCGAAGATTCATAGCTTAGCTTGCAGATAAGTGTCACTCCTTCACCCATCTACTAAAGAAAAATATTAATTTCGAATAGGGCATGGATTTCAACAAGCCTTTTCTCAACTTAAAAATATCTAGAAAATCCTCTTGTTCTTGTACCATAAACCCTAGGTGCACCATTTATTTTATTTAAAGCTTTAATCCTTTTTAAACTTAAGAATGATCCTCTTTTGTAGAGACTTAGTTGAATTTGTTGTTTACAATCTCTTGAAAGTTGATTATAGGCTAGTGTATACAATTTTCTATGCATCAATTTCTATCATAGTGTGGATTTTTGTTGAGATTTTGTTTTGAAAATTAAATGCATGCTTGTTTGGTTAAGGTTTGTAGAAGTTTGTGTGGTGAATGAAGTGACATGTGAAGAGAAGTTGAGAATAGAAAGTGAAGACACCAAAAGACCTAGTGAGGGTGAGGTGAGGTGTGGAAGAGAAGAGAAAAGGTAAAACATACTTTTAGGAGAGAGATGGATCAAGAAGAAGTAGTAATAGATTTTTTTGGAAGCATAGTGATTGAGATGGGGTTGAATAAGTCATACAACAATCCCAAATTTTCATTCCATTGCTTAGATTCAATATCTATAAACCATGTAAACTTATTATGTGTGCAATAAAAAATCACATGTGCAATAATCAAAGGAGAGAATACAAGACACTAGATATAAGTGGGAAACCCTTAAGGGGAAGAAAACCCACTGAAACTATTTCTTATATTACTTAAAGCAAGGACTTGCAAGAATATTACACATCTTATAAGATTTTTAGTGAGGAAAAGACCCCATAAGGAGAAATAAACCATAAAACCTTTCTAATATTATGCACAACAAATGAATTTAGTGAATCACCAACTTCACAAGGAGCACCAACCCCTAGTTTAGTATAGCACCAACCCTACAAGAATTAGTAACCCCTAATTTAGTAAAGCACCAACTCCACAAGAAGGTTACAACCCCATAGGATGAATAAGCACAAACTCAGCCTCCCGAAGATGTCGATCTCTAATTTTTCGCTGCCACAACTCATGGAGATCACTTATTCAACTTACAAACCCTAGCTCACACCCTATGTCTTCATTTTTGCAAAAAAATTCCTTCTCAAATTTTCTTGCCTCTAAAATCTTGCAAAATTTTTGTCAAAATCTCCTCAAAATGAAACACATCTGATCATCCTTTAAATAATTCCTTCATACCTGCAAAACACTCTCCTCTAGGTTGTACTTCTCCCCTTGTAATACCACAACACTAAATGAGCTTAAACTTCACTTTTATATGCAAATATTATCTCCAACCAAAAGGAGGTCATTTCCTCATGATATATTCAACCCAAAAAACATTATAAAAATTTAATTAAATTAATTAAAATGGTCACATATGACCCAAGTAGGTCAGCCTAGCCAAAAACCATTATTCATGCACCAAAAATCCTCAAAACCCTTCCATTGGAATGAAAAAAATCCTAACACCAAAAATATTTTTATTCAAGATCTAAAAATCACCACACATGTTTAATATAAAATTTAAAAATCATACATGGTCACAATTATCATGAACCAATCATATTATTTTGTTTAATGGGCCCAATGGCTAATTACCTTCACCAAACAGCTGCTATCAACAACCTGATTTCACCTTTGGGCCTCAAGATCACCCAATAACACCTCAAATATGGAATTTTACCACTCTATGGAAATGTAAATACCTGTAGAACACTCCTAAACAAGTTATATCCCATGAAACATCCATTAGTTCAAACTACAACAATGTTTTCCTTCACCAAATCAAGTTTCCCAAAAAGTAGTTTCCAAAAAGCAATCCATTAAAAATTTCCGACACTTTAAAGACTTCAAAATGTATTAAAATCAAATCCCAAATTTATCTCTATTAACATTACATCTTATATAAATCATCACCCAATCCATATTATTCTCCAACCAACTCAAAATTTCAGCAAATGCAATTTTTTTACTGGATAGCAAAAATCATCTTGTCCACAAATTGACCTAGAAACCATAGAAAAACTCATAATCATGAAACAAACCTCATGGAAATATATCTAAATTCTCTTTCCAAAAAACTTGAATCACCTCCTAACTCCTCCTGTAGCACATACAATGTCAATTTTACTAAAGGTTGCTCCAAACTATCCCAAAACTGCCCTTTGATCAATCAACATAGATAGAAAACACTTTTCAATTTTTCACCGTCACCATGACCTGAAACATCCATATACATCTATTAAAACTCATGAGACATCATAAATGGTAATTTAGTCATTACCTTTTTAGGAGAATTTTTCCACAAACTAAAACTCTTTAGAAAAAAAGCATTTTCGTGTGGGGCCCACACACTATCATAAGCTCTATCTTACCTTTATACAAATATGGAAGATTACTATAAAACATTCAATCATAAATTTTGAGGAACCATTCAAAACCGGGTTGATATACTTACTTTTCTACAAGCTTCTTCTACTAGGGTTTAAATAGGGTTTCAAACCACTTTACCTTCTTAATGATCATTCATAAAAATGTGACGATCAAACCACCTAATTATTTTTAAAGATTCATAAATGACCTTAGAATCTATTACAAATATATTAGGTACCCATGTAAAGCATACAGTTCACAACGAGCATTAGAAGGTCCAACTTTCCTTCAAAATCACGCTAAAACTTCCTCGATTCACCAAAACTTACATATATTAAAAAATCTACAACATCTTGACCTAAAAATTTTCATGAAACATCATGAAAAAATCATTTAACTTTTAATGTTCACCACATATACCAAATGCATCTCAAACTCTCCATCCAATCTCATTTACCTATGTAAAATTGCATGTTTCTCACTTGTAGGTTCTCAAACACCTTGAAAATGCATCATACCTATGCAAACTGACCTGAATCTCATCACACACCTAAATTACACTATCATAAAACTATTTACATGCTTCAAAAATATTTATTTGTTTCAAAACTCATACCTCCTTACCATTTCGCATCTTTGTAAGGCTATAAACAAGCTTGGAATGACTGACTCAATCGTGAATTCACATGAACTTACCATGCTTACAATATGCAGACCCATGTACACTTATGACACATCATATGTACTATGTGTGACCTCATGACACACTCTAACCAACTCATTATGACTCAAATAGTGACTTAGCTCACTTGAACCATACACGAGAACCTCTTGGAACTTCACCAACCCAGATGAAATTCATGCATGAGATCTGTATAAAATCATATGGGGAATAAAATGACACCATAAAACCCTTTTCCATTAATGGGGTTGACATAAATGACATAACTAACCCAAAATGGCCAACAAAGTTGTGGAAACTAATTAGCTACAAGAATAATTAGAGAGGAAGAAAGCAAGAGAAGTGAAGAAGCAAGAGAAGCGAGAGGAAACATGAAGAGTGGATGGAATATGAGATGAAAATGCTAAGAGAAGATGTAGAAAGGTTAATTAAATTGATATAGAAACCAAGGTATAGACTTGAATTTGTGATGAAGAAAAAGATACAATGGCCTATGATGTAGATTGCGAGGAGAAATCATAAGTCATTGAAGAGGATGATCAAGAATGAAGGAAAGAAACTAAGAAAATAAGAGAATAAAGAGAATAAGGTTGAAAATAATGAGAATGAATAAAATAACCAAGAATACACCCTAAGACCTGTTCCAATCCATGGTTATATCATGCGGTGGAAGAAACCACTAATAGAAGATAAAGATGACAAACCAAAGCAAGTGACAACAAGCACAAGTGAACAAGAGAAACATAAGAGGGTAGAATTAGAGTTATTGAAAGGTACAATCAAATCAAAAGGAAGTAAAGATGGTATAAAAGATAAAAAGAACAAGCAAGGAGCAGGTAAAGGAAGAAACACTCAAGGCAAGCAATCAAATTTCAGAGGTTAACTTAGAAAAACAAGAATGCAAGGTAAGTAAAGTTGATTCCTTGTTGATTGTTATTGAAGATGGAGTGAGTGAATTCCTTGAAATTTTTCAAGAAGACTCTAGTTGTACATTTAATATTGATAGGCATGATGATGAAAAAGAATGGAATGTAGCTTTTGTGGATAATGTTGATCATATTTTGCAAAATTTGTTAGATGAGTTGGATGACAAGAGGAAAAGTGAAGGTACAATTGAGACAAAGATGATTTCTTGGGCATGTGATGATGAAAATGATAGAAAAGAACAAGAAAATAAAAATTTATGGTAGTTTGAGGTGGTGAAGGTTGAGAATGAGAAATTGGAAGAGAAATAACATGAAGTTTTTAACAAGGGAAGTGATGGTTACATGGACTGTATGTGGATGAGTAACAACATGAGCAAGGAACAATGTATTTTTTTCATTTTGTTTGTGGTGTGTGCAGGTACAAAGCATGGAGACTTGAGGATGATGAAAGTAAAGGTGAAGATTAAGGAGAAATGGAGAAGAGTAAAGGAAAATGGAAGACAAATGACTACTATGTGGGACCTAGGTGGATCTGAGATAACTGAGAACCATGAGAGTAAGAAGAGAAGACAAAAGACAAGCAAATATGATGAAGACATGAGAAAAAGAACAAAATTGTGTGAATTTTTTCTCCACCATGGGAGTATGATGCAGGAGCATCCATAAGAAGACCTTCAATTTTAAAATTCATGCTTCTTGGATTTAATATAAGTTGTGGGGAAGCTTCATAGGTCCTAATGGTTCATATGAGTCATTTCAAGTAAGTAGTGAGGATGGAAAATTTGAATTATCCTTTCTTTTGTACTTTCCCTCCAAAAGGGACATTTGAAATTATAGGGACATGTAATGGAAATATGGAGTTATCAAAGTTTTTCTAAGTATAACAAATTTTAGGTGGTTAAATTGTATTATTAGGTGGTAAGAGGTGTGTATAGAGTATTTGTGTGTGGAGTACATCATTAAGATGTTTGTAATAATGTAAAAACGAGCAGGTTATATGCAAGAAAATTTGAGTTTAGGAGGAGAAGGAGTCAGTTTTGGAATTATTTCTCATGTGAAGGAGAGGAGGAACCATGAAGTGAGGTAGAAGAGAGTATTTTGTATGAATTTTATAGTTTAATATACATACTTGTCCACATGTTGTGATTATCTAATCTCGCAATTGTCCTACGAATATACATCATGAATTCAAGACTTCTCCTTTCAAGGCATATGTAAGTTGACTATGTGACTGATAAGAATTTTTTTGTGCTTTATTTCAAGTTATGAAAATGTAAACCCCCTATTTTGATTTATGGCATAAGAAAGTGTTGGGTGTTTGTGAACTATAGTGTCTACTTTGGTTGGGTTTGAAATACAATGGGAGGCTTTGAACTTATGTTAAAGGTGAGTAGCATAGTGGTTCTCCTTTGCATGTTGGAACTCTTCAAACTATGACTGGTATGAAAAATAACTATGGATTTAACCTATAATGTATAACATTGATGAGTTTCTTGTATAAGTTCTCGGGTAGGGAGTGAAGGGAAAATGTTTCATGCTTAAATGAAAGTGTATTTTCTTCAATAAATGAGTAGACGTGTTAAGACTATGGAGCATTCTAAGATTGTGCATGGAGTCCTAAGACAATGAGTTATGTGTGTTCCTTTAGGGAAAATGAGAAATAATTCAATCAAAGAAGATATTTCACAAAGCTTAAAGAGATCTTTGTTAAGAAATTATTGTTGATAACATCCACATAGTATTTAATTCAATATTTGTTGGGTTGAATCAAAGTTCTAGGAAGTTACAACTAAATGACTCCTCTCGGGTTCACTATGATGGTTTCATGGATATGGATCTAGTGAAAGAGTTTTGGGGTAGAAAATTAAGGAATATAAACATGAAATTTTGAGGTAATAACAGGGGAATTTTGTTAAGGAGATTCAAGAATAATTTCAAGGTTTCATTGGCTAAATATTGATATTTTATCAACAATCTAGGGAGAAGTGGTTGCACTTTGTCAAAAGACCTAGTCAAGAAGTTGGGTTTCCAAGGAAAGTCACATATAGGTTTAGAGTCTAATCTTGAGATTTTTCATGATTGATAAGAAGATTTTTGTGCTTTATTTCAAGTTATCATGAAAATGCAAACCCCTATTCGATTTACGGAATAAGAAAGTGTTAGATGGCCATGAACTTTAGTGTATACTAGTTGGGTTTGAAATACATTAGGGAGGCTTGTAGAAATTATGTTAGAGTTGAGTAACATAGTGGTTCTCCTTTGCATGTTGGAACTCTTCAAATTGACTGGTATGAACAATAAGCGTGGATTTAACCCATAATGTATAAAATTGATGATTTTCTTGTATAAGTTCTCGGGGTAGGGAGTGAAGGTAGAATGTTTCATGCTTAAATGAAAGTGTAATTTATTCTAATAAATTAGTAGCATGTGTTGAGACTTTGGAGAATTCTAAGAATGTGCATTGAGTCCTAAGACAATGACTTGTGTGTGTTCCTTTAGGGAAAAGGAGGAATAAATCAATCAAAGAAGAGATTACACGAGTGCTAAAGAGATACCAATAAGAAATTATTGTTGATAACATCCACATAGTCATTATTTATGGATTTTTTTGGTTTGAATCAAATTTCTAGGAAGTTACAACTAAATGAATCCTCTCAGGTTCACTAAGAGGGTTTCATGGAGATGGAGCTAGTGAAAGAGTTTTGGGGTAGAAAATTAAGGAATATATACATGAAATTTTGAAGTAATAACAAGGGAATTTTTAAGGAGATTAAAGAAGAATTTAAAGGTTTTATTGACTAAATATTGATATTTTCTTGACAGTCTAGGAAGAAGTGGTTACACATTGTCAAAAGACCTAGTCAAGAAGTTAGGTTTCAAGGAAGTCACATATAGGTTTAGATTCCAATCTGAAATTTTTCATGACTCTATAAATCCATAATGGGTCCTCAAAATTACTGAATTTGAGCCTTGGAAGTGTGTACATTAGGATTCAAGTAAGTTGTCGACAACCCAGGGATAGTTAGCTTTTCACAAGCAAAAATACAAAAAGTGGAATAGTAGGAGTTGTGTAAGGATTCAAGCTCGAGATTTTACATTCTAATAAGGGGTGTGGGAATAAAAATATTGAAGGTTATATTTATTTGTGGGTAACTCTAGAAACTCATTGCATGAGTGAATAAACAACCTTGTGTCAAGGGCATTTAAGGGAAGTCTTGTGTAAAGGAGAGTAGTGTAGATTTTTTAGTTGTTTTGATGCATTTATTAAGTGTATCTAATTGTGTTATGAAGTAAATGAATAGGGGTAGAGGCATAAGGAGAAAAAAATAATAAGAAGTAAAAATTTATATTCCTCAACTAGAGAGCTAGTGAAGCCAAAGGAAAGAGTAAGTGTGGGTAGATGAGTGACAAGTCATTTTGATGAATGAGGAGCTATTTGATGACCTGAGTTAGTAGTGAATGAAGGTGCTTCAGACAGGCAAGATGAAGCTGAGGTAATTCATGGTGATTTTTTCCATCTTTGCAAGCTTTAATCCTTTCTAAACTTGAGTATGATTCTCTTTTTAGATACTTAGTTGAAGTTTTTATTTATAATCTCTTGAAATTTTAATATAGGATTGTGTATACATTTTTCTCTGCATCATTAACCCTTAAGAATAAATTTCCCCTATTTCAAATTTCCTATTAATTCATTTCAGATATGTGTAGCTCTTTTTCCTATCAACATATTATTTCAATCGCTCATGGATGAGCTTCACTTGATGTTCCATTTCTATTAACATTTTAAGGCCCACTAACACTCTATCTTTAGTATTATCCCAACTATTGGGTGCTCTACTCCTTATTTTGTATAGTTCCTCAAAAGGATATATTTTCAATGATGTATGATAGGTGTTATTGTATGCAAACTCAACCAATGGAAGGTATTATTCCCACTTGTATTACTGATCCATGCAATACATCTTGAGCATATCCTCCATAACTTGGTTGACCCATTCAGTTTGACCATTTGTTTTAGATGGTATGTTGAACTAAAATTCAACTTCATCCCTAAGGCTGAATTCAAAGTCTTCCAAAACATAGATGTCATCCATGGATCCCTATATGAAATTATTAACTCCAAAACTTTGTGCAATCTGAAAATCTCATGCACGAATAATTTTGCAAGCACGAGAGAATCATCTTTCAGATTTCTCTATATAAAATGAGCTATTTTTGTTAACTTGTTAATAAATACAAGTATTTTTTCATGTTTATTTTTGATATAGGAAGACCTGCACAATAGCCATGTTAATAAATTTCCATTTATAATGTGAAATGTTGTGTGGATAAAAATACCAATAGGGTGTAGGTGCTCGATTTTACATGCTGACATTCTAAATAGTGAGAAACATAGTTTATCACGCCATTTTTCATCCTCTTCCAAAAATCTTACTATTTTATATCAAAAGCATTTTAGTTACTCTAGGATGCCTAGAGTATGGTGAATCATGAAATTCTTTCATAAATTTTATCCTTAAGTCATTTTCTGAAGGTACATAAACTCTACATTTGTATTTCAATATATCTCATTGTCAAATTTAAATCCTTCATACCTTTTATCATTAGGATTTTTGTTAAAGAATCCTTAACATGTTGATAATAAGAATCAACCATCATTTGTTTCTTTACCTCATCCTTGAATTAGGTTCTAAGGGTAACAATTATGGAAACATGCTTCTGATGGCTTAGAGCATCTGTCACTCTATTTTCCTTACATTTATGTAGCTTATATCAAAATCATACTTTGATAAAAATTCAATCCATATTTGTTGTCTTGCATTTAAGTTGGGTTGCGTGAAGATATAATTCAACCCCAAGTGGTCTATTTCTTGTTTAAAAGGTATTCCCAACAAATAATGCCTCCATACTTCGAGTGTTTTCACTATGGTAGAAAGCTATTGATCATGGGGAGCATATTTCATCTCATGTACGTTTAATTTTCTACTCTCGTATGCTATCAAATGGTCATTTTGGATAAGCATTCCACCCAAACCTTCATCCGACTATAGTTGAAGGTATCCTATTCTTAGATCAGTTTTGGAATAAAATGATGTGTCACACATCGATAAAAATATCATCTATCCTTGGAAAATTATATCTATTCTTTATTGTGGCTTGTTAATAATGCAAATTATTCAATGCATAATCTTAGTGTGTCATCTTTATTTTTAACAAAAATGACCGGTGCTCCACGAGGATACACATTCAATATGATTAGTCCTATGGATAACATCTCATTTAGTTTTACCTTTAGTTCTACTAGTTATATTGTAGTCATGTGGTACAGAGATTTTGAGATAGGTTCCATCCCATGTTTTATGTTTATTGTGAATTTAAATTCACACCTTAGAGGGAGTCTAGGTAACTCCTCTAGAAATACATTGTTGTACTCTTATAACAATGTGTAATCAACCAAAGTAGTATTACCCTCTTCGTTGAAATAAGAAATTTAAACCACATAAAGCATGTAACACTTGTTTTTATCCTTTTTAAGTTGCATAGCAGAGATTTTCCTCACTACTACGTCTCTTTTTATGCCTTGAATGAATGTTGATTTATGTAGGTAATCCAAGCACTTAATTTATTTTTAATAATAATCAACCATAGATTTATGTTATGATAACCAGTTCACACCTATGATGACATCATATGAACCTAAAGGAGCTACATACAAGTCTATTTAAATTGTAAACCTTGGAAGTTCTAATGTCGCGCCAAAAGGAACTTGTTCACCATGTGAGAAACATTGATCTCATTTTTCATGGTCTTTGTTGTATTCATATATCCAACTTCAGTTTTTAATTTTTCAGCTAACTTATTGGAAATAAAACATTTAGTAGCACCAATATAAAAAAGAATAATTACAGGTAGTCTGTACAACTTACCTGGTACTTCAATAGGTGTGGCTTTCTTTTCATCTTTCCTATTTGTTATTGCAATATGAATTCTATGTTGTTGGTTGTTATATTTATTTCGATAAGGATATTTATTCATATAGTGATCACCACCACACTTAAAGCATCCTCCTATAGGCCCTTTCCTCTCTATTTTGTTTTCATTTACTACTTTGTTATTTTGACCATTTTTCTTATGGTTTACAAAAAGACTTTGTATCTGTAAATTTCTTCCCATTCTTGGCTTTATTTCCCTCTTTCTTCCACCAAGTCTTCTTTGGTGCTAGTGGAGATGGTGAACTGAAATTATTTTTCTTTATTTTTTCATGGTGAGTAGATATAGATTACATCTTCTCTCTTGGCAGATGGATTTTTCAAAAACTACCTCCATGATTAAAGGCCATGAAAATATGCTTCCTTTCCTATAAAAGGGTTTAGGCCCATGATAAACTTTCTTATTCTAAATTTTTCATCATCTTGGTACTGAGGAACGTATTTTAATAACTTAGTGGACATTCTCTGGTACTCTAGTACACTCAATTTTCCCTAACTAGAGTACGCAATTCTAACAAATTTTGGTCATAGTACATCTACAATAACTAATTTTTCCTAAAATATAACTTGAACTAATCCCAGGTGATGTTAACCACATAAGAGTCTAATTCTACCTTTCGGATTTCTCACCAAAAAGAAGCATCTTTTGTGAGATGATACACACCCCATTGCCTTAGTTTCCTTAGAGAAATTTCTGATGGTGAAATGCTTCTCCATCTTGCCGAGCCAATTCTCAGCCCCATCCCCTAGCATTGTCCCATAAAAATTTGGGGAATTATTCACTTAATATCGCTTAAAATGTTTTTTTCCAAACATGTTCTTTTGTTTTGAAGTTGGTTCTAGCTTGGAACGTTTGGAATTATAAGATTAACATTTTCATTTCCAGCATTCACGTTGTTATTTGCACCATGTACATTGTTATTTACAACATTGGGATCTTCCGCATTTTCAGTTTTTTTGCAACATTATTATTTTTTGCATTGAGTGTTCCCTTAGGCAACTCAATTTCTTCATTTTCGATATCTTCGTACTCAACCAAAATACGTTATTCCAAAACATCAATACACATGGGATTTTATTACATGACAAAAAGTATCTCATCTAATTTTTGAAAAATTTCAGCCTTGATGTGGTCAAGATGTAACTTTCATCATTATTTCAAGTTATTCAAGAAGACAAATCAATAACCTTTTTCAAACTCTACAATATTAAGAACTTACACATGCCTAAATATGGCTACACTTGTAATTTTTCTAACTTATCTTCCATAAGGGGTTAATCCAAACATTTTCCTCTATATCACACTCTCCTAGAACTCTACACAATGTGCATTCAATCACCAAATAGGTCATTCATCAAGAAAACCTCACATTTACTTACCTTTCCTAATCATCTCTTCAATCTCTTCACAAGCTTCTTGACTCAACCCAAACAATTTTTGGCCTAATTATCTTTCCTCAGTGTTTTCCTTTCATCTTCCTTGTTATACCACTCCCACAATTTTTATATCGACCATTGGTTTGATTTCAAAGGATCAATAGATCATCTCTTTCTCACTCTTGCTCTTCGACTGCCCTATAGGTCTCTTAAGACCAAATTTTTTGCTCCACTAGTGTCCATAGGGTTCTAGCTACACCCAAAAATATCTATTACCTTACCAAGTTGAATCTAAACCCCTCTAATGTGCTAGTAAAATTTCAAATCTTAACTCTTTGTGTAACTCCTTATAGCTCTTATTTTGCATTCTTGCTCTTAAACCCTTACTTAGGTCTTCCTATACTGACTATAATTCATATTTTCATCTCCCTTAGGTTTAAAGGTATGATAAATATGTATGTGGGTACCATTTGAGGTATTATCAATGTGTATAAAGTTTTAAGTTCAAAATCATTGTGCAACTCCCGCTTCCTTTCAGAAACGCCTTTACCAATTAGGCTTAAAAGCGTGCACAAATGCCCTTTCATGAGGACTCATCACTAAAATAAAACATTTAAACAATTAATTTGGAAATTTTATTTCATAATATATTTCTAAGAATTCTTGGGATGATATTTTGAAAATTTTAAATGAAAATAAATTGATTTTCCCTCTTAAAACAAAACCTAAGATCGCTTATTCACAAAACCCTCTCAGTTGCTTTGAGAGGAATCTTATTGTGAAAATTTTAATATTATTTGGTTAAAGATCTATAAAATTTACGATTGTATATGAGACTAAATACTTCTGCTTACTTTGTGACATAATTTATTTTCATGGATCAAATTCCATGGAGAATAAAAAACTCACTATTTCCTCTCATACATCCACATTCTTAATCCAATCACCGTAATACTTATTATACACATATAAACCATCAATCTTGCCCCACAAAATGTCACAGTACACATTATTTGATACATACTTGTCATATGAAAAGGAAATATCTATGCCAATTCCTTGGATGTCATCATGGAATAAAATTTCACCTTCATCCTTTAAATTTGAAGGTATCCACGAGATAGTCTATACATCAACCTCTTAAGTAAGCTAATAAGTTTCATAACACCATATAAGGATCACAATTCAATTTTGCACATACATTAACACACCCAGTATAACTTGAAGCTTTGCAATCATTAAAATCGAGCATAGATTCTTATTATTATTAGTCTAAAATTATTCCGTTCTCTCACCTAAATCAAGATTTTCCTTATACTAATGCATGCATTGTGGAACATTCAAACCAGCCACACAATTTCTCTTATTCTTTGCATCTAAAACAAGGTATTCATAAATCAAGTTCACATTAACACTCTTTCATGATACCACGATAGGATTTTCCACATGCTCCAATATTGAATTCAACCTCACAATGAAACTATTTGAAATATATGCATAAATATTTAGTAAACACACAATTATCCTTAAGTAAAACATAGATCATTATTAAAAAGATATCAACATATATACAAAACTGTTATTCTTTCCATTATTTTTCCTCTTCTTCACAAGGTAATCCACTCCTCTTTTTGTACCTCCTCTTGGAGGGTAACCAACCAACCCCTTACTCGAATACATTCTCCTTATTTTAAGCTCATTCCACCTTATTTTAGCCCTAACTAACTTCCTTAGGCCCATATGCCCACACTTAGCTTAAAAACTTTATTACATTATTTTGACATCTTTATAACTCTTCCAACCCTAGGACTCACTAAGCACACACCTAAAACTTACATGCTCTTATCAAGCCCATTCAACATTCTTACATGCCTTTAATATTTGAAATACAATTTTGGAGGGAAACAAAAATTTGAATTTCCCAAGCTTTAAAACTCCATCTAACACCTCTTCATGACTTAAAAATGGCATATTCATTCTTGTTTTTACCTCTTTATCCTTGAATTACTGAGAATTTACACTTATGGATATTATATGATGATGCTCCTACATCAAGCCTTAGCCCCATTTGGTTGATTATTAGCAACATTGCCCCTTGTCCTAACCATTTTGTTATATTAGACAAGAAATAAGTTCAATGTTAGCATAAGGACCCATTATGTCGAAGAGATGTTTTAACCTCAAGATTTGATACCAAAATGTAACACCCAATGTTATAACAATTCCAAATTAAGGGAAAATTTTTAAACAAACCCCTTAATTCCCGATACATGCCTTCAATGATTTTATAATTTAGAAATAATAATCCAGTAAGTAATCTAGTTTTACAATTCATCTGATAACATCATAACCATGTGCAACTATAAAGGTCCATTAGATCTACTCAATCCCCTTTATCACTCTTTTGAGTGTGCATATTTTTTTATTAATGGTAAAGGTTTTAGACTGGGATCCTGCCCAAATTACAAGAGGCCCAAGCCCGGACATAACAATGAATAGCAATAAAAACACAAACAATAACTACAAAGGAAGAGCACCACGAGGAAACAACAAGTACTACAACAAAATTATTAGATCTTTTGAGTGTTCATAATTATTAGATATGCTTGATCTAATTAATCATCACTTTATCCAAGTGTACATAACTTATATGTAGGTGTTTAAACTTTTTATTAAGGAATGTGCACTAATGCAGTAGCCCCAAGTGTCTACATGATAATCAATTTACTGAGTTTCATCCAGTATCTCACACCAATTTATAGGAACCCGGTGATCTAACAATGTATCCAACTAGTACACTACTTGGGCCAAATATTTCAAGCTATGATTTTCATTCTTAGTATCATTACTATACATTAGTCACTCGAAACTTATCCCATCACCGCATCTTCATTCCACACAGTTATCTAAATCTCATCTTAACAATTAAACATTTTAATCTAATGTATTAAAGAGGCCTAAACTCTAGGTCTCACCTCTTGACTGAGTGTATGCAAACAGTCCCAACTTAGGACCCCTATGGGAAAGATAATGATTACTTTTGACTCTATAAAATTAATCATTACCCTTCCCATAGCCATCATAAGATGGTATGGTTAGAGAACACTCAATTCGAAAGGTGGTACTTATAATCCATGCCTTTTTAACATATAAGACATTATAATATTAATGACAAGTTACTATTAGTATATTAAATGTTATCATCCTAGGTTTTCACCTCAAGTGTCACTTTACAACTACGTCATCAAGTATCATTTCAAAATAATCGTCTTATTAAGATTAGATAATCATCTTAATTCTGTTTATAATATGTCATGTTTCACCTTAATATGTCTAACGTGAGATATCTCTTAATAAGAGTTGAATATACCTTTTTAACATTTGTGTAAGTTTAATTTCAATGTTATTATGCATTTCTTAATACTTATTAAATCATTATTTATTGGTTTACAAATGTTTTACTATTGTACTTTGACACCACTATGTCAATTAACTAGTTAACATAACAAGGTACAATCAAAAATTTAGATTTTTATTACTTGTACAATATAATGAAGTAGTTATTAAAATTTTCCACTTACGATCAAGTTTAGAAATATAAATTTATTTCTCACTCTTATATCGATGTTCCAAAACAAATTCATTTCCCTACCTCATTAACTAATCATTAATTAATGATGGCATGATTAACATTATTATATTTATCATTTAATAAATAAGATTAAATGATATCATAAGTAAAAATAATTAATCAAGTCCAATTTGTTTCACATTATTTATTAAGTACAACAAATTGAAATCAACATACATCATTATCTCATCTCATAAAATGAAAAGGTATATCATGAAATCATTTAGAATAATTTCTCATTTAAAGTATACAACATATATTTGAATAATATAATTGGCCAGCAACCATTTACAACATCACTAAATAACGTTTCACTCAATAAGGATTATATGATCCAAGTTTAAAGTATACATTAAATTAATATTTACAAATTAGATAATCAATATATTGCATGATGAGCATATATGTAATAATCTAGCTCTCTCCTCGTAATACTTAATCTATTCCTGAAATTTGAAAGATAAAAATGATAATTTACATGGTTAGTTCTAAGAATTGGCATGGATATACATCTCTTTGCCTAGATGTTTAATTACGAAATAATTGAATTTATACTGATTGATTTAATGTTACTAAACTAGTATCAATTTATACAAGTCTAGAAATCTCAATCATAAAAGTATAAAGCACTAACAAATTCCTTTATACCATAGCACCTATGCATGATAGTTATTTCAACTTCTGAAAACTAAATACAAAAATCATTCCATAAACCATTCACTTTCATTAACAAAACTATGCTAATGCAATCAATCAGGATGATCTATCCACATACATAAATAAAAATAATATTATTCAATAAGAAATGATAAGTATACTTCATATTTATTTCATTTTCCATATTCCATTAACAATCCAAAAATTGTTGTCACAAAACATATATCGGTTCAAGAGAGCGTCCTTAGTTCCAAAATGAATTAAATATTTTTAACTATATTCTAGTAATGTTTCCTAAGACCTTGTTATTATTTAAATAGAGCTCCTAATTAGAGTAGAAAAAAATTCATTTATTGATAACAAAACTTGAGCTCAATACAAGATTCCATAGACAACCTCATACATGAATCGACCTATTAAAAATAGATTCAATATAGCATCCCCAAACAACCAACCTTTTTAACATAACATCCAAGTAAATATGATCAAAACCTAATAGTCCAAGTACAACATTAATAGTTATATAAAACAATAACAATCACCTACTTGGTGTCAATTTTTATATACAATGACTTAGAGTCATGTTTCTCAAAAATCGACATAGTCAACTCTTCCCTTAAACATGTTTGTGTTTCAACACAACGTCTTGTCATAAGTGATTGGGTTCATATCGAACCTAAAATTTATGCAAAAAACAGTGACTCTTAAGTCTTTGTTTCTCTCCCATAATCCCCATTAGAATGTACATACCTAGAATAAAACAAATATTGATACTCGATATACCCATACGAGATCACCTGAGAGGATAACATTGAAAAGACAACTAACCAACCAAGATCAAACTCTAGAATAATGGAGACCCATAAAGGTAACAAGTTCGATTCGCCCCAATATAACCAACTGGGTGACTTAATGACTCATATAGAGAGACAATCATTCATTTCCACCATTATCATGGTGGCTCAAGCTTTATAAGATCTTCAAAATAACACAAGAATCCTACATGTAAATAATACCCAAACATTAACAAGATTCAAGCCAATCTTTAATGGCTTTAAGAAGCATGTAAACGGGTATCAACAAAATCATTTGCATGACTTATCGAAAACAATAATGATTCACAATCAAGAAGTAGGGTTAAGAAATTGCAAAAATAATTTCCCATAAGCAAACCCGCACACCCATGATAAAATAAACCCAACTTAACAAAATAACTAGGTTTATCAAGAAGCTTGACATACAAGATTCAACAATAAAACAATATAAAACCACAATATATATTCTATCATTTTATAATGAAATAATCAAATAGAGTGAGGTATTTCCATGCTTGTGAAACTCTACAAAATTACTTCAAAATCAAAGCTAGATTTCTCAAAATATTCCTTCCAAAAAAACCAAGAGAGGAAAATAGAAGCATGTAGAAAAATCCAAAAATTCTAAGGAAAATTGTGGATATAACCCAAAGTGATTCCACTAAAATAACTCAAAAAATTACCGAATAAAAATGCATGCAACAATGAGAGAGAGAGAGAGAGAGAGAGAGAGAGAGAGAGAGAGAGAGAGAGAGAGAGAGAGAGAGAGAGAGAGAGAGAGAGAGAGAGAGGGAAGCTCGTTATTACATGTAAAAAGAATAAAAATGGAAAACTAATTTTTGCATGGTAGCACGGAGGAATATTCTACCATTCGTTGAGATTTGTGGGAATGCATTTAATATTTTCAGAAGTCTTTGCGTAGTGGCCTTACCTATCTACCTCCTCCTGCTAACTTCCAGCTTTCCCACTAATGTTAACTCGGTGTAAATGAGTGGTCCCAAAAATTAATTAAAACAATAACTTTGGATGGGTCGAGAATTGACAAAACTTTTAATGTATTGACTATTTCCCAAAGACCATTCTACTTATAGTCAAATGTAATATCCATTAAATAATCAATACCAATAACCATTTGACTATAACCAAGTTAACAAGATAACAAATCTTTTATATGGAGTCAATGGTATCCATTATTTAAACAAAACAATTACAATTCATATTTAACTTAAAATCCATGAATAAATATCTTTAACCAAATATACTCATGATCGCTTGACGCCAATCCATTACGTGAAACCATTATAAACCAATCAATCCATCATGAGAAACGATCAATATAATCATTATAATTAGAATATCAACCGGTCTAAGAAAATTAACCGAATCAATAAGATAAATCCATAGGAAAGATGATCATGATAAAATTTTTACAACCATGATATAAAGCATGATTAATATATAACATTATCAAATCATTTAATGGTAATTAAGATACTTATACTTGTACCTTATCGAAACCAACATTTTTACATGTCCTTATGAAGGTCCTTTCCATGATGTACGATCAATGATCGTTAGTATCAAAAGAGTTAGTGCATTTAACAATCATCATTATTTTCACATAACGTAATGATATATATATATATATATGTATATACATATATGTATGTATGTGTATATATATATATGTATGTATGTGTGTATATATATATATATATATATATATATATATAATAACCATGTATAAATTCAACCATACTTTGCAAGTTATTACTTCCAACATGAAATTAAACTATAGTATCAATAACAAGTACAACAAACAACAAAGTATCCAAACATGGAAATCATCAAGACCAGAAAGATAAACAACTCGTAATAAATGAAAAAATATGGTATTAATGTGAGGTGTCTCGTGAGTTTTTGTGACAAGCATTGTTACGTGGTTATCTTCACAACTATGCGTAAGAATTTTTATCCTTTTTAGGGTAAACATGTGTATGCCTAGCTACGATACTAGTCGGCTTAATGCTTCCCATACCTAAACCTTCGTGATTCATTTTACGCTAATAACCCTATCTTGCAACAATCATGAAATGAAAATGTGGGATGTGACAATTTTTTTCCCATTTCGAGACAATAACATTTCCCACTTAGTAGGACAACTAACCAAAGTAAAATTCATGGTTAAATATTTACTAAGATGAGATGTTAATTGTATAGACAATATCTTTACACAACCAACCACATGAACTTCTCTTAAATCTATTATGTAACACCTCCTAAAAGAAATATATATGATTCTCCTAAGCACATTCATAACTTCTAATGGCTTCGATATCGCAAGATGCACCATAATCAAACATGTAATTATGTAAAAGCTAACCATTAAGTATCAGTGTTGTATAAAAGTATCAATATATAATTGGCTCTCAACAAAGGTTATACCCAAAAACTTCAAGGAAGGTTCAATAATTTTTGAGGCTCTTCAATTTCATTCTAAGCAATAAGGAGAGAGATCTATTTGTTTTGCAAACAACATCCTCATCAAATCACAAGTATTCAAATTCTTTGTGCTTGTGTTCAAGAATCCTAAGTATTTCTATCAAAAGAACAATGATTTTTAATTAGATTAGGATATAGGCCATGCCACAAAAATTGTACTTGGGTAGGGATGTATTGGGAGGGAGAGTGATCAACTTTTGAGATGGTATACATGTATTCAAAATAGAAACAATAGAAGGTACATTGGGATCATGTTCTTGAATAGGGATTTTTCAAGGCAAAAATTTCTTAGGAGAACCTTTTTGGACACTGGTGAGTAAGGGAATTACCCTTAGAATCATAATAAAAAATCTTTTGGTTAACTAGATGAGAATAAGAGACAAACTTAACAAGGGAACTTGAACATTCAACCCTTTTAGGGTTTCTCTACTTTTATCCCCATATTTTAGATCAATATAAGGGGCACTTTATAACTTGATTCTCCAAGTTGTATGAACACTAAATCACACACTTTAGGTAAATTTATAGGTCCTAGTCACATAATAATATTCATATGATTCCTAAGAGAGAAAAATAGCAATTGAAAACTATCATTGGCGTTTCATTTGTGTTTAATTTCTTATTTTTGGAATCTTAAACCCTACAACCCAAAGGCTTGATAATTTACTACTTGATCTTTTATGAACTGGGCACCAATGCCTAGATAAGATGTCAACACCTAGGTGCCCCCATCATTATGGGCACTCATAACCTCTCTCGTACTTTACTCGTTCTTTTCGAATCTTTTTTCTTATGGGTTAGACTTCCAGTTGTTAATTAAAAAATTCAACCCAAGGAATCATATAAATATAAAGTTATGTGACCATAATAAAGGACCAAGCTCTAAGAATCTACTATCACCACCTAAGGTTGCATTTAAATGCATTCTAAGATCATCAAGGCATCCATCTAGAACTCAGTCAAGGGACAAGGGATGCATTTTCAAAATACATGCATATGAGGGGAAGTTCATTTTGGCATCCACACATCTATCTACATTGTTACATATAGATATTGTTTCTATCAAGTGCATATTGCACAAGAGCCACTAAGGAAAGATTATTACACACACACAAGAACTACATAAAGTCTTAAATGTAGTGCAGTGCTGCTCAGGTTGTATGCTCACTCGGTTGGGTGACCATGGGAGGTCAGTCCGACTCCCCATTTACATATTGTTATTTTTAGGATTTGATGTGTTTTGGGGTTTTGCAGGAGACATTTTTTTGTAGGTTACGTGAAAACTATGTGATCATATAATGAAATACAAGTGAAAAACAATTAAGGTTAGAAAATTGGTGTGACATAAGAAAAATAAGTTTATAAGGTTTTTCATGATCACGGCGCTAGAAAAATTTCTAACCCAAAGTGCCCCTAACCCAATCTAGGCACCCCAGTCCAAGATGACCAGACAACTCCAATATTTACTAGAAAGTGCGTTTACGAAAATTTTATCCTCCCGATTACCAATTTTCTAGTCTAGCACACTTCAGATTTATTGTGAAATCATCTAAGTCTTATATTCCATCTCTTGCACTAAGGGTTTCATATTTATTTATCCTATTTCTTGTGTCGATATGTAATTTATCATATGTGGCTTTGTAATATATTAGGGTTTTACAAATTTCTATATTTTTTAAATCATTTGGTGAACCCATCTCATTCAAAAACTCTTAGATCCTCATTTTTATTCTCTCATGGCTCATAAGGTCTCTCAAGTCTCCTTGATTTAATTTCTTCAAATTCACCCATCTTGTAAATATTCTCTCCACAAAACCCTAGACACTATGTATCTCCCTATCAACATGCTACCTTCACAAGTCGGTTCCATATTCGACCATATCTCATGTGCCTCTGTTAGTTCTAATGCCAATAAATCAATCTACAAGTTTATTCAAGCTTTAAATTATTTATTTCAAGATAAATTTAGGCTATGAAATCTACAATTACATCTCTTTAATATGAAATCCAACATCTTAAGGATGATTCTTAGGCTCATGTTAGTTCTTCTTATCATCAATTTATGTCTTCTACATGTGCTCATATCCGTGAACCCAAATCTTATACTCCCGTGCCTCTAAAGTTTGATCAAAATACTTGAGAAACATGAAATTATTCCTCAAATCCTTACTTGTAAATTGATAAAATTTCCATCTACTCATTTATATCCTCCTTATCAGATTGAAAAATATCAAGGTCATCCATATTTCAATTATCATCGAATCAATGGACATAATGACAATGATTTTTATGCATTACAACAAAGAATCAAGCACCTTGAGTGTTGGGGTTTTATCTCATTTGCTACACAACATCATAATACATTCACATATCCAATTTATAAACCTCACTGGGTTCCTACATCTGATTCATCTATGTCTAATGAACATCATGCCATCATTACTAATGTTCCTTCTATGGAAAGTTAAGAGTCACCTAAGAAAATTCCTCTCAACATCAGTCCATCCTCTTCTCCTCTCAAGTCTTCTACAACGTTATCAATCCCACATAAGCTACCACCATTCAAGATTCCTCCCCATCCTACTCCACTTCCATTCCCGATTAATTTTGTCAAAGCAAGTGATCCTTTTACTAATGGCGAGAACACATTAAAACTCCACCACTATCGCATGTTCCTACATTTGCTTTTCGCATACCATTGTGTTGGATCTCTCTTATCATGACACAAACAAAACTATTCCACAATGACATGGTATCTCTCATGTCATCACATAGATATTCATCATCATACACTTGGGGGCATCATGCTTACTTCCCCCTCACATACTCAAGTGTCTCGTATTTTTATTATTACACTTTGTGCTTCTTTGCATATATTCTTTCTCATGCATCGTACACATCATTGATACACACAACTTGTATCATCATTACCCTATGATGCACTCTCGTACCAAAGTTCACACTTGAATGTTGAGGTCATACTACATCCATGAACCTCACATCACACACACTACACATTTCACACTCTCGATGCATTCACGACACATATTTCTAGCATCACATTCTTTCACATATCACACTACCCTATGATGCACTCTAGTTCCATGGTTCATACTCAATGGATTGAGGTCTAAATCTGAAATAAAACTCACCACACACCATTCACTCTTCATGCTCTATGCTTCATTCGATCTATCATTCTAGCACACAATTCAAACCATTTTCGATGATGACACACTTTGTTCTATGGTTCATTCTTGATGCTTTGAGAGGTTTTTTTATAAATGAACCTCCATCTCATATCATCATACACATTTACTTAAGGGGGAAGCTACTCCTATCATTCAATTTTCATTCCATTCCATTCACACACACAACATACTACATATCTTGGTTGAAATTATTCTTGTTTTCTTTATACTACATGTTAGACTTTTATTTACTATGTTAGACAGATATTTGTATGTCATTATATTTTATATATACACATGTGCATTAGCACTTGTTCTCTAGTTTTGAATGTAAAATTTACATATATCTTACACATAACATGGATGCTTGACACTATACCTCTTACCAGTCCCACAATGGCTCCTGGGGAATCTCTTTTGTACACACTATAGGTGTTATTGTTTTATTTTATACTACTTCCTATTCTTACTAGCACACTACTATATCGATATATACATGTTTTACATAATTTTTATATTTCTAACATGTTAATGGGTGCTTCATGTGTAGACATTTTCTTGCAGGAACTATTTTCCACCATGGTTGTTGGATAATTTACTTACTACTACATGTCATTATTATGCCATTGTTTGTGGGATTTTTCCTATGTCTTGCTTGTTAATTTGTTGTATGATTTTCCCGTTTTGGCCTTGATTGTCTTACGACATCGTGAGTGATGTCCCATGTTTGAAACCCACTTTTCATGGTCTACATTGTCTTCTTTTTCTAGATTACACTTTGTCTTTTATATGTGTATTTGTCTTGTTTACAATAACACATGTTTTCTAGCCACTTTGTTTACATGTGCCTTGGTTTCTACCAAGAACATTCCCTCCCCTATAGGGATCAATTTAGCTTTAGATGTACATCTGATCCTTCTTTGGTTTGCCACATTCTCCTAGTGACATCACATGCACCCCAAACGAGGGGGCATACATTAGGTGAATCAGTCACCCCATACAACAGTTCATAGTCATAATACAACATACATTTAGTACAAGAACAAACATAGTTCATGGTCACAGAAACGACCTAGAATATAACTTGGGTCTTCAACACAACACAAAATCTAGCGCCTGATACGACATGAGCATCGACCGCTCATAACCCTTCCTAGAGTTCCATGACTGAGGGGAAGTTACAATATTTTTATAAGATCAACATAGTTTTTAACACTTCATACAGTAGTTTTCACAATAATATAGTGCACAATCCTCCAAAGAATCAAAATGTATTCTACCTTCATTTTCTACTTGGATCGAACTTGATCAAACTAGATCAAATTTAGATCACACCATTTATAGTGGTGTATAAACATTTAGGAATTAGTCGGGGATGGAGAATAACATTATACCTTTCTCCCAAAATTATTTTGTCGTGGCATGGTGTGAGATGCCCAAAAAAACTCGCACTTGGTGTAGTTCACGTGAAGATCACCTAAAAACCATTCTTCGCATGAGATCACCCAAAAACTCATTCTTCTACAACATTTTCAGGATCTTTTCTATCCTTTTCACTCATCACAGATCAGGTGCACATGTTCCTTTTCACATTTTTACATACTTTTTACACACTTTTTACATTTTTGATCAAATTTTTCATATACATATTTGAATACTCTTTTTCTCTTCTTTTTACAAGTCCATCCTTATGGGAAAAACTGCACATCATTTAAACACACAACATTAAGCATAAACGAAATCGGAAACATGTACAACACGTACACATACAATTTTCACCCCTAAGATCACTTCATATTCTCTTAGCTTCCACGCTTTATTTTTATCACTCCACACTTTTTCTTGTCTCCTCGACATGATTTTTTCCATCGATCTACATGGTTATCAGGTACACATCTCTTATCTACTTTATGTTATCAAAGTATTCACTCAACAACATAAAGTGGGGGAAAATGTAGACACTAAATCACACAATTTGGGTATATTTCTAGGTCCTGATCACATACTACTATTCATATGATTCCTAAGTGAGAAAAGTACTAATTGACCACTTTCTTTGACCTCTTTGCTTTCTTTCTAGTTTTTATCTTGGTCTAGCACACCCCACTACCAAGTCATTAAATACTTTACTACTTTTTTCTTAATGACTCTCGGGACACTAGTGACACAAGCGACCCGATCCCCTCCTTCTAGCACCCATACCTCTCTTTACTATCTTGATTGCATCTTTTGGGTCCTTTTTATCTTTGGGAATCTATTTTCTTATGGTTGGTCTTTTTATGGTTAATTACAAAATTCAAACAAGGGAATCATATAAATACAAATCTATGTGATGATAATAAGGGACGAAGCTCTAAACATCTATTATTATCACCTAAGGTTGCATCTAAAGGCATTTCAAGAGCATCAAAGAATCCATCTAGTATCCATTCAAGGGACAAGAGATTGTATTCTTATGCATACATTTCATAGGAGGAGAAGTTTATTTTTCTATGCACACATGTACTTACATTTTCTACATCTTGTTATTGTTTGATATTCAAGTGCATCTTGCACAAGAGCCACATAGGGCACAATTCTACACACACACATAAATACATGGAGTTTGAAATGTAGTGCAATGCTCGGATCGTAAGTTCACTCAGTTGAGTGACCATCGAGGTTAGTTTGAATCCCCATTTACATCTTTTTCTTTTTAGGATTTGATGTGTTTTGGGGTTTTATAGGTGCTCTTTCTCTTTGCAGATTTCAGTGAGCTCAATGATCAACCAACGACTAACAAAAATAAGGTTAGAACATCTTACGACCCAATAAAAATCATTTTTGAGGTTTTGTAGTCATGGGTACCATAACCAATCTAACACCTATGCACCTTTGAATTGATCGGTGTTTATCCCATCATTTTTGATGATCGCATATTTGTGGGTCAATTGTGATAGTTCCTCTTCCTATTCCAAATCGAGTTTTCTTGTCTGACAAACATCAAGTTTATTTGTAAAATCAAATAAGTCTTTTTCCCTCTCTTGCACTATAGGGTTTCATATTTTATAGCTTATTTCTTAGGTCAGATCTATATTATGTTAAGTTATCATTTTACCATAACTTTGTAATTAGAATTTCACACACACACACACACACACATTTCTATATTTGTTTAATCAACCACATGTAATCAAATTACTTTTTGTATACAAGTACAATTTTTTAATAAATATATCAAGCATGTACTCGAGTCCATAATAGGTCAAGGTTTAATATAATAACCCAACTTGCCTTTTGAGTATATCAATTTTAGAATGATTTTTAGATAATAACACACCTTTTTAAACATTTCACAAAAGTCATCCATGGTTTGGCATAGTCACATATGCTCCTAATCATGACCATTTGATACAAGTACACACAAGTATGTAAGTTAGGAAAATGAGAATGATGTAGCAAATTCAAATCGAGAGATATGGGTTGGAAAATGAGTGAAACAAGTTAGACATGGACGGTGTGAGATTTTTCTTGAGAATTGAGACTTGAGATTTCTTTGAACAAGAGCGTCCACATGAGGACAAGACCTATATGGGCGTTAGTATCCCGATATGGGAATAGTGTCCTCTATCAATTCCCATTAGTCTTTTGAGGTGAACTTGGCTCCTTCCTTTCATTGTTTTTCACTCTAGATTTATCATAGGATTCTCTATACTTAAAGTTTTTCTATAAGACAAACCCTAGATACATTCACAAAACTCAAGAAAATATTAGATGGAATAAATAATGCATATTTCTTGAGTCGGAATGACCTCAAAAGTGACTTCTTCTTTCTTAGGATTCTAAGTGTTACTTACATTTGCTCTATGTAGATCTTTTGAGTGTGATTGGAATTGTGTTCCTGAAGCTAGGTTGTCCTTGAGCCGGGTTACATCGGGATAATGAGCTATAAGTTACTTTTCTCTCAAAATGAATGTGTGAGATGGAATTTAAAAATGTCCTCAATCTTCAAATCTTGCTCTTCACCCAAGTAGTAGAAAGTAAGTATTAGCCCCAAGTATTTCTACCCCTTAATAATGGTAAGTCACGTATATTATATATAGTAAAAGAAATATAGGATCTATTCTTGTTTTAATTCTTTTATCATTAACAATACTGAAAATTGACTCAAATTGATAAAAGAGATTATATAAAAGATATCAAATAAACATCTTTGTAGTTCAAAATCAAGAAAAGGAGGGAAAGGGATAAAAACATCTAGAGGGTATAGTAGTTTAGGGCTGGGAACTATTATCCAAATAAATCTCCTCGAGCTCCTCATTGAAGGTTGTGCATACACTCAAGTTCAGTTGGCACAATTCCTTGGTTTACAGTTTTCCTTGCGCCCCTTTTTTCCTCACACCCTTGTGTGCTTTTTTCCTTCTCTCCTTCCACTTTCCTTTTCCTCTTTGTTCCACTCCTCCCTTGCCCACCTTTTGTGCATTCACTTTCTTCCTAAGAATAGTTTCTTCCCTATGCACATGCACCTCACACTTGCTTCAATCAAGCTAAGTCCCTGGCCCTCTCACATTGCCACCCATTACTTTGTAATAGTTTGCCTTGACCATGTGTTCTCTCTCTCACCAGTTTTCCTCATTTCCCCTGTGCATCGTGCACGCATGTTTTCTTTGTGCCTTCTCTATTTTCTTTTCACCCTTCCTCCCCTGCCCCCTTTGCCCTTTTTGTGCTAGGTCATCTTTTGACATGCTTGAGTGTGCCACATGTAACCAGTCAAAGTGCACCAATAGGGCACCGAATCATTACAACAAATTAGTGAGTGACATGTGGCAGAAATGAAAAACATTTGCATAGTTGGCCATCATTTTCAGCCAATCCATGCATGCACCACATGTCTTGTGTGCATGATGGCTCTAACAATTCTTATGACAGATATATCTTTCTACTATAGATCTTTGATCGTGCATGTGCCTAGACTTTTCAGAGAGCTGTTGACATCAACCATAGTGCTAGACATTCAAATTCAAATTTTGGTGGATTAGTAGGTGAGAAATGGGAAAAATATCTTCTAAGCATTGATGAAGTAGATCTGATTGCTTCAACCACTGATTTGATATGATTCACCCTCCTTCCTCATCCAACATGCCAAAATAGACCTAGGGAAGTGCATTTGATAGATTCTTAGGTGGATTTGTAGGCATTGAATGCTTCTTGTTGGTGGTTGTATTTCAAATTTAGGTTTTCCCTCCTCTCTTCTCTCTCTTCTTATAGATTCATCTATAAATGTAAGAGTTGGGCTCATTATTAATGTTGGACACTCTAGATCCTTATGCATTTTTCTAAGGACTTCATATTTTTGTATTTTGAGTTGTAGACCTCTAGATCTAGCTCTTTGCATGTGGATATCGGCCTCTTTCACCATTGTAATAGCTCTGTGCATTTTGGAAGTAATAGAAGCATCATTTTGTGACTATTCTTTGTCCTAACATGTTTACATTCCTTCTTCTTGCCTTTTCTTTTGTGTTGTGTGTTGGTTGTGCCATTTCATGTCCCTTGCAACTCCTTATTTGGTTGTGTTCCATGAGAATGATCTAGTGAATACATTTTAAGTCATTTATACTCATGCCTAGCCTTCTTTTATGCATTTCCTCTCATTTCACTCAAAATAGATAGTGTTCATCCCTCTTTTCTGGTGTTATCACCTTTTAGTGTAGTTTCCTTTCATGTTATCCTTCTATCCTGGTCCCTTGGCATTTATTAGCTTAGTTTCCCCTTTTAGCACTACTAGGAGTAGTAGTAGTAGTAGAAATAGATAGAGGAACCGACCTTCTCTGAGAGATCCATCCCAAGTGTGCAAGGTCCCACAACTTGGGGATGGTTCCATTGTTGTCTCAAACACCTCGATCCTTCCAGATCGAGATGCATGTGGGTGCAAGTTTGAAGACCAATATTTTCTAGCATGCCCGGTGGGACCAAAAATGAAAGCTTAAATTTCATATTTCTAAGTTCTGGTGTGTGGACTTAGTATTTCAGCCTTTGGAGGCTCATTTCAACACATCTGGTGACTCCCAACATTTCTAGATCTTTATTTTAGTAGTCTTGAGTGCCTTTCATGAGAAGAGTGCATACAAGAAAAGCACAATGACTGAAGATTCTTTTGAGTACCTCTAGCTATCCCGAGAAGAGTCCATTCTAAAAAGTCCATGTGTGCATCTCTATCTCCAGCTGCATGTCACACCCATTCAACTCCTCCTCAAAAAGAATAACTACGCCCTCAAAATGCACATCACCACCCTCCTCCTCCACTGAGAAAAATTTTCCAACTTCATAGGAGGAAGTCCCTTGGTGTTGGCCATGTGCAAAATGACATGCCAAATGGCGTGCTCAAAAGTATTCCATACTTTATTGGTGAGAATCAAGTCACCCCTCAGGAGCATATCCAGGATGTAGCAAATGTGTGTTCACTCTATTTGATCACACATGATGATGTAGTAGTAAGGTTACTTGTAACCTCTTTCAAAGGTAAAGCACTTCAATGGTACCGAGGCTTAAGACTTGGATCTATTACCACTGGGATGAGTGGAACAACTCTTTGTAATTACTTTGAAGATAAGTTAGATCACCTATCTCTGGTGGAGACAACTGACAACAACAAAAAGGGCACCCAATGAGAAGATGACTGATTTCAACATCAGATTTCAGAAGACTTGGGATAGAATCCCTCTTGTGGTAAGACCTACAGCCCAACACACTTTTTCTATGTATTATCTAAAGGTGTTGAAAAAATGATATCTCTAGTCATGATTCAATCTATGGGAGGTAGGACCTTACCAGTTACTTATAGTATTGTAGTAAGGGTAGAAAATAGTCTTATTTAGGTGGGAAAGATAGCTCCTAGACCACCTATGCCCTTGTTCCTAGAAATGTCACAAGTGCCCCAACCTTTGTGGCCCCTATTCCTATTCCTGAGAAAAGTGCACAACCAATTGCCTCAACATCCTACTCTCTCATGCAAAAAAGGAGGATGAAGAATTAAAGGCTCTGATTAGAAATTTATCAAACAAAGTCATATCATTAGAAAAAAAATAGGCACAAGCCTATAGAGGAAATTCTAATCAGGTGCATAGCTAGAATAATCAGCCTTGGTAGAATCAATATGGAAACCAAAGATACACACCCAACCAAAAAATGATAGATGGCATGCTAATGCACGCATCTTCCCTTGCAAGTTTGTTCATTCTCTCCCGCTCTCTTCTAGTACCTAGTACAAGTCAGGTGCACTTGTTTCTAGTTTAGAACAATTTGGCACAAGAGTTAGAATGGTGCTTCCCTTGCAACATGCCTCATAGTCAATATCACTATGTGAATGTTACACGTGCCCAAGCCTACATGATCTAGAATGCTTCAACTTGTGAGCCTTCAACAAGTGCCCTCTAAAGTAGAAAACCAAGGAAGACCTAGAAGCTCCTCTAGAGGAAAATTTGATGTTCTTTGGCATTGAGGATATTAATGTAATCAACCAAGTGAAAGATGATACAAGACCACACATGCCCCAAGTTGCAAACAAACAAGATATAAGAAGAGAATGTTAGAGTCAGGTGCATAGGTCACACTCCCAACATGCGAGAGACCCTCAAAAGTAGAAAGAAGTAGCCAAGGCATCCAGTAGTAAGAGTTCTCAAGTCCCTACACAAGAGGCCCCATGCAAGGCTCTCTAAAATAGTGTGTGCCCCTCCTTTGGTAGTCAAGTCAAAGCTCTCTAAAAGCTAAAACTCTTCTTCCACACTAAAGTCAAAAAGGGATGTTGTTCCCCAAATGCACAAGTCAGTGGGTCTTCCATTCAACATTGTTGACTAGATGAAGAAGACAAATATAAATGTCACAATGTGGGATGCCCGACTATTCCATCTCAATGGGATCTATTGCATGAAGCTCTGGCACAACTCCATGTGTTGATCCATCCATCCATACGAAAACATGTGTTTCTATCAACATCTACCAAGAAGAGGAGAAACAAGTAAGTAAGGTTGTTAAAACCCCACCCTTTTATATGTCTTTGATCATAGGAAAACATCTTGTCCATAATTGCATGATAGACTCGGGTGCTAGTACCTCTGTTATGCCCAAGAAGATAGTTGATGTCCTAGGTCTTAGGTATAGCCCCTTATCTAAAGGAGTCCTACAACTTGATGACTCAATTATCAATACCTTTAGGAGTCATTAAGGATCTTGAGTTGACCCTTCATGCATGTCCAAGTTTAACAATTACTCAAGATGTGTCAATCATTGACTTACCTCCTTTGTTTTCCCTATGTCTATCAAGAGATTTCATTGCTCAAGTGGGTGGTTACTTGTCTTCTGATTGGTCTCATATGTTACTCAAGACAAGGTATGGTACCTGGTTTACCATACAAGCTGAGCCTATATTTTCTTATCATGTAGAGTCATATGTCCCATCCCCTCTCCAAGCCAATTATTTAATCCAAGAACAAGCTTCAATTCCTGAAGAGAAACCTCTTCCACCCTCTATTCCTGACCTAGTACTTGATGAATGGGTGGAAGAGGCACCATAAATTTGATCCATATGTTGAAGAATTGGAAGCTTATGAAACTGGGCTTGGTACTTATTGCATTCTTGAAGAAGAAGTTTATGTTTCATGCACATGCTGCTAAGAAAAGAAAAGTTGAAACTTGGTCTATGGAAGTTATACTTTGATGGATCTAGAAGTAAAAATGTGTGGGAGTAGGAGTGGTTCTCATTTCCCTAAGGATGAGAAATTATTCTTTGTGCATAGGTTGCAGTTTACATGCTCTAACAATGTGGTAATATGAAGCATTGGTGCATGGCTTGCTCATTGCTGAAAAAAAAAGAAAATTAAGGCGCTGTAAATATTTGGGGACACATAATTGGTCATCCACAGGTTACCAAAAAATTCTAGAAAAAGAATAAGCTTCTCAAAGCTTATAAACATAGAGTTTGGGACCTCCTTGAGAGATTTGATGCTCTAAATCTATAGGTGGTGCCACAAAAAATGAATAAGGAAGTTGATCAAATGGCCATGCTTGGTTCATAAGTTCTCTCTCTTGAGGATTTTTCAAAGGAAACACTCAACACATCAAGATGGTGATCAGACCATCCATTCTAGATAACAACAATACCAGTTGGAAAGTGTTTGAAAGTGATGTGTAGATCATCCAAGTTCATCCAAAATGAAGTTGAGTTCTCATCAAGCATGCAAGATGACTTGCATGACAAGCTATGGTGACCAAGTAATATAGCTGAAGACAAACAAGTTTCCTAAAGGGCTGGTCACCTTAGAGAAAATGTTTAGCCCTGATGATGAGTTCAAGGGTGAAGAAAAGTACATGCCCATGTGAAGAAGACTACTCCCTAGTCACTATTGCACACGTGGAAAAGAGTTATTACTCAATAAAGCTTGTGCGCATGATGAAAAGTAGGCCTTCATATCTCTCTGTCAAAAATATAGTGATATATTCTCATGGGAGTATGAAGACCTCAAAGGTTTTGATCCAAGTGTTTCTCAACACTCCATTGACCTTGATCTAGTATCAAGCCCATTAGACAAAAACAGTGACTCAGTCAATCCAAAGATAGAGCCCCTCATGAGAAAGGAGTTATCTAAACTCATTGATTGAGGAAAAATTATTTTTCCCATCAAATACTCTACTTGGGTCACAAATTTAGTTCAGTGTGCAAAAAGAATGGTGAAATCAGACTCTGTGTTGATTTTAGAGATTTGAATAAGGCATCTCTAAAGGATCATTATCCTTTGCCTTCAATGGAGAAGATTTTATAGACTATGGCTGTGCACAAAGATTCTCAATGTTAGATGGGTATTCAGGTTTCAATCAGATCTGGTCAAGGAAGAGGATCAATTCAAAACAATGTTTACAACCAAGTGGGGAACATATGCATATCAGAAAATGCCCTTTTTGGTTGTCAAATGTGGGCACACATTTCAGCATGCCATGGATATTGCCTTCAAAGGTTACATCAATGAGTTCATCTTGGTTTACCTTGATGATATAACTATCTTCTCAAAGCAAAGTGCATGGATCATATGGCACACCTAGAAAAAGTCTTTGAGAGATGCAGAAAGTTTGGGGTGTCTCTTAACCCCAAGAAGTGTAATTTTGTGGTGGTGTAGGGAAAGCTTTTGGGCCATGTGGTTTCAAAGGATGGCATCACAATTGATCTGAGCATTTCAGCCATCCTAGCTCTTTCCTTGCCAAGCGCAAAAAGGCCTTGTAGTCCTTCCTTGGTAAGATCAATTTTTGTTAGGTGTTTTATCCCTAACTTTTAGGATTGGTTGGCCCATCACCTTGATGCTCAAGAAGGACATAACCTTTAGATGGAAAAGTAGAAGGAAGAGAAAGCTTCAACAAAATCAAGAAAGAAATTTCTTGTGTGCCAACACTCATCAACCTGCAGATTATTCAAAGGATTTCATCCTTTATGCTTATGGTGATATGAGTGTTGTTGTTGTCCTAACACAAGAAAATGAACAAGGACTGGAACAACCAGTGGCTTTCTTTCATCCAGATGTTGAAGGATTATGAATTAAGATACAATCACATGGAGAAGTAGGTCTTTTCCATCATGCACACACGTGCTCAAGAAATTCAAAAGTATGCTCACCACAAATCATATCAAGGTGTTAGTCTCCCACTCTTTTGTTAGAGACTTCATCATGGGAGTAGAGATAGTGAAAAGAGAGCATGATGGGTGACCAAAATCATGGAGTATGATGTGACTATCAAAGCCACAAAAACTGGTAAGAGGTAGCACACTTTGAGGTAGATTGTTGAGGATGTGCATAATGAATTTGAGACTTCATTATTTTTGGATGAAGGTCTTCCTACGCATAGAACTTGAGAAGAATACAGATCCTGGCATGCATGACTGGATGAAGGACATGATCACATTCCTTTTCGAGGGTGCATACCCTCTGGTTTAAACAAAAAAGAGAAGACATCTGAGGTTACAATCTATCCCTTATGTTTTGATTGATGGACTTCTCTTCAAGAAAAAAATCTTGATGGCGTGTTGTTAAGATGTATCAATGATGCACAGACTGAAAAAGTGTTAGCAAAATTTCATGATGGATTCTCTGGTGGACACTTTTTTTACCAAAAAAACTATAATAATGAAAATCATAATGGCAGGTATCTTTTGGCCTACCCTATTTTAGATGCACACAAGTGGGTCACAAAATGCAAGAGAGTGTGCACTTTCTTTGCAGGAAAGAAAAAATTGGCAGTGCTTCCCCTCTGACCAATCCAAGTGGATCAACCTTTTGCACAATGGGGTCTTGACTTCATAGGCATGATCAATCCACCTTCAAGCATTTGGACAAGTGGGTGTTGACAACTATGGACTATTACTTCACTAGATGGACAGAAGCTTTCATGCTCAAGGAATCAACTGAGTCAGTCATCCTTGACTTTCTTCGAAGGTATAGTCACAAGGTTTGGCATCCCTCAAACCATTATCTCTGATAATGCAAAAGCCTTCCTTGGTACTAAAATCATTGATTGGGTGCTAAATCTGAGCATCTACCTAAAGACTTCTTCCAACTATTACCCTCAGGGAAATGGTTTGGTAGAGTCAACAAATAAGAACTGATCAGAATCATGAAGCGCATAATGAACATCAAGCCAAAGATAGTGGCATACAAAGGTCTCACGCGTGCTCTGGGAAGATAGAATCACAGTAAAAAAAGGTAATAGGAACTTTTCACCTTACAAGCTTTTCTATATGGAAAGGAGGCTACCCTTCCTTTGACACTAGAGTTGAACTCATTAGCACTTTCTTTCCCAACAAGCTGGAATTTGAAGGCATAGACAGAGAGAAATCAGAATGGTAGAGCTGGTTAATCTTGAAGAATCTAAGGAACTCTACCATGATCAAGCTAGAACAACATCAACAAAAGCAAAAGAAATGGTTTGATAGAAAGGCTAGGCCTCAAGCTTTCAAAGTTGGGGACTTGGTTTAAAATGGGATGTTTGTGAGCTAAACTAGGGCACCATTCAAAGTTTGATGCACTTTGGAGTGGCCCATACATCATCAATTCATGCAAAGGAGGCTAACTCTTTTGAGTTAACTCATCTTGATGGAAGTGCTACAAATCCCAGTAAATGGGATCTATCTTAAACCCTTCCATTAAGTTTGTTTGCATCATTTTGTATATATTAGAGTAGTTTCAATTCCTCCAAGTGTGTTGCATGCACACATTGTTTGTTTGTACATAGTTCTTTCTTCTCATGTGCTTCTTTGTACATGCTCTTTTATTGCTTCAAGGTACATGTCTTCTTTCAGTAGTTGCAAGATTCAGAATAAGAGTCAAGAGATGATCTTCAAGTGACTATGGGGTAGTTTCATGATTACATAGTAGACTCCATGCCTAATGGATGCTCCAAGCTACTGATCTCCTTCATCTAGTAGGAAGATGGCCCCAAAAGTCACCAAAACTATTATCCAAATAACTCTCCTAGTTATTTGGGTAACTTATATACATATTCGCTCTCAGCTCCTCATTGAAGGTTGTGTGCTCAAGTTCAATTGGCACAATTCCTTGGTTGTAGTTTTCCCTTGGTGCCCCTTATTTTCCTCACATGCCCTTGCACATTTTCTATTCTCTCCTTCCACTTTCCTTTTCCTCTTTTTTCCACTCCTCCCTTGTGCCCACCTTCTGTGCATTCACTTTCTTTCTTCCCAAGTAGCATTTTCTTCCCTGTGTGTGCTCTCACACTTTGCTTCAATTAGCTAAGTCCTGGCCCTCTCTCATGCACCATTTCATGCACCCATTACTTTGTAATAGTTGTGCCTTGACCATGCATTCTCTACTCACTAGTTTTCCTCATTTCCCCCCATGTGCATCACATGCGCATTCCTCTGCGCCTTCCTCTATTTTCTTCTTTCCCTTCCCTCATGCCCTCCTTTGCACCCTTTTGTGCTAGTCATCTTTGACATGCTTGAGTGTGCCACACACAACCATCCAAAGCATGCCAATAGGCACCAAATCATTGTAACAAATCAATGAGTGACATGTGGCAGAAATGAAAAAATATTTACATAGTTGGCCATCATTTCAGCCAATCCACATGTGCCCATGTGTCTTTGTGTGCCAAATGGCTCGAAAAACTTTTTAATAGATGTATCTTTTTTTCTATAGAGCTTCGATGGCATGTGCCTAGACTTTTCAGAGAGATGTTGACATCAGCTATAGTGCTAGACATTCAAATTCAAATTCTTGGTGGATCTGGTAGGTGAGAAATGGGAAAACATCTTTCTGAGCATTGATGAAGCAGATCTGATTGCTTCAACCACCTGATTTGATATGATCCACCCTCCTTCCTCATCCAACATGCCAAAAAAGACCTAGGGAAGTGCATTTGATAGATTCTTAGGTGGATTTGTAGGCATTGAATGCCTCTTGTTGGTGGTTGTATTTCAAATTTCAGGTTTCCCTCCTTCTCTTCTCCTTCTATAGATTCATCTATAAATGTAAGAGTTGGGCTCATTATTAATGTTGGACACTGGATCCTTATGCATTTTGCTAAGGACTTCATATTTTCTGTATTTTGAGTTACAGACCTCTAGATCTGGCTCTTGCATGTGGATATTGGCCTCTTTCACCATTGTAACAATTCTGTGCATTTTTAGAAGTAATAGAAGCATCGTTTTGTGACTATTCTTTGTCCTAACATGTTTGCATTCCTTCTTCTTGCCTTTTCTTTTGCATTATACATTTTAAGTTGTGCTACATGTGTCCCTAGCCTTCTTTTATGCATTTCCTCTCATTTTCACTCAGAACAGATAGTGTTCATCCCTCTTTTTCTAGTGCTATCACCTTTTAGTGTATTAGTTTCTTTTCATGTTATCCTTCTATCCTTGGTCCCTTGGCATTTATTAGCTTAGTGATCCTTGACCTTTCACTAATTTCAAAATTTGCATTCTTCTTCTCTATAATACATTCAACTCAATAAGTATTTTCTTAATAGGATTTGATCTAAAAGAGGATCTCAATCCTTCCATATTTGTAGATGTGAAATATCCACAAATATGTAGCAAATATATTAAGAATTGGTTAGACCCGTAACTTAGGGAAAAACTTTCACAAGAGGTTACACTGTAGACAAGATATATTAACATGAAATTAAACTAAATCACACTTCAATAAACCATGAATTGATAAAACCTTCATAAATATTGGATAAATCAGATAGATAATATACAAACTTAAAATAAAGTAATCATTAAGTAGATAAACATATCTTAAACCCCGACAAAGTGGTAAAATTGTGTCAATGACAGATGATATGCCTTCCTTAGTTTAAAATTTTCTCAACATCGACACAATTTTTGTATTAGTTCCTAGTTTTACACCCAAGAAGATGAGATGCAATTATTCAAGGGGAATACAATAAGAATGTTATATTTTTATTTATTTCATTTGTATATGGTGATAAATATATAATTCTTCCATGATCGAGTCTTAGAAATTACTATGAGGAATGTACAAAGGGAGTGGATAGTCTCCTATTACTTCTAGCTCTACTTGAAATAGGGTGAGAGGACCAAGATGGTAGCTGGAAAATGGGAGGGATCTTATGATTCAATCTCCCCTATGATTCTTGGCAAGTTAATCTAAATAAAGTATAGCCACAAGATGTAATGCTCACTCAAAAGAATTGTCTCGAGGCACTCGTACTTACTTTTAGCATTAAGAAACAAGCTACTAAATACAAATGATATGTGATTATGGAAATCCTTTAGAGAGTGTTGATAAAAACTTGGAATGAAATTATATTTGTAATTCTTATCTTTTGAAATCAAAGGAAAAATCACTTGAAACATGTAAAGGAAATGACGATCAGTAGGAAAATACATGTATGATGTACAAGGGGAATGTGATTTTTAGGGTAGGACATGATGGTACAATGGAAATTGGATGAATAATATGGATTTGGATCTAATGGGGAAATAAAATAGTGTTTACCATGTTAGCCTAGTGTTCCTATGGTGCACTAGAATTAGAAATCTAAATAGTGTGAAATCTTAGGGGTTATTTACATTCATGGATACCCAATTTGTGCAAACACCTACCGTGTAACCTATGAAACCTTAACACAAACACTTGTGACTAAAAATTCATGTGACTATTATACCAAATCCATAAATCCCAAGATACCCCTGAAGGCAAAAAAAAATTCACCTCCGGATGGCTATCTTGTAGAAAGGAAATGTGCAACTAAAACAAATATTGCTAAGTAACACTACAAAAACATCTATTTAATAACCATTCTAATACAATGCTATTAAATATGCTTCTTTCACTTTTCATTGATATGATATACATAAAATTACAAAAAGAGTGTATGTTTCTTAGTTTTATATCTATGTACATCTGAAAACACCTAACTTATAATAGTAGACTAGTTTTGTGTATTCAATGCCAAGGAGACATGTGAAAAATGATATCAATTTTGCTAGTGAATGTAAAAGAATAAATCACCCTATCTAAAACCTAAAAATTAGAAACCATAAAATGATGGCATGCTTCACTTTTTTATACAAAAATTCCCACAAGGGAAATACCTAGATATCCACGAGATCTAATTTGCCGAAAACAAGGTATATGTGGTGTTGTGGTCCCTAATATGAAATCATGATGAGAGAAATGAAAAACTAAAAATATATCATTTTGATTTTCTTGGATGGAATGGTTGCAATCCATGATGAAACCAGTGGTGAAATGGAGGATATTCATTTCTTTTGTCAACAAAATATTTTGTCTTCTTATGCAACTATTATCATTCCATATATGCTCCAAGAAATAATTTGTTACATATTACAATCAAATCATTTTGATTCTCCTTAAAATAATAATAAATAAAAAAATAATAAAGAATGGGGAAGGGAAAAGAATAAGGAAATTATTAGGGAGGGTTGAGATCTATTTGTTTATTATTTTCTTCTTCTTCTAGCTTATTTCTGTATACATCAAACCATTCAAACATCCCCAAAATGGGGTCATCATCTGGCCTGCATGGTAGAGGAAAATTATTTCTTTCTTGGAAATAATACTATCAAACTCATTAGAAATAGCCTTCCTCTTTTTATTCCTCTTGGACAATTTATTGATGTACCTCTAAAAATAAATTAATCTATGCATAGAAAAACAATCAAAATCTTCTTAAGCGTCTAAATCCCTCGTAATGAGTTTTCAAGAATCTCTGCTAGCCTATCTACATTTTGTGATATTGAGGTGTATGTTTCTTTTAGAGGGAGAATCCTATCAAGATTTAATATTATGTCATCTAAATACTTCCATGAATTTTCACTTATATCTTTGATTTTTCTTATGCATCCCTCTAGGGTTTCAATCCTTAATTTTATTACCCATTTATACTCATATTGTCTACCTCTATAATATGAGGAGACTATTTTTGCTCTTTCCACTACTTCATCTCCCAAGTCTACTATGGATTCAATTTTTGGTAGCAATCCATTCCAATAGTCAATCTCTATTTGATATTTATCAATAAAGGTTTTTATTTCTTCAATTTGTTTATACACTTGATTATAATATCCAATGATATCCCTAATGAACTTGATGCCCTTGTTACTATCTCATTCTCCTACTTCTTATTTTCCTCTTCCTATATATTAAATCCTTGAAATTCTTCATGAATTATGAGGTAAAGGATGTGGTTATTTCTTGATCATATAGGGAGAACATACCCATTTATGTACATAGGTTGATAAGATATCAACATTCTCTCTTAGCTACTTTTTGGTCTCTTTATCTTTATCAATATTTTAGAAGAGACCACCCACTATTGTGGTGACATAATTATTTAGGCCCTTAGTGGTATAATTTCCTAGTGGGATCTTGGTAACTTGATAATCAAAAGGGGGAAGATTCATCCCTTAAAACATTAGTTTGGGGGTTAGCTACCTCCCTAAACATTTGTCCTTAAAACCTTGCCATTGTTTTTGATAAAATTATTATTTTCTTTGGGTTCCTTGATGGATTTAAGGAGATAATAATTTAAAGGTCAACTTACTCTACTTATACCTTCACCTTTATCTTCTTAGGGAGGGATGTTCTCGACCAACCGTAACTTGAGTGCTAACTTCCCTTTGTTCTTATTGTTGGGGGAAACTTGGCACTATCATTTGTCCTTGGGGTGTAAGAAGAGTGAGACTAGAGTCTTAAATTTGTTTCTTTGACATATCATAAGCTTCGACAATAATGTGTGCGGCGTTTATTCTTCTCTTGGAATTAAGTGTTTCACCTCTTCCTTTTTCATGGTTGAATATGGTTGAGTATTTTTTCCTACAATATTTGTAACCTCAACCTCTTATTCTTTGGATGGAATAGGATCTTTAGTTACCTCGACCTATGGATTCTCTTGATTTTGAATTTTTGTTATAAAAATTATTGAGTTTAAATCTCCTTCTATTATGCCCTTAGATTTGGTTGTGTATGTTCCATAACCTTTGAATTCTCTATATCAACTAATGAAACCTCTTTAGTGTGTGATTGTTCAACTAATTCTGCAACAACACCTTTTTCAAGTTCCTTTTCTACCTCACTAGTTTCATATTTTTCGAGGTAGGAACTTCATGTGATGTTTGGTATTCCTCCTTGTCCCCAAATGATGTGTCATGTGTAGCTTCCTATGGATGTTTTATACAACATCTTGATCCATCCTATGTAATAAATTAGTGAATTTATGTTCAATTAATGAATCTGGTACCTCTTATTTCTCATCTTCTTGGGATTCATGTACCTAAATTTTCTTAGGTAGTGAATTGATAGGGGTCTCTTAAACAAGTCCACTTATATGTGCCCTATATTTCATAAGGGGTGAGGTAGTTAGTACTACCTCTCGAGATTTGGAAGGTCAGTAACAGGTATTTGAACTTTTAAGTCATTCCCTTAGTTGTTTTCCATGTGGTTACTTCTATTATAGGTGTGGTCACCTTTATTCTCTTAGTCCTCACAAAATGCAAGGTCACAAGTTCTTCTTCATCTTCCTCTTCTTCATATTGATTTTAAAAATATTGAAAATTCATAAAACCTTAGATATTTTAGAGTCACATGAAATAGCTAATACACTAAGGAACAAATATGGCCTAATAAATAAGCTAGATGAATTTAAATACCTAAGTGCAAGACATAAAATATAATACTTAGCTTATTTTGTAATTAATACCGAAGTGTGATGGACTAGAATACCTGATGAGTAGGAGAAGGAAACTGTTGCAACCATGCTCAAAAAATTGTGTAACTACTAGATATGCTTGGAATAGTGCGTATGGAATGGGTTAGGGGTGCCTGGGCACTAGATACCCTACTGGGCACCCATGAATATGAAAATATTGATAATTTTATTCTTCTTGTGTTAATAAGTGTTTGCTATCCTTCATTATTTCTTTCTTTTGGTCACATTATGCCTACATAATTCACATGTAATATGCAAAACAAATGATCCCCAACAAAACATAAAACACATCTAATCCTAAAAAAGAAATATGTAAATGGGGAATCATACTGATGCCAATAGCCAATCGACCGAGTGAGCTTACAACTGAGTGCTACACTACATTTTAGAATCTATGTATTTCTTGTGTGTGTGTATGTGTGTGTGTGTAAGAATCATTCCTAGGTCGATCTTGTGCAAGATGTAATTAAATAACGAGAAATAACTAGATGTAGAAATGTAAGTAGATGTGTGGATGGAAAAATAAACTTCCCCTCCTATGTGTGTATGCAAAAATGTAGTCCCTTGTCCCTTGAATGGATGTAGATGGATTCTTTGATGCTCTTAGAATTCCTTTGGATGAAATCTTATGTGATGATAGTATATGCTTATAGCTTGGTCCTTTATTATGGCCATATAACTTTATATTTATATGATACCCTTGCTTAAATTTTGTAATTAACAACAGGAGGGCCGAACCATAAGAAAATAATATGCCTAAAAATAAAAGAGTCCTAAAAGAAACAAGTAATATATAAAGAAGTTTGGAGCACCCAAAGGGGATGAGGGAACCTAGGTGCTGGTATCTTAGCTTGGCATTGGTGTCTAGATTCATAAAAGATAAAGTAGTAAAGTATCGACTGGGTTATATGGTGTAAGAGGCTAGAAAGAAGACATGAAACATAGGCAAAAGGCTAAATATAGTTGTCAATTACTAGTTTTCTCACTTAGGAATCATATGAATAGTATTATGTGACTAATTCACCCAATGTATGCCCTCTCATTTGGGGTGGATGTGACATTGCAAGGAGGATACAACCCAAAGGAGAGGAAAATGTGTTGATATGAAATTGATACCCTACTAGGGGAAAGGAATGTGCGTGGTAAAAACTAAGGCACATGCAAACAAAGTGGATGGAAACATGTGTTAGTGCAATTAAGACAAATAAACATATAAAAGACAACATGTAAGCTAGAAAGAAAAAAAGACAATGTAGACAAAAAAGAGTTTCAAACATGTGAAATCACTCATAATGTCATAAGATAACTAGGGCCGAAGAGGAAAAAAGCATACAAGAAATGAAAAAACAATAAATAGGGCAAAGCTCGCAAACAATGACATATAATGGAAAACAATAAGAAGTAGAGTATCAGACAACCATGGTGGAAAATATTTATTGCAATAAAAATGTTTCACATGAAGCACCTGTTAGCATGTTAGAAAGATAACAAGTATGTCAATACATGTATATATCGATAGAGTGGCATGCAAATAAGAATAGGAAGTAGTATAAATGAAACAATAACACATGTGATGTGTACGAAAGTAGATGCCTCCAAGAGCCGATGTGGGACTGGTAAGAGGTAAAATGTCAAGAATTTGTGTTACATGTAAAGATCTATACAAAGTCTACATTCAAAATTAGAGAACAAGTGAATGTGCATGTGTGTATAGAAAACATAATGACATATGAAGTATCTGTCTAGAATAACAATAGTGTAAATGTAACTACTATAGGAAAGCAAGAGTATATGTAACCAAGATATGCAACATTGTGTGAGCATGAATGGAATGGAATGTAAAGTGAATTATAGGAGCAGTTTCCCCGAGAAAATGTATATGAGTATGAGAGGATGTTCATTTATAAAAGATCCCTCAGAAGTCAAGAATGAACCATAGGACAAGAGTATGTCATCAAGAAATGGTTTGAATTGTGTGCACTAGAAATATAGAGCAATGAAGCATATAGTGTAAAGAGTGAATGTTGTGAAGTTCATTTCAGATTTCAACCCTTAGCGAGTTGAGTATGAACAATGGAACTAGAGTGCATCATATGGTAGTGATAATTTATAAGAATGTGATGCCGAATAGTTGTGTCATGAATGCGTTGAGTTTGAAATGTGTCATGTGTTATGTTCATGTATGTATTATGCCCTAAACAAGTCAAGTGTGAACCATAGCATGAGATTACATCATAGGATAATGATGATAAGATTTTGAGATAGACTAGATGTGAAGAATGAAGTGTGTTGGTATCCAAATTTAATCTCCTTCGCAACTTAAACAACATTAAGAACTTGCACAAGACACTTAAGGATAGATAGATGACTTGTATGTCATTTGTAGCTGGGGATGCACCTATCTGCTTGTTTGCATTCAAGAATTGAGGGAGTGGATAGCACCTTCATAAGGGTTTTGATCTAACCCTCACTATTTTAGGTTGTGCCTATCAACCAAGGCAAGAGAACCTATATTGCAGCCCTTGTATGGTAAAGGAGGTAGAGATATCCTTGTGTTTTACATTATGACATGAAAGAGGCCTTGTGAAAACATGATCAAGTATCCATTATCCAAACTCAAAGGAGTTGTCACTACTAAATGATGGAAATGTTCTCAAAACAAGGCTAGGGCTACTAAAGACATGATAAAACCCTGATATGCTTTGTGCATTTTTGTGAAAGGATTGAGTTCTTTTGTGGACACATAATGCAGATGCAGGGGTATTGTAGGTAGGGTGAGTTAGTCCGAAATGAAGTTCGATGAGAGATTTTGGGACAAGATTAGTTAGAAGTCATCACCTTCTTTGGGAAACTTTGCAAACAAATTTCAACACCTAAACAATGAGATGTTTCAATGAATTTGAAGTGCTCTTTCAACTAGGATGTGTGCACACATGGATGCCCAAATCTACACTATTCCATACAAACTTTGATAACCTACCACAAAGGCTTGAAGCAAAATATCAATGAAGCATTTAGAAACCCTTGTTAGATCATGACTTAAGGTGCACCCAAAGGTTTACAAACACCCTCAATTTACAAGGAAGGTAAGATGAATTTAAATCTGTTTATCTTCACTCAAATGAATGCTCTTTTGAATGGAAGATTACAGATGCCTTCAAACCCTCTACAAGAAATGAGACCATGTATGACCAATAAATATCCCAAACACAAGATTGCAACATGAGAATGAAACACAAATTGAAAACATACTGAAATATAAGTGTATGCAATCTTTTCCAAGAGATAAAACTAGTTAATCCAAGAATTTGATCAAATATATCAGCAAGGGAATGTTATTTAGACAATCTCAAAGCTTTTTGATGGATTTACAACTGAAACCAACTCAACATGATGAACATTTGATGCAAACAAGAATAAAAAATGGCTCTCAGGCAGTTACTCCAAAAAAAAAAATGGACTTCTTCCAGTTTTCCTTGTGAAAATTCTTCTCTCTTTTCCCAAAATTCTCAACAAAACCAAAAATACCTCCAAATTACATAATATACCCTATGCCAACTTTTATCCTTGCATCCCAAGCAAAGAATATGCTAAAGGGATCAAATTTGTTACAAAACTCTTATCCATTTCATGAAAATGACATCAAACTATAGAACAGCTCACACATTGCAGGGATGCACAAATATTTTAAAATATTGCATGAACTCAGGATCCTTATCCATCCCAGGGTCACGTTTTTGGAATTTAGACATGCCAGCATGCATTTGTAATCATTTTCTACCTTTTTCCTTCATCATTTTTAACTCTGCAACTTTTCATTTTTTACCTTTCACATTTTTACACGGGCTAAGAAAAATATTTCATGAAAAACACTATAGGGCACCGAATCAGCTCAAATGAATGATGCCACTGTGTTCAGAAGGCCGAAAGGATGCAAAATCGTATAAAATTTCATGTGATTTGGTGCAAAAATGATGATTCCACACTTCTTGGAGCCTCCAAGGTGCCCAAAAACGAAATTACACAGTTGCCATTGATTAAAATCAGCTTTAAAATTCTACCCTCCATGTGTCTTGATGAAATCATAAAATATTACCTTTTTCCTTTAGATCATAGCTTAAATAAGACAAAGATAAGACATCTAAGGCTCTAATCTATGCCTTATGTTTTGATTGATGGACTTATCTTCAAGAAAATCTTGATGGCATGCTATTAAGATGTATCAATGACGTGCGGTGAAAAAGTGTTAGCAGAATTTCACAGTGGATTTCTCGGTGGAAAATTTTCTACCAAAACTACCATAATGAAGATCATAATGGCGGGAATATTTTTTCCTACCATGTTTATAGATGCAAACAAGTAGGTCACAAAATGTAAGGAATGATCTTTCTTTATAGGAAAGAAGATATTGTTAATGCTTCCTCCTCGACAAATCCAAGCGGATCAACCTTTTTTGTAATGGGGTCTCGAATTCATAGGTATGATAAATCCACCTTTGAGCATTGGACACAAGTGCGGTAGATAGCTATGGACTACTTCACCGGATGGAAAGAAGCTTTGCGCTTAAAGAATCAATCGAGTCACCATCCTTGAATTTCTCTAAGGAATAGTCATAAGGTTGGTGTTCCTCAAACCATTATCTCTCGATAATGAAAAATCCTTCCTGGGACTAGAATCATTGATTGGGCTCCAATTTTGGGCATTTATTCGAAGAATTCTTCCAAATATTACCCATGCAAGGAAATGGTTTGGAAGAGTCAACAAATAAGAACTCCGATAAAAACATGAAATGAACAATAGAAATTAGCCAAAGATAGTGGCATATAAAGGTCTGTGTGTGCTCTCAGGAAGATAGAATCACAATAAAAAAGGAAATAGGAAAATTTCCTAAAATCTTGTCTATGGAAAGTGATGAGGCCAAAATATGCCTGATTAATGTATAAAATATGATCTCATCTTACTCTCCTTTTTATTAAGTTTGATTGCATTTTGTGACTTTTATTTGATCTGATATGAGTTAGGATGTAATTGTCTATCTTTTGATTGATTGTGATTCTAATGTTTATAAGCTCTAAAATTCCTGATGAAGTGTGTGTTTGAAATTTAGTTTTGTAATAAAGTAGGTCTAATCAGTTGAAGAAATGAAGTATGTAGCATTCAACATGTTTTTGGTAGCATCTGTTCTAATATAGCTTAGTTCCGGAACTTCCAAGCTAACTTTACGGAACTCCATTACACAATCATCATCTAAATATGGAATTCCAAAGTATTTAGTTCCAAAATTTTCAGACTTAGTTTTAGAACTCTGGTATAGCTCACGGAACTCTCATGGTTTTTATCCTTAATGATTTCCTATGGTTTTAGAAATTCTCTGAAGTTATGGAACCGATGGAAGTTTATCTATTCTAACCACATCCAGATATTTTGCATCAATGACCCTTTTAATCAGAAAAGGATGAGAATATTTCGAACGTAGATCTAGGGATAGTTATATTACAATGTTGTCCCGATCAGCCACAACTGAGTCAACATCTATTTTTGGCACGATTGATTTCATGAGTAATCTTAGAGACAACTATGATTGAAAATGTATATATAAGCAGTTTGCAGAGATAAAAATATAAGAAAATAGAAATAGAATAGAGAAGATAGATATAGACTAAGTACACAGATCCAATACGTTTTGTAATATCGAATGTTTTATCAATAAATAGCCATTCTTGTTTGAGAGAATTCTAAGTTGTTAAATCCTAATTCAAGGAGGAGCAAGGGCCCACTCCCCTAGGACCCAGGATATTAATCTATTTGGTATTTATATTTTCTAAGCAAATAGTTTAGATCTCATAATTTTTTATCATTTTCAATTCTTCCAGCTTTGCTTTCCTCTCAATATTTACCTTCTTTTGAAAGTAAAAATGATTTTTTTGAGTTAACACTCTTTTATGATGTTCTAGTGAAGAGAAAAGTTGAGGAGTTAGGGAAAATTCACGTTTTTGAAACATTTTAGTGATTTACGGGTCTATCAGACATTTTTGTCCCATATGTCCCCAGTTTTTGGACCCTCTGTTCCCTGATCGACCGCTTTCCCTGAAATCTATTAACTTTCAGTTATGTCAGAACTTTTTGTTCCAAATGTTCTAAGTTCACCCGGGCTAATTGTTCCATGATTACCCGCATTGGCCGCATCGGGTCCTTCGCATACTTTTGTCTCATCTGTCCCAAAAGTGTCTGTGCATTTCATCCCCACTTTTCCCGCATCGCCGAATCATGTCTTGGCGTCCCTCGCGTTTATAAGTTCTAGACTACCGTGCTCTTTTGGCACGCATTACACCGTATTACCCACGTCGGACGGATCACGTTCGCATCCTTCATGTCCCAAATGTAAAAAGAATGTAATAGCTCAAATACTTAATCACACAAATGCTCAAACCTCTCAAATACTTCAAAACCAAAAAGAAATCAAAGACAGTACCCCGGCAACGGCGCCACTTGGGTGTTGGTATCCCTATTTAATCTCCTTCATAACTTGAACAACATCAAGAACTTGCACAAGATACTCAAGGATAGATAGATGAATTGTATGTCCTTTGTAGCCGAGGATGCACCTATCTCGCTTGTTTACATTCAAGAATTAAGGGAGTGGATAACACATTCACAAGGGTTTTGATCTAACCCTCACTATTTTAGGTTGTGCCTATCAACCAAGGCAAGAGAACCTATATTGCAGCCCTTGTATGGTAAAGGAGGTAGAGATATCCTTGTGTTTTGCATTATGACATGAAAGAGGCCTTGTGAAAACATGATCAAGTATCCATTATCCAAAATCAAAGGATTTGTCACTACTAAATGATGGAAATGTTCTCAAAACAAGGCTAGGGCTACTAAAGACATGATAAAACCCTGATATGCTTTGTGCATTTTTGTGAAAGGATTGAGTTCTTTTGTGGACACACAATGCAAATGTAGGGGTATTATAGGTAGGATGAGTTAGTATAAAATGAAATTTTGATGAGATATGTTGGGAAAAGAGTAGTTAGAAGTCATCACCTTATGTGGGGAACTTTGCAAACGAATTTCAACACCTAAACAACAGAGATGTTTCAATGAATTTGAAGTGCTCTTTCAACCAGGATGTGTGCACACATGGATGCCAAAATATACACTATTCCATACAAACTTTGATAACCTGCCACAAAGGATTGAATCAAAATATCAATAAAGCATTTAGAAACCCTTGTTAGATCATGACCTAAGGTGCACCCAAAGGTTTACAAACACCCTCAATTTACAAGGAAGGTAAGATGAATTTAAATATGTTTATCTTCACTCAAATGAATGCTCTTCTAAATGGAAGATTACAGATGCCTTCAAACCCTCTACAAGAAATGAGACTATGTATGACCAATAAAGATCCTAGACACGAGATTGCCACATGAGCATGAAACACAAATTGAAAACATACTGAAATACAAGTGTATGCAAGCTTTGCCAAGAGATAAAACCAGTTAATCCAAGAATTTGATCAAATATATCAAAAGGGAATGTTATTTAGAAAACCTCAAAGCTTAATGATGGCTTTATAGCTGAAACCAACTCAACATGATGAACATTTGATGCAAACAAGAATAAAAAATGGCTCTCAGGCAGTTACTCCAAAAGAAAAAATGGACTTCTTCCAGTTTTCCTTGTGAAAATTCTTCTCTCTTTTCCCAAAATTCTCAATGTAACCAAAAATGCTCTGCAAATTACATAATATACCCTATGCCAACTTGGATCCTTGCATCCCAAGCAAAGAATATGCCAAAGGGATCAAATTTGTTCCAAAACTCTTACCCATTTCATGAAAATGAAATCAAATTGTAGAACAGGTCACACATTGCCAGGGATGCACAAATATTTTAAAATATTGCATGAACTCAGATCCTTATCCATCCCAGGGTCACGTTTTTGGAACTTAGACATGCCATCATGCATTTACAATCATTTTCTACCTTTTTCCTTCATCATTTTTAACCTCAGAACTTTTCGCTTTTACCTTTCACATTTTTACACGGGCTGAGAAAAATATTTCACAAAAACACTATAGGGCACCGAATCAGCTCAAATGAATGATGCCACTATGTTCAGAAGGATGAAAGGATGCAGAATCGTATAAAATTTCATGTGATTTAGTGTAAAAATGATGATTCCACACTTCTTGGAGCCTCCAAGGTGCCCAAATAATGAAATTGCATAGTTGTCGTTGATTAAAATCAACTTAAAAATTCCGCCTCCATGTGTCTTGATGAAATCCTCAAATATTACCTTTTTTCCTTTAGACAAGGTGGGACACGTGTCCAAACATGATTGGGGTGGGCCCCCAATCCTTAAAACACATTTTAAACCCTTTTGAACTTCAGAAAATTTTGAATATTTTCCCGCATGCCCGCCTGACGCACAATTTGTCCTTATGTGGGCCTCAAAAAAACCAGGCCAATTTGATGAATTTTTCTACTTTTTTGAGAAAAGGAAAATTTTCTCAAAATTCTCCATGCCCCCGAACACCCGCTACTCCTTCTGCCACATGGCGGTGTCCCATGGATGTAGAGCCGACCCATCCAATTTGCTTTCAATCCTCCGCATGAGCACAAAATCCTTTGCACGCCCGCGCTCTTCCTTTTTCCTTTTTGAACAATGCCACGTGTCTCCCCATGATTGGCTGTGGGGGAACACCTCCAAATTTTCCATGGATCAATTTTTTACCTTGAGATTTTTGCCAAATTTGTAAAATTTTGGAACTCTTCCCCACCACCCAAACCTCCATCACCTTTTGGACACGTGTTCAAAAATGATTGGTTGTGGAGCCAATCCTCATTTTTTCCATTTATACCAAGGGAAAAAATTCACAAAAATTTTCCTCGGCCCCCATTAACATTTCTCCTCCTGGACACATGTCTCCCTCCTATTGGTCGTGGGCCCTCGGGCAAAAAATTTAATTTTGGCATTTTGAAGTTAAAACTTCCCCCCCCACATGGCCTTTCCTGGACACGTGTCCACTTTTCATTGGGTGTGGGCATATTTTTCAATTTTTTCCCCTAGCAATTTGAAGCCAAAAAACTTCAAATTTTTCCAAGTCCCTGCTTTTTCAGTTCAACCTCCTTGCATACGTGTCACTTTCCTATTCGCCACTGGGACTTCGGGCAGAAATTCGACCTTGAGAAATTTGAAAGAATGAAGGCAAAATTTTAAGTGACCTCTGCCACCCGCCTGACCTTCCTGGACATGTGTCCATTTCTTATTGGGCGCGGGCCCTCGGGCAAAAATTTGATTTTAAGAAATTTTCCAAAATGGAAGAAAATTTCCTAAGTGTGGCCCGCCACTTGTTGATCCATCAACCAATCAAATCGTGCCACGAGGAAAATCACCAGTAGACTACTGGGTCCGCAGTAAAAAATTTCCCTTTGCAAAAAGCTCAAAAATGACAAGTTAGCAATGTTTTTCCTGCATATCCCGACCAATGAAAGCCTGCCACGTCAGCATAAATGTTGCAATGATAAATTTGAGTAGAACATGCCCGTATGCCCGTCAAAATGCAAAAACACAGGGGATGCCTCTGAAATCAATTTTTTTCACAAGGAAGGTGGATTTTTCGGTTTTGAATCCAATGAAACATGATTTGACAATGATTTAGGCACGGGAATGAGATTTTAACAACAAACAACTCGGGTTCGATCCACTTTAATTTTTTACACGAATGGGCAATGGAAAAATGACACAACCCATATAAATGAAAAAATTGGGGCACAACAAGGGGGAAACTTGGATTTTGTTTGAAAATGGGGTAGAATAACAACATTGAGGGCATTTTGAAGGCATTCGACTAGAAAATGAGTTACAGATCACCTGCTCGAGCAAAAAGACGTTTTTGAGCAAAATGGATGTAGAGAATTAGGGCAAAGTGTGCAAACCCAAAGAATTGTACCAACAAAGTGTAATAGTAGAAATGTGAGACACATGGTGATATTGTGAGGGGGAAGAGTAAGCATGATGCCCCTAAGTGTATGATGATAAGTAAACTATTTGATGAAAGTTAAGGGAAAGGGTCCTCCACCCAATTCTTGTGGAGATAAAGGTGTGTGACCATGCTCTAAGATCATGGATGTATGAGACAGATGATGTATCGTGAATGAGACCTATGTGCATGAGACCTAGGCGGTGATGAACACCTATGTGAAGGAGATTGTAGAGGTGATGTCCATCGATGTGGAGGGACCGAGAAGGTGATGTGAACTATGCGAAGGAGACAATAGAGGTGATGTGTAACTATGTGAAGGAGACCGAGGAGGTGATTTAAACCTATGTGAAGGAGACCGAGGAGGTGATGTGCACCTATGTGAAGGATACCGAGGAGGTGATGTATACATATGTGAAGGATCGTATGAGTATTGGACCTAGGATGATGAGATGGATTAGTGGACTGATTAGGATAGCTAGGAGGAGATTATTCTTTAGATTTGAGAGGTCCCGGGGACCTATATGCTCTAGCGAGTGCAACAAAAACCTCAAGAGGAGGTTATAACCATGGTGTGCATGGTGGAACACCTTTATGGTGATTACTTGTTTGTTGTGAATAAAATTTAGACACAAGTGATTCATGGAAATGATAGCTTGAGTGGCATAGATCCAAGGAAGACCTAAGAACATGTCACACCCTTTGATTAAAGGTGCCACAAGAAAAGGAACAAACATGGTAAGAGGACAAACTATGACTAGAAGCATGACATAATCGTAATATTTAGGAACTAAATATGAAATATATAATAGCGGATAATCTATAATAACAAGATTTGTAATAGAGAACACACACATATGAATCAATGGATCAATTATTATATTATTGATAGCATAAGGACCAATAGAAGCATTGATATGTAATGTTTCAAAAAATAATTTAGCATGACAATCATGATCAAAGAATGTTATGAATTATCGAGATGCATCAGTGTGAGAAACTAGAAAATCAAGAACCCCGATGAATGAGGAAGCACTACACAATATGTATGATTAGTTGAAAAATCGACACTTTTTTTTCATGCTTAGACAATAGATCATTCAAGGTTTGATATTTTTATTTTCATTGAATGTGATAGTCTGAAGGCTCGGGGAGATGGATTTCATTATTGTCAATGAGATCTTGAATAAGATTTCATATTTTGAAACATTGATATGTAGGATTCCCAATGCATTGATGATAATCACATATAAAATTTTCATTATAATTGAATCCTTTAGGGTGAGATGGATATGAATTGAATGATGGAGGAAGAAAATAAGATTTCTATCAAAAATTTAATGGTAATAGAAGATGTGAAGCAATAGGAAGTTTCAGTAAATGTGCACTTTATAACATTATATTGAAGCTTCTTAGAGTAGTAACAATGTTAATAGTTTCTTTGGCTTCAATGGGATTAATAGATGGATTAAAAACTGATTCACTTTGAAAATGATCCAAAGACAAAGTCTGCTCATGATATTTAAGCTTTCCCATAGAGAGTAATTTCTTTCACTCATCTTAAGAGTATGACATAGCTAATAGAATGATGGAGAGGTCTCAAAGATGATGCTCTCTTGTAGTGGTAGTAAGAGACTTTGGACAAATAGATCTTAAATCTCGAGTCTATGAGTACATTAGACATCTTAGCTAAGTTTTTATTATATTTTAAAACATAATTCAATAGATGTTCATTAGATCATAGTTTAATTTGCAAAATTTGAGCATAGAAGATCTTAAAGATGATATTGATTTAGAAATGCTAATAAAATCATCGGATAAATGCTTAAATGATGCTACCGAGTGGTGAGGTAGATTGTATAACCAATGCATTGTATAGTCTTGGGGGCTTATAGAAAAATATTTGCTAATAATGTATGAACATCCACATAATCTAGATATACTACATTAAATTGTCGTGAGATTATTTTGACGATCACCATGGACTTTCAAGGTGGGAGACTTATGGTTGATGATATTTTGAGGAAGTGCATAGGAAAATGGTGGGTTCAAAAGGAGTGCGAAAGAGTGAAGTGGAATAAAGATATAGAGATGCACGAGAAGTGGCTAGTTGAAGCTGATGAAGTTGATTTTGTAAATCTTGATATAAAGAAGGTAAATCAGATGGTTAAGTAAGATTAGGGTTTTGCATTAGAAATATGAGGCTAGAATATGGGAGTGGTAGTGTTATGAGTGTAAGTAGGAATATTAAGGGGTTGAGTGGAGGCCATGGTAGCCAAGAAGAACTGACAAGGGGTGTCGAAGTAGCATCTCAAGAGTTTTTAGAAGAAATCAAGGCATGGAGGATATGTGGAATATGGGCAGGAATGTCACAAAAATCTTGATGAAAATTGCTAATCTTGTCTAATTTATCCGAATCAACATTGGTGTCTTCATCATATGATTTCTCACTATCATATGTTTCAATGTCATGAAGAGGCACATCTTCGAGGTGGAAAAAGGGTTACCAGATTTAGCCATTAGTTAGAAACCCTACTGTGGGTAGATGGAGGGAGCCATAGATGCTCAAAAGACCTAAAATGACCACTACGGGTGAAGGGCATAAAATAAAACCCTATAAATAAGGTTGGATTCGAAAGCGGTGGGTTCACCAAAAATTTAACAAATATTGAAAATTTATAAAACATTAGATATTTCGTAGTCACATCCAATAGATAAAACATCGAAGTATAGATCCGACCCAAGCAATAATATAAATTAATTTAAATCCCTAAGTGCAAGAGAGGTAATAACATACTTATCTCGATTTTTCAATTAACTTTGAAGTGTGTCGACTTGAATAATGATGAACACGAGGAGAAAAATGTCATAACTGTCTTTGAGAAAATTGTGCAATCTTCTAGATTTGACTAAACCAAAGTGCACTGTAATAGGTTAGGGGCACACGGGTGCTAGGGACCTCAACCGTGCACGTGGCTATAAAAATAGTTAAAAGTTGTTTCTTCTTGTTTTGTTATGTGTTCGTTATCCTTTGATATTTGTCACTTTTTAGTAACACTATGCCCACATAATTTTCCTATAACTTCCAAAACAATTGATCTCGTGCAAAACCCCAAAACACATCAAATCCTAAAAATAAAGATGCAAATGGGGATTCAGATGACCCAAAAGATCACCCTGACTTAGTGAGCTTACAATCGAGTGTTGTACTACATTTTAGACTCCATATATTTCTCATGTGTGTGTGTAAGAATAATGCCTTAGGTTTCTCTTGAGAAAGATGCACTTAGATAGTGAGCAATAACTAGATGTAGCGATGTAACTAGATGTGTGGATGATAAAATGAAATTACCCTCCTATGAGTGTATCTAGTCCCTTGTACCTTGAATGAAGCTATATGGATGATTTGATGCTCTTAGAATTCCTTTGGATGTAACCTTGGGTGATGATAGTAGATGTTTATATCTTGGTCCTTTATTATGGTAACATAGCTTTATATTTATATGATCTCCTTTCTCTAATTTTTAGTTAACAACTAGAAGGCCAAACCATAAGAAAAGAAGATGCCTAATAGATAAAATAGGACCAAAAGAGGTGAGTGAGATACAAATAGGTTTGGAGTTCCTAGAGGGGACGAGGTTTCCTGTGGCTTTGGCATCCTGGCCGGGAACTAGTGTCCAAAGTCATAAAAGATAGAGCAAGAAAGTATCTACTAGGATACAAAGTGTAAGAGGCCGAAATAAGACATGAAACATAGAAAAAGGCCAAAGGTAGCAAAGAATTGCTAGTTTTCTCACTTAGGAATCATATGAATGGTAGTATGTGACTAAGACCTAAAAATATACCCAAAGTGCATGATTTAGTGTCTACACATAAATATTTTACAATGTGGACCTATCCTCGGCTTCCTTGGGAAATAATCCTCTCATATGCTTTCCTTTTCTATATGACCCTTTTAGGAAGAGGCTAACACATCAATATGAGTGGTTTCCTTTTCCGAAATTATCTTTTACCTTGATGTTTGGTGTGGGATTGCTTTGAGAGGTGTGGCTGCAATGACATGTGAATCCTGCATAGTTTTCTTTAACATCTACTCTACCATATCTATCAATTTCTATATAGGGACCCCTATCTTTTTAATTGCAGAACTTAGATCCTCCATAACCCCTAAATTTTCTCCTTTGATGTAGATCTATGGGGAATTTCCCTTCAGGAGGTCAAAGCTTGCATCTCCCTTGTTGAAAGGAGGAAGTATATATTTTATGATCCTACTTGTCTTGTATTCCCTTTAAAATGTTGTGTTTTATAAGGTCAAGTCAATTCCTTTCTTACTTATATAGAATAAGGTCCTTGTAAGGATATGTGTAGTCTTACTATGAAATAAATTACTCTATGACCTTGTCCAATCAACACTTGGGATGGGATGTGAGGCTATCTTTTGTCAACATATAATTTTCTCACCAAATCCTTCCCATCCTCCAGTCCTTGAGAACAATGTAATTTTAATGTCCACCACTTGGGTGAGGGTCATCATAGAGTAGTCTCCCAATATGACCTCCTCTTAATCCCTAAAATTCATCCAATAATATTCATAATGAGGATCATGATCATATGAATTCCCTAAATCTCCATAGAGTATCCATCTTATGTCATAATTGGGCCTAAGAGATCAATTTTGCAAAGTGACTCTACCCAATCCTTCCTCTAAGTGTATAGCTTTAATCAAAGTAGGGAAGGTGTGCCTACCAATTATAATTAGGAACTTGATATTTACCCTATTTTTCCTAAAATCATCTTGTGTACTACCTCCAACTTCCTTGATACCTCCAAGAGTGCCCATATGTGATCTAAGTACCTTGAAAAATATATAAGGGACATCATGCAATCCACTTATCCTGATATAAGTAAATTTTTTGAATTGGATGAAGTAACATCCATATCCAATGATTAATTTCTTTTCTTGTGAGGATATTATGTTATTTTCTCACTCATGATTGGATAAACACATGAGGATAAAATAAAGTATCATACAATAACTTAAAAACTATATATGTAGTTATCAATGTTCATTTGTGTGGTACACATTATAGACTTAGTAACTACCAAAATCCTTTTCTATTTCCATTTTAAATAATTTCCTATGATGAGAAATGTTTTATACTAGTTAAGAGGTCATGTAGAATTCCATTTTGCTAGTAGATCCATTCTTTAATCTGCGCTTACAATTTTGAGTAATTGTTGGTGGATGCAATCATTGATGATTTCTCCCCAATGGATGTGTATCTTTCCAATAAGGATAATATGAATGTATTTGAACATATAATCACTATAATGGTATGAAGATCATTTTCCCATTACCTTGTTTAATAATTTAATGATGTCCCAAATCTCTTGTATAAATTAATCGCTACTCAACTTCTTGAGGATCCTAGTTGTAGCAATCCTGGACTTTTAAGGAAATTATTGTTCAATATTTTGGAAATTTTTTTATTATTTGCATTCTAGTACTCTTCCATGTTTTCAATTGATATGTTTTTCACTTCGATACATCGAGAGACCTAATGCTTCCTCAAAATTTTAGTGTTTATGGATATGACCATATCATTGCTTCCATCCCTAACCTCCTTAGTTATTGGGTTGTAGTATTTTACACATACCCACACTAATTTCGGATATTGAGTAGATGGGGTAAAATTCACTAGGGAAATTCTACTCTAGTCAATCTTCCCCATTGTCTCATTTTTATCCATTATATGTCACCTTTGCTAGAAATAAGCCAGGCTTGCATTTCTTAGGTTAGTGTCAATGATTTTATCTAAAAAAGAGGTGAGTTGAGAGGTGGTTTGGATGCTGATCAACCTATTATTAATATTTTTAGGGTGAAGGTCTAAAATATCTATGAAAAGGGGAACTTAAAACCATCCAAAGTCATCCACCCTTCCAATAAAGCTTACCAATACACCACGACATCAAAACTATTTACGATCATAAGTAGAAACATTACCGAGTGTAAATTTTATCACAATTCTTGTTCACATTGATAATAGTAATGACGCCACCCTCGAAGGTCTAATACAACATTTTTCTCAATTTAGATGCACAAATATGGTATTTCATTTATGTTAGGGCTTGAGTGATCCTAAGATCAAAAATTGGAGGCAAAGTGAGGTTTTTTTGAGTTATAGATCTATATTGCTCCTCTCATGCTTTCATTAATGGAAGAACCTACCTACATGGCTTCTTCATTTGTGGTCGTCAATCATCTACTCTCAATTTTGAATTTTATCCTTATACGTGGATAGATTTTCCACATATGATTTCACTTGGATGAATTGACATTTTATCATTGGCTCGGGATTTGTAATTATCTTACATGGCATCCTTGCAGCCCTTCTTTTCTTAGTTACATTTTTAGAAATTGGGGAAATTTATACATTTTTAGTTTTGCAACAACTACAAAACCGTAAGATACAAGGTTGTATTCCTTTTAAAAATTCATAGGACATGGACATGTTTCCACTTTTTCGGGTTGTGGGAGTGGGGACGTAGTTTACAATATTACATCAACTACAAACTATGAACCTAAAGTTGTGGATCTACTTTCTCCATCTATTGTTCCTAGATCATGACACATGTCTCCCCTAGGTGGGTTGTGGGAATGAAATTACAATTTTTAGTTTTACAACGTGTAAACTATAATCATGTATTTCTTCAATATAGCTTGTATCATGCCACATGTTCCCTCCATCATATTTTAGGGACAAAATACAATATATAGAATTACAACAACCTGCAAAACTACCAACTACAATACTTTGAATCTACATTTTCTCTATGTGGTGTCCAAACTTGACGAATTTACTTTCGGGCCTCGTGGATGAAATTACAACTTGTAATTTCTTGTGACTTTGAATTTTCCATAAAAATACGTGTGTAAGGGAATATTCCTAAATATTCTGTCACACAGGTTTGACTTGCATTTTCAACTTGCATTTTTACAAAATAGTACAAAATTACTACGAAGACCCACCTTCCCCCAATACCATGAAGATTCCCTTTTAGTGAGTATAGGATTGGACACATATTTTTTAGACTTGTAACTATAAAAAAAACTCCACATTGTAAAAATACTTAATTTTTTCCAAATGGGTATTTTTACTTTGGGACTATAATGGAAATGTGAAGGTCCAATAATCACCGTGAAACCTACAACTTTGCAATTTTCCTCCAAATTCTAATGAAACATGAAAATTAATTTAAGTTTCATGTTGTAAAGTTAAAATATGATTCTAAGAGGATGAAAATGATGCAAGGAGATCTTAATAACTTCTAGAAGTGGATGAACCAAGAGGAGAGTGGTAGAGACAAATGAACCATGCATGAACAACCCTGCAAATCCTTCAATTCTCTTAAAAATGGAAATAAATCACTCGATTCAACCTTTCAAGTCTATAATATCAAGTTGAAACAATTTTAAACTACAAGTGATCTTTTGTAAGGACCTTCAAGCCTCTTCAAATCAATGTAACAAGAAATTTCAAAGCACTAAGGAACATATGAAGGCAAAGGAAAGGTTAAAATCAATATGAATTTTTGGTAATTTTATAAATATGGTGCCAAGAACCAATGGGATCAACATGGGAACCAACAAGGCCTAATTAATATTTATTAAAAGGAAGATCATAAATCATCCACCACTAATGCAGCCAAATCTAAATTTTTAAACAAGAACAAGAATGTAGTTGGTGATAACATGAATGATTCCTAATGTAGTTGTTGATGGCATGAATTATTACAAACATAGTTGAGATACCCAAAATAAATATAAACCATCCATCCAAATATCATATATGCCTTCTACTTCATCTAGAATCAATTTTCCCCAAGGAAGACCAAGACAAGACTATAAAAAGACCTATACACCTCTTGGAAAGCCGTTTAGAATCTATCTTTTGTAAGCTCTTTGTGGTAAACATAATTGAATTCCTAGAGAATATTTTTTTAATGAAAATTATCCTAAACTATCTTGGTATTTGTAGGGAGAATATTATGAATTTCATACAACCAAAGGGCATAATACCAATTAGTATATGCGATTCAAAAACTATGTCCAAAACCTTATTGATAAGATAGATATTGAGATAGAGGAAGAAACTTCCAAATCTAAGATTAAATAATTGGGTATTTATATAAATCCATTATCCAAGCATGATAAAAAAATACAAACAACAAGGCCTAAGTCAAGCTTCTCAAACCAACCATATCAACTACAATATAATGCCTTATGATTATTACTTCATGGTCAGTTGTATTGGCCACCACATCACTATTATCAAAATCAAATCCAAGTATTTTGATATATGTGCTCCATAAATATAGCCTTCCATATCAAGTAAACCACCATTACCCAAGTGAAAATTTACCACAAGAGGTAACAAAATCAAAATCCCAAGAGCACCACCCAAATTCACCCTCCGAAAATATCCTATGTTCGCTCACAAGGATAACATTCCATTTTCAAACACTTTGAGAAGACTCTATACCAAATATTTATAATTTATCTTCTTACAACATATTCCATCCACAAATATATCCTTTAAAAATACCTCAAGGAGTCCACAATTCCCCTAACATTGATCTAAACAAAATTTCAACCTCTTATGGGTCACCTCTAATCAAGTTAACAACTTACCTTGTAAAATACCGACCTACCACTAATCATTACATATAATAATTTCCCTTGTATATTGAGGTACACATCACCAAGCACAAGATCAAGTGTGTGTTTGTGGATAATGGTTCATGTATTAACTTATGCACTCTCACCATTATCAATATATTGTGGTATTTAGAGAAAACGCTATCACCTAAGATCATTACTATTAGAGCCTATGATGACACATAAATATAGTAAAATGACACCATCCACCTTCCTGTCATAGTTGGTCACATCAAATAATAAACCCTCATCCATGTAGTGGACATAGAAATTATTTACAAGTTCCCTCATTTTGGTATGGATGTCACCATTCTGGTGACCCTCAACCATTTAATTATTACAAAATTTTGGAAGGATGGTACTACCAAAATATCTTTTATAATAGTGATATAGGATGCATCTACAATAAATTAAAATATATTAATAAAACATGCCTAAAATATGATTTTCCATTACCAAACATTGACATGATTGTAGCACTATAACTGCTTAGACATGAGATGCTTTCACTCATGGATGATTTTTCTAGATATAATCTGACTAAAATTGTACCTAAGGATCAACATAAGAATATGTTCACCACTCCATGGGAACATTTTTCTATCAAGTCATACCATTCAGAATTAAAAATGAAAGTGATATATATATATGAGAAATGACCATAATCTTCCATGATATGATACATGACAATATCAATGATTATGTTGATGACATTTTAGGAAAATAAAAAAGGTAGATAATCTTGTGGTTCTATGAAGGATTTTTGAGTGGCTAAGAGAGTATAAAGTTAGAATTAATCCCAAGAAATTACTTTTTGGGGCCACTATAGATAAATTGTTAGGTTTCACTATATCTAGAAGAGGTACATGAGAAGTTTATCTATCTAATATTCAATCCATTATTGAAATTCCTCCTCTATGAAATCTCGAACAACTAATAAGTATACATGTAAAAATCCAAGTGATCCATTGATTTATCTCCAAAATGGTAGATAAATGTAAACCATTACTCATTTACTCAAAAAGGGACCATATTTCATTGAAATAATGATTTTCAACAAGTATTTGAAGCTCTAGCACAATATATTCTACATCCACTAGTGTTTATTCTACCTACCCCAAGGGATCCATTGATCTTGTAAATCTCAACAACTCAATGCACTTTAGTATGTATTTTGGTTGAACATGATGAGCACAAAAAATAACAAGCTATCTATTATCTCAAATCACACCTTAGTCTTATGAATTCAAATTATTCCAATTGAATGATCTTGTTTAGTTGTGGTTTTGTTTCCTAAAAGTTATATGATTTCTTTATAAAAATAAGACCAAACTAATAAATAAGGTAGATCCATTGAAATATCTCATATCTAAATAATCTCTAACATGCATGATAGAAAAATGAATCATGTTGAGTGAATTTGATATAGAGTATGTTAACTTGAAATATGTCCAAGGTATAGTGCTCATCGATTATCTACAAAAATATCCCATATTAGACAAACAACCATTGACTATTATTTTCCTTGATGAATAAATCCTAAATATTTAAGAATCACATGTTTGGGAGATCTATTTTTGGCTTGGCGTAGGAACCCTTTTTATCACCTCACAAGGATACTTGATCCCTATGATATTTTTCTTAGCTTCCCATGTATGAATAATATTGCAAAATGTGAATCTCTTCTATCGAGTTTTCATATCTCTGTTGAATGGAACATCCAATATTTATGATTCTAAGGTGATTCCAAATTGGTCATAAAACAAGTCAATAATGAGTATCGTATAAAGGAATGATGAAAAATTAATCCCCTACATACTCATGGATGATAGTCTCATGCAATATTTTTAGGAGATCCATTTGAACAAGTTCCTAGAGGAAGTAATAAATCAACCGACACTATAGCTATATTTGGCTTCTTTTTTAGAGGCATTTAGAAACATAACAATTTCAATTATTGGTTAAAAACTTATGATACCTTGGCTATGACATACCCAAGTCCTGGTATGTGAAATCGATGGTCTAACTCCCCTTGGTATCATGACATATTCAACTATATCCATGATACTTAATCCAAATGTTAATCCATCATCCAAAATCATCATGTTTAACTATCCTTGGTGGAATATTCTATCATATAGGGTATAAAAGAACCTTGTTAAGATTCCTAAAATCAGATGAGGCCCACTTAACAATCAAGGAAGTCCATGATGGTACTTTTTGAGTGCATACTATTGGAATGGTTGTCACTAAGAAGCTCTATATGAGGGATATTATTGGCACAACCATGGGAACATGACACTTGTCAATATGTGAATAAGTGTTTATCTTGTCAAAAATATGTAGATCTCATCCACACTCCCTCACAAGCCTTGCAACCCATTGCATTCCCTTGGCCCTTCTCCATATGGGGATTTGATCTCATCATCAAGTTAAAACCTACACCATATTATGATCACAAACACATTATCACCACTACCAAATATTTCACCAAGTGGTTAGAAGGCATGCCAAATACATTTTTGGTACACAAATATCTAATTTCATCCTCAATCACACCATCTATCACAATGAAATCCCTTTGACTATCATCATTAACAATGAATGATTGTTTAAAAACAAAATGTCAAAACACTATATCAAAATTTCCATATCCAACACCGATGGTCCACACTATACTATCCCTAAGAAAATGGTTAAGAAAAATGTAACAATAAAATCATTAACAAAATCCTATGAAAGATAGCCAATGTTGTTGGGTATAATTGACATTTGTAACTTTATCCTTCCTTATGGACCTACCATACCAACATCCACACGCCCACAAGAGACACTGCATATTTTCTTATATTTAGATCCAAATCCATCATACTGGTTGAGATTGAATTATCATCCCTCTCCATATCACTCCAAGGCCTAATTGATGAGGAATACTATCTCACACTTAGAATTCAATAATTTGTACTCATATATGAGAGAAACTTTAATGTTTTTAACCATCTAAAATCATACCAAAACAAACGACATAGATAGTATAACAATGATGTTTAGTCAAAATAATTTGGGATTAGAGATCTAGTCCTAAAGGAAAATAAAAGAAACAAAAATTTTGAATGTGAAAATAAGGGTATCTTGATCCTAATTGGTTTGGACCATAATTCATCATCGCCAAGTATGGATCAAGAACCTATAAGTTAGCCACTTCGGGTGGCTATGAATTGGATGAACCTATGAATATCATGTATCTTTACATAGTTATATAAATATTTTGGGACCGTGATGTATTTTATAACCCCTATCATATACCAAAATTCTAAAATATAATCAAAATATTCAACAAACAAAGAGAAATCATTCATCTAATGGTGAAAACCAAATATCTAGAACCTTGGGCAAGTACGGTGCTGAAAATTGGTATCTTTCATCACTTATATCAATGGGTACCTCATACACTTGGGGTAAAACCTTAACAACCCATCCAACCCATCCATTTCTTTCCAAATCCTCTCATCCTCTTTCACCTTGCTGAAGTTGTCAAAAGTGTGCTATTGGGAATATGTTTTGTGTCAACATGAAAAATAAAGAAAAAGACTACAAAAAGAACAATGAAGTTAAAGCAAACAGAAGCAACATATTGAACATATAAGAAAATTTATAGTATAACCTTTATACGAGCATTTACTAAGATTATTCTTCTTGTCACTTGTCCATCCATATTTCATCATATTCCATCCTCCATCTTCCTTTCACACATTTTACCGCATCTAGTGAATGAATTCCTTTATGAAATTTTCCCTTTCTCACAAGCCTCCTAATCTCATCCTTATAACCATTATAACATCTATTTTTCATCACATATAGCACCCTCCTTTTCATGACAAGATAAAGTCAACATAACTATCTTATTTGAATACCCTCGGGGCATCTATTGCCACTTAGGCAAACACACATCAACTCAACAAGAACAAAGTTATGATGAGTTGACACTTACTCACAAAAATCCAAATATATTCACAATATGACCATAGATATCACCTCATCACACATTCATATTCTCATCTACCATATATATCATCTTATCTACCCTTACCAAGATATCAACCATACTAGAATTTTTTTGTTCAAATTGTGTAAATTTATGTAAATTATGATGATTTATCAATTATTTTTATTTTTATATTTTCCTAAGGATATGATGGCAATGTCATCCTCAAATTATATTAGGAGTGGTTTTAGTAAGTCAAATAGGAATTTTGGTACAAAAACCTAAAGTCATAGCAAACACATGTTTGTTTATCTCCATGGATCATAAAGGCAGCATATATATTTCCTCCTCATCATAATCTATAACATATATCTAATAAATTCATAAAAATTATAACAATATAACACATATAGTCATCATTCTACTAACATCATGTTTCTACTATCCACAATTCTAAGTGTACAAAAACATCACATCATTTCATTTACTATAACATATCATAATCTAGTAACATCATTTTCATCATCATAAGTTCATGCAACATATATTTATATAAACATCATCCATAACTACATAACATAAAACTATCACCATATATAATCACTACACATCATCATATACACCAATAAATAAATAAAACATTTTCCATCAACAATAAGCGCCGTTGTCAACATATATCCATAAACACACAAACAACATAAAATGCCATCATAGTTTCCACACAATAATTAAATAATCATACATATATAATCTAAAAATTATCCATAAATCACCAAGGTCATCATACATACATCAATAATTTTAAGACAATACTTGTATGCACACACACACACACAACAATATGTATCTTGATATACATTATACATTTCGAAAAAATCATATATACATAGTAAAAATTTCATTTCTAATACAAAAATCCTACCCCACCTAACTCTCGGAATCTCTAAGAGGTAGTGGTCTATGAGGTAGTTGTCCTAATGGAGGTAGAGAACCTCTACTAGATTATCTCATAAAAGACATACTTAGGTGACTCTCTCAGAAAGGAAGGTGACCTCTAAACATTTGGAACACATTACTCTTAAACTCTCCTCTAATAATTTATCACTTGGCTAGAATGGACTAGCTCATGAACCATAGTTACAAAGTCACCCCGTGGTGCATACACAACCAATTGATCTCTCTCTCTTCATTTGGTCCCTATCCATATAAATTTGAACCCAATCTTTAATGAAATGCTCTCTCTCTCTCTCTCTCTCTCTCTCTCTCTCTCTCTCTCTCTCGAGCCACCCTATCTCTATCAACATGGAACTGATCTCACTCTCATGTTTACAATGCAATATGATTTGATAAATTTTGAATTGTTAAAGGAACATAGGCTATCTATGTCGTTTCTTGGGCATGATGATATTGTAACCCTAACCCTATTATCTCAACATTCACTACACTAATCTCCTTCTATAATATGGAAATCAATCCCAAATCCTCTACATATCTCACCTGTGACATACCATCTACCCCACTCCCTAATCTTGATATACTATCCACACTTGTAAGAAAATGTAATTGTGGTTAAGGCTATGTTGGTGGTCCCCATGTCTATACCTCTCCAATAAAGGGAGCTTATGTTTGTAAATACACTTGTATAAGACCCTATCCCTTCTCATGTACATCCATAAGTTGTGGACTACTTAGGGCTCCAACATGTTATTTGTGTCCTTGCCTTATTGCTCTCTATCCTCTAGGTTGCTGAGGTGATATTGGATATATGATTTTTACCTGGTCTCACATCATCTAATATGTGGATGAGCCCTTGAAATTTTGGATCCTTTATATCCTAACTTGGCATGTTGACACTGGTACATGTATTATCCTAGTTAATCCGACATTAGCACTAATATGGGCCCACCAAACATCATACACTATCATTCCTAAATCCACTATATCGATGTGTGGATCATATGATAATGTAACTAATATAATCCAAATAAGAATTTTTACAGTCCTACTCATCGTGTCACCCCATGAATCTCTCTCTCTCAAGTCACTTGTACAAATCTTGGATTATTTTTATCGGCACATCCTTCTACAAACAAAACTATCTATGCATTTGATCATGTCGATATATCTCAATATCATATAAATTTTGGTCCATGTTATAACAAAATTTCATGATATAATCTAAATAGTGGTCATCTAGACATAATTTGTAGAGCTTGTTAAGGATGTCATTCAATATGATCATCTTGTAAGTCATTTATCAACCTATGGTAATACCCCAAATCCCCTATGTGCAATCTCAAAGTACCGATTTATGATCTCTCATGCATACTATCATCTCATCGGGACCACATACCCATCACAATATAATTGGTCTATCAATATTAATAATATCACATGCACATATCGGTATCAAAGTGCACATGCCTAATCCTAGACTATTTCTATAATCTATCATGTAGGTCTCATGTAAAGATGTCAACATGCATGGGCCCACTTGAAAATATTTTCAACTAATGATGTAGATCACAAATCAAAATATCCAAATTGATCATAAATTACCAACAAAAATTATCAAGTAGCATAATTCCACCGATAAGAGACATCAAAAACATAGAAAACCTCCTCACGGGGCCTTGGTCATAACACCTATCAATATCAATCCCTTTACGACTCACTTATAGGTCATTTTGATCAATCATCCTCATCATTTATCTACTCCTCCCAAAGGTAATCCATTATATGATATCTCCTCACAGATGCAACCACATAAATAGCTAGACATCCTCTAATGTAACAATCACCTCCCCTATTGGCACATAAAATGTGCTCATGTTTGAGTGCCGCCTTTATCGGTTATCACTATCAACAAATCCCTATCTATCGGATCTATCACATGGATTAGTATGGTATAGAACCATGACATGTAGAACCCCGATCTCATAAGACATTAGCAATAAATGCAATACTATGAAGGATCTTGGTCATTATTCTCATGCCACCATTTTTGAAAGAATTACCGCGAATAATCAAATACACACTTATTCCAATAAACCCCCTTTTCTCATTACAATCTTATTTTTCTACCAATGAACCCAATAATATTTTTCTAAAACCCAATAAATTATCTCACAAACTAACTTTTCTCACAAATACACAACCTTTTCCTAACATTGGCCCTTAGCATTATTTTCACGAAAATTACACTCCCCTAACATAATTTAATAAAAATGACACTACCTCTTATTCGTTTTCACAATAATATCTTTAACCACACAATTTTCACAAAAAGGTGTTCCCTCACCATATTTTTGTGAAAAAATGATCGACTTATTTATACCTTAATCTATTACTAAACAATTCCTTAGATATAGATAATAACGCTATTAGGTGAATGTAATGATACATGACACCATAATTTTCACTCTATCCCTAACTACCACCATATTTATTACCTAATAAATAACCTAACTCTCCCTAATCTAAAAACATTAATTTAAATCATCACCTACTAGTGGTTCTACATCATCTACCCTCTAGTTTTCACAAACTCTCTAACCATGATGATCATTATGTGGAATATTCATAATTGTCTTGAAGGTTTTTTCTCTCTCACAACTCAATTTTCTCAATAAGAGGGTAAAAATGAATTAGTTTTTACCCTACCCCTATTTAGCCTACCCCTTTCACCCCTCATGACCCATTTTCATTGATGTAACATGTAAAACTCCTCAAAAAAACCACCGTAATTTTCAATTACTTACGTATATTCCTGATTTTATCAATTGACCGAATAAAATCATTCAATTAAAAACTCAATAATATGTAAAATAAAAATTGAATTAAAAAAATCAACATCAACAAGTTTATATTAATTCTTGGGGCATGGTTATAATAATTTTACATGATACATCAATAACTAATCAACTAATATATTTTTCAAATAACTATCTTGATATTGTATGGATCAAAATGACGATCCCTCTCTACAATTTTTATGAAAACAACATTGGTTAGCATTTTTTTAACAAAAATATGTTCTCTTATCGTCATTTTTATGAAATTACAACTCCCAAACCCATAATATGAAAAATCACTCAATAAAATATACTACTTCATAGTTCTCCTTCACATCGATCACCTTATTTTCATCACGCATTTTCCCACAATGATGTGCATCATCTAAACTTCTCATCCTCACACTCAAATTTCTAACCAAAAATCACTATATGGAAGTATAATCTTAAAATTTCCTCATCTTCCTTTATTTTACATCCTATATCAACATTTTCCCACATATATAATCCATAAACATCATATCGACCCACTAATTACCATCATGTTCTAATGTTAACCTATGTCCCAAGAACGTTCTTATCAATAACAATCACTTAATCACACTCCAACAAATAATGTGATTAGTGAAATATTTAAAAATTCTAAGTTTAATCCACTACAAACACATAAAAACTTATCATCCATGGTTTGTTCCTCTCTATCATGTAATAGGGAATAACCCATAATTGTAGTGTTAAAACACCATCACAATCCTTCCCCTTCCATACATCATTAATCGGATAAATAATTCAGATCATCATAATCTCAATTAATTATTATCCCTCATATACATTATTGCTTGGGGCATCATCCATCACTTTAAATCAATAAATAAATCACTCCCACACATATATACTTGTATGGGACATTATTTAATCAATCCTTCTTCCTTGTATGTCTTTCTTCTTAAGGTATTTCAATCAAAGTCAATCACCGACATAAATCAATCAATTGTCTAATCGATTAACTATCACCAAAATGAACATCAATTATAACCTTGGCCAATGTATTGATTATATCCCCATCTCGAATTTACATCCTTATCTTTATCATTTTAAGTATTCATTTGTCTTATATCTTCTGCATGACCCATCGAGTGGGCATCACACTTTATGAATATGTTTTCTTCTTCTTCAAACAATCATTACTCCCTACATTCAAAATACCTTTCAAAGAGGGAAAAAATGTATACACTTAAAATTAGTCATTACTAATTTTAATAATTAGTCCCTCCTAACATTATTAATTTTAACATTACATTCTAAAATCACCCTCATCCCATCTCACTAACACTCTAATTAATCTCTCACCTAATACAAATTTATAATATCCTCACATAATTAGGTAATATAATATTCCATACCTTACCTACGCACTACTAACTTATGCTCTCCTACTAACTACCCTTATTATACACTAATCTAATATAGCATAGTCTAAGGCTAATATAACCTCTCCTTCCACCACCTTCTATATTTATCTAAATATAGAATCATCCTAATTCTACCACCTTCCATGAATTAAAAATTCATGAAAATCCCCTTAATATATAATCTCCCATCCTCTAATCCATTCACACCATTAATATTCATCCTACTTGGATCAATCTCAACCCTCCTTTATTTTATAAAATATTCCACCACCCTCCATGTATAGCCAACTTAAGAACCTTAATAAAACTACATCAAATTTAATAGAAATAAATCATACTACAACAAAGTGCTACCAAATTTTGGACTGATCAATAGGCAAGCTATAAGTCTTGATTAAGCAATATTAAGCACATCCATTCCAACCGAGAAGAAATTTTTCATCAAGGTAAAGTGAGGCAATATCTCTTCGAAGGATGATTATCTTGATTTCATTTTCTTCATTTTACCAATTAGAGGTATACTATTTATCTCTCGAATAGGAGTTTTGATGAATTTTATGGTTTCTAACATGCATTGTTAGAGGTACTCTTACACACACATGAAACCTGTTCAAACTAGATATCATGGAAATGTTATTTAAAAATATAAACCATGTGCTTTGATAAGGAAACTTTTCATCCTTTATTTGATATTTATCATTGACATCTTTGATAACCAAGCTGTGAATCACTATATACTATGAGATGTTGAATTTTCCATTGGGTAATTTTACAATAGATAGAAGAGATTCATATTCACCATTTTTATTTGTATATAAAAATATAATGTAAAATACCTTCAATATCAAGTCTCCTTGTGGTGTAATAAATAGGATTCTTGCTCTCTAGCCATGATGAGTAAATGACCCATGAAAATAACTTCCATGTAGATGATTCTTGAATGGTCAAGGTTGATTCATTAGGTAACCCAATAGTTAATGGTTTATTTTATGAGATATGAGCTTCTTCTAATTGATCAACAAGAACTTGTGCTTTGAATTCCTTTTGATTATTATACTCAATATAAATATCACTAAGTAGTATGATCCATTTTTAGTCGTTTCTACCTATAAGGGATGATTTCGATAAAAATATTTTAATAGATCAACCTTATCTATTAGTTAGGTTTTATTATTTGATGTAATATTGTAGTTTTGAGAGGTGAACACCACAACAAAGTATGCTTTTTCAATTACAACATAATTGAATTCATAAGATACCAAGGTTCAACTAATATATTCTATGGTGAATTCCTTATCTTACTCATCATGTGTCACTAAAATTGATCCTAATGCACATTGAGTGGATTATATATAAAATACCAATGGTTCATTAGGTGCAGGTGGAAAAAACATAGGATGATATAAAATATATTTTTAAGAGCTTTAAATGCACGTTGAAAATATTGATTACAATGAAATGTTGTCCCATTTTTTAGTATATGGGTGAATGGTTGACACTTATCATCTAGCTAATATTTAAACTTGTGAATATCCTATATTTTATCTTGTATACTATGTAGTTATTTGATATTTTGAGGAGTAGTCATTTCGGTGATGGTTTGGAATTCATCTATATCAACCTCTATGATTCACCTAGATATAATAAAACATAATAGTTATAAAAAGTGACATAACACCTAAAATTCTTGGTATTTAGTTGGAATTTATACTCTCTTAATCCATAAAAATCCTTTTGAGAAAGGATGGTCTATTTTGTTTTGGATTTTCTATGATATCATCCACATAGTTTTAATGATATCATGCATCATATTATGGAAGATAATTTTCATTTTTGTTGTTAAGTTAATTTTTAGTATAAATGAAATAACTTAATAGAAAAATGTTCCTCATGGTGTTAAGAATGATTTCTCGTGTTTATCTTAAGGTGTAATTCTAATTTGATACCCATAAAATCCATCCATGAGTAATAACATCTTGTGTCTAGTTTTGGAATCTCAATAATGTCAAGGTTTGGAAGTGGAAAATCATCCTTAGGACATGAATTGTTGATATCTCATAAATAAATGAAGATATGAATGCGTCAATTAGGTTTTCTAATGGGGATGACGTGTTGATGGAAAATCGTAGCACCCTTGAATTCTCGCAACTCAATGGGTTGCGAGACTCTCGGTGTGATTGCATAACATGGAACTTTTCCCAAGTGTGGGACCTTGTGAAATCGGAAAAGCTCTCCGGATGAAGGCCGGTTCCTATTCCTCTGTTCGAGATGCACACATAAAATTGAAAAGGGTTTACTAAAAACCTAATCTAACTTACCAATGAGACGGGGTAAGAAGATGCATATAAATAAACCTAAACTAACAAAGGTGATGCGAGGAATGAAGAACACTGTCTTGCCAATAAACACAAACCATAAAAATGTAAGGCAAGATCATGCACAAATAACCTTGATTTACGGTGAAAGATCGGGAGGATGCAAATGAACACAGAGAGGGTTGAGAATCATCCATGGAGACATGCATTATTTGCTCCAAAGATTGATGCAATACACTACTACAAAATGCCAAGAGGCAAAGTTGCATTACTGAGTTTTTAGATGGGAGGTTTGAACTCCACAAATTCACTGCCAAAGAGAAGAAGGGAGGGGAAAAACAAGAATGTCCAACCTTTAGAAAGAAGCCCCTCCTTACAATTTATAGGAAGAATGAGAGAGGGAAGAGAGAGGAAATCCAAATCTACCCCAACCACCTCCAGGTTGCATTTAATTTATCTCATTATGGTGGTAGGTGAGAACCCTAGCAAACTTAAAAAGTGGCGAACTGTATTTTGCATTTTTAAGAACTTGTTCCCACCCAATTAAAGATATCCAGTTGTAGTTGGATAGAGGACCTCGTAAGCTTTCCAAAAAGTCCAACCTTGCGTGAATCTGAGCTCCCTGTGAAAAGTTATGGCCGTCTGAATATCTGGGTCAGGGTCTGCTTCCTGTCAGCGCTCAGAATGTTGCGCCTCCTGAAGGTGCGCCATAGGCGCATCCATATTCATGTCGACATACCCTTACATGTGCCAAGGTGTGAATTCTATCATGTCAAAATTCTATGTCATGTGCCCTTTACGTGCGCGAGTGCGACTTCGCCATGTCGCTCTCTCTACTGCGCGAGGGCGCATCCATTTTCATGTCGACACCTTCTGTCGTGCGCCTCTTACCTGCGCCAAGGTGCATCCATTTTCATGTTGACACCTTCTATCATGCACCTCTTACCTGTGCCAAGGGCACATCCATTTTCATGTCGACACCTTCTGTCGTGCGCCTCTTACCTGCACCAAGGGTGCATCCATTTTGTGTCGACACCTTCTGTCGTGTGCCTCTTACCTGTGCCAAGGGCGCATCCATTTTCATGTCGACACCTTCTGTCATGCACCTCTTACCTACGCCAAGGGTGCATCCATTTTCATGTCGACACCTTCTATCGTGCGCCTCTTACTGCGCCAAGGGCGCATCCATTTTCATGTCAACACCTTCTGTCGTGCACCTCTTACCTGCGCCTTTGGCTGTTGGTGACACAATAAAAATCGGGCTTTGAGTTTCTTTGATTTCCATATTCTTCTGTTTGTCTATATCTACCTGCGGGGGAGATATTTACAACAATTTGGTGACTCAATGGGATCACCTGCCTGCTAGGTAGAAGATCAGTGGCCTTTTAGCAATCCATTGGGCATGGAGTCATAAGTAATAACCTGAAACCAACTTGATCTCTGATCCCGAGCCTGGTATCGCAACTCCTTCTTCGAGAGCATGCTGAACTGTAGAAATTAACCTGAGAGCAACAAAACCTGTGCCAGAGCACTTAGGGAAATTGAAACCTAACTACAACAAGACGATGTGCATACGCACTTAGAGGAATTTTAAATCTAGGCTAATATTTACAAGGGTAAACCTTTTCCTTTTAGTAGCAATGTTTAAGATAGATTCCGTTAACCGGAATCGGGAGTTCTTCTCCATCCAATGTAGACAATTGGAAGGCATTACTACTTTTGCATTCCATGACCATATAGGGGCCACTCCAAATGGCATCAAACTTGGAATGCTTTCCTGGTTTTGCTCGTCTGCATCCCATTTCAGGACTAGGTCCCCTTCCTGGAAGGTCCTTGCTCTTGCCTTCTTATCAAACCATCTTTTTACTAAGGCCTGATCCTTCTCAATCATCTGAACTGCATGCTCTCTGATTTCCTCCAATTCCATCAACTCTGCATACCTGGCCTCCATTGGTTTGAACTCAGACAACTCCAACTGCTTCATGAGCTCCAATGCTGGCAATTCTAATGATATAGGCAATACTGCCTCTTTCCCATAGACCAACTTGTAGGGAGAATTACCAGTAGACCTCTTTGGCATTATTCTATCAGCCCACAATGCTGATCTTAGCTTGGTATGCCATGTCCTTTGGTTTTCATCCAGAGTCCTTCTGATGATCCTTAGCAAATTCTTGTTCGTGGACTCTGCCTATCCATTACCCTGCGGGTAATAATTTGAAGAGGTGCTCAAATAGATTCCATTCTTGACAGCCCATTCTGTAATCTTAGAACCTATGAATGCTAATGCATTATCTGATATGATAGTGGGTAGCACACCAGGAACACAGTCACTATTCCTTCATAAAAGTCTAGTATGTTAGACTCATTTGCTTCTTTGAGCACTCTTTGCCGGTCCACTTGGTGAAATAGTCCATTTGCCGTGAGAATCCACTTATGGCCTTGGCTTGAGTTAGGATTTATGACCCCAATGAAGTCCAATCCCCATTGCATAAATGGTTGGTCAACCAAAATTGGGTGCGTGGAAGTCTTTGCTAGTCTTTCTTTTCCTGTGAAGAGTGCACATTTCTTGCACTTTCTTATCCATGTATAGCAGTCACTGAACACTGTCGGCCAATAATATCCTGCCTTCATTATCTTGAGAGTTATTACTCGTGGGGAAAAATGTCCTCCGGAATCTCCATCATGAAAATCTTGTAACACCCTCTCAATTTGACCCATCCCAATGCACCTCAATAAAACTCCATTGATGTCCTTTTTAAACAAAACACCATCAACAAGCACATATTGAATGGCTTGTAATCTGAAGTATCTCCTCTTTGCTTTGCTCATTTCTGGAGGGCATAGGCCTGTCTGTAGGAAGTTTATCATACTCTGAGTCCAACAAGGAGTAGGCACATCATCATTTTCCTGTTCTTGACCACCTGTAATAGCGAGGCAGGTCTCTTTTTCATCACCTGCTTCAACTTGTTGACTCAAGGCTAGTTGTTCGCATAGTCCCTTCCCACGTACTAGTTTGGTGACCTTGATCTCGATGTCATATTCCATGACATGAGTTATCCATCCTGCACGTTTCTCATTCAAATCCTTGTTTAGAAGGAAGTCCTTGACTCCCACATGAGAGACCAATAATTGGATCTTGTTGTTTGAGACTAGGTGCTTGAATTTCTTTAAACTCCTGATCACTACAAGGACATGCTTTTCAATGAAAGAGTACCTAGTTTTGTATTCCTCCAAGCCTTGACTGAAGAAAGCAACTGGTTGTTCTAATCCTTCTTTGTTTTGTTGTGCCAGGATTGCAGAAATTGTGTCTCCACCACCAAAGGCATATAGCATGAAATCCTTGGAGAAGTCTAGATTGATGAGAGTTGGAGCTTGAGATATAGCCTCTTTTATTTCCTCAAAACTTGCCTTGCCTTGAGATGTCCATTTAAATGCCATGCTTTCTTCAACATCGGTGTTATTGGCTTTACGAGAGTCAAAGTTTGGAACAAACTGTGGACAAAATTGATCCTTCCTAAGAAGCTTTGAAGAGCCTTCTTATGACTTGGCAATGGCAACGCTTGAATTGCTTCAACTCTTTCTAGGTCAATCATCAATCCCTCCTTTGAAACAATATGGCCTAGAAGTTTTCCTTCGTGAGCCAAGAATATGCATTTTTTGGGATTCAATGATACCCCAAATCTTCTACACCTCTGAAATACCTGCCTCAGATGAAAGAGGTGATCCACTACATTTTTGGAGAATACAGTGATGTCATCAAGATATATCAAAACTATTTTATTGATCAACCCCTTGAATGCCATATCCATTGCCCTTTGGAAAGTGGCTCCAGCATTTGATAGGCCAAATGGCATCTTCTTGTAGGCATATGTGCCCCATTTGGTGGTGAAAGCCATCTTGAACTGGTCATCTTCCTTCACCATTACCTGATTATACCCTGAGTAGCCATCTAAGAGAGAGAATCTCTCCGAACCGGATACCACTTGCAATATTTGTTCCATTGAAGGAAGTGGGTAATGGTCTTTAAGAGATGCCCTGTTGAGGTCTCGGAAGTCTACACACAACCTGATTTCTCTGCTCTTCTTCCTGACCGGAACCAAGTTTGCAACCCAGCTTGAGTGCTTGATCGGGAATATAATGCTTGCCTCTATTAACTTGTTTAGCTCTTTCTTCATTAGAGGCTCAATGTGAGGGTTGACTGGTCTCTGCTTCTGCCTGATGGGTTTAGCATCTGGATCCAATTCTATGGTATGTTGTGCCAACTTCGGATTGAAACCTCTCAAGTCTTCATAGCTCCAAGTGAAGGCATCTGGAAATTCTTGGAAAATTTGTATGAAATCTGATTTCTCCTGCTTCGGTGGCCACTTTGCCAATTTGAAGTGTTTTCCCTTCCCCAACCGGAATTGGCTACGAATCTTCTCTCTTGACTGTATGTTATCCTTTTCCTTATGGAATTTTTCGTTAGGGTTGAAGATAGACTCAATGTTACTAAACCCTTGGGAAGCTTTTTTGTCATCCATGCAGCGCACTACTTGATCCCCATCTGCTGCTTGCTCTAATATGTCACGATTCCTAGGCGAGAATTCAGCCTCTTCTTGTAAGAAATTGATGATCTGTTGATCATTTCTCAAACACCTGCCAACTTGTGTTATTATTTGGAACTGCTGGCCTCACAATCACATGGATATGTGGTTGTGTTTTTTCCCTTTGATGTTGTCAACCACATCAAACATTGCTCCAACAGTTGCGAGCCTATCCGCGGCTTCATTTTTCTTCCTAGGTATGGACACGATGTTGAAAGCTTTGAAATCCTCAATGAGGTCCCATACCCTATTCTTGTAGTTCTTTAGCAGTTCATTCTTTGTAGCATGTTGTCCCCTGACTTGATTGACGATCAGCTCGCTATCCCGAACACCTGCAAGTTCTTTATGCCCTTTTTCCTAGCCCAATGAAGTCCATGAATCAAGGCCTCATATTCAGCTGTGTTGTTTGAACAGGAAAACTGGAAACGAAAAGCTGAATAATATTTGATGCCTTGAGGTGAAACAAGCATAGCTCCTCCTCCTGCACCTTGCCTACTCCTTGATCCATCGAAAAATAATTTCCATACCTCATTGTCATCCTTATGGTTTTGTTTGGTGATGCTAGGAATAGGCTGGTTTTCTTCATGTATGCAATAGACTCCTAGCTCAGATTCTTCTACTTCTTGGTAGGGATCAAAAGAATGTACCTTGCTTGCCCATTCGTTGAGAGTTAAATCTGGGATGCTTCCAACTTTGGTGTCAGCTTCATCTGTGCTTTGATAATCTTCTTGATCAAATGCTGAACACTTGGCATTGATTTGGCTTGGAGTATGAGGCTCAATATGAAAGTTTGCAATTGGTTCATATCTGATTGTGACCTTAGTACCATATCTTGTTACGAACAACATGTGTGACCAATCAGCAGATAAGTAGCCTCGATTCTATTTGTGAAATCCCTTGATAAGCATAGGGCAAATAGTGGTGGCAAATCTATCAACGACACATCTTGCAAACGTAGGTAACATTGGGGCATGCATGCAAGGTAAGATTCAAACTTTTAATCACTCCCACCGTTGCTACTGCTATCCCATCAATTGCACTACCTCCTTTGATATTACTTCATATTGGAGACCCAGCTGATCAGCTATTTGCTTAGGCATGACAGAACTACTTGCCCCGGAATCAATCATGCAATTGTGTACTAGTTTATCCTCAATGATTAATGAAACATAGAATGGAGGGGGATTCAAAAATTTACCTTGTTGTCCTCCATGATTCCCTTCAGGATGAGCAGCATTTGTGAGGACATTCTCTCACATATGGACCTACCTGGTTCGAAGTTGACCAATTCTTCATGGCAGCTTGTAGAAGATCTCTTTGGCCTGGGATGGATAAAGATTCCCACATTGATATATTCACATTTGTCTTCTTCATTTGATCAATGATGCTAAATGGGGATGAAACATCTCTTTGTTTTCCTTTAGTCTGTGCATTCTTTTCTTGTGCATGGGCAGCAACAGCTGGCATGTGAATTGGTTTAGAAGGTGGTTTGGGCTGTCCTTGCATGTTTGGAGCTGCATTTTTCTTACCGACAACTTGTGGAGTGATGGAAGGTTGTAGATCACTTGGAGCCAATGACTGCCCTTCACCAATATTCCTCTTCTTTGATCTTGTGTTTACTGCTACACTACGAGAAATTGTTTGATTCATGCCACAAAATCCTTACCTTGCCAATTCGCAAGTGCGGTATCATTTGAGTTTGTGTTTTTCTTTGAGATGTCCCTTGTTGCTGATTTGTTTCTTGACTCACTTCACCCTCAATGCCAGTATTTGTCACCATCAAGGCTTGGTTCAAAGCACCATTAAAGCACATAGATTGGTTGTGAGGTTCATTGCATGGGAAACACCAATCATACTCTTAAGCTATGTTGTTTTGGACTGGCACTAATGCTTTAGAAGCAGATGCAACATTGGGGTTATAGGGCTGAAATGGTCTATTAGCGGGAGGCCTTACTTGGCTTTGATTTTGATTTGCAGCTTGAGCTGGTGACCTATTTTGTTGGTATGGTGGCCTAGCCTAGTAGCGTGCTTGAGGCCGATGGTCTAGCACTTTGAGCTTCTTTGTCTTTTGATAGTCACCAGCTCATTTCCAAGGTTCTGTAATTGTTTCATAACATCCTGGAGTTCATTTGAAGCACTAGAGGATGAAGTAGAAGTTTCATTTGAACTTTGATTTCTAGGAGTGTGAATAGGAGCCAAAGTGGGTGCTTGACTAGTGCTTGGATTTTCTAAGTTTGGATACAATGGCATGGGAGGCCTAGGAGCCAGCTTACCAGCTTGAATAAGACAGTTTTCAGCCCTAATGGCAATGCTATAAGTAGCAGGTAAGGTTGTGCCTCCCATAGATTGAATTAACATAGAAATATCAGAATTCAAAGCCTTAAGATAGTATAGAAAAGCACCTTCATCCATTTGTTGGCCTAATGGCCACTTTGGAATCCTATCCCAAGACCTTTGAAATCTGAAGTTGAAGTCATCAATTGCTCATTGGGAGATCTCTTGATAGTTGTCAATTGTTCTAGCAGAGACAAATTGTCTCCCTTTTCTCCAAACTGCTCATGGAGAACTATGCATAACTGATTCCAATTTTGGATAGTACCAGCTCCAAGGCTCCTAAACCATTGCAATGCCCTCCCTTTGAATGAAGATGCCAGAAATTTGATAGTAACATCCATTTCATTTATCTCATGGATTGCACAAACATTAGCAATGTCTTTGACATGATCACCAGGAGTGGTATGATTTTCTCCAGTGAAAAATGGAATGTTCTTCAATGCTGCAATTGGAACTGGATTCTATGCATTGAGGGCAAGTGGGCTGCTGCCAGTGAAATTGACAAAGGGATTTGGTGGTTGCACCATTCTGATTGGCCTAAGAACCCTTGTTGATGTGAGAAAAGGTCTACCAGGTGGAGGTGTAGACAAAGTCCGGTTAGGTGGAGATGGTGATCTTCGTGGTCTTCTTCCTTTCCTTCCTCTACCTAGTGATACCTGCAAGTGAACAAATATCCCCTCTCCTCGAGTATCAGACCTGGTTCGAATTCTTCTCATGTACAGGTAACTTTGTCTGCGCTATACCACTAAATTCTATTCCTTTGGAGTCGCAGGATGTGTTAGATAATGAGCTTTAAAAGGCTAGATTCTACCAAGTTACACACTAAACTTGACAATATAAAAAAAAAAGAATTTAAAATCTTGAAGGACCCGAGAGATATAGCTCTTCAATTTGGTTATCGGGTTTTGTTGTGCAGCTACTAATCCCCAAAAGGTACGGGCAAAACTCAGGTCATGCAAGGCAACTGGGAAAACCTGAAATACTAAAAACCATGAAATTTTGAAAGTCAAAATCTCAAAAATCTAAGAATACCCTTTTGAAGATTATCCCCGATCTATCAACTGGTGAAATTTTGACTTGTTTGAGCAAGTTAAGTCCTTGAAAATTAATTTCAAAGTTCAGCTCTGGAAGGTGAAAAAATGAAATTGTAAAACCTGCAATTTTTTAGTCCAAATTTCTTGAAAATTCCTTCAAATCTTGTGGAATGACCTCTTGGTCCCACCGAGCATGCCAAAACTATTGATGGTGAATCGCAGCACCCCTGAATGTCTGCAACTCGATGGGTTGAGACTCTCAGTGTGATTGCATAACATGGATCTTTTCCCAAGTGTGGGACCTTGCGAAATTGGAAAAGCTCTCCACATGAAGGCCGGTTCCTATTCCTCATTCGAGATGCACACATAAAATTGCAAAGGGTTTACTAAAAACCTAATCTAACTTTCCAAGGAGACGGGGTAAGAAGATGGGTAAAATAAACCTAAACTAACAAAGGTGATGCACCGAGGAATGAAGAACACTGTCTTGCCAATAAACACAAACCATAAAAATGCAATGCAAGATCATGCACGAGATAACCAAATTTAGTGAAAGATCGGGAGGATACAAATGAACACAGAGAGGGTTGAGAATCATCCATGAGACATGCATTATTTGCTCCAAAGATTGATGCAATACACTACAAAATGCCAAGAGGCAAAGTTGCATTATAGTTTTAGATGAGAGGTTTGAACTCCACAAATTCACTGCCAAAGAGAAGAAGGGAGGGAAAAAAAGAATGTCAACCTTTATAAAGAAGCCCCTCATTACAATTTATAGGAAGAATGAGAGAGGGAAGAGAGAGGAAATCCAAATCTACCCCAACCACCTCCAGGTTGCATTTAATTTATCTCATTATGGTGGTAGGTGAGAACCCTAGCAAACTTAAAAAGTGGCGAACTATATTTTGAATTTTTAAGAACTTTTTCCCACCCAATTAAAGATATCCAATCGTAGTTAGACAGAGGACCTCATAAGCTTTCCAAAAAGTCCAACCTTGCGTGAATCCGAGCTCCCTGTGAAAAGTTATGGCGTCATCGAATATCTGGGTCAGGGTCTGCTTCCTGTCAGCGCTCAGAATGTTGTGCCTCCTGAAGGTGCGCCATAGGTGCATCCATATTCATGTTGACATACCCTTACGTGTGCCAAGGCATGAATTCTATCATGTCGACATTCTGTGTCATGTGCCCTTTACGTGCGCCAAGGCGCGACTTCTGCCATGTCGACACTCTCCTACCTACGCCAAGGGCGCATCCATTTTCGTGTCGACACCTTCTGTCGTGCACCTCTTACCTGTGCCAAGGGCGCATCCATTTTCATGTCGAAACCTTCTGTTGTGTGCCTCTTACCTATGCCAAGGGCACATCCATTTTCATGTCGACACCTTCTGTCGTGTGCCTCTTACTTGCGCCAAGGGCGCATCCATTTTTCGTGTCGACACCTTCTGTCGTGCGCCTCTTACCTGCGCCAAGGGCGCATCCATTTTTGTGTCGACACCTTCTGTCGTGCACCTCTTACCTGCACCAAGGGTGCATCCATTTTCATGTCGACACCTTCTGTCGTGCGCCTCTTACCTGCACCTTCGGCTGTTGGTGACGCAATAAAAATCGGGCTCTGAGTTTCTTTGATTTCCATATTCTTCTGTTTGTCTATATCTACCTGGGGGGAGATATTTACAACATGATGTTTGAGATCCATTTAGAGTATTCGATAGGGAAAATAAACCCCGCATCCCAAAACATTTTTAGTTCTTCCTTAAAAAATAAGGCTATTTTTTGATTCATTTTTCTAAGTTTCTATTTGAATAGTGAAAAAATGGGATGTATTAATATATGAAATAATAAGGATGGATCAAGGCTTAACATGTATATGTATAACCATGCCAAGATATTAAAATATTCTTTGAAAAGGGATATGAAATATTTGCACTTTTGAGGGGTCAGGATAGCCCCGAGTTAAGATTTTTGGTTTTAATTTTTGATGATATTAACATCAACAATTTCTTCAACTAATGATGATGATCATTCCTACACATATTATAAAAACTATTTGAGTATCTCATTAACTACTTTTGATTCTTGGGCTAAGAAAGTCTTCTTATTGAATGTTATTATGTTTGGAGGTTCTTCATTGCTATATTGAGAGGATAAATGGAATTCCCCATCTATTGGTGTCTCATAGATGCTTTAAAAATATACATGTATTTATTTTTATATTTTTCCTTTAGTTCCTCATAGAGGTTTTCACTAGAGGACTCAATATTTTGATTTTTGTTGTTTTTAATTTTTTATATTTTTGGATTTCTTGAGTGATCAGGAATTCCACATGTTCCCAATAGTGGGGACATGTGTAGGGGTTTATCTAATTTTTTTTTATGATCTCATGTGGGAATATGATCCTTAAATCACATAAAATCTATAATTGCTTCATCATTATGAAATTCACCGAATAACATAGGATCCTCTTTTGGTATCAATTGTTGAGGGAAGGATAACAAAGGTCAAAGTTGATGGTTAATATTGGTATCGAAATAAAGGTTCATGTCAAAAATTTCATAATAGAGACTATGGATGGAACCTATTTTGATGTCATCCCTAGAGGAATATTCTTCAAAGAAAAAAATATTCTTGTTGTCATCATGTGAGTCACGACTTGATGTTTTATACCTTAGACCAACATGTGGTGGGTTTTTTCAAGAGACAAAGGCTCTAAAATCCATTAATCACAAGAGCTAAGACCTTTACCTTTATATTTCATGATTTTAAACATACTATTTGATTTAATATACTTTTGATGCTAATATCGGGAGACTACTTCATTATTAGACAACCAAGAGTCATACAATCCTTCAATATTTTCATCGTATATAATAATTAAGTGTTAAAAGGTTATAGTTCTCGCACTAATATGATACTATTTTAGGCTTCCTCATGGTGGGATTCTTGCAAATTATTAGAGATGTAGGGAGGTATTGAATATAGAAATAATCTTGGGTTTTTTATTCTCCATAGTTTTTGGGGTGACCTTAACATTGGATTTAATTGTGAGAGATTAAAAGTGGATGGAATATCATTGGGATATATGTAAGACGATGATGATTTTATTGGATTTTTCTATTTTGAGTGATCCATGATGCTAGTTAAATAGATAATGCTACAATAATTCCCTTCCAAAAATGTAATATTAAAAGGGTGGGGGTCAACAAGAATTGTAACTTCCATGCCATAATGAGGAAACTTGATACATTGGTGGAGTGTGGATTACATGGCTTACATCTCATAGATACATGGTCGTACAAAAATTATGTTAAAGAGGAGGTTAATTTCCACCACATGGATCAATGTATGATGCGTGATGAGACCTACTATGATAGGAAGACAATTTTTTCCTACGAGACCATATCTCAACGTCATCATATTCTTAGATTGTAATGATATTAGGTGTTAGCATTTTCTTAGAATAACCCAATCTTTTGAATATATTGAGGGTGAAAATATTAACACCGATATATTATATATAATAACACACTTTATCTCGTTCTTAGTAATGATTGGATAGATATAAAAATAAAAATAAGCGATGGACTAGCCGGTGGCAAACCATTTTGATTAAAAATGAGTTTTTGGTTTGATGAGATCTGGCCCACAAGAGATTAGAAATGATTGGGTTCAATATTCATTGGAACAATGAAATCCTAGTGGAAATTGAAAAGGATTTCCTTGTGGATGGATGAGGTTTTAAATATATCCATTATGGATATTTGGGCAGGGGTATTGTCTAGCTATTTGATAAGATCATACTAGCCATCATATGTGGGAAAAGGAACCTTTAGATAGTGATCTTGGGTAGTGATATTAGGATTTTGGCATGTTACTCCTGTGGTAACACAAAACTTAAGGTATTTGTGTTTGATGGTCATTATAGGTAAAATCTTAGGATCAATGATATTAGAAGACTTACCCTTGATTTTGATAAAGCAATTTGGTGATTAATGTAACATACAACCAGATCTTAGTCATAGGGGAACCTCTTATAGTTGAATTGGTTGGATTGGGATGATTGAATATGGCCTTACTAATTTCACTTTTACTTACAACCATGCTTTGGGAATGAATCTTGATAGATCTGTAGTTTCTAATGTTTGGAACTGAAAGCATATTCTTCAATTTCAATGTCAACCTTACCAATTAGTTCATGGACATATTTATTGAACCTCATACTCTAATTTATGGTGTGAATTTTTTTTTGTGAAACTCATAGCTTTCCTATTATTGATACCATGATGGTTTTAAAATATTTTCATCAAATTGTAGTGCCCTTAGGGACACCGGAAAACAAACCAGATATTACTAAAAATTTGGGATAATTTTTTTAAAGTAGACATTAATTATTTGCACTCGGTTTTACCCCTTTCCCATTGATGATTTGTTTAAATTAATTAATACCTTACCCGGATTAAAAGGCACTAGCCCCAAAACAATTTAATTACCTATTACAACAAGACTTACTAAGGTTACCGAAATAAAAACACATCTCCTTTAATTTTATTAGTTTGCCCCCTTTAAATTATTTGACCACACTCCACATTGGATAATTCTATTAATCCTATTAAAATATTTTGACTTAGAAGTGTAGGATTCAATGATGACCCTAGGATCAAACCAATCCTAACCCTTGTTTTTCATCTCACCCTAAAAATTTCCCTAATCCTCTCTTTATCATTTTCTTCTATTTCTTTTTATTCTATTTCTCATTTTGTTTTGTTTTATCATTTCCATGTGCAGGTTTGTGTTGGAGGAGCCATGGAGTTATACCAAATCAAATTTTTATTTGTTATAGGATTTTGTACAAAACAATATTGTTTTTCTCTCTTTTTTTGAGAGCACATATTTTTTTTTTTGTAGGTTGTGTTGAAGAGGGGAGAAGCTTGCTCTCATGGAGTTTGATTTAAACCCGTATAGAGAAAAATAATACCCAAGAAAGAAATGTTTCTCCCTATTTTGATGCACATTTGTTTATTTTATTTAATTTTATTTAAGGGTGGTTACGGGTTTGAGGAAGGACTGTGCATGGTGGAGGGAGACAGGTGGTGCGGATGAGGAGTGGGGAAACAATGGGACAGGGGGGAGGCAGACGCATGGAAGGGAGGTCGTGGAGGAGAACAAGTTGTAGGACAGGGGGTGGAGGCGCAGGGAAGAGGTGTCGCGGGGGTGACAAAGGGTGTGGCAATGGAGCCGGGAGGTGCAGTGGGGGATGGCGGTGGAGGGACAACATCATGTGCAAAGTGGCCGGAGGTGGCCACGGTGGATGGGGGAGGGCTCGTCCTCCCCAAAGCAGCTTTTTTATTTATACTTATATATATATATATATAGATTATTGAGAAACTTATATATATATATATATATATATATATATATATATATATAATAAAATCACGAGTATAATGATTTTTTTTTAAATAGTGACATAAATCACATTGTAGAAATATGTTTGCATTAGAGAAATTCATAATGTATTTTTTTATTTTATTTTTTACACAAGGAGCAATAGAAGATTTCTTCAACTATAAAATAACAACTTTTAATCTTATTATTTGGATGTAAAAGGAACTTAAAACTTTCACTATTCACTCTATATGATGTCCTATTTTGTATTAAAAGAATGTAACCAAGTGTATTCAAATAAAATAAGAGTCTTATTTCTAAAAGAATATTTTCAAAAGGATCATTTATTCAATTTATGATTACTTAACAAGAGTAATTTATTAAAGCTTCACATGGGAAGAAAACAAGTCTAGTCTTATCCCAATCGTCAATATTACAAACAATAAAAGAGAGGACATTTACCTTTCAAATGCAATTACAAGATTATTTCAGATTTTCACATAAGTAAGGATCTCCAACAATTAGTATATTTTCCTTTCAAAAGGGAGATTTACAATCAAGTTTTCATATTAAGGAAAAACAACTAATACAATATTTCTTTTCTACAAGCTTAGGCTAAATGAGTGAAATATCTCCAAGTGTGCAACTAACCAAGAATTTCTAAGACAAGTTTCCAAGTAATGCAAAATATACAAAATGGAGAGTTTACAAGGAGATGAAACTTCCACTTAACTACACACAAGAGGTTTACAATGCAAGAAAGTTTCATAAGGGAAGAGAGAACAATGAGAGCCCAAGATGCCACCAACTCCAAGCTTGAGATACAATCTTCATGCCTTCAAGAAAACCACAAGGAGAAAAAGCTTGTTTACCACCCAACCATAGGCATCATTACATGCCTTTCCCAAGGTTGGGATGCATGCTAGCCTCCCCCAAGCCCATGGGAAAGAGGACTACCATCCACAACTTGCACAAGAGTGAGGGTGACCAAACAAAAATGCATCCACAAGACATAAGACAAAAATAACAATAAGACTCCAAATTTTACAAGGAGGAGAACCTATGTTCTACCTCAAAAGTGGGGAAGAGAGGATTAGAGTTCTCCAAAGGTTACATCCAAAATTATTTACAAAAATAAAGATCTCCATACCCTCCTTATTGCTCCTAATTCATTCAAAACCCTCCTTATCTCTCCACCCTTTCACCATTTCCTTCTTGGAAGGATTTTCAAACCCCAAAGGGGTTTCTTACAAGAATTGGGAAGGAGATCCAAGCCAAATGAATCAACTTCCCCACCTCAAACCATTTGAAGGGAAACACTAAAACCCTACAAGGCTTGTCCATCAAGCCTTGAGGATTGAGAGGGAAAAATCCCTCTCTCTTCCCCCACAAACTCCAAAACTCCTTCATACCATATGATGGAGGGAGTAAAAAAATCAAACAATAACCAAAATCCACATGCAAAAACAAAATTTCCAAGCAAGCAATCTAACAAATAACATGAATACAACACATACAATAAGGCTTAAGATCCTACCTCAAAGGAAGCTCTCCAAAAATCTTCCCAACTTCAAACTTCTCTCCTTCTTGATCCAAGCAAACTCAAGCTCCGAATCACTCTAGCATCCAAGACAAAAAGCTCCCCACCAAAAAAAGGTCCCCCTGCTTTTCCATGAAGGGGAATTTGAAGAGGAACAAGAAAAATCCTCACAAATGAGGGGGTGACATGTGTTACCCCTCTCCCCTTCAAGGTCAAAGATGCCAAAACAAAAGAGAGAAAGGATAAAATGCCTTTTAGCTCTCTTCTCCCAAAGTACCCAAATTGGTTACAAAATAAACAAGTGCAACGTTTAACAAAACACACTTATCCAAAACCCCTTATATGGATGTGACCAAATGGGAGGCAAAAGGGGAGGTAAAAATCCCTCTAGCCTTGAAATAAGCCCCTACCTATTAGGTAGGGTCTAAGGGTCCATTTTAATGATAAGGGAACCCCAAACAAAAAAAGAGGTCCCCAAAAATGCCCAAAATAACCCAATTTCGGGTTTGGAAAAATTTGGCACAAGGGTAGAGGGTGTTGGGACCACCCAAGGGTTCACATGTGACCCTAAACCATTTAGATAAGTACACTATTAAACAAAATCAAAACTTAATGAAAGTGGGATCATTAACTCCCAAAAACAAGTTTACAACACAACCAATTACCCTAAGCAAGATTAATAATTACAAGACATATTACATTACAAATGAGGGTCACCCATGGTGCCCAAAACAATAATTCTAATGCTAAGGCCTCAAGCAATAAACATGGCTAGGGCTTAGCCCATGGGCTGCTTGTGCAAAATTACATAGCTGGCCTGAATCCCATGTTCTCCTGTAACCTGTCACCTGCACACTCATTGCACACGTTAACCGCACTGTCCGATAAAGTATAAATCAACTACTCAGTAAGATATCCATGAGTTCTAAACTAGCATATCATCTTTTTGGAAATCAAAATGTGACAACGTGCACAATCATACTCAATTCACCATAAGTTAGTCACAATAATAAAATGACATGTATCTATAGAATCTCAACATGAAACAAACTGAGTATCCATCAATATAACCATGTCCCAAAACAACATCGTAACAGTTAGTATCCATGACATCATAAGATAATGCAAACAACATAGTAATCAAGCTAAATCGACACTATACGCTTAAATGTCCATACATGCCTTATCAGGTCAAATATCCTAATGTAATGTCTAAATATAACAAATTTCTATCAAAACATGTCTATGAGTAATGAGCAACAAGTAACTGAGCTATAAAAATGTGGGCACTACACAAACGGATTTATACTAGGAAATTCAATCATATTCATGAGTCAAGTTCTTATGGAAAATAGATTCTAATAGCTCACCAAGAGGTGTATAATTCCTATTTTGAAATCCTTCCTTGGTTTTCCTCTTGGAATAATTATTTTGATGTATTATGAGGCTTGAAATATATTTTTATAGATGGATTAGTAGTATTTTGAATGGTCCTTATTTTCTTGGAGTCAACCACCCCATCATGCGAACTAATTTTTTTATTATTAAATAACTTTGGCTTGTAAGATGTTGATGTATATGGTTTTTTATCCTCCTTTATTTATTATCCCCATGTTCATAATATTATTTTAAATATATTTTTCTTTCTCAATTATCTCGCCAAAGGTGTTAGCATAATGCACTTACAAGTGAAAATCTAATTATTGATTTAGGTTAGTGATGAAGATGTTAACCAACTATTTTTCAAGAATTGTGCAGGGAAATGTACTAGAAACACTCCAACATCTCTCCAAAAGGATGAGGATATTTCTCCATTTCTCTAATTTTTATCACATAAGTCCTTCATTGTGATCTCATGTTCAATGTTAGAAGAGAACTGTATAAAAATTCTTTTATAAATTGAAAAATGTTATAATGGATCCCTCAAGTAGGATCATGAACCAATTAAGTGTGTATGTATGCCCAATCTTCATGGTAATAATCGTAACAAATAAGAATAACTATGGGCTAATTATTAGTAAGCCATAAAAAAATCCTCGTACATGATCTTTGGGATTTTCTTTTCCTCTATACTTCTCAAATTTAAGAGGTTTGAGTATGGTGGAAAAGGAACTTGAAGGATCTCTCGTGTCTAGTGAATAAGGGCACAAATCTTCAAATCTATATTTCTTATATTGTGTGTCTTTTTTAACCCTTGAAGATCCTCTTTCATAGCTTTTCATTCTTGTGTCAATGAATATTTGAAGATGTGACTTGATGGTGGAATGAATTTGGATTCATTTAGCTCTTTATATAGGTTTACATGATATTGAGGATGTTTATATGAGTTCCTTTGGTAGGTTTTCTCATCAAGTATAAAGGTTTATTTGTGAAGACAGGGTATCCACTTGGAAATGTATTTTTCATATTTAGTATCAAAAGGCTTGGTTATATCTCATTTTACTTATTGTTATAAGCGGGTCTTCACTTTCTGAATTTTAAATATTTTATAGTCATGGATATTCATGGGTTTTTTTATTGTAGACTAAGATTTATTAATATTTTATTTGGAAGTTAGATCAACTAGATATTAGACGAGGTTACGATTGGATGATAAGCAATATTTTTTATTTGAGATAGACTTGATCAAATTCTATTTAATGCACACTAGTCAAACCATAACACTTGAGATTGGTTTAATTTAAGTTGATGTTGATGTTTAGTGTATAGATGAACCTAGTCCATAGGATTTATTGATTGATATTTGGATGGTTGATAGGTTTTTGATGGATACTTATACACTATATTTTAAAATTTAGAGTTTTAATCAAGCTTAATGGGATGTTGTGGATGATTTCAAGGATATATAATACAATAGATTAAATTTAGTGGAAGGTTGAATAGGATTTTACATATTTTAACATATTATATTAATGTGTTTATTCAATAATGAATGGTAAATAGATGTTTGTTTGTGTTGTGGTAAGTGGGTGGATTGTGGAGATGGGGTGTTTGATGATTTGAGAATAAAGGTTTTGGATTAGTGAAATCGGTTGCATTCATGAGATTAAATGGTATATGTATGATGATTAGGGTTGATTTAGTTGATATGTTTGGTTAATGTTTTTAGTGTGAAATTTTCAAACACACGGGTATTAACACCACATAATAAATATAAATCAAGCCACATGTCCTATACTAGTAGAAAGGGTGTGTAACAAGACTAGTATCCCACCAATATGACTCATGTAAAATGGTAAAATTTTGGTCTCATAACCCTCACTTAATGTGGTATGGAGTGAGTACCTTTATGAGTGTTGTGCTCCCTACATTAAAACCCATTTGTGGCTAATAGGTCTTAATGATATGCTATACAAGTCTCATTAGGTGCATCCTCTATATACCTTTCACAACATGGGGACCAAGTCTATGTTACAAGGATGTTTCCTAAGGCATTGTTATTTGGGTGTAAAATCCCCTTTCCTATGATTTCTAGTAAAATAGTTCAATGCTTAGCCAATAATGACAACTAGCCTTAAATTTTTAAACCTCATTAGAACACGGGGTGTGTGTTAGTCCATGATGATTAAATACACATTAAAATATGCCTAAATACTATGAAAAATGTGTGGGGATGAAATCCATGTCATGTTTCCCTAGAAATAAAAAAGAAACGGGAAAGCATAAGATTTTTATCCCCATGATATTCAATTGATGTAGGGGATCATACACAACTTAGCTTCGTGTATGTACACACACAATTATACAATAATATACAAATATTATCAAAGAATATAAAAGAAAAATAAAATTAATTGATGATTAAAAATATGTTTTGATGGGAATTATTACATCAATCGAAGCTAAAAATAAATGATTCGCAGTCTAGAGTTTAGTTAAGCCTTTGAAAAGTGTGAGAAGCTATAAAAATGAAGATGTCATTACAAAAAGTGAAATTGACATTCAGATAACACAAACATGATGCAAATTCCAAAAATATGCATTATTTCATGAAAAGATGTGGTCTTTCACAAAAACAATGTGCTATTTCACGAAAACAACACAATTTACAAAAAAACAATGTTAACAAAAATGATGTGGTTAAAGATGAAAATGATGTAGTTCATGTGATAAAGACATAATTGCGAAAATGAAAGGGTTAGTTTTAGGTAAAAAATGATAAAAAAATGTTTAAGGAAGGTAACTATATAAATAAGGTGATATTGAATAATTATAAAGTGATTAAACATAACAATTCTACACGTTGTCACAAAAATGATGATGTCTATTAGAAAAATGAATCAACTTGATGTGAAAAATGACACAATTAATGATAACAAAATATTCTTGTGCAAAAACATCATAGTAACTCGTGAAAGTGATGTGCTTCTATCAGCCTATGCATAAAGAATGAAAATGATGACTTACTAAAAAAATAAAGTTATCATTAGTGAACATGAAGTTATCGTTACCGAAAATTATGTTATACATCACGAAAAATGATATTAATAGAAAACACAAATAAATTACAAGAAAAACTCATTTTTTCAAAATTTTACACCCTATTTGATCTAATTTATCTACAACTCTTATTTTAGTTCCTAATAATTAGGAAGGAATGATAAAAATATGTGCGGGGTCCCTTCAGATTACTAAAATGTTTTAAGATTAATTCAAATCATATATATTTAAATCCATGAAAACCAATCGAATCTCATTACCTAGAACTAATCCTTACAACACAAACTGGACCAAATGAATAAAAAGCTCAACATAATCAGATTTGGACCATTTTTACATCAATTTACCTTGAATTTGATTTTATCCTTGATGGAATGGATTTTGTGTAACCAACACATCCCCATTCCTTTTGCAAAGAAATGGATCCCCATTTATCCATTTTATAAAACCGAGTATTATAAGCTACTTTCCATGATTGAAAGTGATTTAATCAAATATTAAATATTATATCAGAGGATTGAGATCAAATGAATATTATAGTAATAAGACATATATAACATGAAACATACAAACACGTATACAAGATAGGAGAGTGATAATGACTTAGCTTGTATTGGGAGATCTAGGTTGATCTTAGGCTAGAAAACCTGGATGAGAAGGCTAGAAATTGGGATGTGAGACTTCCTCCAATAAGAGTGCCCATAGGAGGAAAAGAATTCTGGGCACTAGTGACAAGACCTCCGGGCACTAGTGTCGATATAGGAATTGGTTTCCTAGTAGTAACTCTACTTATGGTCTTTCTAAGGTATGAAATTGGCTCCTTCCTTTCATTGTTTGTCCCATGGTTCCCTGTATCACACATGTTTATGCAAAATAAACCCTAAAAACCTACACAAAACTAAAACAAAAATTATATGAAATAAATATTGCATATTCTTGAGTCGAATGACCTTGGCGGTCACCCCAACGTGATTATCACAAAATTCTACACTACATTTCAGACTCTATGTAGTTCTTGTGAGTGTGTGATTTGAATTTTTCCCGTTGAAGCTAAGTGTGTGATTAGTCACACTTGAGATAATGAGACTACAAATATTTTTCCCCAAGATAAATGTGTGAGATAAAATTTAGAATAAGCCCTCCTATTCAAAGTGAATAGTGCATCCCAAATAGAGTCTTGAAATATTGCTCCTTGCCCCAAGTATTATATAATAAGTATTAGCTCCCAATTTCCCAAACCCTAATAGTAGTGAGTAAGTCATGTATATATATGATTCCATTATTTGAATTTCATCATTAAAAATTGAAAATCTGACCCAAAGTGATAAAAGAGACTCTAGAAAAGATACAAAATGATGTGGTAATTCAAAATAAAGAAAAGGAGGGAAAGGGAAAAAAGTACCCAAAGGAGACAATAGTGCTTGGGGTGCTCCTGTCCCTAATGGGTGGTAGTGTCCAAGATGCTTAGAAGATATAATTTACAATACGTGAGTTGGGCCACATGTCATCTAATGTCCAAAATTAAAGTGATCATTATAAAAATAAAATAATAAGAGTGTTGGAAATATTAAACAAATGAAAGATCAAAATAAGTGTTGTTAATGTCTAGTCTTCTCACTTTAGGAATCATGCATATAATAACATACCTAGAGGCATTTATGTAAGTATAAAGTGCATGATTTCATGACTATCGAAAGGTATCTCGGACTTTTAAAATGTAACCATTTAAACAATAGTTTTAAAATTGTTATAATATCGTAATTATTTCAAAGTTAAAAATTCTTTACTTCAAGGTTACATTATCATTTTTATCTTTGAAATAAGATTTCATTGTGTTTTTAGTGTTTATTATATGTGCATGCAAAATAGGAAGAAAACCCAAGAATTAAAAGGTTTTGGAGTGAAAATGGTAAAGATATGTGCATGTGGCAACCAATAACTATATTTTCTAGAAAGAGAATGTTAAATTTAAGGCCAACATTGAGCTCTACCTTGGTTTAATCTGGTATTGATTATGATTAGAGTTTCATAAAGTAAGTAATCATGTGATTTCATGATTTCAAATTTAAGGTTCACACATTTTATTTTAATTTTAAAATTTTTTTAGAACTCAAGGTTACGTGATTGGTCCCTTTTTTATAAGTAAGATTATTTAGCATTTGATTTGAATTTTTATATTTTTACAAATAAAATTACTTTTCATGAGTATAATGTTATATTTTTGGTGAACAACAAATAAGAAATACACATGGTGTCTCCTCATATACTAGAAATTTAAAAGGAGATAAAAAATATGATAAATAATGGCCCTTGAAAACTTGCGAATGTGATAACTCGTGAACCCGGGAATCCGAGAGGAAAAATGATCACACTTAGCATGGACACTAAGGATTTTAATGTCACGAGAGAAAATTAACAAGGAGAATAAAATAAGAACTCAAGAGTCCTTAGAGTCCCGAGAGTCCCAAAATTTCTAAGAGATATTTGTGGCATCACCTTAGATCCTCATGGTCTCAAAAGGTTCACAAAATAAAATTTCAAAAGGATGAGGAAGATCGTGATAGCATGAGAACTTGAAATCATGACAAGAAGCCACTTGGGTAAATCCAAATGTTCCCATCTACCAAGGACACATACAAGTAAAGGTATGTAAAACCACAAGGATATTACGCACCCAATTTTGCACGTGCTACATTTTCATAATGATTTAAAAACCCCAATAATGATTAATATCTTTTCCAATGGTGTTTGTGTCTAATTTCTCATTTGCAGTATATATTTGTATCCTAGAATGCTTTCTTTGTCCAATTATGTGCTTTTCCTGTTTTAATTTATCATTTTACATATTTTTCCTTAGCTTTTGACCAAAAGTCACAAAATACCCCGATGGTTATGCAACCACCAACCTTACCTAAGCGGTGGTTGTGTAATCACTGCATTATGCCAGACCACCACCGTCTGCAGGCAGATGGCGGTTTAGTGTACATTTAACCAAGAATATTTTGGCATGTTTTGAAACACATGTAAACTTCTTCAAACTTGATTTTAGCACATGTTTCTTAACCAATTTTGTTGTTCTTGAGCTCATTTGATGTGTACCAACTTCTCCTTCCCTTCCTATTGTTAATTGTGAGTTAACTTCCCCTTCTTTGAGAGAGGTGGCATTTCTTGGCTACCAAATGGCTTAGACCATTTCTCTACCTTTTTCCTATAAGAGCCAAGATTCTATCTAGAGCATTGGTTGGAGATTATTGTTTTGAATTACATTGTTATGCTTCCGCAACCCCGTTGAGAAATACACAAGCAAGATCAATACTATTGCCTTTTTATTCTCTTACCTTCCTTGCTACCATATTTCTTGCAAGACATTTCACATCTAGCATTTCTTCATTAGTTCTTCCCCACAAGCCAACACGGTTCCTCTGGAATCGTATGAACACCAAGTAGGAAAGAAAATTAGGGAAAACATACCAAAACCATCTCTCGACATTGTCATGACTCTATAATTTATAGGTTGGGGATGCACTTGAATTCTTAAAGATTTATTTTTTTAATAGATATTATTCCACATTATGTTAGAGTACATTAGTTTCAGTAGATTTCATTTGTTCACACAAAGATTCTACTGAAATCGATTCCCTACCTATCCCCGTGGGTTTACACATGAAGTTTTTTCTAGAAGAATATCCTGCATTAGTTTAGTATCCATTATAATTTCCTTTCAGCTTGTAAGATTCCATTAGATATCGTTGTTTCTATTGAGGAAGTTTCGGGGAAGAAGAGCTTCTGAGAAGCTTTGTTTTATTCCCATGACTCTGAGGTAAGAACAGAGGAAGTAGTAATCCACAAATAAAAATTGGAAAATCTTTTATTTTATTAGAATAGGTTAGATCCACATTGCACATGGAAATAGCCACACCAGGTTATTCACTTGTTTAGTTTTGTTAATATTATTATAGAGGAAATTTCAATTTCTTCATATTTCTTCTATAGATTTATTGAATTTGTTTCCAGAAAGCATAAAAATCCAAAAATATTAGATTAGTTTGTTTTATTTGTTGCATTTACATTATTCAATTGAAAAGAACAAAAACATTAGAATAGATTTATTTTATTTATTAAATTAGTCGTTTCCTTTATTAATTAGTTAATGACAACACATATATTTAATTTATTTGAGGAAAGTAATTGAATTGAGTTGATTTAAATTTGGTTATTTCCATTTGTTAAATTAGGCACATAGACTAATTAGATGGAAAGTAATACAATTCCCCACATGTTCTTAGTTGGCATAGGTTTAAACATCAACCTTTCCTTTGATAGATACTTTCTTGAGTTTATTGTTTCTTTAGTTTGATAGTTTGAACATCCCACATGACCATTCCAAGATCTCAAAGCAATTGTCGATTACGTGTACGATCCCCGATTCTCACAACTCGCACATGTATTATTTACACGTACATTGACACATGCCTTAGAGTTTTATTTACCTAGTCCACACCACTTCCACCTATCATCATTTCCTAGCTAACAATGCTTGAACACACACATAGACACTTCTTATGAGTTTTGGTGAACCACTGGGTGGAACTAGTTCCTGCAATCCACTCACTTTTCCTCTTCACATGTTTCACTCTCATGCTTCCATGACCTTTTCTAGAAACTTATATGAGGAAAAAAAAGAAATTTCCCATGCCTTCCATAACCTGTTGCAAGAACTTTCTTTGAGCTAGCCGTTTACTAAAATTTACACGTTACCATCATCTTAGACCATTCCATCTCACCCACACAAGTAAGACAAGATTTTGTTGCCTTAGATGAGCAGATTCCATTAGTTCCCATACAAGACATCAGATTTCCTTGATCTTTCCTTATTCACATTTCTCCCATTTTCCTTATATATCTTCCACATAGCCATCTATCCATTCCACATTGGTTGTCCCGGCACGACCTCGGGAGGTTGAGTGCGCTTGAAAGTCACGTGTTGATTTTCGGATGTACAAAATTGGTGAATTTGACGTGAATGAATATTTGCCTTTTTCTATAGTTTCTATTTTCTTTCATCCATCCTTCTCCTGTCCCAAATATGATAGGCCCATTTTGGGTCTCGAAGCATATTATTACCACATGGGTATGTAGTAGTCGCCCTCATTATTTGGGTGGGATAATAATGAATTATCTAATTCATCTTCCCCTCACACTCCTTAATATTTCAACAACGGTTCATCAATCAAGATTGAGGAGATTGGTCAATATACCGTAGCCCACAACCCGAGCTCTCCGGCTCAAACAACATGACATCCAAAGGAGAGCAAAAATTTAATCCTCGGGTCTTGTCAAGACCACAAATCATCATGCACTAATGTTCACTCATGTCCTACATATTGAAAAATGATGAGACCATGGCGTGCTTCACTGAAGAGATGAACATATGAATACAATAGAACCAGAATCAAAGATCTTGTGACTACGATCTTGATTTATATTGTGGTTTCCATAGGGTTATAGGACATGATGCTCGTACATGCCACGATTGCAACAAGTTTATAAAAAGACTTCCGAATACCAAAGAAAGCTATTTGTTGAGATGGTTTTAGCTAATCCTACAACACCGATGTAAAACATTCACATGGGACCTATTTCCCCTCAGAATTATACCCTTGGGGTTTATAGAGACCCCCTTTCCAATGTGTCCTAAGAATAGAAAGCTCAATCCTCATGGGAATAACAAGGGTATGTAAGTTAGAAACAACGATCACAAGGCATCTACATTGGTAAACCCTCTAGTTACTCCCCATTTAGATAATTAGAATCAAACCAAGATTATGGGTTTATTGGAGCTAGAAACCAAAACCAAATTTAACGCAATGACCCGATGATGTAGCCTAGAATTTACCCACAAAATACCAAGGTTTGTTGGCACATCACTCACCTGAATTGAGAACTCAACCAAAGCATGTAAGGGTACTAGGTCCCTCTTTAGAGAAGATTTTCCAAGATGTTAGCATGAATGAATGTATATTTCATATCCATAATGATAATTGATTAAACCACAATGCACAAACTAGATCTAGATATTAATCTTAAGAAGGAATAACTAAACAATTACTATAACCAAATTTACCATATAAGATCTATGCTCAATTACATCTAATTCCATTAACCAGAAAATAAGATCCATTATATTAAATACTAGAAAGCAAAGAAGCTTCATACATCATAATAATGTCACCATAGTCATGCATGCTAGGAAACACGCAACATAACACTACAATAATCATGAACTATCTAAACTATGTAAATCAATACATATTTATAGGGGTGGGGACTTTCCCTTCACCACCCATGCACCTTCAAAAATAAGCTACATGTTAATAATAGCCATGCACCCTTACATGAGAATACACAAGCATGCAAGTGTTAATAATAGATCATCAAATAATACAATTATAGTATAATCCTATTATTATCTCCATAACTATGCATGGTGCTTGATATTCTGCTAGTCCCAAAAATACCCTTAGTGTTTTCTCCAAGTCTATGAAAAAACGCGCTCTTAACTCCACGTCCAAAATTAGCCCCGATTTGTAAAATGGCTAAGTCTTGATTTCAAACTGCTCAGGTGTGCCCTATTTCATTATATCTCTGTGTGCTCCTACACGTTCAAGCCTTTCGCTTCCATATTTAACTATATTTACTTAGCTCAACATTACCCCACAATAATTTCATTGACATCCCCAACAATGGGTAATCATAACTTATCTCTCCATGAATAAAGAATAATAAATAATGAATGAAAGAATAAAGGAAAATAATAAAGATTGAGAAACTATCCGGTGTTATGCTCTTCCACCGGTAGGATCAACTTAGGATATTCAACCTTAATCTCTTCCTCCAACGCATTCCAATCACTTAGAGATTTATTTTTCTTATCTCGAATGTCTACTACTACGGCTTCCATTTCATTGAGAGTCATATTCTCACTTTCGTTTTGTAAGACACCGAGAACATTAGCCATGTTCAAGACCATTCCCTTTATTACATACATCTTCTCGACAATGAGTTTACTAATTTCCTTAATTTTTCCTTATGTGGGACTTGGGTAGCTGCTTAGCGCATTGCGCTTCTTTTCTACCAAAGTGTTAGCCTATCCACGTACACAAGAGTTTCATTCTTTTATGCTTCAAGGACTTAATTTTCTTCTTCCATGGTCATTGTCTTGATGATCACATCAGGGACCACACACATATTCAAGGCCAGATATTATTTCTTCTGTTCTTCTTATAAGGTCTACAAAATGGATTCATAACCAATAATTTTATGCGTAATACTTTTCTTGTCGTTTTGGCCTATTCTCGCCGCATCCCTAGGATTTGGCATATCCATTGGGCCTTCATCTATTACCAATTTTACCAGTGTGCATATGTAATGCATAAAAGAAGGATTTTTTTGGAACTTGATTCCATGAGTGACCTTACCTAAAAAATTTCATCTCCAATTTCCACTATGTGCTTCATCAATGATAGTTTCAGCAATGAATCCCGCTAAGTTATAAGTTACCCGTTCACTCATTTTCTTTGTTATGTGTATCCATAAGGTATTTACCTATGACCACCACTCCTGGTCATTAAGCTTTGTGAGGAGGTGTGCTACCATCGAACCATATGATACTTCTGTAGCTTCCCTATAGCTATCTCATGTTCTCCCTTTATGTAACCCATTGTTTTCCTTGTCGCCATTATACCTTCCTTTTCTATCAAGTCACTACTTATCTAAGTGCCCGAACTCCTAAGTCCTATAAAATCCCAACCAAGGGCCCAATGAGCCTCATACATCACTCAATGAAATAGTAAATGCTATCATTGACTCCTCTCATCAACCACACGATATAAATTCTCCAGTTTTCCAAAATAAGGGAGTTTGTACTACTATAAAGCTCCTACCTTTGTCAACAAGCTTATCGCCTACTTCATCATACATGGCCATATCATCTGCTATTATTTTGTTTGTCTTTTTTACCAGTAATTTATCTAGTTTATCCTTATTATTTTTCATTATGTGATTTTAATCACTCACCCTTGCACCGATGAACATGCGAGCCCCAATCGTTACCCATGTAAACCCCTTTCGTAATCGCATTTTTGAGAACCGACTTTTAGGGGCATCCTCTATTTTGATCTCAACTTCCTTCTACTTCTTCCCCCTTATGGCCACTCCAGGTGCTCTCTTTTATGTCATAATAACTATAAAGGTGAGTTCTTTTACCTTCCTTGAGCTCTACAATTCAACTCTATGTGCATGCTATCCAAATAAATCTCCTAGTTATTTGGACAACTTGTATACATCTTTTGGCTTTGAGATCTTCATTGCAAGGTTGTGCATGCTCAAGTTCACTTGGCACATTCCCTTGGTTGCATTTCCCTACGTGCTTCCCCTTCTTCCCCTTCATTTTACTTTTCCTCTTTGTTCCACTCCTCCTTGCGCGCATCCTCTACACATTCACCTTCTTCCTAGTAGGTGCTTCATTCGTGTGTGCTCCTTGCACTTGCTTCAATAAGCTAAGTCCCTAGCCCTGTACGTGCCTCATACATCATCTTGTAATAGTTTTTCCTTGACCATGCATTCTCCACTCAAAATTTTTCCTTATTTCATTGTGCATGTTATGCGCACCTCCCTTTGTCTTCTTCCGTTGCCTCATTCTTCTGCGTGCATTCTCTTTATGCCCTCCTTTGTACCTTTTGTGCAATGTAATCCTATGACATGATTTTTTCTACACATGACCTATCAAATCACACTAATAGGGCATCAAATCCTTACAACAAATCAATGAGTGATACGTGGAAGAAATGAAAAGAACATTTTCACAGTTGGTTGTCCTTTCAGCCAATTCATGCACGCCACATGTCTTGCATGTGCGTAAAACTCTGAAAAACTTCTAAGAGCCATATCTCTTTCTACAGAGCTCTAATTGATGTGTGCCTACTCTCAATCAATAGCTGCTAACATAGGTTATAAAGATAGACATTCAAATTCAAATTCTTGGTGTATTTGGTAGGTGAGAAATGGAAAACATATTTCTAGGCATTAATGAGTAGATTTGATTACTTCATCCACTTGATTTGATATGATCTTCCTCCTTCCTTCTCCAGCATGCCAAACATACTTGGGGAAATGTAATTGACAAATTTGCAGTGGATTTGGACATCAATGCTTCTTGTTGGTGGTTATATTTCAAATTTGGGTTTTTCCTCCTTCTCTTCTTCTTCCATGGATTCATATATAAATGTAAGAGCTAGGATCATTATTAATGTTGGACACTTTGGATCCTTATGAAATTTTCTAAGGACTTCATATTTTATGTATTATGAGTCACAAACCTCTAGATCTAGCTCTTGCATGTGGATATCGGCCTCTTTCACCATTGTAACAGAATCAGACATTTATGGAAGTAATAGAAGCATCGTTTTGTGACTATTCTCTGTCCTAACGTGTTTTCATTCCTTCTTCTTGCCTTTTCTTTTGCATTGCATGTCTGTTGTGCCATTTCACGTCCCTTGTAGCTCCTTATTTAGTTATGTTCCATGAAACTGATTTGGTAAATATGTTTTAAGTTGTGCTCCACGTGCCTAACCTTCTTTCACTCATTTCCATTTATTTTTCGCTCTGTAATGATAGTGTTCATCCCTATTTTTGGTGTTATCACCTTTTAGTGTAGGTTTATTTTCATGTTATCCTTTTATCCCTAGTCCCTTAACATTGTTAGCTTAGTTTTTCCTTTCAGCACTAGGAGTAGTAGTAGTAGTAGTAGTAGTAGTAGTAGAAATATATTGAGAAACCGGCCTTCTCCAAAGACCCGTCCCTATTGTGCAAGGTCCCATAGCTTGGGGATGGTTAAATTGTTGTCACAAATAACTCGATTCTTCTAGATCAAAGACACATGTGCAAGTTTGACGACCAATAGTTGTTTTTGGCATAACCGGTGGGACCAAAAATGAAAGATCAAATTTGATATTACTAAGTTTTAGTGTGTGGACTTAGTATTTCATACTTTAGAGGCTCATTTCAATACATCTCGACGACTCCCAACATTTGCAGATCTCTGTTTTAGAAGCCCTAAGTGTCTTTCATGAGAAGTGTGAATACACGGAGAAGTGCGAGTGAAGATTATTTGATTGCCTTCAACTATCTCCGAGAAGAGTTTAATATAGAAAGATCAAGCACGCATCTCAATCTCTAGCATACCGCACCCTTTCAACTCCTCCTCACAGCAGACAACCAACATACCCTGCAATGGAAAATAAACTACCTCCCGTAATAAGAAAATTTTATAACTTCACTGGAGGAAGTCCTTTGGTTTGGGTCGTGCAACATGATATGCCAAATGACACACTCAAAATTATTCCATACTTTACTAGTGAGAATCAAGTCACCCCTTAGGAACATATCTAGGATGTAGCAAACATATGTTCACTCTACCTAATCACACATGATGATGTAGCAATGACTACTACTTGCGACCTCTTTCAAATGAAAATGGATTCAATGGTATCGAGGCTTGAGTATTGGATCTATTGCCACCGGGATTAGTGGGAACAACTCTTTGAAATTACTTTGAAGATAAGTTGGATCACCTATCTTTGGTGGAGTAACTGACAACAATAAGAAGGGAACCCAATGAGTAGGTGATTGATTTCAACATCAGATTTTAGAATACTTGGGACATAATCCCACTTGTAGTAAGACCTACAACCCAACATTTTTTTCTGTATTATCTAAAGGCATTGAACAACGATATCTTAGTCATGATTCAATCTATGGGAGGTAGGACTTTACTAGCTACTTATAATATTGTAGTAAGGGTATAAAATAGTCTTATTCAGTAGGAAAGATAGCTCCTAAACCACCTATGCCCTTATTCCCAGAAATGTCACAAGCAACTCAACCTTCAATTTCCTTTTTCCTGTCCCTGAGAGAAGTGTGCAGTAATTTTCATCAACATCCTACTCTCTAGAAAAGTAAAAGTAAGATGAAGAATTGAAGACCCTGATTAGAAATTTATCAAACAAGGTCATATCATTAGAGAAAAAATAGGCGCAAGCCTATAGAGGTAGTTATAATCAAGCACATAGCCAAAGTAGTCAACCTTAGTGGAATCAATATGGAAACCAAAGATACATGACCAACCAATAGAATGATAGATGGCATGCTAGTGCACATCTACCCTTGAAATTTTTTCTTCCCACACCATCTCTTATAACACCCAAAGGCAAGTCGTGCTTGTTCGGTTTAGAAAATTTTAGCGTAGGAGTCGAATGGTGATTCCTTTACAACATTCCTCATAGTCAATATCATTATGCATTTGTTGATCGCGACAGCCTACATGATCCGTAATGCTTCCACCGTGAGCCTTTAATAAGTGCCCCTCAAGGTAAAACCAAGAAAGGCCGATGTTCTTTCCGACTCTAACTGATGCCCTTTGGCACTAAAGAATTTTGTGTAATCAACCAATATATATAGGATACAAGCATACCACATGCCCAAGTTACTGAGACATAAAATAAGAGATAAGAAGTAAATGCTCAAGTTTGGCACATGTGTCACTATCCTCGCAACACAAGAAAACCCTCAAAAGTAGAAAGATGAAACCAAGGTATCCATTAGTAGAAGTTCTTAAATTCCTATACTTGAGACTCCATGAAAATATTTTTAGAATTGGCACGAGCCCCTCCTTTGGTAGGTCATGCCTCATCTTCGGCTAAAGCCCCCTACCCACATGCCCGGACATTCAAGAGAGGATGCCATTATACCCCAAATGCACAAATTAATGGGTCTTCCACTTAGTATTGTGGACCAGATGAAGAAGAAAAATATAAATGTCATGATTTAGGATGCCCCGACCATTCCATTCCAATGTGACATGTTACATGAGGCCCGTCACAACTTCCACACATTGATCTAACTATTCACAAGCCATGTGCTTCTATCAACATCTCGCCAAGAAGAGGAAAATAAATAAATTAAATTTGTTAAAACTCCACCTTTCTATATGTATTTTATCATAGGAAAACATCTTGTCCATAACTGCATGATTGACTCAGGCGCTAGTACCTCTATTATTCCTAAGAAGATATTTGATGTCTTAGGTCTCAAGTATAGCCCCTTGACAAGAGGATTCCTGCAACTTGATGGTTTAACTGTCACTACCCTAGGAATCATCAAGGATCTTGAGTTAACCCTTCATGCATGTCCAAGTTTAACAATTACTCAAGATGTGTCAATCATTGATTTTCCTCCTTATTTTCCTTATGTCTATAAATATACTTTACAACTAAAGTGATTGGTTACTTGTCTTCTTATTGGTCTCATATGTTACTCAAGACAAGGTATGGTACCAATTTACCATACAAGCTGAGCCTATATTTTCCTATCATGTTGAGTCATATGTCCCATCCCCTCTCCAAGATAATTATTTAATCCATGAAGAACAAGTTTCAGTTCCTAAAGAGAAACCTCTTCTACCCTTTATTCATGATCTAGTGCTTGATGAGTGGGAAGAGAGGCACCATAAATTTTTCCGTTATGTCAAGAACCTGGAAGCCTATAAAAATTGGCTTAGTACATACTTCATTCTTGATTAATTTGTGCTTCCATGCGTTCTCAAGAAAGACCAAGTTGAACCTAGTCTATGGAAATTATACTTTGATGGATCCATAAGAAGAAATGGTGTGGGAGCAGGTGTTGTTCTCATTTCCCCTAAGGATGAGAAATTATTCTTTGCACATAGGTTAGTTCACATGTTCTAACAATGTGGCAGAGTATGAGGTGCTAGTGCATGGTTTGCTTATTGTTGAAAAGAAGAAGATTAAGGCATTGCAGATCTTTAGGGATGCGTAATTGATCATCCACCAAAAGTTACTAACAATTTCTAGGAAAAGAATAAGCTTCTTAAAGCTTATAAACATAGAGTTTGGGACCTCCTTAAGAGATTTGATGCTCTAAATCTATAGGTGGTGCCATGAAAAATGAACAAGGAAGATGATCAAATGGCCACACTCAATTCACATGTCTCTTCTTCCGAGGACTTTGTCAAAGGAAACACTCAATACATTAAGATGGTGATCGACCATCCATTCTAGACAACAATACCAAATAAAGCAAGTGTTTGACAAATGACACATAGATCGTCTAGTTCATCCAAATGAAGATGAGTTATCATCAAGCATATAAGATGACTTGCATGACAACTATGGTGACCAAGTAATGTAGTCTGAAGGAAAACAAATTACCCAAAGGTCTGGTCACTTTAGAGAAATTTTTTTAGCCCTAATGATGATTTTAAGGGTGAAGAAAAGTATATGCGCACGTGCAAGAAGACTGCCTCCTAGTCACTATGCACACTAAAAATAATTTTTCTCAAGAAGACTCATGTGCATGATGGAAAATAGGTCTTCATCTCTTTTCAAAAATAAAATGATATATTCTCATGGGATTATGAAGACCTCAAAGGTTTTGATCCAAGTTTTCTAGACACTCCATTGACCTTGATCCGGTATGAAGCCTATCGAAAGAAGCATGACGAGTCATTCCAAAGATAGAGCCCTAATGAGAAATGAATTATCCAAAATCATTGAGGTGAAAATTATTTTTCCTATCAAGTACTCTACTTAGGTCGCGAATCTAGTTCTAGTGCACAAGAAGAATTGTGAAATCAGATTCGTGTTGATTTCGAGATTTGAATAAGGAATCTCTAAAGGATAATTATCCTCTACCTTGAATGGAGTAGATTCTACAGATAGTGGATAGCACACAAATATTCTCAATGTTATATGGGTATTTAGGTTTCAATCAGATCCTGGTCAAGGAAGAGGATCAATTCAAAATGACATTTACAACCAAGTGGGTAATTTATGTGCATAAAAAGATGCTCTCGGTCTATCAAACAAAGAAACTACATTTTATCACGCTATGGATATTGCCTTCAAAGCCTACATCAATGAGTTCATCTTGGTTTACCTTGATGACATAATGGTATTCTCAAAACAAAGCACGGATCATATGGTGTGCCTAGAGAAAGTCTTTGAAAGATGCAAAAATATGGGGTGTCTCTTAACCACAAGAAATGTAATTTTGCACTAGCACAGGGAAATATTTTGGGCAATGTGGTTTCAAAGGATGGCATCACAATTAATCCCGAGTGCATTTAATCCATCCTAGCTATTTCCCGCACAAAGACACAAAAAGGCTTCTTATATATTTAAATCCAACATAATTCTTAATGCAATCCATTTCTGATAACCATCATGAACCATGTGTAGTTGTATGAGAGAATACTAAAATTTACTCATTCTCCCTCAATTCTCTTTATAAGCCATACATAAAATGTATCCCTTTGGTTCCTTTAACATGATATGATATATAAGTGATAACCCCTAAGTGTGTACCTAGGTTCCACCTATGAAATCCATAGGCATCTCACAGCTTAGATAATGGTGAAATCTCGACAATGTAATCAGTAGTTACACTACCTTGTGCAAGGTTTTTGAGTCATGTATGCCATGCTCAAATCCATGACGACACACTCACCATTGGAATATTGTCATCTCACCTTATTCACTTGTTCAGTTATATGGATTTGTAGTCATTGATGCTGTAAACAGCTACAAGTCTTGAACAAGGTACAAATCTAGTTTAACCCATGCAAAGACATACCTCTATGTCATTCTATGATGCCTATGGGAAAGTAAGTGTCTTCGTAACAATTCACCTTGCTACCAGACCACTTCCCCTCCCGTAGCCATCATAATTTGATATAAGGTGCATACTCGGAAGGTCAAATATGTGTTTGTAACTCTATCAAGGTTTGTACTTATTTCAATTCCCTGCTGCAATCTAGACTCTTGAAGAGGCAACTCCACACAACTACTAAGCAACAATATCCAAATAATGATAGTTGTCCTTACAAGGATATGACTGTGTAGTGGATGTAGTGAGTTAGCTCACCAAGCGTCCGTATTGGAGTAGGGTATCTTTCTTTTGTTTTTAACATAAATTTAAAACCATAACAAGATAGTCCATGTCTCATGACTATTCCTCCTCGAATGAGTCACTCTATGGTCTTATGACTATTCCTCCTCGAATGAGTCACTCTATGGTCTTGTGACTATTCCTCCTCGAATGAGTCACCACCAAGGTCTTACCGCAGTTAGCTTTAAGAGTATTAAGTTCTTTCAAACTATCTTAATTACCTTAATAGATTGCAAGCTAGAGACAACCATAAATGGAATCAAAGCAATAATTGTTTTAAGTTCATTATTGCCAATTAGTTACTTTCTTTTCTTAACCATTAAGCCTATGTTTCTTACCAAAGTATTTTCATTATATGAAACTGATATATCTATATCACCTTAGGGCAGCTTTGGTATCATACTTCTATATTCCTTACAAATGTAGAAGGTGCAATCACTTATCGCTGGAAGGTATAAGGACGTATCATCCTTCTATTGAACTCCTCGTACACATGAGGATATCTAACCTTCCTTCCTAAGTACAACATCTTTCTTATTTTATGCTTAATTGTAATCATTCAATTGAGCATACTTATTATAAATTGTTTATTGATACTTGCGATAAGTTCATAGCGTGTAATTATTTCCTTAGGATTCAACACCTAAGACTTACCCACCCTTAAGGGATTCTCCCCTTTATTTTAACTTAAATCATAAGATTTCATCTAAGAGATCATCATGGTTCCTTTTAATCCTTTTCCTTGATTTTATTAATTAGTATTCACTCTTGATTAGGTAACCTTACATTCCCAAGTTGCCTATGCATGATGAATCAAAAGTCATATGCCCAATAAAATAAGGGCTTACAAAGAAATGAGATACATAAGATTTTTAGAACATAACAGTGTCCTTACCTAGAAATTAAGAAGAATAAACATATATACGATGGACATCCTCATAATCACATTGGAATACTTTTCCTTTGATCATTATCTGATCCATTAAACTGTAGTATTACCAAAAGTTAATCAGTAACCATAATAATGAAGTAAACTTTGTTACACATAGCAATATGACTCATCGATGCTTTGTCACAACATGACTCATATTAGACCTATAATATGATTTTAATATCTATCTCAACTATATACGTCTTTCTCATTAAGGATATAATATTTCATTTGTCAATTCCACATAGGACAATTTACCACTTATCTTGGCAATACAAATCTTGTATTACTAATATCCTCAAGTGATATTCATTATTATTGAACCATTCTAATTTACAGACAGATGTATAGTCATGATGCATCCCAATTAGTACTATCACCCTGACTTACTAATTCATTCATTTAACCCTCATCATGATGACAACAATCAAAATTACAATAAACACTGTTCCTTTGAATTCCCAATAATCAATTAACCTTGTTATTTCATTCATTTACATAGCTTAACAACAAGACTAAGTAGAGATCAAACATTCCTATTCATTCATTTACTTAGCATAACAAGCAAGACTATGTAAACATCAAACATTCCTCTTCCATTGATTACCATCATTACAATTACATCCAAGTATTTAAATCATGTCTATTGTGATAACATGAAAATTAGTAATAAATCCATAGTTTACATTTCTAGAAGCAATATTTTTCAGTCATAACGATAACTTTTCAACTTTGGTCTTCCTTCCAACTTATGGATCTACATCTGCAAAACATGTTAGCACCTATCAGTTCATATGAACTAAGCATGAAAATATTTATCCCATGCCTAATAGTTTATGCCATTGATCATTTAAGTAAATGAAAAGTTGCATTACAATAATTCATATAATCTCCACAAAAGGACAAGTTAGTAATAACAACATAACCAATTAATTATTCCTTCATCAAACAACTAATAACTCATATAGGTATAAGAGGATAAAACACAGAATCCATTCAACTTACCCTTTCCATACCTTATTAGCTTAGGTCTTTGAAGTAACTATGTTTACCTTTTTATGTTGTTTCAAGTAAATCATACAGTTATATTCTAATTCACTTATTTCATAACTTACCCTACATCCAAGTAAGTTATATATTATGTATATTTACTCTTATTTCCTAACTCTCTCAAATATACTAAATTAGTACTCCATACAAGTAAGTTTGATTTACTTACTTACATAACTTACTCTACATAGTAGTAAGTAGACCATGAGAGTATGTACAAATTTAATCATGCCACATATATGCTAACCACCAATGGTGTTTGCTACTAATTTATAGACAAATATCCATTATTAGAAAAGTACTAAATATACTGACAATTCCGTAAGGTTTTGAAAATTGAGTTAATAGATTTAGGGATGATTCATATATGTTAATCAGTTGAAAAGTAGTTCCTTACTTATGGCCACAAAAGCTCTATATGACCGATTTGTAATTCAAAAGTCATAATATTATGTTAGATATATATCACATAATAATTAAAGATAAACACAAATCGGAACTAAGTTTCCCTCCCCATATCCATTCTCAAATATTTTAAGAAAGAAGATATTATGGTAGAACAAGGATTTACTTAGTTTCCCATTAACCCAAGATGTTTGTGAACTATGCTTCTTCCAAGGGAGGAAAATATATGATATCCCTTAGGTTCTCAAGCCCAATAAAAATTATGAGAGAGCATGTTTTCCAAACACTTCTCACTCACACAATGAATGGTGAGTAGGAACCCTTTTTTCATTATAACCTACTTCCCACCGAAAGAGAAACTATCTCTTGGTCGGTTTAAGGACATCAAAGATCAAAAATTACAAACAAGGCTGAGGATGCAAGCTCTAACCAATTCATAATCAAATCATGGTTTTGATTTCTTAAAATATTATAAATCATCTTTTTACTCATAACATTTAAATCATATTTACCATAGCGTGATCCATATGGTAAATCATTGAGAGTTCCTTTCCTCTCCTATCACTATCATACAATTTTCAATAAATTAGGATCAAGAATGGAACATATTTCTCCACCAAGGGTTTACTTTAACCATAAAAAACATATACATATGCATCCATATACTGGATATAAAATTATTTACAGTAATGGAAACATATAAATAACTCACATAACCAAGATGTATTCATTAATGGTGAAAAAATAGTTTAGCTTCATTTATTAATATCATCAGTAATACTTCATATCCTCGACACTAAAATCTTAGTATCAATAACCGAGGTTCCCATATATTTCATTCTAGAGTTTCATTACACATTATACATTAATCAAGCTATTGATGGTAATACCTAGAACAGTTATTTGCCATGTTTCCCAACGTGGTTCAATCTTTTTAAAAAAGTACACACCCTACATACCCAAATACTACATTTCAAATTATAAGTAGTTACATGAGAATTAAGTTTTTTTTAAATCACATAATAGCAATCTATTAACATATAATCAAGTAATAAAATAACAACACAAGAATTCACATGACCAAGGGTGAATATGAAAAGAAGTTTTTTATGTAAACTACAACATGTTTAATATTATCAAGTAAGTCTATTACATATTCGATATAACTATTCAATAATTTACAAACCCAAAACCCAAATCATTTCAAACTTTCAAAACTTATGCAAGGAATTTCATTTACATAAATTTCAGTGCAATGGAATAAACTGCTAGAGAAGAGGGATAAAGATTTATCATGCCTGAAAAATGTTATCAAAATTCCCAAAATCATTCTAGGCCAACAACTCTTCAGTGAATCATCTCACAAGCTTTGCACAAAATGGAGACTAAAAATTTACTCAAACTCCCAAATGAGTCCCAAAATACATATTTACACAATTCGATGACCTCATAATAGATTTATACTTGCATGTAAAAGACTGGAGTTGGAGCTTGAGTCTCCTCTCAAAAATTTCTAGAGTTTGACTACAGTTATCCTCATTTCCACTTAACCTCTCAAACCAAAAACAAGAATGACCAAATGGAATGCATGTTGTTGGCTTCACCAAGAAGTTTCATCATTCCCAATGAAGTAAATGCACACTAAATGCATTTAATAACATAGTGCATGGTTGGTAGTTTTTAAAACTACTCCACCACCACCAAAGTTATCCCCTAAAATTAGCAGATTTTAATATAAAATACTTTCTTTATTTTGCATGAGAAATCTAATAATACTCAATGCATAGTCAATGTTAAGCATGGAACAAAGGATTTTAAATCAAGTATACTCGCATGATGACTATGTCCCTTTTAACACTTAAGTTTCTACCAATTATTGCATGCATGAATTCTTTGCAAGGTCAAGACTTATTCAAAACATGAGTCTTCGTAATGCATGGGTCCATAATGACCACTTTTTCCATTTACATTAATCGATACAACTTATCCAAAATTGCAAGCCTTATACCTCAAAGATTGAAATAATCCAAGAATAGGAATTCACTTAGCGGTCTTGGTTGACCGATAATTTAAATAAGAATAATATGTTTCCATTATAGGTTTAGAAAATCTAGGGCTAACACTATCGATTGCACCCAACTTTTACTCAATAGCTAAATACCGAAGTATTCATTTACAAGTTCATCCTTTCTCAATTTAATGATAGTTGAATGGGTTACAAACATCATTGAACTACTAGAAAAATAATGATAATCAAGAACAGATGAACCATACATAATATTTTATAATTGATGAACCAGATTACTCATGTAGTATTTACATACAAGGTTTGTAGCTTTCATCCCGAGAGCGGTCATCCAATTAGCATTAACCTTGTTTCTTGTTGACATAACACTTTGTTAGCAAAGAGTAATTCTAGTCATCCTTAACCAATCACTACTCATTAAAGAATAGAAGTTATCATTTCAATCATTACAAACAATGATCAATAAAGATATCAATTTACATCAAGTTGTCTTTATGGCAAGGCAGGTGACCAATAAAAATGATGTGAAACCATGCTTACATAATTCAAATAAGTTCAACAAAGAGATAACAACAACTCACTACCAACTTCATATTTTTATCAACATAAGTATTCTTTATGTTCCTATCAGAAACAAAGGTAAGATGAGAATGTCAAGTTAATTAAGGGTGCTACTGTTAGGCAATAAGTGATGTCAAGTGGTTGCGTGTGTAATTACATGTATGTGTGTATACCCTTCCAAGGACATACATCTGTGCATGCAACTATACATATAGCTATACAACGAGGCTTATTGTCTCACCCTCGACATTCCTTCAATATCACGACACAATTTCCAAATATGACAAATAGAAATCAAGGGTATTACATACCTACCCCCTTAATGAATCATCATCCGATGATTTCTCCTAATAGTCAAAATCGAAATAGTCATATATAGGTTATATCAATAATCCTTTAAAGAACCATTCATCATTTCTCATTAGAGTTATAATTTCTCAGATATGAAATTCATATGTATTGGCTTTTAACAGCCTTTAACGGAAAATCAGTCATTCAATTAGAATTTCATTCAAAATCCTTATCCTTTACAACTAGTCATATCATTCGACAACTGAAATATACACACCAGAATAAATCAAAAACAAGTTTTTATAATCTAAAATCAACAACAAACTGTTGTTTTTGTTTCGTTACTAACTTGTTTTTCCAATTTTTTTAATCTATCTAATACAATCTTATGTATCCACCATCCAAAGGCAAAAAAAAAATTTTATCATAGTTTCCATATGATACATACATACACACACACATCCATATATATATATATATATATATATATATATATATATATATATATATATATATATATATTATTACAGCCCATCCCCACATGTAATATTGTTTAATATATGCAACACATAGTCACATCAAGCTGTAAAAGGAAAACTTATTCTAGGAAGCATTGTCCTTTTTCCAATGTTCCTTTTTCCTTGTACAATTTTTTTTTTTTCTCAAGTTGCTTCTAGCAATGACTCATAAATCTGGTTTGTCTCCTTTTAATATCAGTCAAGAGTCCACTCTATCAACAAGAAGAGTCTTTACCCATCTTATCCAGTTAAGAGGGTGTAAGATAAGCATTATCAGCTATTTTATAATGTATCCCTTGGACTAAAAGAAAGAAATAGCCATTATCCCTTCAATCACAACTAACTACCATCAATTCAAGAAGAGTCAAAACTATACAAACAATATTATAGCCTTAGAAGACTTTACACCTATTGTTGTATCATTATTTTCAATCCGTAGAAGTTTATAACCATGACTTCACCAATCTATTTATTCCCGGTTAGTCCATTAATACCCGCATAAGGTATATTCATTTTCATCAAAAACCTTTAAGTTATAAACCGTAATAACTTATATGAATTAAGACAGTTATACTTCCCATAGCTCAGGATGAACGCTTGTATAATATTTAATACAATCTATCATTCGAGTTACTTCTTATTACAATCCGTCATAATAAGATCCAAATTTAAGTAAGGCCATAACCAATACTTGATCATACTTATAAATATATATAAGTCTAGACTTTCCTAGCCTTCCATAGTATCTAGCATATGCCAAGCATCCATTATGATATAAGTCATACTCAATTATCTCTTCAGAGAGAGAGGATGCCTACTTAATCCAACAATTACCTCATAAGGAGGTTATGAGTCCTTTATCTTATTCAGACATCAGAAGCACAAAGGACTAAGTGTCTACTTCTCAGTCATGTACTTGTATTTGATCACCCGACACTTAATCATTACATTAAAAATGTGCTTTCCTAGATACATACTCCCTACTAACAGGTCAAGACTTCATAGTCTTTATTCTGCAAGCAAGATACAGTCAACCATTCATTGAATTATAACTTGGATATTTCATATATCAGCTATCTACCACCTCTTCACAACTTTCTCATTCTACCTCAAAGATCTTATTTGATCAAAAACACCATTAAATTGGTTTTCCCAGCATAATGAGCCATCAACATTGTTTATTAAGGAACTCTTAACAAGCACTGGCTCACAAACAAGTATTAATAGATTTTTTTTCTATCCTAAAGAAAGAGGTCTAGAGGATTGTAGAAGTCCGCTACAACTTGCTTACCTTTAAACCTTTCAAAATGTCAAGAATAAAGTTCTTTATATCTTTTAGAACTTGCCAACAACAATATTTCCAGTAGGATGCAAGTAAATTGTTTAAAGATCATTTTAGTGGATGGAATCCACATATAAGAATAGAAAGACTAAGTTGCAGATTTATATAAGACTTACTCCTATCTGTGTCTGAGGTCATGCTCGGACCTTTATCAATGAATGTCATTCATTTAACCATAGAACTTTACTTCCAAATAGACACTTAAAGGGACAATAAATCTGTCACTATTACCTATTCTATCCTTATATTCTATTATTTGTGATAGAGAATCAAGTTGAAGAACTCATAACAAGTTCTTATATACGTATAAATTACCATGATTACTCAATGAAGGTGAGATTACTATTCCAACAAGTCTCAGAAAGAAGGCAAAGGAATGCACTCTTTTTTAACAACATAATACGTTATGGTATTATTTTAAGTACAAGAGACTAAGACAATACCACATATCTTATGGGTTTGTCCAAGGCCCAATCTCACCATAAATATAATTGATGCATCCGTTGCATCAAGAAGGAGAATTAGCAATCTGAAATTACTCAAGAAATCCCCAATGAGCTGAAAGATCAACTTTCATCCATCCCATATACCATGGAATTGACACAAAATGGTCTGACCAGGTAATACCTTACAAAGGAAAGAAATCAACCTCACAAATCCTCATCAAGTATTTGACCCCGAGGTTGTAATTTTGTAAAAACAAAACTAAGTTGACTGGGTGATACCCACCAAATTACATATACTCTCAGGAGTATCAACGTGTATATACTTTTGTATAAAATAGAAGAACATGACTACTAACTCACAAAGCAGTTAGTCATATCTGAATTACTATAATCAATCTTTTTGCAAGCTATATAATGATCAACCATACTCATTACTTAACCAACAACTAAATAACATTATTCAAACAAGAGGTTCCACTCATGCCAATAACTTAGATGCCCAGATTTTAATGGGTGATCATAGAATGAGAATGCAGATCCCCATCATCATTCATATTAAGAATAGTTATACAAGGCTGCCAACATAATAATGATAGTAATTTTGTTCACACATGAACAAAATGAAATAAGTAGCAAGAAGGAAAAGAGACAATCCATGCATACTTCTTAGTTCAAATGATTACCAACCTGTAATTCATGATTATCGAGAATTTGGGAAGATAAAACTTAAACATACTTGCAATATGTCAATTATTCACAAGAAATGGTCTCAATTCCACCTTTTTGCCTAAGAATACAAATCTTACGCTCAGTATCCATTCCTTCCTTTCTTATCTCCCATAAGGTACACAAAGTGCATGGAAGACTAAAATAATATAGATTATCTTTTCCCATTCATAGAAGATAATATCCTTGAGTTGGTATTCATCTTTTAATGACCTAAAGCATTCACTATTTCTTGACCAAGTAGGTCACTCAAAAGGTTTTCTCCTAGAAACATATCCAAGGCTCTAGAACCCTTTTAATGCTCATTATCAATTTTCTTCAACTCATTAGAATTTTAGTGCAAAATTTCTAGATTTCTTTGACCTTAATGACCTAGAATTCCATATATTACCGGATCATTCAAAAATTAGTCTGTTAAAGTGTAGGTTTCATTTAAGAAGGTTTCCCCTTTCCTTTTGTTTTGCTGCTACTTCGTAGATAATTATTTCTTATCTACTTCTTTCTACCCTAAGCGGGTTTATAAGTCATTTTAGACTTACGTTTTGAATCTTTCATTGAGACAGTTCATTCCATCAAGTGGATCCTATGATGGTTGCTATCATTCAACTTAATTTATTTATCTTAGCTGATCCAATTCACACTTATCAGTTGCTCCACACATCTATCTAAGTTAGTGTGCAATGAAGGATTGTTAGTTTTTTTAAAGAACTAACCTACCATCGAACCTAGAGCATTATTTTGGTCTGGTTCATTATCCTTGGTAAATCATTTTATCCTTCATTTTATTTTACTAATAAATATCAAGAATTTAGTAAGTGTAAGGACCTAATAGGTCCAAGAGCTGCAACCTTCAACTCTGATACCAAAATGTAACATCCACTTTTTGTCACTTCAATCCTAGAGATTTTTTTTTCTTACCTTATGTAGCTGATTTAAATACCCATATATTTAAATCCAACATAAGTCTTAATGCAATCCATTTCGATAACCATCATGAACCATGTGTAGTTATATGAGAGAATACTGAACTTTACTCATTCTCCCTCAATGCTCTTTACAAGCCATACATAAAATGTATCCCTTTGGTTCCTTTAACAAGATATGATATATAAGTGATAACCCCTAAGTGTGTACCTAGGTTCCACCTATGAAATCCACAGGCATCTCACAACTTAGATAATGGTGAAATCTTGACAATGTAATCAGTAGTTACACTACCTTGCGCAAGGTTTTTGAGTCATGTATGCCATGCTCGAATCCATGATGGCACACTCACCATTGGAATCTTGTCATCTCACCTTATTCACTTGTTCAATTATATGGATTTGTAGTCATTGATGTTGTAAACAACTACAAGTCTTGAAAAAGGTACAAATCTAGTTTAACCCACACAAAGACGTACCTCTATGTCATTCTATGATGCCTATGGGAAAGTAAGTGTCTTCGTAACAATTCACCTGCTACCAAACCACTTCCCTCCCATAGCCATCATAATTTGATATAAGGTGCATACTTGGAAGGTCAAATATGTGTTTGTAACTCTATCAAGGTTTGTACTTATTTCAATTCCTACTACAATCTAGACTCTTGAAGAGGAAACTCCACACAACTACTAAGCAATAGCAGTATCCAAATAATGACAAGTTTTCCTTACAAGGATACATGACTGTAGTGGATGTAGTGAGTTAGCTCACCAAGTGTTCCATATTGGAGTAGGGTATCTTTCTTTTATTTTTAACATAAATTTAAAACCATAACAAGATAGTCCATGTCTCGTGACTATTCCTCCTCGAATGAGTCACTCTATGGTCTTATGACTATTCCTCCTCGAATGAGTCACTCTATGGTCTTGTGACTATTCCTCCTCGAATGAGTCACCACCAAGGTCTTACCATGAGTTATCTTTAAGAGTATTAATTTCTTTCAAACTATCTTAATTACCTTATTAGATTGCAAGCTAGAGATAACCATAAATGGAATCGAAGCAATAATTGTTTTAAGTTCATTATTACCAATTAGTTACTTTATTTTCTTAACCATTAATCCTATGTCTCTTACCAAAGTATTTTCATTATATGAAATTGATATATCTATATCACCTTAGGGTAAGCTTTGGTATCATACTTCTATATTCCTTACAAATGTAGAAGGTGCAATCACTTATCGTTGAAGGTATAAGGATGTATCATCCTTCTATTGAACTCCTCGCACACATGAGGATATCTAACCTTCCTTCCTAAGTACAACATCTTTCTTATTTTATGCTTAACTGTAATCATTCAATTGAGCATACTTATTATAAATTGTTTATTGATACTTATGATAAGTTCATAGCATGTAAGTATTTCCTTAGGATTCAACACCTAAGACTTACCCACCCTTAAGGGATTCTCCCCTTTATTTTAACTTAAATCATAAGATTTCATCTAAGAGATCATCATGGTTCCTTTTAATCCTTGTCCTTAAAAAGAACCTGATTTCTTTTAATCCTTGATTAGTATTCACTCTTGATTAGGTAACCTTACATTCCCAAGTTGCCTATGCATGATGAATCAAAATTCATATGCCCAATAAAATAAGGGCTTACAAAGAAATGAGATACATAAGATTTTTAGAACATAACAATGTCCTTACCTAGAAATTAAGAAGAATAAACATATATACGATGGACATCCTCATAATCACATCAGAATACTTTTCCTTTGATCATTATCTGATCCATTAAACTGTAGTATTACCAATAGTTAATCAGTAACCATAATAATGAAGTAAACTTTGTTACACATAGCAATATGACTCATGACGATGCTTTTCACATCATGACTCATATTAGACCTTTAATATGATTTAATATCTATCTCAACTATATATGTCTTTCTCATTAAGGATATAATATTTCATTTGTCAATCCCACATAGGACAATTTACCACTTATCTTAGCAATACAAAATCTCGTATTACTAATATCCTCAAGTGATATTCATTATTATTGAACCATTCTAATTTTATAGATAGATGTACAGTCATGATGCAGACCAATTAGTACTATCACCCTGACTTACTAATTCATTCATTTAACCCTCATCATGATGACAACAATCAAAATTATAGTAAACACTGTTCCTTTGAATTCCTTCAATAACTATTAACCTTGTTATTTCATTCATTTACTTAGCATAAAAACAAGACTAAGTAGAGATAAAACATTCCTCTTCCATTGATTACCATCATTACAATTACAACCAAGTATCTAAATCATGTCTGTTGTGATAACATGACAAATCAGTAATAAATCCATAGTTTACATTTCTAGAAGCAAGTATTTTTTCAGTCATAATGATAACTTTTCAACTTTGGTCTTCCTTCCAACTTACGGATCTACATCTGAAAAACATGTTAGCACCTATCAGTTCATACGAACTGAGCATGAAAATATTTATCCCATGCCTAATAGTTTATGCCATTGATCATTTAAGTAAATGAAAATCTGCATTACAATAATTCATATAATCTCCACAAAAGGACAAGTTAGTAATAACAACATAACCAATTAATTATTCCTTCATCAAACAACTAATAACTCATATAGGTATAAGAGGATAAAACACATAATCCATTCAGCTTACCCTTTCCATACTTTATTAGCTTAGGTATTTGAAGTAACTATGTTTACCTTTTTTTTTATGTTGTTGAGTAAATCATATAGTTATATTCAAATTCACTTATTTCATAACTTACCCTACATCCAAGTAAGTTATAAAATTATTGATATTCCTTATTTCCTAACTCTCTCTACTAAATTAGTACTCCATATAAGTAAGTTACATTTACTTACTTCATAACTATATCCTTCACTTATTACAAAAAGTAGACCATGAGAGTAGTACATATTTAATCATGCCACATATTGCTAACCACCTAAGGTGCTAAGCTATACTAATTTATAAACAAATATCCATTATCCATAACAAGTACTAAATATCCATTATGACAATTCCGCAAAGGTTCTAAATTTTGAGTTAATCAGATTTAGGGATGATTCATATACATCGGATCAGCTGAAAGTAGCTCCCTTACTTTTAGCCACAAAACTCTATATGACCAGTTTGGTAACTTCAAAATTCATAATATTATGTTAGATATATGTATCACATAATAATTAAAGATAAACACAAAATCAGGAACTAACTCCCCATATCCATATTACACAATATTTTAGCACAGTAAGATATTATGGTAGAATAGGGATTTACTTAGTTTCCCATTAACCCAAGATTTGTGAACTTCCTCTTCCAAGGGAGGGAAAAATACTCGCTATCCCTTAGGGTTCTCAAACCCAATAAAATTTACGAGAGCATGTTTTCCAAACACTTCTCACGTCACAATGAATGGTGAGTAGGACCCTTTTTTCATTATAACCTACTTCCCACCGAAAGAGACAACTATCTCTGTGGTCGGTTTAAGGACATCAAAGATCACAAAATTACAAAACAAGGCTCAGGATGCCAAGCTCCTAACCAATTCATAATCGAATCATGGTTTTGATTTCTTAAAATATTATCAACATATTTTTAAACACTTTAAATCACAGTACAACCATAGCCATGATCCATATGGTAAGTCATTGTAGGAGTTCCTTTCCTCTCCTATCACTTATCATACAATTTTCAATAAATACCCAGGATCAGGAATTCAACATATTCCTCTATCAAGGGTTTACTTTAACCATAAAAATGTATATACATACGCATCCATATACTGGATATAAAATTATTTACAGTAATGGAAACATATAAATAACTCACATAACCAAGATGTATTCACTAGAGGAAAACAATTTAGCTACAACTTGTTTATTAATATCCATCAGTAACTCTACTTCATATCCCTAACACTAAAATCTCAGTAAATCAATAACTGAGGTTCCCATATATTTTTTTTAGAGTTTCATTCGTCATTATACATTAATTAGGCTATTAATGGTAATACCAGATTCAATGTATTCACCATGTTTCCCAAAGGGTTTTTTGGCCATCCAAAAATACACACCCTACATACCCAAATACTACGCTCAAATTATAAAAGTTACATGAGAATTTAAGAGTTTTCTTGGGTAAATTATAATATCATAGCAACAGATCTATTTAGCTACAACTAGAGATAACAATACAAGAATTCACATGACCAAGGGTGAATACAAAAAGTCATTTTTGCAAACTACAACATGTTTAATATTATCAGGTAACTCTATTACATACCTGACATAACTATTGGAATAATTTAGCAACCCAAAAACCCAAATCGTTTTAACTTTCAAAACTTATGCAAGGAATTTCATTTACATAAATTTGCAATGGAACAAACTGCTAGAGAAGGGATAGAGATTTATCATGCCTGGAAAATGTTATCAATCAATTCACCCAAAACATTCTAGGCCAAGGGCTCTTCCAACAAATCATCTCACAAGCTTTGCACAAAAATGGAGTCTGAAATCTACTCACAACTCCCAAAACAATCCCAAAATATGTATTTAACACAAGTCGATGACCTCATAATGATTTATACTTGCATGTAAAAGACTGGAGTTGGAGCTTGAGTCTCCTCTCAAAAATTTCAGAGTTCAACTGTAGTTATCCTCATTTCCACTTAACCTCTCAAACCAAAAACAAGAATGACCAAATGGAATGCATGTTGTTGGCTTCACCAAGAAGTTTCATCATTCCTAATGAAGTAAATGTGCACTAAATGCATTTAATAATATAGTGCATGGTTGGTAGTTTTAAAACTACTCCACCGCCACCAAAGTTATCCCCTAAAATTAGTGGGATTTTTAATATAAAATACTTTCTCTTTTTCATGAGAAATCTAATAATACTCAATGCTTAGTCAATGTTCAACATGGAGCAAAGGATTTTAAATCAAGTATACTTGCATGATGACTATGTCTCCTCTTTAACACTTAAGTTTCTACCAATTATTGCATGCATGAATTCTTTTGCAAGGTCAAAATTAATTCAAAACATAAGTTTTAGTAATGCATGGGTCTAAGATGACTTTTTCTATTTACATTAATCGATCAAACTTACCCAAAAGTTGCATGCATGCCTTATACCTCAAAAGATTGAAATAATCCAAGAATAGGAATTCACTTAGTGGTCTTGGTTGACCGATAATTTAAATAAGAATAATATGTTTCCATTATAGGTTTAGCAAATCTAGGGCTAACACTATCGATTCCTTACTCAATAGCTAAATACCAAAGTATTCATTTTACAAGTTCATCTTTTCTCAATTTAACGATAGTTGAATGGGTTACAAACATCATTCGAACTACTAGAAAAATAATGGAAATCCAAGAACAAATGAACCATACAAATATTTTATATTGATGGACCAGATTACTCATGTAGTATTTACATACAAGGTTTGTAGCTTTCATCCCGAGAGTGGTCATCCAATTAGCATTAACCTTGTTTCTTGCTGACATAACACTTTGTTAGCAAAGAGTAATTCTAGTCATCCTTAACCAATCACTACTCATTAAAGAATAGAAGTTATCATTTTCAATCATCACAAACAATAATCAATAAAGATATCAATTTACATCAAGTTGTCTTTTACGGCAAGGCAGGTGACCAATAACAAATGATGTGAAACCATGTTTACATAATTCAAATAAGTTCAACAAGAGATAACAACAACTCACTGCCAACTTCATATTTTTATCAATGTAAGTATTCTTTACATTCCTATCCAGAAACAAAGGTAAGATGAGAATGTCAAGTTAATTAAGGGTGCTACTATTAGGCAATAAGTGATGTCAAGTGGTTGTGTGTGTAATTACATGTATGTGTGTAAGGACATAATATTTTTGCCTACCATTTTTACTGAGATGCAAACAAGTGGGTCAAAAAAATGTAAGGAATGATCTTTCTTTATAGGAAAGAAGATATTGTTAACGCTTCCCCCGACAAATCCAGCGGATCAACTTTTTGTGTAATGGGGTCTTAAATTCATAGGTATGATAAATCCACCTTTGAGCATTGGACACAAGTGCATGTAGATAGCTATGGACTAATTCACTAGATGGAAAGAAGCTTTCACGCTCAAAGAATCAATCGAGTCAATCATCCTTGAATTTCTTGAAGGAATAGTCATAAGGTTGGTGTTCCTCAAACCATTATCTCTGATAATGCAAAATCCTTCCTTGGGACTAGAATCATTGATTGGGCTCCAAATTTGGCCATTTATTTGAAGAATTCTTCCAAATATTACCCTCAAGGAAATGGTTTAGAAGAGTCAACAAATAAGAACATGATAAAAACATGAAATGAACAATAGAAATTAGCCAAAGATAGTGGCATATAAAGGTCTTGTGCATGCTCTAGGAAGATAGAATCACAATAAAAAGGAAATAGGAACTTTTCCCTAAAATCTTGTCTATGGAAAGTGATGAGGCGAATATGCGATTAATGTATAAAATATGATCTCATCTTACTCTCCTTTTTATTAAGTTTGATTACATTTTGTGACTTTTATTCGATCTAATATGAGTAAGGATGTACTTGTCTTTATTTTGATTGATTGCGATTCTAATGTTTATAAGCTCTAAAATTCCTGATGAAGTGTGTGTTTGAAATTTAGTTTTGTAATAAAGTAGGTCTAATTAGTTGAGGAAATGAAGTATGTAGCATTCAACATGTTTTCGGTAGTATCTGTTCTAATATAGCTTAGTTCGGAACTTCCAAGCTAACTACGGAACTCCATTACACAAGCATCATCTAAATCTGGAACTCCAGTATTTAGTTCCGAGAATTTTAGACTTAGTTCCGGAACTCCTAGGTATAGCTCTGGAACTCTCATGGTTTTTATCCTTAATGATTTCCTATGGTTTGGAACTTCTCTGAAGTTCCAGAACCGATGGAATTTTATCTATTGTAACCACATCTGAATATTTTGCATCAATGACCTTTTAATCTAAAAAGGATGAAAATATTTCTGAACGCAGATCGAGGGATAGTTATATTACGCTTATCCGATCAGCCACAATCTGAGTCAACATCTATTTTTGGCACGATTCAATTTCATCAGAATCGTAGAGACAACTATGATTGAAAATGTATATATAAGGCGAGACTTGTAGTAGATAAAAATATAAGAAAATAGAGATAGAACAGAGAAGATAGATATAGACTAAGTACACTGATCCAATACATTTTGTAATATCAAATGTTTTATCAATAAATAGCCATTCTTGTTTGAGAGAATTCTAAGTTGTTAAATCGATTCAAGGAGGAGTAAGGGCCCACTCCCCCTAGGAACAAGATATTAATCTATTCGGTATTTATATTTTCTAAGCAAATAGTTTAGATCTATTAATTTTTTATCATTTTCAATTCTTCCAGTTTGTTGTCCTCTCAAAATTTCCCCTCTTTTGAAAGTCAAAAAATTGAATTTTTTTGAGTTAACACCCTTTTATGATGTTCTAGTGAAGAGAAAAGTTGAGGAGTTAGGGAAAATTCACGTTTTTGAGTCATTTTAGTGATTTGTGGGTCTATCGGACATTTTTGTCCCATATGTCCCAAGTTCTGCCGGACCCTCTGTTCCCTGATCGGCCACTTTCCCTGAAATCTATTAACTTTCGGTTATGTCAAAACTTTTTGTTCCAAATGTTCTAAGTTCACCGGGCTTTCTGTTCCCCGATTGCCCGCATTGGCCGCATCGGGTCCTTCACATACTTTTGTCTCATCTATCCCAAAAGTGTCTGTGCATTTCATCCCCACTTTTCCTACATCGGTGAATTGTGTCTTTGCATCCCTCACGTTTCTAAGTTCTTGGACTACCCGTGCTCTTTTGGCCTGCATTACCCACATTACCCGCGTCGACGGATCACGTCTTCGCGTCCCTCATGTCCCAAATGTACCAAAGACCATACGGGCTAGTTTTTTCCACTCTTCCTGATTCTTTCCTTTTTGAGTCGGTGCATATGAATTTAATGCACATTTATAACTTTCTCTCTCCTAAAATGGATATTTAATGGGACTACCCTCTATGCATTTTGCACACTACTTACTTGTTACCATTCACTCAAATCCTTACAATTAAGACCGTTTGCTCGTGCTCCCATTCCCTTTGCATTTTCATTGCGAATTCAAGCTATGAAGGCTATTTCTCTATATGCTACCAACATGAAGATCAAATTTCAAGGTCAGGAACATGTTTCACCACTTGAATCCTCTGTTCCCAATATTGGGGATAGTGAGGTTCGTCACCTAGATTTTGGTGATTTCTAGAAAGTGGTTAACTAACCCTAATCCTTCTCCCATGGCACCAATGAACAACAACGGTGGCCTTGATTTTGTTGTAGTTTTCCCAATCTCGTGACAATGTGCCAATACTATGTTGGCCTTTGGGGCTCACTTCAACCCTGACACGAATGAATTATCCAATGTGCACGGGAACTAATCACCAAACTAGATGATGCTACCTATTCGCTGTCGCTCTACGAATCCCGAGAGGTTGAAGACTCCATTGTTATTTCTTAGGCTCAAGCTCGGGATCAAACTATTTTCAAGTAGGATAGTGATAAATACAAAGTCCGAATAGAAAAATCAAAATCGTAACTTTCAAACCATTATTCAGGGGCTGATTTCAATGAAGAGCGCCGGATTTAATTATCTTGCTAGCTCATGCCAAGGATTACCCTCCACAATAAAATTTAATTTCTGGATGTACCCACTCATCAACATCATCTGTGAAGTTAACAGAGCATAAATTGGGTAGAAATCATCTGCATGAATTTGATGAAACAGTTGGCCAATGTGCAATGCGAGATAAAGAAGTTCTATATGAATTCTTATCTTATGTATAACCTAGCGGCATCTTGGCAATGGTTTGGTTTCACATACGGTGAGGGTCGAAGGATGAACCCATTTATGCATACTACCCTCAGTTCACCCTTGAAACTAGCAACCATAACTTCAGGAGGGTGAATGATGCTTTTACCATGTATATTGTGAGGCTTCTAGAAAGTGATACTACCAGAAGATTTTCTGATGAGGCCATGAACCTGATAGAAAAATATGGAGCTTTCTTCATTCAGTTCAGAAGGTTTTCATATATCAGGTTAGCCGGTTATGAGAACACACCTCTCAAACTCCCTATGTTTTGTAATGATAAGATGGCTTTGATTGAAGTATGCAGGCAATTGGATAAGTTACATAGAACCTGTAGAGACAAGAAAATCTTTGGGCTGCATTTCCCCATATCCTTGGGTAATTATACATGTAAAATAACTTTGGATGCTCAAAACATAGAAAGGGCCCTTACTCCCATCACTGTTCACTTCTTCAGGCCCAGGACCTATTTTGATTTGAAGAAGTTCATTGAGCTAAATCTCAAAATTAATTATCATCATAGATCAGATACTGAGGACTACTAGGCTGATTGTGTAGATGAATTTGAAGCAAGGTGGAGACATTATGGCAGATTCTCTCTCCAGCTGATAAAGGAGCTCAATCTATATCAAATTCCTAAAGGACTTCAAGATGATAATGAAGACCTGTTGTCATATGAATATGATACATTGATCAAGCATACTCCCTTGGAGGATCTGGACTGGTATAAGAGGGAGAAGGATGACTTGGTTGAAATTATGGCTCCTTTTCTTGTAAGAACCAAGGTATGGTTTGAAAAGAAGGTCGAGAGCTCAGGAAGAAACTAGGTGAATCTTCCTCTAAATATATTTCAACACCTAGGAAGGAATAACATACACCTAGCTCGGAGGTACTGTATAAACCCCTCCTCCTCCCTCAAATAAAGAACACGAATAATCCACCCCTTCTTTATCTACTCAAGTATACCAAAAGAAGGTGAAAGACGTTAAACAGGAGATGATTGAGGAAGATCCCTGTTAAAACATTGAGTAACTACTCCTCTTTCTTCTTCCTCCACTTTTGCATGGGTGTAACCCTTGGTTGACCTCGAGGAAGAGGAAACCTTCTTCTTGATTGATAGGGCCAAATTTTGATGTTGTGGCAGCCTTGTTGAGCACTACTCCTCCTGTTCCAGCAAAGAGAGCTAAAACAACTTTGAGGATAGTGACAGATGTCCAAGGCCAACAATTTCTAGAGATTGCAAAACCTAAGGTGGATAAAGCAGAACAAGATCTATCAGCCTCTGATCTAGAGCTCTCTAGGATTCCAATGGGAGAATCTACCCCGAGAGTGAAGTACATAACCTCTAGGAAATAGTAACCAGAGTTATTGAGAGAGTAGAAAAAGGTAAACAGACTATAGAGCAGCTGGAGGAATAAGCTCAAATTCTTTCTAGTTTCATCAAGTCGTTACTATCTAAGGACAAGGTTTTGGATCCTACTCCACTGACTGCCCTTCGCCACCTATGATTCTTAGTCAAGATGAAGTCCAAAGCATTAAAGACATACATAGGTATTCCATCTATGGGAGAGCTATGGAAGCCATGGTGGATGACATGATCATTGCAGGTTTGAATTTCATTATAGAATCCTTCAAACTCAATGAGAAGGTGACTAATCTACAACAAAAGCTCTCCTCCACAATTGGGACCATGGATAAAGAACTTAAACTTTGGAGTAGCTACATAGTGGATATTTTCCTGATGGGACAGGTTGATGAAAATATATTGATGGCCAATAAGGTTTTTGATGATGCCAAAGATAATTTATCAAGGTCATGGGTTTTCAGTGTGGAATGGAAATTAAAAGTTCTTGAGGAAGCTTTAGGAGAGTTGAGGAACAGTTGGCAGAAAGGATAAGCCTTCAAAACTTTTGTTGTATCCACTTTCAAATATATTCACCGTCATCTTCACGATGAAACTTTAGGTGTTCCTTTCTCTCCTCCAAGAAATTAAAAATCAATTCGGGGCATTTGTTAAAGAAAACTTGTTCAAGGAGGAGTTGATTACCAAAGAGAAGATAAAGGAAATTTGATCTCTTCAATATGCTATTGAGGAGGATAATAAAGAATACCATGCACACACATATTTTGATAAGGATATGGAGAAATGCCTAGGTATGACTTAAGCTACTACCAAAATATCAAGTACCATGAAGAGACATAGCGGAAGCATTGAAAATTTTAGGCAACGAATCCTTAAGTTGGTGGGCACCCTCAGCAATAAGTAGTTCTTTTCCCTTCCAGCTTCACCCTTCCTTCTTTTTCTCAAATTAGGCTTATTGTAATTAGTTAAGGGTTTTGTGTCAAACATCTCCTTAATTAACATTTTAGTTAAAATAAGTAGTTACCAAGTGTAACTAATTTGTAAGTTATATAATGGGCTCTCTACGCCATTCTTGGGGCTAGAACTCTATTTATTTTTGAAAGTGTTAAGGAGTAAAAAGAAATCAATACAAAAATATCTTTCTTTCTATGTCTATCTGGTCTTGTTCTTTCATTACTATCTGTTAAATGTTATTGAATCATTTATCTGTGTTACTTCAAGAAGCTTTGTATTCTTGTAGATGTAATTTCTAGAACTTTGTGTCTTTGAAATAACATCTTATTGTCTCAAATGTTAATGGTTCTGTTCCAAATAATTTCATTCTGTCATGCGTAAGGAATTATTTTGTTATCTATATTTCTTGAGTGCCTTTCTATCCCTTCACACTATTTAATTCCTCTATCCTTTTATATTGATGATCTGTTCTATTTTAACACTTTCATGATATCCGAGTTCCTCATTAAAACTATACACTGTACATGTGTAAATAAGTTTTTGCCTTTAAATAAGGGAACCTCTCCCATTAAAGAGGAGGGACTTTTTTCCCCTAACTGTTGTTCTTAATAAAGTCCTTTTTGATGATCAACAATTTTTGGTGACTCCACTAGGATTCATTTTTTTTTTTAACGTATTCCAATTCTATGAACAATTTCTTGATCATTCTTTGATCTGGTGACTCTACATTTTACTCATGGAAGGAGGGCCCTTGGTATTGAAGATTCTTAGTTTCAGCTTTTGGAGCAGCAAGGTTTCCCTTTTCCTTCAACAGGAAGAAATAGAAGAGCTCATTCAACAAGCACTCCTCCTGTTGAAGATAGAACCCCTGTAGGTGGTATCCCTCCAGAGCAACTCAGCCCTAATCTCCACACTTTGATTCTTGCTGGTGTTTTAGTTCCCCTTCAAGCAGTCTTTCCAAGGATGGCAGTTCCATTACCGTGGGGCCATCATGTTGGGCCTCTCGCCCTTCCTCAGCCTTTGCATGAGTTACCCAGGGGTAATAGGAAGAACTTCCCCAAGTTCAGAGGTGATGGCAAGGTACATCCTGATGAACATATTGCAGCCTTCATAGTTGCATGTGGAGTCCTTAGAGTTGAACATGAAGATGTCTCGGTGAGGCTTTTTGTAGAGACTTTACAAGATAATGCAAAGTGGATTGGTTCTATCACCTTCTTGCTGGGGCCATTACCAGTTGGACCACAATGAGAACAAGATTTGAGAACCATTTCAAACCTGTAGAGGATGTACATGCTTTTTGGCCCAAATTTCTCAAATAAAGAAGGAATCACAAGAACCCATGAGGGAATTTGTGGCTAGATTCAACAAGTTGATTAATAAAATCCCACTAGACACTCAGCCTATAGATCAAATTCAAAAAAATTCTTCCTGAATGCTCAATTACCTGAAGTTAGCTATGCATTGAGAAGATCCAATCTTGCAACATTGGCTGAGGATCAGAGACTAGTTGTTAGCATTGAAGATGATTTGATTATGTCTGGTAAGTTGAAAAGAGACCCTTCTAAATCTAGAGCTTCTTCTTCCTCCTCTTCCACTCCCGGACCTAATACTGATCCATTAGTACAAAAGCTTGCTAATGACCTCATTGCCATCAAAAAACAATTGGCTCAACACGCTCCCTATGTGGATGTTCCAAGGAGGAGTTTTCAGCCTAGAAATCATTTTCCTGCTTCTCAGACAAGGCTAGCACTTGAGGGGCCACCCATCAAGGTCCCTGTTAATGCAACCTATGAGGTTGAAGAACCTAAAGATGAAGAGGTTAATGAAGATTGTGAAGAAATTGAGGAAGAAGCTGATGAAGAGATAGAGGAACTTGAGGGATCTTGAGTTAATTTCTTCACTACAGAGGGTGTTGATGAAGAAGATGATTATGATGAAGTAGTAGCAGATATGAATAGTGAATCATACACTATCATGACTCGAGAGTAGAAAAATAAAAGGGAGAAAGTGATGCATCCTGTTAAAAGATCCAAGGAGCATCTCATGACTATCCCTGTTATTGCAAAAAGAGGATCTCCTATCCCCACTACGTCCACACAGAAGGTGAGTTCTACCAATTATGCTCTTCCTAATTCTACTGCTAAAGTTTTTTCTTCTACAACTCCTAAATCTGATAAACCTAAGATTCCTAGTGATGATAGCCCATCCACCTCTGGATCTTTGATATCATTGATCACCTTAAAAAGACAAAGGTTCAAATTTTAGAGGCTGAGTATTATCAAACTCATCCTAAAGATTTTTCCAAAATGGTTCACTTTGTCAATTCTCACTCCAAAACTACCTCTAAATGCCTTCTACCTACTCCATCCTCCACACCCCAACCCAATCTGGTAGCTGCAGTCACCTCACATAATGAGAAAATCAAACCATTTTATGTAACTCTCCTTATAGCAAGCCATAGACTTAGCAACTGTGTCATAGATTCAGGAGCATCAGATAATGTAATGCCTACCAAGGTGGCTCATGCTTTAGGTCTTACCCTTACACACACCTATGGATCATGTTATTCTATGGAAAGTAAGGAGGTGCCCTTGGTTGGAAGGATTAAAGATGCACAAGTAGCTTTTGCTACTTTACCTAAGAAAAAAGTCTTGGCTACTATTCTAGTAGTAGATATCCCTCCTTCATATGGTATGTTGTTAAGTAGGAACTTTTGTAAGGATGTGGGAGGAGAAATTCAAATGGATTGGTCACATGCCCTCATACCAGTTAATGGAAAAATGAAGAAGCTTCACTGAGAAGCAATCGAGTATATTGTACAAAATATGGATGATCCCAAAGCACAAATACTTTATGAGGATATTGGGCATGGTAACTATATGATTATGTCTCCAAAGGAAACTCAGCTTCCCAAAGAAGTACTTCATGATCCTAATGGTGTTTGGAATTTGGAATTTGATGGAAGTTGTTCCTCAGGTGAATCTTGGAGCTGGCGTAGTGTTGATATCTCCTGAGGGAAAGGTTCATCCTTTCTCATTCAAGCTACAATTTGAAAATACCAATAATACAATAGAGTATGAAGCTCTCATTCTTGGACTTTATGCTAGCAAAATAAAAAGGTGTCAAGAATCTTATGGCTCGTGGAGATGCATAACTAGTTGTTAAACAAGTAAGAAACCTTTTTCAAGTTAAAAATAGAAGGTTGAAGCATTACAGGAATCAAGTTTGGGATTCTATTGAATTTCTTGATGCATTCTCCATTGAAGCGGTGCCGAGAGAAAAGAACACAGGGCTAATTCACTAGCCATCTCGGGGTCATTGCTAATACCTCATCCTAACTTCTCTCAAGATAAGTTTACCATTGAGATGATCCATAGGCCTAGTGTGCCTGATAATGCAAGTAACTGGAAAGTTTTCAATGATGATCAACATTTTCTTTCTTTCTTGGAGCTCAGGGATAACTTTGAACAATTGTACTTCAAAGGAGTGACAATTTTCCTCGTGAGAGTGTATCTTCCAACGAAGAGGGTGTCAAAGAGGAAATAGATCAAGATGGGTGCATCAAACTCAAAGGTAACAAGATTCCTAAAGGGATGGTGAGTTTGGAGGAATTATTTGATAAACATGACAGGTATGTTAAGTCTAAAGCTTCGTAGGAGTACAAAAATCTACTGAGTATGAAAAGATTAATATTGGGAGCTCTGCTGACCCCAAGATGGTGAACGTTGGAAAATGTTGTACGCCAGAAGAAAAGAAGAAGGTGGTGAACCTCTTAAAGAAGTATAGGGATGTTCTTGCATATTCATATGAGGATCTAAAGGCTTTTCAACCAAAGGAAATGCAACATTTCATTCCTCTCAAGCCTGGAATTAAACCTTTCAAGCAAAAGCAAAGGCAATACAATCCAAAGATTGTTGACACTATTTTTTAGGAAATCCAAAGTTGCTGAAAGCCAAAATTATCTTCCCTATTCACCATTCGACATGGATTGCCAACATTGTTCCTATCAACGTGTTGACTTCAAGAATCTAAATTAGGCTTATTTGAAGGAAAACTATCCTCTACCCATAATGGATCAAGTCTTTCAAGCTATTACGGGATCCAAAATGTTATCCATGCTTGATGGATTCTTAGGGTATAATCAAGTAGAAGTCAATATCGCAGATTAGCACAAGGAGCCTTCAAGACTCCCTGGGTACTCTTGCCTACAAGAGGATGCCTTTTGGACTCATTAATGTCGGTACCACTTTTCAAAGGGCTATGGACTTGGCTTTTGGAAGCTTGAAAGGGAAATGTATTGTTGTGTATTTAGATGACCTGACCGTGTTTTCCAAAACTAGAGTAGATCATTTTCAGCATCTAGAAAATAGTTCTCTTGAAATGCAGAGAACATGGGATCTCTTTGAATCCCAAGAAATTTGTCTTTTGTGTCACAGAGGGAAAATTGTTAGGGCATGTTGTCTCTAAATATGGAATCAAAATTGATCCTGAATGAGTTCAAGCTATTCAGCAGATTCCTCTTCCAACCAGTAAGAAGGGAGTGCATTCTTTCTTCGGTAAGATCAACTTTCTAAGAAGATTCATCCCTAATTTTGCAAAGATAACTTTGAATATCTCCCAAATGATGAAAGGAAAACAAACGTTTGGCTGGTCTTCTAAAGGGAAAGAAGCCTTTGAAGGTATTAAAAAGGCTATTGCTAGAACTCCTATCTTAGCATGTCCATATTTTAGAAAAGATTTTATTATCTACTACTATGACACAGAAAACACCTTGGCTACTATCTTGACTTAGAAATATTCTGATGATCATTAACTCCCAATTGCGTTCATGAGCTACATTCTTAAAAATCATGAGTTAAAATACACAATGATGGAGAAACATGCTTTTGCAGTGGTTAAAGCCGCATCAAGCAGTTTCATTTTATATTCTTAACTCTCACTCCACAGTACTTGTGCCAGACACAATCATCAAGTATATTCTCACGCAGAAAGAGTTTGGAACTAAGAGAGGGAAATGGGTGGCGAAGGTTCAAGAATATGATATTGACATCAGACCAACCAAACTAGTCTGGCCGTAAAGGCAGTGTGAACTCATTCTTTGAGGAAGGAGTGGTCATGAGTTACCTAAGGATGAAGTTGATGTTCCTATGGTTCTGCTTTCTCAACTCAATCGATGAATGGTATGTTGATATTGCATATTTTATCACCTATGGATAATGTCCCTCTCATTTGATTGCCAAGGAGAAAATATCTATCAAGTTAAGATCAGCCCAATATGTGTTGTGGGAGAATGCTTTGTTCAAACATGGGATGGATGGGAGATTTCTGAAATGCGTTGATAAAGAGCAATGAAGAAGCTTCTTTCAGCTTTCCATGATCAAGCATGTGGAGGCCATTACTCATCTACTATCACTACTCACAAGATTCTTCATGTAGGATATTATTGGCCTACCTTGTTCAAAGATGCATTAAAGTGGATTGATAAATGCGAAGCTTGTCGACCTTTTGTGGCAGACCCAAGTTGGCTGCCTTGCCGCTTAAACCAGTTGTGATTGAAGAGCCCTTTCAACAATGGGGTTTAGATTTCATTGGAACACTTAACCCATCTTCAAGTGCTGGACATACTCATGTGTTGACTACCACAGATTATTTTACTAAGTGGGTAGAAGCCATCCCAGTAAAGAGTACTACTTCTAAAGTAGTATGCAATTTTATCAAAGAAAACATCTTGGTGAGGTTTGGTGTGCCAAACAAGATTGTGACTGATAATGCTTTGAATTTTTCTTCAGCTGAGATAATGGATTTCTGTTATGGATATGGCATTTCCCTGGCTCACTCTTCAGACTATTATCCTCAAGGGAACAGATAGGCAGAATCAACAAACAAAAACTTGGTGGCTATAGTAAGGAAACTGGTTAATGAATCTAAGAGGAATTGGCACAAGAAACTTTATGATGCTCTCTGGGAAGATAGGATTACACCTAAAAGAGCTATTGGGATGCCCCCTTTTCAAGTGGTGTATGGTGTGGAAGTGAAATTACGAATGCTTGAGTTGAGCTACTAGATTTGTACTTAATGAAGGCCATTGGACATAGGTGTTAACAATTCTTTAGTTAAAAGGATCATGTATCTTCATAAGTTGAATGAAGACAGTAGTGTGCGATAGAATATTTTCTCACCAAAGCAGAAGGTAAAATCTTTGTTTGTGTTATCCAATTTTGCACACTGCAAGATTGGACAAGGGGTCCTCGTCATGTTCAAAATGAAATAATAGTCCCAGGAACCCACCTTCGGTTATTATCAAGATGCAATAATTAAAAATAATTCCTAAATTGCATATGAAGAGATCGATGCATGCAGAAGTGAAGGCCAAGTCAGGGAGAGTCAAAGTTCGAGCTATCAATAAAGTCTCAATGAATTGGAAAGGTTCAAGCCACAGGCGGAAGTGAAGGCAGAGATAAGGAGTTCGGCTCATCTTCGTGACTCGTTCATTTTGGAGATCATGTGGTGAGCTTCTTTTAGGACACATTCTGCAGAGCTAGGGTGATTCAAACGCAAGCCAAGGCATCAAGAGTGCCATAAAATGAATGGAGATCGTTGCGTAAATAGAGATACGTGATGGAGCCCTATCAATGGGACTCATCGAGCATGATGGATAATTCAAGGCAACTCGTTTCATGTGGATGCATTAAAGATGGTTTCTAGGATACAATTCCAGGGCTCATTGATTAATGCAGAACTGGGAGGACTACTCGAGATAATTTTTCAATGGTAAGCCCGCAGAGACAGCAAGAATGCCGGGCCAGGGTATTAGTGAATACAGTATATATATTTTCGCTGGCGTTGTTCAGACCTTCCTCGGCCGAGCATTTGGTGCACAGGCAGTTGACATGTTATAGCAGAAGCCTTTTTGAGCACTTCCAACAAGCAGGTCATCCAACTATGTGTTTATCTGATCATCATCGAATGCATCCTCAAATTCGGGATTTTCCTTCAAGATATTTTTATGAAAATCGATTAAGTGATAGTGAGAGTGTTACCAGGAGACCTGATGAAATTTATTACAAAGATTCTCTATCGAGACCTTACTTGTTTTACGATGTAATTCATGGAAGCGGATCTCATAGAGGTGGAACTGTTTCATATCAGAATATTCATGGAGCATAATTTGCTTTGCAATTATATAAGCATCTTCAACAAGTCACTAAGTTAGCAAGCGTAAAGGTTTCTGTTGAAATTATCACACCTTACAAGCTACAGCTGAAATGTTTGCGCTAAGAGTTTGATGTTATCCTCAAGTTCTGTTAAGGAAAATCATGGATCCTAGGCACTAGAAGACCCAAACCATGGTAGAAATAGAGTGAACATAATCACCTCATTCACAAAACTTGCCTCAAGATTTGATCGAGCTTCTTCATGGAAGAGACTTTCCAAAGTGATATGAAAGATGACAATGAAAAATTTATCTCGTTCTTCGAACTACGGTGGCAAGATTTTACAAAATGATACGGGCCGTGGTCGCATGACATCGAGGGATCAACACCAATGGTTCCTTGGGATCACCCCTGCAATATCCAATTAACTCTTCCGAGGTGATTGATTTCGAGATAAAGTTTACTTCTCTACCATGCGAAATCCCACGAATGGGAAATTCAAATTTCAGTGAAGGCATGATCATGGCAAGAGAACAAAGGCCAAGCGGGAAATGACATGGCGGGCGAGCATTACGCTGGTGGGAATATGGAGAAATGGGTCTATTATGCGAAGCGTGGAGATATTGGTTTGGTGAATTAATTTGGCCTGACCAAAATTCCACGCGGGAATTGGAGCAGCATGCCAAATGGGAAATATTAAGATGGCAAACAATGTTGTTCACTCCGCGTGGGGAGAAATCGTGGAACTGCCAAATGGAGATGGAAACATCATGATGGCTATCCATGTAATGAAAACCCCGCGCAGCTTGGAGTGGTCCGAGTCTTTGGGCGAGTCACACGGAAGGTAAGTCGGAGAACGTGGGAATGAGGCAGTTGAAGTGTTTAATCGGATTGGACGTGGTTGTCTAGCCTGGCCAAAGTCGAGTATGACACAGAGATGGGCGAAGGAGGCTCTACACATTCTGCTTACCACGCATAACATTCTGGTCACGAGACAGAAACTCCCACACACAGGCAGCAGGCGTGTTGCAATACAGTAGAAGCCTTCTTTTGAGCGCTTCCAACAGACACGGTTTTCCTCACGAGGCGTTCATACTGTTTCACCGAATGCAGCAAACAGATGTCCGACCTGATCAGTTCACCTTTGCCAGCATACTTCTAGCCTGTGCCACGATAAGAGCTTTGGAACAGGGTATGGACATACGTTGAGTTCTACGCTCAAAGCTCCCACGCATTCGATGCACAGGCATGTTTCCGTATCATAGAAGCCATTTTTAGCGCTTCAAACAACTGCAGGAAACAAATATTCACTGCCGTGTACGATGGATTGGAGTCACGCTGTTCGAAGCTTCATAAAATTTTCCTGAGATGGAGTTTTATATGGTGCAGAATGAAACGATTCATATTGCTCAGCACTTCTTCTCCTAGAAGCGAATTGAATGTGAAGGTCAACTCTGAAATACCTGGTCGGCCGTTTTGCATGCTGCATCCTTGTTACTTGTAAATGGTCTGTTTGAGAAAACCGTATATGGCAAAAACATAATTTGTAAGTCAGACATTGTAAAGGAGTAAATGAGCACATTCAGTATGGGAACTCAGTGTTGTATCATAGGGCGTGATACAAGGAATTCAGTCTGTGAGAAGAATTTGAGTGAACCATAACCATAGCTTGTCATGCAGGTAGAGACAATGAAACTTTGGGCTGAGCTCGGTCATGGGAAGGAAACTCACAGAGAGAATAAATCATCGAGTCGACTCGATTATGGAGGAAAAGAGAAAGCTCATTAAGGAGCTCGTAGATCAGTGACGATACAAACAAGATTGACGTAGTTATGGTGTAGATCTCAATCTGGGAGCTCGTCGGTGGAAAACTAGATGTGATGGAAGCTCAGCAGTATGGTGATGCCGAGTAGGTTGACTCCATGTGAAGTGATACAAAAAAGGGTGGCTCTGTGACGAATCTATACGTTAAAAGTGAAGTCCGTCTTTCAATACAAATGAGATCACTCAGTGTGAATGAGCTCGACTTGGCGTCAGAGTATGGAATTTAGTTAGGCCCTAAGAACAGTTCGTAGGCCGAGCTCATGATAAAGGTGGCGGGGTTTTAAAAAGAGAACATCAACTCATAAGAGAAGCTCAGTTGAGTTATAGATCGATAGGGAGAACACGACAAAGAGCTTGTGGAGTGAGCCGAGTTAGCATCAGTCGGTGTTAGTGAAGGCGGTTGATATGTGGAGCTCATTCAAGCAGAAAAAGGATAATTTGTGAGTTTATAGATGAGTTTGGCATGGACATTGAAAGCAAGTAGGATTGTTGAAGCTCGGTGGAGATCATATGAAACACGGTGGAGCTTGGCGAATGCGAAGAAGAAGCTCATATCAACAATGAGCTCATGCATAGGAGTAGAAGTGAGCTTTGTCTTGATAGATCTTGTAGAAGATGAATGTGCGAGCTTAAGGCCAAGAAAATTGGTAGTTCACAGGAAAAATCAATCTAATGCACAAAGTTGATCGGCCAGATGATTCAGTAGCGAAGGAAGCCTGATATGAAATGAGCTATGGCCAATGCAAGGCTCGTGGAAGTCAGATCAACGTGAGCCACATGAGGTTGAACTTGACGACGAGTTGAAGTCAATGGATTTATAAAGTTTAAGTTGTTTGATCTTTAGAATAATCACCTATAGAAGCTTGGTTATTTTAACATGAAAATGATATTGACTCGGTGTTAGGAAGAGCTCAACGTGCCATTAAGGTACCAAATCAAACCAGAGTCGATGAAATGATGTGTGAATTTGGCTCAGAAATGAACTCGTGAAAAGGGCTCGGATGACCAAGTCACGTTTGCCAGGAAATGAGTAAGTGAGTTACCCGAGTTAAATTGAGATGGGGAATGAAGTATCCGGGTGAGTTAGGCCCGTCGGAGGAAATTCACAAGCGAATCAAACAGAGTTTTGAGACTTTCAATCAAAGTAATACATGGGAGGCTGAGAAGCTCGAGTCAATCGTGGAGCTCAGCAAAAATGAGTTGAGCTCGGTGGAATGTTTGTTTGAGCTCGCAGCTGTTGGGGGTCTTTGGGAATGACAAGGTGGGTTCATTCGAGGTAGACCAACGCAGCGTCAAGAGAAGTTTAATGTAAGGAAGCTCGGATCGTTGAGTCAGTAGATGACAAGGAATAAGAGGAGTTTGGTCATGGAGTAAAAGACAAAGCTTATTTTAGAGCTCGATGCATTGGTGGTGAGTTGGCATGCAAGCAAGATGAAAGAAGGAGCTCGGGCGATGCGATGGAAATGGACTCAGCTAGTACATAGCACAGAGGAGCTCAGACCCAACTCTAGTGAGTTGGCTCGGTGAGCCAACCACTAAGTTGGGATCTTTTTGGCCATTTTCTCATGATTCTCCCCTTCAGCAAAAACCGGTCAACAGTGGGGCCCACATTATGTTAATTAAATTAATATTTTTATTTAAATATTTTAATAATAATATTTATTATTATTATTTAAATATTTTATTTAAATATTCTTTTAATTAATTGAGAAGACTAGGTCATCAGGCAATTAATGACCCATGATGGAACCTTCTCAAGTGGTTCAACTAACTGTAATAAATACATCATGGGCCTTCAATTTAGGAATGCAATTATGACATTTCCTCTTCTTTCTCACATATTCTTCTATAAATGTAAGTTGGAAGCTCATTTCAAAGGGTTCCAACAGTTCGCATAAGTTGACAGTTAGATATCTCAAAGTGAGAGTGTATACTTTTCAAGAATCCTCTCTCTTCGCAAGTTGTTCTTGTGTGTTGAGAGAACTTTCAAGCCTCCTCTTCAAGACCGTAATGGAAACTATTGCCTCTTCGAATGTATGATGCATTGTGCATGTTATTGAAGCAATAAAAGTGTGTGCTTTGTGACTAATCTCGGTCCTTTCATCCTTTTATGATTCTTTGTGCCTTTCTCATACTTGCAGTACACATGTGCAAGTTTAAGTTTCTATTGCGGGTTCTTGGAGTTCTCGTGCTTATCAAGTGGTGGAGTATTGCATGAAGTTGAGTTGTGGTGTCTGTTCACCCTTCTTGAGTTCATCCTTCTTCACCGGGAAACTAGTATAATTCTCGATCGATAAAGTTTAACAAAAGGAACGCGTGTCTCTTATCCTGTGGTATCCTCGTACCCTCTCTAAGTCAGTAAAGAGGTGAAGTTGACCTATGGTGCACACACCCTCTTCAAATTAACCCTTCTTGAATCTGAAGACACCCTTTATTCGGTGCATCACCATCCCTAGTATAGTTTCATTTCTGTAAAACTCTTCCCTAAAACCCCATGAAAATGTTAGCATAGGACTAGATAATCATTTTTGTTACACTAGGAGTAAGACAACACTTAGTTTAGGAAGAGGAAGCCTGGCCTTCTCCGGAGGTTCACCTTGAGCCCATGTCCCACAGGTTTGAGAGGTGATCCCATGTGTCCCAATCACACCGAACGTCCTATTCACATCCCGGCCATTCGGGGTGGTGATTTGGCGACAACAATTTGATAAGAAGGCCAAGTCCAGGATTTCAAAGTTGGAGACATTGTTTTATGTGTGGATAAAGACATGAGCTTCGAGGAAGCCATGGTAAGTTTGATTATCTTTGTCTCACTCCTTTCAAAATTAGGCACTTTTCTCGGTGAGAATTATTTTTATCTTGATTACATGGATGGTTCCTCTCTCCCACCGCCTTTTATAGTGGATAATACTTGAAATTGTTCAAGTCCTAGGTGAATAGGAGGTCTTTTTGTATATTATGTATAGGGTGTTTTTCCTTTCCCTTACTTTTGGTGTGTTTCCTTTCCCTTTTTGGGTGTTGTTCTTGGTATTGGTTTTCTTTTGACTCTATGACCCAATGGATAAGGAGCTGGTCTTCTTCCCCTAGCCTTATAAGAGTTCTTGCCTTGTCTCATTCTTTTCTAATCTAGGCAAGTCATCCCCGAAAGAGCCAACCGTTGTCCTCTCAAAATTTCCCTTCTTTTGAAAGTCAAAAAATTGAAATTTTTGAGTTAACACTCTTTTATGATGCTCTAGTGAAGAGAAAAGTTGAGGAGTTAGGGAAAATTCACATTTTTTGAGTCATTGTAGTGATTTGTGGGTCTATCAGACATTTTTTCCCGTATGTCCCAAGTTCTGCTTTGGACCCTATGTTCCCTGATCAACCTCTTTCCCCAAAATGTTAACTTTCACTTCTGACAAACTTTTTGTTCCAAATGTTCTAAGTTTACCCGGGCTTTCTATTCCCTGATTTCCCGTGTTGGCCACATCGGTTCCTTCGTATAATTTTGTCTCATCTGTCCCAAAAGTGTTTGTGCATTCCATCCCCACTTTTCCCACATCACGCGCATCGGCCGAATTGTGTCTTCACGTCCCTCATGTCCCTCGCATTTCTAAGTTCCTGGATTGCCCGTTATCTTTTGGCCCACATTACTTGCATTACCTGCGCGGCCAGATCATGTCTTCACGTCTCTCATGTCCCAAATGTTCTAAAGACCATATGAGCTAGTTTTTTCCACTCTTCCCGATTCTTTCCTTTTTGAGTCTAGTGCATATGAATTTAATGTGCATTTATAACTTTCTCTCTCCTAAAATGGCTATCTAATGGGACTACCCTCTATGTATTTTGCACACTGCTTACTTACTACCATTAGCTCAAATCCTTGCAATTAAGAGAATCTTCTCATGCCCCCATTCCCTTTGCATTTTCTTTGCTTGCCAATCCTCTGTTCCTAATATCGGGATAGTGAGGTTTGTCACCTAGATTTTGGTGATTTCTGGAGTAGGTTAACTAACCCTAATCCTTCTCCCATGGCACAAATGATCAACAACAGTGGCCTTGCTTTTGCTGCAAGTTCTCCAATCTTAGTACAATGTGCCGATACTATGTTGGCCTTTGGGGCTCACTTTAACCCTGACACGAATGAATTATCTAATGTGCATGGGGAACTAATCACCAAACTAGATGTTTGCCATTATCTGCTGCTCTACAAATCCCAGAGGTTGAAGACTCCATTGTTATCTCTCAGGCTCAGGATCAAACTCTTTTCGAGCAAGATAGTGATAAATACAAAGCAAGAATAGCAAAATCATGGTTGAAGAACCCTAAAAAGGGAGCATCTCAACTTTCCAAAGCATTATTCAGGGCTGATTTCAATGAAGAACTATCAGATTTCATTATCTTGCTAGCTCATGTCATGGGATTACCCTCCACCAATGAATTTCACTTTTGGATGTGCCCACTCATCACAGCGTCATCCGTGAAGGTAGCCAAAGCATAAATTGGGTAGAAATCATTTACATGAATTTGATGGTAACAGCTTGTCCAAAGGTACAATAGACCAAGAAGTTCTATATGACTTCTTATCTTATGTATACCCTAGCAACATCTCAACAATGGTTTGGTTTCACATACATCGAGGGTCAGAAGGATGAACCCATTTATGCATACTACCCTTAGTTCACCCTTGAAACCAGCAACCATAACTTCAGGAGGGTGAATGATGCTTTTACCATGTATATTGTGAGGCTTCTAGAAAGTGATACTGCTAGAATATTTTCTGATGAGGCCATGAACCTGATAGAAAAATATGGAGCTTTCTTCATTCAGTTCAGAAGGTTTTCATATATCAGGTTAGCCAGTTATGAGAACACACCTCTCAAACTCCCTATGTTTTGTAATGATAAGATGGCTTTGATTGAAGTATGCAGGCAATTGGATAAGTTACATAGAACCTGCAGAGACAAGAAAATCTCTGGGCTGCATTTCCCCATATCCTTGGGTAATTATACATGTAAAACAACTTTGGATGCTCAAAACATAGAAAGGGCCCTTGCTCCCATCACTGTTCACTTCTTCAAGCCCAGGACCTATTTTGATTTGAAGAAGTTCATTGAGCTAAATCTCAGAATTAATTATCATCACAGATTAGATACTGAGGACTACTGGGCCGATTGTGCAGATGACTTTGAAGCAAGGTAGAGACATTATGGTAGATTCTCTCTCCAGCTGATAAAGGAGCTCAATCTATATCAAATTCCTGAAGGACTTCAAGATGATAATGAAGACTTGTTGTCATATGAATATGATACATTGATCAAGCATACTCCCTTGGAGGATCTGGACTGGTATAAGAGGGAGAAGGATGACTTGGTTGAAATTCTAGCTCCTGTTCTTGTAAGAACCAAGGTCTGGTTTGAAAAGAAGGTCAGAGAGCTTAAGAAGAATCTAGGTGAATCTTCCTCCAAAGATACTTCAACACCTAGGAAGGAATCACATACACCTAGCTCAGAGGTACCTGTACAAACCCCTCCTCCTCCCTCAAATAAAGAACCTGAATCATCCACCCCTTCTTCATCTACTCAAGTATACCAAAAGAAGGTGAAAGAGGTTAAACAAGAGCCAATTGAGGAAGATCCCCTGTTAAAGCATTCAGAACTACCTTCGGGGCCAGAGAACATCATTGTTCTTAGTGAAAGTGATGATAGTGAAGTACTAGTCCCTGCAGGAACTTTGAAGTTGCAATAGATAAAGAGAAGGAAGTGCATAACACTGAACCTCCAAGTACCACTGATTCCTCTACCCAAGAAGCTCCAGATACTTCACTCACATCTCTACTGGAAGCAACAGTAGTAAATACTTTAAGTGCCATGAGTTCTCTTGCTCTTGGATCTCTTGCTCCTCCTTCTTCTTCCTCCACTTTTGCATGGGTGCAACCCTTGGTTGACAAAGCAGAAGAGGAAACCTTCTTCTCGATTGACAGGGCCAAATTTTGATGCTATGGTAGCCTTGTTGAGCACTACTCCTCCTGTTCCAGCAAAGAGAGCTAAAACAACTTCGAGGATAGTGACAGATGTCCAAGGCCAACAATTTCTAGAGATTGCAAAACCTAAGGTGGATAAAGCAGAACAAGATCTATCAGCCTCTGATCTGGAGCTCTCTAGGATTCCAATGGGAGAATCTACCCCTGAGAGTGAAGTACATAACCTCCAGGAAATAGTAACCAAAGTTATTGAGAGAGTAGAAAAAGGTAAACAGACTATAGAACAACTGGAGGAACAAGCTCAAGTTCTTTCTAGCTTCATCAAGTCGTTATTATCTAAGGACAAGGTTTTGGATCCTACTCCACTGTCTTCCCTTCCGCCACCTATGATTCTTAGTCAAGATGAAGTTCAAAGCATTAAAGACATACATAGGTATTCCATCTACGAGAGAGCTATGGAAGCCATGGTGGATGACATGATCATTGCAGGTTTGAATTTCATTGTAGAAGCCTTCAAACTCAATGAGAAGGTGACTAATCTACAACAAAATCTCTCCTCCACAATTGGGACCATGGATAAAGAACTTAAACTTTGGAGTAGCTACATAGTGGATCTTCACCTGATGGGACAGGCTGATGAAAATATATTGATGGCCAACAAGGTTTTTGATGATGCCAAAGACAATTTATCAAGGTCATGGGTTTTCAACGTGGAATGGAAAATAAAATTTCTGGAGGAAGCTTTAGGAGAGTTGAGGAATAGCCGCGTAAAGGAGAATCCTTCAAAAATTATGTTGTATCCACTTTCAAAGATATTCACTGTCATCTTCACGATGAAAATTTAGGTGTCCCTTTCTCCCTCCAATAAATTAAAACTCATTTCAGGGAATTTATTAAAGAAAACTTGTTCAAGGAGGAATTGATTACCAAAGAGAAGATAAAGGAGATTTTCTCTCTTCAATCTACTATTGAAGAGGCTAATAAAGAATACCATGCACACACTGAGTTTGATAAGGAGATGGAGAAATGCCTAGGTACTTGGACTCAAGCTACTACCAACACATCAGTCCCATGAGGCAGAGACATAGCGAAAGCATTGAAAAGTTCAGGCAATGAATCCTCAAGTTGGTGGGCCCTCCTCAACAATAAGTAGTTGTTTTCCCTTCCAGCTTCTCCCTTCCTTCTTTTTCTCAAATCAGGCTTATTGTAATTAGTTAAGGGTTTTGTGTCAAGCATCTCCTTAATTAACATTTTAGTTAAAAGAAGTAGTTACCAAGTGTAACTAATTTGTAAGTTATATAATGGGCTCTCTATGCCATTCTTAGGGGCTGGAACTCGTTTATTTTTGAAAGTGTTAAGGAGTAAAAAAGCAATCAATACAAAAATATCTTTCTTTCTATGTCTATCTGGTCTTGTTCTTTCATTACTATCTGTTAAATATTATTGAATCATTTATCTATGTTACTTCAAGAAGCTTTGTATTCCTGTAGATGTAATTTCTAGAACTTTGTGTCTTTGAAATAACATCTTATTGTCTCAAATGCAAATGGTTCTGTTCCAAATAATTTCATTCTGGCATGCGTAAGGAATTATTTTGTTATCTATATTTCTTGAGAGTGCCTTTCTGCCCCTTCCCACTACTTAATTCCTCTATCCTTTTGTATTGATGATCTGTTCTATTTTAACACTTTCATGATATCCGAGTTCCTCATTAAAACTATACACTGTACATGTGTAAATAATTTTTGCCTTTAAATAAGGGAACCTCTCCCATTAAAGAGGAGGGACTTTATGTCCCCTAACTGTTGTTCTCAATGAAGTCCTTTTCGACGACCAACATAGTTAAACTCGTTGTATAATTGTTCCATGAGCAGCATCTAGATAGATTATTATTTTTCTTGTAATTTTTTTAAAGCATTCAAAGTCGTGTGTTTTTATTTCCAAAAGCAAGTGTGTTTACTTCCACAAGCAAGTGTGTTTATTTCAAAAACAAGTGTGTTTATTTCCATTCTACAAATTTTGTTTCCTTCCAAGTAAAGCTTTCAAAGTGTGTTTCCTTTCAAAGCAAAGTTTTCATAGTATGATTTAAATAAGGTTTTTACCAATAAGTCATTAAGACATTGAAAAGATCCCCGTAAAAATACTAAAACAACTACGGTCAACTACTAGATCAATAGGATTACTCTTGTTGCATATAGCTTTAGACACACCCCTAGTTTGAATATGACATCAACAAGAAGTTTATTAAATGAAGGGAATAACAAAACCCACCATTTTTGGCGCGTTGCTAGAGACACACTAGTTGGATTTTTTTAATTAAGTGTCAAGAAGAGAAACAATCATACATCTAGTAGTTGAAGGATCTTCCCTACTATATAATAAAATTTATGAGTAGACCAAGAGACTCAAAGGGTAGATTCCTCCTGTAACATCTTCACAAGAATTCATAACATCCTCTAGTCCAAATAAGGAAATTGATCAAGAATTGGAGGCACCATCATCCCCTGTCATACAAGAAACATAATTACCACCTTTGGAATTCTTAGATCAGTCACCTAAAGGAAGTATAACTTTTAGGAAAAGGCTTATTACTCAAGATCCATTTAGGTGAGTTTTGATTCTCAATTGAGTAGTCAACCTCCTACTCCTGATTTTTCACCTTCCCTAAGGCATACCACATACCACATTGATTGGGAGGAAAATTTAGAAAATATTTTTAAAATGGCACAAGAAGCTGAAAGAGTACCTGATAGGACCTTTACTTATCCAATCCAATTAGATGATGATGATACACCAATGAAAAATATCTCACCTACACATTTACCCACATTTAGAGGGATGTCATCTGAAGATCCTGACCAATTTCGTTTGAGTTCAAGGTACTATGTTAGACCTATGACTATAAAATAGATAATCAAAAACTCAAGTTGTTTCCATCCACTTTGAAGGATGTAGCAATGAGGTGGTTCATGGGATTACCATCCAACTATATTACCACTTGGGCACAAATGAAAACTTCCTTCCTAGAAAAATAATAGGATTATTGTAGAGGGAGAAATAGGAAGGAATAATTCTTCAAAATCAAGGAGGAAGATGAAAATATAGAAGAATATTTAGATGATTCCTCTTTGTGAGCAAAAGGTGTGGATTTTTACTTCAAGAGGAGTTAAGTAAAACCATTTTTCTTAAAGGATTGGGTGACGAATCTAGGGGAATCCCTTAACTTGATAGGAGGTGGAGACATTGATCAGTTAAGGATGAATGAAATTAAGGAGATTTGTAGAAGCTATTCTAGAACAAGGGGTGGACCTAGAAAAGGAAAATTAGTGAAAATTTTGAATCCATATATGAACAAACTAATGGATGAGTTAGAAAATTTTAAAACTGACATTTTAGTTCAATTAACCTCTACTATAGATGGATTACAAGCTAAAGAAAATGCCAAAACTAAACCATTGGCTATGTATTGTCCTAGGTGTAGGAAGAAGCATGCAATAAGAGACTGTCCTTTGGATAAAATAGAAATGTGTCTTATCTGTGAATCTAAAGAACATGATACTAATGCTTGTTCTCTACTTCCATTCATAAAGAATTAGCTTAAACAAACTAGTACATCATCCACAACAGAAGAATTGAATTTTGTTCAGAGACAACCTAACCAAGGGTAGTTTATGCCAAGATCAGTTCCTAATCCTTGGATGATGCCATGGGCTACTTAGACAGTACCAAAAATTGGGGACAACCACCTTGGGTACCTCAACCAACTGGAACCCTCAAGATTGGGCACGCCAAGATTGGTATGCTTAGGGACATCAAAACCATGGGATGGTCAAGGAAATCCTTATGCTTGGTCATAACCTAAATAGAACCCTAGTAATAATGCTCAAGGAAGAATATATCCAAATCAGATTCAACAGGACTTTATGGGATCCCCTACATAGAATTCACAAACCGAGAATGTAGTCCAAATGCAAATACTAGCACAACAAAGAAAGAAACCAAAGAAACAAAAAAATAACTCATGTTTATGGAACAAAACCAGAAAAATCAATTGATTTACATGCCATGGATTGTAAGGATATTCAAACTAGATCTGGGAAAAGCATTGGTAGTCCACCTATTATAATCACCGAAATGATAGAAGAAAATAAAACTCCTAAGATCTTGTTATTCCAAAAGAGGGTATAAAATAAAAGAGAAGGAGCCGGATAGTGATAATACTTCGAGACTCCATTTCTAGAGAGATTTAAAGAAGCTATAGAAACCAAGGAGTTTGAATTGGTACAAGAACTAAGGAAATTGAATATTTAAATACCATTATTACAATAAATTAAGGACATTCTAGAATTGAACAAATTAATCAAAATGTTATGTTTGAAAAAGCCTGGAAGGAAGAAACAACACCCCAAGACTATCAAAGTAGATGGGAAACTTGTTGATTTATTATTAGGAAAACTCTTACTTCCCAAATACGGAGATCCTAGAAGTCATGTCATTTACTGTCTCTATAGGAAATAAGGATATACATAACGTTTTGGTAGATTTGGGAGTGGCTATCAATGGAATGGTAGTGGCCACTTTAAAAACATTACCATTAATGGGTATACAACCTAATAATACCATATTGTAGATGGCAAACCAGATCTGTTACAAAACCAAAAGGGATTATTGAAGACATAGTGGTTATGGTGGAGTCATGGGAATATCTAGTTGAATTCCTTATATTGCATCCAAAAGGTAAAAAATTGGGTTATCCAATTATTTTGGGTAGACCATGGTTAGCTACAAATCGTTACCTTAATAGATTGCAGGTCAAGTGATATGAAAATCTCAAATGGTAAGAACTCTAATAAAATTTCTTTATATCCTTTTCACACGACCTTTTATTGACAATCAAGAATAATTGTGGGTTGATTCTCCTGATACTAATAAGCAAAATTTGTCTTCTTTGGCTATGATCACATTGTAGGATCATGTAAGAGAAGTAGAAGAGATGATTAATCCACCATTGGATGAGCACCAACTATCCTCAAAGCAATCAAAAATAGTTCCGAACCTGTGAACTTAGTTCTCGGAACTTGCGAACTTAGTTCTAGAACCTGCGAATTTAGTTCCGGAACCACCACATTTAGTTCCGAAACCACGACAACAATAGTTCTCTGTGATTGGAAATAATTTCACTCTGGAGGAATGATATTTCTCATGGGGAGAGGAAGAATCAGTAGCTTCAATTTCAAATACATCAGGGAGTGGTGAAGAATTTCTAGAAAGTAGCAGTGACGAAGAGTTTGACCTACAAAGAGATAAGTATCATAATTCTCATTACTGTCCTTTTTCTAGTATTCTAGTCTCAAGGAACTTTTGGAGATGTTGCTACATATCATATGTTTTTACCACATGCATGTCCACTAAATAATTTAATGAAACCCTTTCAACAAATCAATTCATCACACATTGGAACCAAGCATGTTGAAATTCAACTGGGTAAAACTTTGAACATTAACAACTGGTTGAAGGATGATGAAGAAGCTAAATTGTTTAATTTAAAAAAATCATACTAAAGATTTTTCTTGGGATTAAAAATACATGAAGGAATTCACCCAAGTATTTTCACTCATCACATCTATACTGAAAATGTTAAACTAGTTAGCAGCCTCGAGAGAAGGATTAAGCCGGCCTTTTAAGGGATATATTCAAACAAGAAATTGAAAAACTGTTACAAGTAGGTTTTATCTACCCTAACTTAGATATCAAAGTGGGTATCTCCTCTTGTAATTGTTCCTAAAAATAATGGAAAATGGAGAATATGTGTTGACTATAAGGAACTGAAAAAAATCCACACCGAGAGATTATTTTCCTTATCATTCATAGATCAAGTCCTAGACAATCTTTCGATAAAAATACTTTTCCTTCTTGGATGGCTTTAGTGGATACAATCAAATCGAGTTGCTACTCAAGATCAGAAAAACTACATTTACATGTCCATGGGGTACCTTTTCCTATAGGGTGTTACCATTTGGTTTATGCAATGCTCCTGCAACTTTCCAGAGAGATGTACTTGCAATCTTTGTTGATCTAACAAATGATTGTGTTGAGGTATATATGGATGACTTCACTGTACACAGAGATATATTTGATGATGCTTTGAGAAATATGGATAGAGTGTTAACAAGATGTGAACAACACAATCTGTCTCTTAGTGATGAAAAGTGTTTAATGATGGTTGATGAGGGGATTGTATTAGGAAACCATATTTCAAAAAGAGGAATTCAAGTTGATAAAAAAATTAGGATCATTTCAGATTTACCTATTCCTCAGACCCCCACAGATATCAAGTCATTTCTAGGACATGTTGGGTACTATAGGTGCTTTATTAAAGATTTCAGTAAAATTTCTGCCCCCATGTTTAATTTTCTAACCAAGGACTATGAATTTATTTGGGATGAAAAGTGTCAACATGATTTTGAAGAAATTAAATAACAATGAATCATTTTCCTAATATTGAGAGGACCTAATTAGGAAAAGTCATTTCATATCCAAACATATGCCTCAAATAATTCCATTGGTGTAGTTTTGGGACATAAAGATAAAAAAGGAAAATGTATGCTATTTATTATCTTAGTAAGAATCTTACTCCCACCGAAAAGAATTACACCACCACTAAAAATAATTTCTTTCGTGATTTATGCAATCAATAAATTCAGACATTATATTATAGGTTACAAGATATTTGTACACATAGATCATTCAACAATTAAATATTTAATGAAAAAACCAAGTGGTTGGAGGAAGAATAATTGGATGGTTATTACTTTTGCAATAATTTTATATTACCATTATAGACAATCCAAGTAAATCTAATGTGGTAGCTGATTTTTGTCAAGACTAACCACTATAGGGGAGTAAGATCCAGCTTAAGGATAATTTTCTAGATGACCAACTATTTGCTATTTCGTAAAGTACACCATGGTTTGATGATATGGAAAATTATCTTGCAATAGGGAAGTTTCCTCCTTCTTTCACTAAGAAACAAATAAAGACGTTAATCAAAACCAAAGGCACAATTCAAATGGTTAAATGGAATGCTATTTAAATGTGGTCTTGATTCTGCTTATTTTGCGTAGTGTGTAAGAGAAGATGAAATCTTTGACATCCTCAAAGCATGTCATGATGAACCAAGTGGAGGACACTATTCGGTGAAAATAAAAACTCATAAGATACTTGTCCTGGTTATTATTAGCCATCTCTGTACAAGGATGTGAAGAGATATATCAAGTGTGTGATCCTTGTCAAAGGATGGGAAACCAACTTTCACCAATGAAATGCCTCTCCAACCTCAAGTAGTGATCGAACCATTTGAGAGACGGGGATTGGATTTTTTTGGTCCCTTTAATCCTCTTTCAAAAGGAAAGGAATATATTCTTGTGTGTACCGACTATGTGAAAAAGTGGGCGTAAGTGTAGGCATTGACAAATGCCATTGAAGAAGAAGTAGTTGCTGATTTCTTTTAGAATAGTATTATGATAAAATTTGGAGCACCTAGAGCATAGTTTCAGATCGGGACCACAATTTATGTCTAATATGATCCAATATTTCACAATGTATTACCAAATCAATCATATGAAGTCATCTCCTTATCACCCACAGTCAAATGGACAAGTTGAAGTAAAAAATAGAGAATTGGAAAACATCCTTACCAAAAGAGTTGAAGCTGGGAGAAAATATTGGGTAAAGAGACTACCTGAAGCTATTTGGGATTATAATACAACTTGGAAAACTACAACATGGTTTTCACCATATGAGTTAGTCTATGGAAAAATCCCTTGTTTCCCATAGAGTTTGAACTTTAGACATTGAGGACAATAGTTAAGGTGGGAATTGAGTTAGATGCAACTCAAAAAGAAAGAATCCTTCAACTCAATGAATTGGATGAATTGAGGATGGAAGCACTTCAACAGATAGAGATAATCCAAGATCAAAGGAAGCAATGGCATGACACACATATCAAGAGAAGGAAATTCAAAGTAGGAGACTGGGCATTTGTTTGATTCTAAGTACCAACAATTCAAGGGAAAATTGAGAACCAGATGGTTGGGACCCTATCAGATTGAGAAGATATTTGACAATGGTTCTATTCAGTTACTTCCCATTGATGGCAGCAGAAGAACACTCTTGGTCAATGGACATAGGCTGAAACTCTATAGGAAGCCTCCCACTAAGGATGAATTCTTGAGGAATATTGAAGCAAACAAAGAATTTGATCATATGGAAGAACCCAATTCTTCCAAAATGATCAAATAACCAGATGATAGATCCAAAATAAAGGGAAGAAAATGAAAACTATTAAATGGTGTTTTCTTCCCAAAAAAATAAAATAAAATATAATTTTTTTTTTTTTTTCTCAAAGGTCAATTGAAAACTAGCAATGGCGGTTGATCCCCTATTATGGATAATTCAAATAAAAGGGAATTCTTTAGAATTCCAGCCTATCTTATCTAACCATGTTTTGTTCCACTTGTAGGAATGATGAGTCATCATAACAAAAGGATTACATCCTCAAAGATGGTAATTATATCTTTTAACTTATTTATGGTTAAATTAAAACTTACATGTGTGATTTGACTTGATTTAAAAGTTGGTATGATGAGTCATCTATTTATACATTATGATTACAAGTGAGTAATCATGAAGATGATATGGATGGAATAAGTGGCGAATAGTTATTATTGGTAATCATTAGTGCAAAATCAAGTGAAATAAGTTGCAGAGATATTTTGAGGGAGAAGCAACGAATTAAGCTTGTTCCGTAGATAAAAATAGAGATTCCACACCTAAGAATAGAGGTTTCACGAGATAAAATCATTAGTTTTGCAAGAGCTAAGAAAGAAGGCTTACAACTGATTTACACATAATCAAAGGAAATAGAACTCAATTCGATATGGAGATTAAAAATAAATCGAGAACCATAGGATGATTCCCACTTTCTCATGCAGATGAAGAAGTGGCATCTATCTTTGCGCATGCAGATGGCTAGATTTCTGAAGAAGTTTTCAAGGTATAGTGAAGAATTAGTAAGAGAATTCGTCATAAACCTAGAGCAATCCGTAACAAAGGTGAGAAATATTTTTATTCCTTTTCTCGTGAATACAATAAGTAATGTGTCTAGAGTGCTAATTATGCATATCCCACATCCCGCCAAAGGGAACTTGAAAGAATTGGTTGAAATCCTACTACAAGAAGGAGAAACTAAACCCCAAAGTACATCTAAAATACAAATAAAATCATAAAAGGGGTTAGAAGGGCTAGTTTTCCCAAACCCTTTGAGGTAGCATTTTGGATAGTGAAATATTTAACTGTGATGGTCAATTTGGGTACGTAGGAAAAGAAGTCCTAAACATGCTCATATATTTGAAATATGGAGCCATAAAACATGAGTACATAATAAACCTTCCATGGTTTCTTTTTTATTCTATCCAGGATCATGGCCTATAGGTGTTCTGGGGTGTTGGGACAATCAGGCATCATGGGTTAATTCATTTAGTATGCTAGCACCATTTTCTCACAAAGAAAATGGAGAAGAAATTTGGGAAAAGTTTCTTCACAAATTCAAGAAAAAACCTAATATTATTAGAAGGAAAATACCTAGCTCCATTTTCTCCTTCAACTAATGTGGAAATTGATGCCCATGTAGAAGAACAAAATGAAGTAGAAAGAGATAATATACCAAAAAGAAGAAGGTCGTGAGAAAGATCAAAACAGTATGAGCCTTCTCGTGCCTTTGAAGGAAATTCCTTCTTCTCGCAATAGCTTTGGGGAGCTAATATCTATCTCTCGACAAACGTGATAGTTCACCGTGCAAGAGCAAGAAATAAAAGTAAGAAGAAGCTCTAGAAGGAAATCCACCACTAGGCATGTTGAAATTCCCCAAAGAAGGAAAATTCATAAGAGGACAAGGGAAACCCCAGAGGGAAGGAGTGAATAGGAAAAGATGGAAAAATAAGCTGCTGATATTTTGGGCAGCATGGCCATGACTCCTCTTGAACCAAGCCAAGCTAAGATGGACAAAGGAGATGAGAGACTTGAGGAGTAGGATTTTCAAGAATTGGTTAAACCATCAACATTGTCACATGAAGAAGAAGAGTTGGCATCCTGGAGACGAATAGGTAAATTTCCTTTGATAGAAGAAGAATGCTCAACTCCTCAAGTAATTTTAGAGGAATAAGAAAGACATCGGAGTTAAACAGCTCTGTTCTTTTCTAGAGAAGAGCTCATTATCGAGAAAAGGATGAGGAATTGGATTTCTGAAACTCAAATTAGAACAAAAGGAAATTCTCATTGGAGAGCTAAAAACTCATCTGTAACTAGGACTAAGGAGTTATCATTAATTAAAAAACAATTGATAGAAAAAGAGGAATAATGTCAGACTTCTATAAACAGAATGTTGTGTCCATAGTCTTTGCATCAGACTGAGTTAACTTATTTTCCACTCAAACAACTATGGAATGACACTTGCAGGGAACTTAGAGAAGCTAAAACATCAAATGAAGATTTGAAGACCAATATGGAAGAAGAAAAGAAGGCAAGAAAAGAGTGGGAAGAAAAATTTTATAAGGAAGAAGGAAACAAATATAAATGTCTTACAAAAATACATATGGTCTGCATTATGAGTGAAAATTTCTTGCCTACAGGAGGCCCTCTCCTACATATAGTGTGTTTTTAGAAGAGCAGTTCATTCACTAGAAGCTATCAAGGATTGCATGTGGACTTCCACATGAACTAAAAGATGAATCTAAATTCATGACAACTTATTCTTTATCCAATCCTGAGAAGAAAAATCTTCTATGTGAATTCTATCTTTACAATTTAATGCTAGAGAAAAACACATGATTTATGATCAATTTGTATGTGGGGAAAGTTAGCTCAATTCATTTGTTTCTATTATGGAAAACCAAATTACATGTAAGGAAAGGGAATATGAGTTTTTATTGAAAGCTAGCTCAACTAGTCTCGCATGAGAGCTCACTATGGTAAACCTTCTACGCCTTCCTCACACATTTTAGAACCCATGCCTTTGATGACCGATTCAAGACACATTATTTTCCCAACTTACAAAAGAGTATTGATACCTTTACCAACTATGAGGAGGAGAGTTTTGAATATATTTATGAAGGATGCTAAAAATGTGGGAACTCCTTAATGTTTCCTTGAGAAGAAGGGAAGTAATATCCCCTACAAATCTGATCCGGAGTTTAGAAAGAGCAAAAGCGTTCTCGCACAATAATTCCTCATATCAATGATACCTACGAGAAAATATGGATGTGAATGCGAACAAGCCCCCTCTACTTCTCACCCCATGTCTCCTTGGAAAAATAGAGAACCTCAAGATCCTACTGAATTTGAAGAGTGGCAGAGGAAAATAGAAGCAGGAGAAGGGTATAGTACCTCTAAGTTTAAGCATTAGAAGATCAGTTTCAGCCATTTGATCTGAGAAATCAAATGGAATGCAGAACATATAACCCCACTTTTGAAGAATGAAGTTTGTAAAGGGACTTACAAACAAGTAAGTTTGGGGGAAATGATGAGGCCAGAATATTCCCGATTAATGTATAAAATATGATCTCATCTTACTCTCCTTTTTATTAAGTTTGATTGCATTTTGTGACTTTTATTTGATCTAATATGAGTTAGGATGTAATTGTATGTCTTTTGATTGATTGTGATTCTAATGTTTAAAAGCTCTGAAATTCTTGACGAAGTGTGTGTTTGAAATTTAGTTTTGTAATAAAGCAGGTCTAATCAATCAAAGAAATGAAGTATGTAGTGTTCAACATGTTTTCAGAGCATTGTCTGTTCTAATACAACTTAGTTCCAAAACTTCTAAGCTAGTTCCGAGAACTACATTACACTCTGGTCATTATCATCATCGGTTCTCGGAACTCCAAAGTATTTAGTTCCATAATTTTCAGACTTAGTTTCCGGAACTCTGGGTATAGCTCCGGAACTCTCATGGTTTTGATCCTTAACGATTTCCTATGGTTCTGGAACTTATTTGAAGTTCTCGAACCGATGGAATTTTAACTATTCTAACCACATCCAGATATTTTACATCAACGACCCTTTTAATGGAAAATGATGAGAAGATTTATGAACACAAATCCAGGATAGTTATCTTACACCATCAGATTAGCCAAAATTTGAGTCAAAGATCTATTTAGGCACGATTCGATTTCATTAGAATCGTAGAGATAACTATGATTGAAAATGTATATATAAGCAGACACTGTAACAAATAAAAATATAAGAAAATAGAGATATAAAAAGAGATAGATATAGACTAATTACATAGATCCAATACGTTTTGTAATATTTTGAATGTTTTATGAATAAATAGCCATTCTGTTTGAGATAATTCTAAGTTGTTAAAGCTTGATTCAAAGAGGAGAAAGGGCCCACTCCCCAAGGACCAGGATATTCATCTATTTGGTATTTATATTTTCTAAGAAAATAGTTTAGATCTGTTAATTTTGTATCATTTTCAATTCTTCCAGCTTAAAATCATTGTATACTTGTTCTATAGGTGTCTAGATAGATTCTTATTTTTATTACAATTGTTTTTAAGAATTCTTAGTTTTGTGTGTTTATTTCCAAAAGCAAGTGTGTTTACTTCCACAAGCAAGTGTGTTTATTTCCAAGAGCAAGTGTGTTTATTTCCATTATGCAAAGTTTGTTTCCTTCCAACAAAGCTTTCAGTGTGTTTCCTTTCGTAAAAGTTTTCATCATATGATTTAAATAAGGTTTTTACCAAGAAGTCCTTGAGACATTGAAAATATCCCCGTAAAATATAAAAACAACTACAAGCCAACTACTAGATCAATAGGATTACTCTTGTTGCATATAGCTTTAGACACACCCTGGTTTGAATATGACATCAACAAGAAGTTGATTAAATGGAGTAATGACACCCACTAGCAAGGAGCCCACCCTTCCTTTGATGCTAGAGATGAATTGATTGGCATTTTCCCAACAACCGGAATTTAAAGGCATGGACTAGAGAGAAATCGAATGGCAGAGTGGTTAATCTTGAATAATTAAGAAACTCTGTTATGATCAAGCTAGAACAACATCACCCAAAAACAAAGAAATGGTTTGATAGAAAGTCTAGGCCTCAAGATTTCAAATTTGGGAACTTGGTTTTGAGATGGGATGTTGACAAAGCTAAACCTGTGGTGTTATTTAAATTTTGATGCACTTTGGAGTGGTCCATACATCATAATTTCATGCAAAGAGGCTAACTCTTTTGAGTTAGCTCATCTTGATGGAGGCGCACTACAAATCCTAGTAAATGGGATCTATCTCAAAACCTTCCATTAAGTTTGCTGCATCATTTTGTATATATTATAGTAGTTTCAATTCCTCTAAGTGTGTTGTACACACATTGTTTGTTTGTACATAGTTCTTTCTTCTCACGTGCTTCTTATGCGTGCTCTTATTTTGCTTCCAAGATGCCAACAATTTTTAGTAGCTTACATGATTCATAATAGAGTCAAGAAATGATCCTTCAAGTGACTTCAGGGGAAATTCTTCAAAGTTAAAAATTAAAATTTCATGATTACATAGTAGACTCCATGCCCAATGAATGCTTTAGGCTACTGATCTCCTTCATCTAGTAGGAAGATGGCTCAAAGTTACGAAAACTCTTATCCAAATAACTCTCATAGTTATTTGGACAAATTGTATACATCTTCTAGATCTGAGTTCTTTATTGCAAGGTTGTGTGTGCTGAAGTTCACTTGGCACGTTCCTTGGTTGCATTTTCCCGCACACTTCCCATTCATTTTCCTTTTCCTCTTTGTTCCACTCCTCCCTTGTGTGCATCATCTCGTGCATTCATCTTCTTCCTAACAGCTTATTTCATCCTATGTGCATGCCTTACACTTGCTTTAATATGCTAAGTCCCTAGCCCTCATGTACGCCTCGTACATCATATTATAATATTTTTTCCTTGACCATGTCTTTTCAGCTTAGCAGTTTTCCTTATTTCCCTGTGCACATTACACACACCTCCATTCTGTCTTCTTCCCATGCGTCATTCTCTCACATTCATTCTCTTTATGCCATCCTTTGTACCTTCTATTCTAGGTCATCCTTTGACATGATTGTGTGCTACACATGACCAATAAAAGAATGCCAAAAGGGCATTGGATCCTTGCAACAAACCAATGAGTGACACATAGAAAAAACAACAAGAACATTTTCACAGTTGGCCATCCTTTCAACCAATTTGCGTGGGTCATGTGTCTTGCGTGTGCAGATGACTCTGAATTTTTTTGAAAATCATATCTCTTTCTACAGAGCTCCGATCGGTGCATGCCTAGTGTTAATCAATAGCTACTGACGTAGGCTACAATGCTAGACATTCAAATTCAAATTATTGGTGGATATGGTAGGTGAGAAATGGAAAAATGTCTTTCTAGGAATTAATGAGAAGATTTGATTGCTTCAACCACCTAATTTAATATGATCTACCCTCCTTCCTTATCTAACATGCCAAAGGACTTGGGAAACATATTTGACAAATTTATAGGTGGATTTACATGCATTGAATGCTTCTTGTTGGTGGTTGTATTTCAAATTTGGGGTTTCCTCCTTCTTCTCTTCTTCTTCCATGGATTCATCTATAAATGTAAGAGCTAGGATCATTATTAATGTTGGACACTTTGGATCCTTATGCACTTTGCTAAGGACTTCATATTTTATGTATTTTGAGTCACAAACCTCTAGATCTGGCTCTTGCATGTGGATATTGGCCTCTTTCACCATTGTAATAGCTCTATGCATTTATGGAAGTAATAGAAACATTGTTTTATGACTATTCTCTATCCTAACATGTTTGCATTCCTTCTTCTTTCCTTTTCTTTTGCATTGTGTGCCCTGTTGTGCCATTTCACGTCCCTTGCAGCTCCTTATTTAGTTGTGTTCCATGAAACTGATCTGGTAAATATGTTTTAAGTTGTGCTACATGTGCCTAGCCTTATTTCACACATTTCCCTTCATTTTTCACTCAAAACATATAGTGTTCATCCCTCTTTTCTGGTGCTATCACCTTTTAGTGTAGGTTTCTTTTCATGTTATCCTTTTATCCCTAGTCCTTTGGCATTGTTAACTTAGTTTTATCTTTCACAACTAGGAGTAGTAGAAGTAGTAGAAATAGATTGAGAAATTGGCCTTCTTTGAAGATCCGTACCTAATGTGCAAGGTCCCACAACTTAGGGATGGTTCCATTGTTTTCACAAACAACTTGGTTCTTCAGGATCCAAGACACGAGGTGCAAGTTTAATGACCAATAGTTCCCTAGCTTGAAACCACGTGCCCTAGGCCAAATCCAAACCCTATCTATCAATATTCTTCCCCGTACACCTATACTTCACTTAAATACTTTGCCAAATAGAGTTAAAGACTATCTCATGCACAAATATGAAAAATACAACTAGTTCATAGCTCTCCACACTTCATAACTTTCTTTTCTAGCTCACTCGAAAGATCTTGTATGCAAAGGTAAAAATTATTTTACAACATGTCCTTATATAGTTTCTCAAAATAATCTACATTTATTTCTCCCCACCTACCACCGTACTCAACATTGATTTGGCATTTCTTCAATTCTTTCACGCTACTTGTTTCCATGCCACAGTCATAACCTTTTGGCACACCTTCTACTTTTGCAACAAACCTACTTTCATGCGCCCTCATGTGCCGAAGTACTTCACCACTACACCTTTCACTAAGTATTTTTCATTTCTTCTTTCTACCTCACATTACATTGTGCATCTATTTATCCATATGTGGTCTTTAATCATGAGAAAAATTTATCTATTTACACCTTTCCCTTCAAGCCCCGCACAAAAATATCTCCTATGCATACCCATCTTTAGATAGTATTCAAATAATATTAAAACTTGGCAATGAACCTTATATATACTCCACCCCACACTAAGGGTATGTGCAGTCCTCTATGCATGGAAACTTGAGCTTACATAATAATCGATTCTAGCACGCAAGCACCCTTATTACACAAAACATTGAACTAAATTGACAAAGCATAAAAACTATGAAGGAAACACATATAAATGGAATGCATTAAGGAAATATAATCTAAATGGAAATACTACCTTATTACAAACACCAAGAAGACTTATTTATAGTAGGGATTTATCCTAATCCCATTTAAGTAACTAGGAAACCATGTTCCATATAGTGCCTCTAAGCTCGACAAGCGCATGAATGAAGTATATAAGTTATAACATACGGTCCAAACCAATGCACCTTAAGTTTTTAGGAGCCGCAAAACTTTGAATCATATAGAAGTATCATCTTTATAACCTCAAACTTATTTTCCTTAATTTTTATATCATACCATGCCTTCTTCTTGTCCTTTTCTTACATTTGACTCCATCATGTTATAATGCACCTTTCATCCAGCTGCATCAATTTGTCAATACATTCTTCAAGTTCATGTTCATCCACTAAACTACCTACGTGCAAAATACATAGAAATGGTAACGTGAATTCCACTGCTAGAACAAACTCTACACCAAACACCAATTGAAAGGGTGTGGCTTTATTCAACTTATTGGTACCCCAATTGATCCTTCCTTTGAAACCGAGTAGTATCTTAAGTTGATTAGGATGTTTAGAGACAAACAAATTATAATAGGAGTCATTTTGTTGCCCGGGATGGATTTTAGATGACTCTTTATCACTCTGGTTTGGAAAGTGACTGGGTATCATCGTGCTAAGATTTTGACCTACCCTTACTACTTTAGGTTGTGCCTTCAACCAGGGTGAGAGGACCCACTTTGTGACCTGTGTTAGTGGAAATTATCAACAGATTAACAATATTTGACTCTTCCTTTGCAGTATTTTGAAGGAGACCTTGAGAAAACATGGTCAATACAACATAACCTAACTCTCACAAGTTGTCACCTTAGAAAATGAAGATGTTCTCTAGACAAGGTCTAGGTCACTAAAGACAACGATAAAAATTGATTACATCTACATATTTTGGTAAAGGATGGAAAATTTAATGATCTTCTTTAGCATTTGTGGATATATAAGTGCAAGCAGGATGGTTCATGTATGATATATCACTGAATATGAAATTTATGGTTGGGAAGTTAAGTAGGATAAAGTTGATTATACCAAATTCTTGAGAACTTTTAACAAATGTTGAAAAATCTACAAAGAAAAATGACAAATGGCTTCAAATAGTCAAGATGAACCTTTAACTAGAAAATTGTGCATCTATGAAAGCTCAAAGACACATGGTTTCACACATTCTTCAAGGATTTAACATAAGAACTCATGTTAAAGACTTAATTAAACCTCAAAAGATCTATCATGCTTATGATACACTCATAAATCAAACAATTTGTATCACTGAAATGAAAGTAAAGTGAATTTAAATTGTTTATTACATTATGAAATGAAAAATCTCTTCATAATGTAATTGCAAATGCCACAATACTATCACAAGGATAAGATCTTGTGTGATTTCAGAGGGATTCCTAATATAAGATTGCAATAGGAACATAAATAACTATTTGAAGATATCTCAAAATGATAGTAGACACAACACGGTTCATGATTAACACAAATTACTTAAGGTTTTTCAAATTGATCAACAAGGGAAAGTTTATTTACAATCTCAAAGCTTATCAATGGTGGACACTTGCAACCATCTTGACATGATCAATTTCAAAGATACACAAGAAATAACTAGTTTCTCAAATAATTTCCTTTGAAAATGGATTTTCTCACTTTCTCCTTCTCTTTTCTTTGAATAAATCTCTAGAAAAGATTAACCCCCCCTTTTTCATGATTATCATTTTTCCTTTTATATCACCCCTTCACTTGTTAACCTTCAAAGTTTTCCCCCTAAAAGTATGAATATTCCCAAGAATATTCCTTTTTCAAAATTTGTTCTAGAACATGGCATTTAGAAAGGTTTTTTCTTTTAAAGTTTCTAGGTGTACAAATCACCAGTCTTTTCAATCAACTTCACTAGTGCTCGACTGGGATATCAGGTCATCACTTCTGGTGGATTAATTTAATCATTCTTTCCTGATATTGATTAGGTAATCATTTCAAACAATCTCTAAACACTTTCAATGACACTAATATGACATATATCCATACTCACTTTTCAATAATCTACCTTGGGTGCCACACACTCTGCTTCATGTCTCATTGGCTTAATTTCCACACATAGTTTCTGTCAAATCACCTTGATTTACCAGCTCTGCTCATTCCTAACCTTTTCCAATTCTTAAATTCTCTCTCTTGTGAACTGAACAAAATCTCCTTCATTTCATGGGAAAGATTGCATCAAATCAAAACATATGTCTCCTTTTCATTATAAAACCTGGCTCAATTTCATTATCATCATGCCTTTCCCTTCTTGTTCTAAGTATAATAAATTTCAAATAAAATGGCTGAAGGTACTTATAGCTCATAGCCTGAAGGAGATTTCTTTAGAGGACTTAAATCATATTTTCAATTTAAGTGGTCCTGATGAAGCTTTTTTCAGGCTTTATTTGATATAGAATGTGTGGGTGACACCAGAGGGCCCTTAACATACCGAAAAGTCTAGTTAGCACTTCTTACAAGGCTAATCAGGATCAATCTGTGTTTATAGCCTTCAGGTTATGTATTTCCATATTTTTAGATGGGAGCACATGAAAATCTCCCAAAGATTTAAAAATATACTGGGTTGAGAGAAGACCTCAGGTCTCTCGGGAAAACCAATTTTCAATGTCCTTTTTGTGTGATGAGGGTTTGTATCAAAAGAGATTCCCAAGGAATCATATGTGTTGTATGATAAATCCTCCATCGACACAATGCCTACTATTTCCCACAAAATAGATGAGTTGGAGAAAAGGATTAATTTTCTTGGAGAAAAAGCAAGTAGAGACCATTGCCTTCGCAACTAGTTTTAGCACCAAGGTCATCTTCAGGGAAAAGGAAAGGTGAACCACAACCTCAACCTCCAATCATTATCTCAGATGGAGAAGAGGACCAATCATTGTCTACTCACCATTCAAGGGCAGCCATTTCCTCCACTTCGGGAAAATAGGGGATATTTTCTATTCGATCATCCACCCACTTAATGCATCATGCTCCTCAAGTAGAGCATGAATTGTTGGGCCCTCAACCAATTCCTTCTCCAAAAACAATCCACCTTTCACAAGGAAATGGGAGGCTGGGTCAAGTTTGAGGCCTCGCAATCATCCTATCAACAACATGTAGTACTTTCCCCTCCAACCACTTTAGGTGTCCCCTCTCAACCCACTCCCAAGCATGTCGACCCTTCACAAAGGGAAAGGAAAGACAACATTCTTCACAGGAGGTCTGGATCTTTTAGATTGGGTTTCATCTCAACAGAAGAAAGTTGAACTTGAGAAAATCATGAGTCATCCTAGAATGACTCTAGAGGCATTGATGGATATGGGAATGTCCTCGGGACTGGTAGGGTCAGTCATTTTCATTCAAATAGCACAAGGCTCAAGCGAGATTTTGTGTGAGGAAAAACAAACTTTTGAACAAGCTCCCCTACTAGGAGGAAACTATGAAGTAGGGCTGAAGAATGCCTAGATGTTGTCTTCCTTTCATTGTTTCTCTTTCTGGCATGTATATATCTTTCTTTTTCATGGGTAGGGGCCCCTATAGAACCCCATTTTTTCCTTATTCAAAATGCAAGAAGCATAACAATATCAATCATTTACATGCTTATCCAAATGTATGTTAATTTCATCAAAGTAAATATGGCATTACTACATTCTTCCATTTTTCAATTGAAATAAAGGAACAATAAAATTAGAGAAACAATTACTTCCCATGTAATAGAAGTGTTATTTTAAACATCGTTTAAAAGGATGAATATGAAAAGAGAATATAGTTCAAGGAACAATTGTCTAAGCATGTTCATCATCCTTTTCACATCTTCTTCTTCTTCAGCTTCCACTTCTATATCTTGTTCTTTTGGTAGCCTCACCACATATGCATCATATCTTTTGAATAATTTGTTAACCTCATCCTCATCTGGTCTTGTATGATGCTAGAAAATCAGTTGCCTGCCTAGATATTGCATCAATGTAATGGCCCATTTTCTGCTTGTATTCCAGTGGTCTTGCCTTTAACTCTGCAATTCTATTCTCAATATTTCTCATGGTCTTAATGACTTCATAGGAGAAATCATTCTTTAGAACATTCCTTTCAAAATAATTAAGTAAGAAGTCAATCTTCATATCCCCATAACTCTTTTTGAACTTATCAATGACCATATCCTCTAACTTTAAGTCAATAGCATCGAGAGTATCATCAACCCAATTTCTCTTAATTTCAAGTTTTTCTTGATCCCATTCAAGGTCTCTACTCTGATTTTTGACAATTCTTCAATATCATGTTGGCTTCCTTTGACTGCTAAAGGCACAATATCTTCTTTCTCAACCAACTCATCACTGAGCTGGGTAATGTGGTCTAACTTGGGAAGAATACCTTCAAAATAGAAAATCTCATTGTCACATTGTTCAACTATCTCATCAATTTCACTGAGTCTATTTTTGAGATCTTCATATTTTGATCTAGCCTCTACAATTGCTTTTTTCCTCTTGGTCAATTTCTCAATCCATGTGTCTACTTCTTGAACCTTCTTGACAACCTTGTTTTTACCTTATTCATTCCTTAGGGGTGTTTATATAGGCACTTTTTGTGTTTGACTAGTCTTCCCTATCAATTGTTGCAAACAAGAACTCAAGGCCTTAACTTTCTCCTTTAGTTTCCTTTTTTTCATTCCATCTTCATCAAATTTTTGTAGAAGATCATTCACTACCTCAGACACTCCTTGCTTTAATTGTTCCCTTGAAGGTTTTCCCAAGGGAATAATCTGAATGTTATAATCATCAATTGTTATGTCTTCTCTTGTTTTACCCTCAAAAGGGGTTGTTATTTCCAAGGTCCTTGCTCTAGATGAATCAAGTGTGGGTTTTTGTGATGGTCTAGCCCTTTTTGAGGCTCTTACTACCTTTGGAAAAGATAGAGCAGTAAGGTCAACAACTTGCACAGGAGGACCTCTTTTTCTTCATTTGAAATCAACTCACTGATCCATCCCTTTTCCAAACTTGTTATAGCTTTTGTCTCTTGTGATTCCTGCTAGAGTTTCTTAGGAACAACTATCATTTGTTTGGATACTTCTTGTTCATTTTACACCAATGATTGTGTTTGTTCTGATTACTTATTTCGATGGTCCCTATGCCAATCTCACCTGTGCTACTGATTCTTTTGGATGCTCTTTTTCATGGTCTGGAACTTCAAATTGATCATTTTTTCCTTGAATTGTATCAACATTCAAGGGAAACTCCTTCCTTTTTCTCCAGTTGAAACCATAGTGGAGTCAATTTCTTCTCCAACACTTTCTTGTACCAAAATTTGGGTTGTGGGCTCTCTCTCTCCCAAAGTCTATTGAGTTTCCACCTTACCCTTTTCATGCTCTAATGATGTATCTGGAAATGCCATGGTAGGTTGTTCCTCTGGAAACAACTCTACATTTCCCATTAAGGGTCTATAAATCCTCACCAGTAATGATTTCTTCATCAACAATTGCATCTTGTGCTATTTTCAATTTTTCTTCAAAAATAGATTTTCCCTCCTGAGGAAGGTCATCAGTCTTGGTCACCTCAACAGAAATGGATATAACCTCTTCTACTAATAACTCAATATTAATATCCTTTTCAACAAATGACTCTGGTTTACCCAATTCCAAAACCATTTTTCCTGGGGAAAGTAATTCAGTTTCTTGGATCCCACTTCAGTAGTTGGTACATGAATATATTTTCCAATTCTTTGCTTTCTTGAATGCTACCCACTGGTGTCAATATTGGTTCATCTATAGATAAATTAAGTGCATCCAACATGGAAAATCCTTCACCAACATCAACATCAATTACATCAGTTTGGAACTTTGCAAATTTGTGCATTGTTTGACTAGAGGTACATTTATATCCTTGGCAAGAAAAGTTTTAGAGATTTTCATACCTGGGGTAATAAATTGATTGTCTACTAGATTAACTGTAGTACTTCCTTGGGAAACTAGACTTTGAGTGCATTCCATTGTTTTTTCCACAAAGGATAGAGGTGGGATCAGAGGATCTGATTTCTCCACACGTGGTAGTGATGCATCATGTTGCTTTTGGAAAGTATCACTCTTCTCAGACTCTGGGGGATCAATTACCACATCCCGGTGCTTGAAATTTTTAGGCATATGGGCACCTACTCTTACCAAGACTGGTATGGTGAATAACCTTGTGTTTTTGTGTGTCCTCTCAAACCTTTTTAAATCTGGTGTTGCTCTTCTTTCATCCTTATGTGGCTTAGACTGAATATGGCCACTTGCAATGGCTCCACTCATTAACTTTTCAGCACTATGTTGCTTTGGAAAACACTTGGATGGACCACATGTGATGCCAAACCTTTCCCCTTTTCCTAAATTGGCATTGCAAAAGTAATGGGGGCATTCTCCATAGACTTTAAAAGCATCTCTTTAGTATTTTGCATGAGAACTGACATAGAAGTGCCAGTTCCACTAGTGGCTGATGTCCACTCATCAATGAATTTAGGAGTAGGCCTTTTGGATGGAAATTGAGGGGCCTTTCTCCCAGTGGGTCCATTCTATGTGCTTCCTCTTAGGGTGGAATATCCTCACTTAGGTTTCCCAAACTTCTGAAGTTGTTTAGGATTTTTGTATTCTAGATTGAAAGATCAATGTTCTTTTGGGCCAACTAGTTTATAGTCCTCCTCATTACATCAACTATTCTTAAATAAGGATCATCAGATTCTACCACATTCTAGTCTAGAGGAGATACAGGTTGATCCCCCACCTTTTGATCAATATAGAATTTTCTCACTATGTGTGGATCATCCACAATCCCCTCTAGGATAACCACAATTTTGTAGTCTATTATCTGTGATAGAGTCATTCTAGAAAATCCCTTAATCTGACTTCTTCCTCATCCCTGCAGTTCATCCAAGTAATCCTCGAAATGGGGCTCATGCTCAAAGGTATTTGCAATGTTGTTAAACACCCATCTAATGTCATAATTAGGCCTTGCCTCAAAATTTTCCATATCAAATTTCTACATTTCCTCTTCAATCAATCTAGCCTTTATGATGGAAGGGCATGAATACCTTCCAATTTGAATAGGAAATTTGATATTTGTTTTATGCCTCCCAACAATTATTTTATGCACAGGTGTCAATTGCCTTGCTAGTTCACATAAAATCAATTTATCATCTACATACCTAGGCAACTTATATGGCTTTCCTCAAAACCACTAACTCTTATGTATGTGAACTTTTTATATTGATGAAGTAGCATCCATATTCCAAAATTACTTGTCTAGCTTGTTCAGACATCCTATATTGTCCCCACTCTAGCTTGAAAAGACAAATGATTGGGGAAAAGAAAGCATCATTAACTAACCTTACATTCCCACTCCAGTTGATCAATTACAGTTGGGGAAATATCTCATGCATTTGGCATTGCTTGAAATCTGCATGTGGTGATAAACTGGGAAGCGTCTATGCCCAAAACATTGTAGATTAGGTAAGTCATCATGTAAAATTCTAGCTCTGAATTGTCACCCATCTCAATTTTGCTACTAAGGTGACCATGTGATCATGGAGTGCATCTACAATAAAGGTGGCCCAACAAATGCTCCCTTTTCTCTCCAGAATAATCCATATGTATGTAGTCATCCATTCTTTGAATTCATTTGTGGTTTCTAAACCTGCCATTGACTTAGCAACACAATGACATCTTCAACCTCCTCAAAAATTGTGCCCTAACCAGATTTTTAGGGATTCTAGCCATTGTCTTCTTCATAATAAGCCATTTTGTATTTATCATCTTGACATAGTCCTTCTTCTTTGTTTCATAATCTTGCAGAGCTAATTTGATAGCAATGGTGATTGGGTTGGTGATTACATGAAACTTTAGCATTATTCTAATGGCTTGCAAGGCGTCAATGTCAAAACTACATCCCCACTCCCATCTAATACTTCCCTCTTTTTAGGATCATAATTCATAGCACAATGCCACACCAATTTTGGGAAATGAACTATTGGTGGGATAACACCTACTAAAGCAATATGACTATCTTGAATTGCCTTAAGGGATTCACTCTTATGGGGACTATTAAGCCTCTGAAGAAAATCATCTAGATCAGCACACATCAAGTCCATGTCTGTAATCTTTCCAAATCACTCATGACCCCAGACACAACCGAAAATGAAGATGGCATAGTTTTCATCATTCAAAAACCCTAACTTTCCTTTAAACCAACCTACCACTGAAAGAGAAATATAGAGTTTCAAAGATCTTACCATTCAATCCATGAGTTCCTGAGAAATTTAAACCCAAATCAACAACTTCTTAAGTCCTCAAGTTCGCAATTTGAGCTCCACACTAATGATGTGATAATTCTTCATGAAAATCACAAAGGTAGCAACAAAAATCAAGCCAATTGGTAAATAAAGATGAAAGCATTCACAAGCTTTAAAACATCCTTGATTTGTGTAGCAACATTAATGGTGGTAGAAATAAATGCAATGTATCATGACCATTCAATCCATCATTCACAATTTTAAAAATGAGTCGTCCATGGAATGAATTTTTTCACTATCACGGCTTGGGACACCTTTTGTAATTTTGTAGCATTAGAGAATTTACACACTTTTGGCAAACTTGACCCACCCATCCACCTTTTGGTTTTCAATACTTGGCTCGACATGTGGTCACACTTGAGTGATAGTGGGGTTACATTGCGTTGATTTTTTACAATTTTATCTCACTTCCTTTTCAAACCAAAAATGCTTGAGTTCTCGATGACCCGCATCTCCACCTTTTGCATCTAAGTAGCCACGTGTCCCTTAGTGGGTTTTGGGAACTTTTTACACCTTTACTCCTTTCTTCATAAATGTGCAAAGCTACAAATATGTACCACCTCCCACATCCACTCCAATTGTGACACATGTACACTCCTTGACACCAATTGAGAAATTACTTACATTACCTTTTGACTATGAATATTCGAGAGAACATTTATCAAGTGACGAGGCTGATTTCACACTTTGTGAATGCGAGAGAAAATTATGAGTTTGAAAATTTGACCCGCCACACCGCAATCAATTTGGGAACTACCACGTATCAATGGGCAATGGGAGAGAAAATGAAAATAAAAGACAAGACCCAGAAGCAATTTACAACAAGCGATCCCTCAAACTCCAAAACTTAAAACACAATGGCTTCCCCATAAGAAACTACTAGATAATGCACATTTAGACATGATCCTCGACTAAAAAAGAGGAAAGACTAAACCATACATAGAAAAACCACAAATTTGACTCGCACCTCAATAGGGGACCCATAAATTCAATTGCCTACTTCTCAAAAGGTTCTACGCTAGCAATAGGTCTCAAAGGCATCTCATATCTATGCCTGGGATTTCCAAGGTGCTAGTAATGGTCACATTCCTTACAATATTCTTTACAATCCTTATATAATTTTTCCTATCATAGATCAGCTAATAGAATCTTGTGCATGGTGACATCTCCTACATAGTGTCCACCTACAATGTCACCATGAGCCTCCTCCATAATTTCTTTGTGCTCATGCTCAAGTACATACCGATGAAAACTTCATCCCAACCTAATTTGTATAAGTATCCATTGATCAACATGTAAGGTGCGGAGCGGATATCGAATTATTTCTTCTCCAAAGCCTTCATACCTTCAGGCGCCACACCTATTCATAAAAAGACAACAATATCCTCTAAGTCTAAGGGCACGTGGTTTAACTTGAATAACTATGCATCCGACATTATATCCTTAATGCTTTGTGCATCCTCTCCTAATTGAATCCTAGATAAATAGTCTGGACCAAAATTACTCTTTCTCGGCTTAACCACCACAGTAAAGTTAAACTCCTAGAATAATAGAACCCAATGGCATATGAACCCCTATAAAATGGGTTTGTTCACCAAGTACTTCAAAGTGTTATATGGTCTATATAGAATATGAATGAGGTAGCTAGAAAATATTGTCAAAACTTATAGAGCGCGAGATCATGACAAGGCCTCACACTCGTAGTACTATAATTTTGTTTTATTGAAGTCAACTTCCTACTCACAAAATAAATAGGATGATCAACAATCCCTTCTCTAGGCCGGGCTAATACTATGCCAATGGTCATGCAGAGGTGTCTACATGAACATGAAACAACTTGGACCAAGAAGTAAATCACAAAATAGGAGTTGTAGTAATCCTTTCCTTCGAGTTTCTAAAACATGCATTGGCTTGAGCCTCATCCCAATAAAACTTGCCTCTTCATTTTTATAATCCTTCTAAGGGTACAACGATCTTGGCATAACCCTTGATAAAATTTCTTTAATATCCTCGTGTGCCCCAAGAATCAATGCACTCACTTTGTCTAGTTAGTTCCTCTAAACCCAAACTAACAACAACCTTAGTAGGATCCATTGGAAAACCTTCCTTACAGATGATATTTCTTAGAAAAATTCCAAAGGGTGTGGCAAACATGCACTTCTTAATGTTTAATGAGATTCTCAACTACCAACATCTCTCAAACATGAGCCTTAATTCATCATAATGATCCTTCAAAATCCCATAAAATGTCTAATCATCCAGATACACGTGTAAGAACTTAGGAATAAAATCTCGAATACATGTACAACAAGCACAAAAATATTGCAGGCACATTTTTTAATCCAAAGGGCATAAATTTGTATACAAAACTTCCCCACTTAGTGGTGAAATTTTTCTTCTCTTGATCTTCTTTAGCTATCCTCACCTGATGATATCTAGAGAATCCATTAGTGAAGGAGTAGATCTCACGCCCTACAATACCTTCCATAATTTCTTTAGTAAATGGTGTGGGAAAGGGATCAATTACACATGCAACATTTAACTCTCTGTAATCCACAAAAATTTGATTATTCCATCCTTCTTGATATTGATCACCATAGGGCTCACCCATTCTAAATCCTCGATGGGCTCAATGATTCCAGAATTCAACATTTTATCAATTTCTTCCTTCACCTTGACATGCAAGTTTGGATTCATCCTGTAAGGCCTCTTTTGAACTAGGTGCACACCTTCCTTTAGCTTGATTCTCATTTCACCCAAAGATTCATGTACCCCTTTCAATTCATGATAACCTCTAGGAATGCAGATCCTGGAAGTCATGCATCAAATCAATTATCTTAGCAACTTCAGAGTTAGACCAATAATATCCAATGATGGCCTCATTTGCTTCAAACATCCATTCAAATTTTACTTTCTTAGTCTTCATAGGTTTGTGGTAGGTGCTCACCTTCTCATCCGAATTGTCCATGACCTCGTGTATACCCTATGTATGCTCAATATCTATGTTTTTCAATTCATCATCATAAACTATATAGATTATCTTACCCTTTTCTCTTTTTAGTTAGGTGCACCCAAGTTGTTCAATATCTCTGTTTCTTCTTCTTCAAAGTGTGCCTCAAGGTCCGACTCACCTAAAAATCTCGAAGGAGCTTCTCAACCTTTGCATTATCTCACATAGTTAAGCACCTCATAACATGTAATGCCTCATTCACCGAAGGTTTAGTGGAAAAATAGTCAAAGGTTTAAATCATACCTACATTAATTTCTTGCCAATTTCCAATCATTCTATTTAACTCGACATAGATATACCATGTGTGCGTGCAGCATCACAAGGTAAAATAAAGCTTATGCACCCACAATGAAGGTGGAAAAGCTTCTGTCCCTCTTTCCAAATTCTCTCACACTACGAACGTGGTGTTGAACAAGATCATTAGCGTGAAATTCATAGGTATGAGTTGGCGCATTGCTCCCTAAAATCTAATAGATAAAGCAATCCTCACTTATCTCCCCTCTAAAATATTATCACTGTGAACCATCCAACAATGTACTACCATCCTACATAGAGTATAAACTAGCATATTTGTTATTTCCACTTGAAATTGCCATTGAAATTCCATAACAAGAAGGAATAATTCTCGATTCTCTTCACTAATGTACCTTAGTACTGGGTCTTACCCAAACACCGATCTTGCGCATGGCTTACTTGATGTTCACATATACATTTCATACTTTGTGCCTAACCATTTCATAAGTTCTATGTGCCTAGTTTTCACATGCAACACTTATAGTATCGCTCATGGATTATGCATCATCCCATTAAATAAATCCTTCCTTTCATGGCTCAAGAACTTCCATATTTTGAATAGTGCGCACATAAATTCTATTCAAATCTTCTTCACTTAAGGGATCTACATAAGGTGCATATTTCCCATCTGTCAAGGGGATAATGATGTATTCCTCTTTGTTCTCAAAACTTATATACCCTTTTTTGAAGTGCTAGATCAACATTGTTTGCATAACACTAAGGGTGCCCAAGTAAAGCTGGAAAATTGTCAGCTTCTGCAAGCACTAAGACCTCAAAGTCCCCAGTAAACTTGGCTCCTTGTATAGTAATTGATGCATCCTTTAAAAATCCAATAGGCATGGCTTTAGTCTTGTTTTCCATAAAAACATTTGAAGATGGTTGCAATGGTGGTCTTCCCATCTAAACCCACACGTCCAAAGTGAGTACATTTACTTTTGTGCCTGTATCAATTAGAATATTACTCAAAATCCAACCATCCACAACAACATTCAGAGTGATCTCCTTGTCATAATCTAGGCTATGAGGAGGAAGGTTAGCATGAAAATATGTCTTTCATGCTCAATCCCGCAGCGTGGAGTGTTTCCCTTTAACAAATTCCCCAATAAAGGAATAATGTCCTCTTGACGCAACATCTTACAAACCTCTTTTAGATCATCAACATCTATCTGATGGAGCTCATCTGCCTTCTTCTATTCTAACTTCCGTGGCTTCTCTTTCAAACATTTTATCTCATGTTATAAATTAAAAATTACCTTCATGGTTTCTTGATAAACCTCCTTTTGATGCATAGGTTCTAGATACTTTGCATGTATAACCTCCTCCTTAGTAAGGGTAGGATTCTATTTTGAAACTTCCCTGGTGTGTGTAGCCTCATTGCATGTAGTAATCTTCTGGGAACCAACTCAGGGTGCCGACACTAACTTTGGCATCCATTGGTCTTCCACAATGCGTTGCACTCTAACCATTCCCATGCCCTTGTTCTCCTATATATGTTTCTTATTTAGATGTTCATATAAGTCTGGGAATTCTTCATAGTTGTTATTCTTTTTCAAAAGAACAAACAATGTTATGAGGACACTCACACCTATAATGATAAGGGGATCCACATGTATAACAAGTTCCATGAGGGAAATCACTTCTTCCACCACCGCGACCTCGGCCTCTGAATCCTCCTCGGTAACCTCGACCTCTACCATGGGCTCCATCAGAGCACCCTTCATTATGATCATGGTCATGATGCTTTTTTCTCCTTAGAATTATTTACAACACCAATATTTCATATGCCAATATCAATGGCATCATGAATTTGATCAATTAACTTGCAATCTTCAGTATCATGAGTAGTAGACTGCAGATCTTGTAAGTAATAGGACACGTTCTTTCTTAACATGTGTTACAACAATGGGAACCGGCTTGAACTATGGTCGAGTGAAAAATATCACGATCCAACAATAAGGAGAACATTGATTTATGAGGAAAAATATCCTTGGTATGCCCTTCTACTTCATAATCTGTGCACCAAATCCCACTATGTGTCTCATGCACTGAATTAGATGATAATTTCTCTAACTATTTAGCCATGGCTGCAATCTAAGCTTCCAAAAATGGGTTCACTCTTGTGTCTACACTCCCTAATACCTCGTAAGAAGATCTTCTTTAAGCACCTCGCATAGATGAGATCCGCATGTGTGATTTCTCTCCTAAAAGGCATGATCAGTCCTCCAACAAACCACTAAGCATGTTGGCTCATGTGTATGTCATAAGATAACTTGGACAAAAGGGTCTTGAACCGAGCATCATACTCCTGAACACTCTCAGTAGTGCCCTACTTAATATATTTCAATGTGTTGATGCTCTTCTACTCAAACTTAGGGATATAAAATTATTTCAAGAAATCATCCTGCAGCGTGGTATAATCTACACAATTTGTGTCACGGTCAAGCTTTTTTACCAACTATGCACACACCCCCGCAATGTAGTTACTGAAACTAACTTGTATTGTGCTCAGAGTAGTAATCCCCTTCACACACCATAATATCTCACACATATACACGTGCTCAGTTGCATCTTCAATGCCTCTATATTCTGGAAGATGAAGGGACATCTCCATATAAATTTGTTGGGGCTGGTGTAGACAAGTGCCCACTAGTTCCAACACCCGTGTTTCCTCCTATGTTTTCTCCACCTCTAGACCCACTATATCCACGGTAAGTTACACTGACCCCTCGATCCTCCCCTGAATTAGGAAATGGACCAGGAGGATGCATTGTCTTGTGTTCCAATGGTCATGCTAAACTAGACTCCCATAGTCTACAAATTTATACTACTTCCAGACATTATACCAATGTTATATGGTGATGACACGCCAAAAAATATACCTCTAGATGGACCTTCAAATAATATAGAAAATGATTGTGTCACCATAAATGAATATACTCCTGATTAACTCCTAATCTTGACTACAAATTGACTCTCTCTACTGCAACTCTACTTCTCACACTAGCTTTCTTACTGTTAATTGTGTAGAATTTGTAAAACCAAGCGCAAAGGATAAGTCACTAGGTAGGTTTAGATGTGTGTCTAGGGTCCATAATATTTTTCTTACTCTCCCTCATCTAAAGTTGAGGAGGGTTCTCTGCCATAATTTCTTGAATGGGGAGTTCTATATGCTCTAGCTCAACGTCCTCTGCATGAGATCTAAATCTTTACGAGTCATCTCCTCCAAAACACCATTCTTTCCATGATCTCTTACTTCTTCAACTGAACCCTCTCATGTGCTTCATTAACCTTAATCCACCTTTCTCTCTCTTTATTTCTTCGCTTGGTCCACTATCTTTACCAAACCTACTCCTCCGCCCCCATACATAGTGGGGTTTAGCTAGCTATAGTTTTTTCTTCCAAATCCAGGGTCACAATCAAGATATTGAATTCAAAGGAATACCATGCAAGTAAGATCCTCTAGGATCATGCAGAAATTGGAACTCAACAACTTCTAGGAAAGATTAAGTGGAAACTACATACTCAAGAATATAGTTTTTCAAAACACCACAAAAGTAAACATCCACAAAGAACATCCAAATAAGATCTACATCATAAAATACCTAGAATTCTTCTTATGTCCAAACAAGCATGTGGAACCTCTAATTCATCTTCGATGTGCAAACAACCAACCACTCGTACATCTCTACGTGAAATATGGCAAAGAAAGTCTCATACAAAGCGTCATACAAATTTTTCTCAACCCATGCACGTGCATTAAACTCGGTCCAATCCTAAATCGTGAACATGATCTTCTTCTAGATTGTCTAACCACTCTTCAATACTTGCCAAGGTCAACCAAGTACATCTTCATCATGCAACATCCCGAAAAATAGGTGAGAAAGAGGTCCGAAATGAAACCAATGATGTAGCCTATAATTTACCCACAAAATCCCAAGGTGTCTTTGGCACATCACTCAACCTAAATAGAGTGCTCACCCAAAGAATGCAAGGGTACCGTGTCCCTATTTAGAGAAGCTTTTCCAAGTTTTTAGCATGAATGAATGTATATTTCAAATCCATAACCAATAATTTATTAAACCATAATACATAAACCGAGATCTAGATCTTAATCTTATGAAGGAATAACTAAACCATTACTATAACTAGATTTATCATACATGATCCATGCTTAGTTACATTTAACACCATTATCCAACCAATAAGATCCATTATATTAAATACTACAAAACATAGAAGCTTTATACATCATAATAATGTCATCATAGTCATGTGCGCTAGAAAACACGTAGAATAATAGTACAATAATCATGAATTATCTAAATCATGTAAATCAATACATATTTATAGGGGTAGGAATTTCCCTTCACCACCCATGCACCTTAAAAATATTATACATAATAATAATAGCCATGCACTTACATGAGAATAAACAAACATGCAAGTGTTAATAATAGATCATCTAATAATACACCGTAGTATAATCCTATTATTAGCTCCACAACTCTGCATGGCACTCGATCTTCTTCTAGTCCAAAAATAACCTTTTTGTATTCTCCAAGTCTCTAAAAAAATGTGATCTTCACTCCACATCCAAAATTAGCCCCGATCTGTAAAATGGCTAAGTCCTAATTTCAAACTTTTACGGGTGCGCCTATTTTGTTGTATCTTTACACGCTCCCGTGCACCATGTGTCTACACACCCAATCCTTAATTACCTCCATAATTAAACTATATTTCCTCATCTCAACACCCATACTAGATATTATGCTTCACAACCTCTTCCCATCTATCCTTCTATGTCGGATGATACACCGGTGGCTCCTAAACGAGTAGGGGCCTATGATCTCATTATGGATTTGACCAAGACCTTCTCTCATATTTCCTTTTTGGATTTGTTGAATAAATTACCTATGCATAAATTATCTTTGTTATAAGTGTTAGGAATTGGCCATCTAATTCATGTCACCCATCCTTCGGAGGCCCAAGTTAATCACATAGAATTTTATGTCTATCCTATGAGGTAGCCAAAGAGAGATGTTGGTTTCATATTTGAAATTAACAAGATGCCAACCGATGCTATGTTGGTATGAAGAGGTGATCCTATATTTTACCTCCAAGTTTGGATCTATGACAACTATGTTCATCAATGTTTTCCCTTTATTATTTCTTCGGAAGTTAGGCTACGGAGAAACCAATTTTTCTTCAACATAAAATATGTTGAGAGGCTATGATATCCTCAAGGAAACTTCCATTGGGACTATAGTGATTTAATTTACCCTTGGAACAAAGAATTTTTGATATATTTTTACATTATAGATTGGGAAACCAACTATAATATGATCCTCTATCGACCATGGATACATAGTATGAAGAAAATCCCTTTCTATGTTCCAAGAGGTCAAATTCTCACACAGGTAATATTTTTGTATCTCGGGGGTGATCCAAAGCCATTTAAGATCCATTTTACAATATAAAGAAGAAACCAGGGGTTCATAGTGAATTCAAGCTCCTGGGAATCGGTTAAAAAAATACTTAGGATTGGCTCCGAATCCTAGATTTTCCCCTACAATTGAGTTGGAAGCCCTAAGGCAATTGAAGGTTTAAATCTGATGAAAGAAAGCCTCCGTAGTAGAAATTGTATCAACAAAAAACTATGGCTAAGATAGTTAAGCTTTTGGAGAATGATTTTCCTATCATTATCCCTTTTGATTCCTTGGGCATAGGCCATGCTTTTAGGATACTCTCCCGGATGATGGATTTGAAGAGATTTGTAGGGTTGAGGTTTTAGAATTTAGAGTGGAAGATTCCATAAATGACTAAACTTCTATCTTCCTTAATGATTGCTAGACACTTAACTATGATGCACGAAGTGTCCTTATGACATTGGGCAAGGGGTGATCCTTACTTCTCCGAAGGGAGGGTCATTCCTTTTACCTTTAAGTTAAATTTTTAATGTATAAAAAACACCATAGAATATGAGGCTCTTCTTCTTGGTCTCATCATAGCCAAGAGGATAGGTGTTAGAAATGTAAGAGTTTAGGTGATTCCTAACTTGTCCCTAATCAGTTCTCAAAAGTTTATGAGACTAAAGAAGAACACCTGCAACTCTACATTACCACCATCCTTGAGCTTAGCAAAGGTTTTGACTTCATTTATATTGAAGCCATACCTAGAGAGAAAAATCTCTTGGATGATTCAATGGCTACTTCTTCCTCTCACTTTTCCCAAGTGAGGGCTTGAAAGAAATTAAGTTTATGGTCTCAGTTTGATTTGAAACCTTAGTTTGAAAAGGGTTAACTAATGCGATTTTGGCATATGTTGAGGCTGAGAATGATCCTGCCACCATGGATTTCATGGAGAATGATGAGGAAATCCTAAGGATACCTCAATTCATACACTAATCTTCATCCCATGCACCATAAGAGAGGTTTTCTCTTAAGCCTCACCCTTCCTCCTACTTTGGAGATCACACATTGTATCCTTCCTCATCGGAGGGTCTTGAGATCTATGAGGTAGAGGAAGAAGAGTTAGAACTACCTCCAGCCCTACTTGAGTTTGAAGAGGGTAACACCTCTTTGATTAAAGGACCATAGATATTAATATAGGGATGGAGGAGGAACCTAATATCTTAAAACTTGGTTCTTCTCTCTTACTAGATGAGATAGAAACACATATGAAGGTGCATAAATAACATTTGAAAGTCCTTCACCTTTAGTTATAAGGAAATGATGGGAATCACTCCTAATGTGGTGGTTCACAACCTCATCACAAAACTTGATGCCAAGCCCATGAAGTAGAAGTCATGACCCATGAAGCCAAAGGTGGCTTTAATGGTTAAGGAGGAAGTAATGAAGCTTCTTCATGTGGGTTTCATTAAACTAGTGGACTATTCCATGTGGGTGTCTAACATCATCTCGATTCTTAAAAATAATGGGAAGATACACATTTGTATCGAATTTAGGGACATCAACAAATATTGTCCTAAGGATGATTTCCATTGTCCTTCCATCGATTTCATTATAGATGCAATGACTAGCTATGAGTTATTGTCACTTATGGATGGATTCTCTAGCTATAATCAAGATAAGGATCTTCGAGGAGGATCAAACCAAGACTACCTTTACTACTCCTTGGGGACCTTTTTACATGTAGTCATGCCATTTGGTTTGAAAAATTCTAGAGCCACCTACTAACAATGAGCAATGACATATATCTTCCATGATCTTATCCATAAGATTGTGGAATATTACATCGATGACCTGTTGGCTAAGGCTAAGAAGCATTGTGATCACCCTGAGGTGCTCACATTATCCTCTCTCATCTTATCAAATATGGTGTAACGTTGAATGGAAAAGTGTGTATATGGAGTAATGGGAGGAAAATAATTGGGTATATCATTTCTTCTCGAGGAATTGATGTGTAGACCCAGAAATATTCAATCAGTTTTGAGATGACTCCACCTTCAAAGAATCAGGAATTAGGTATTTTCTAGGTAAACTTGGGAATCCATAATTATTCCCGATCTAACTTGTGTCATCCATCCCATTAATAACTTGTTAAAGAAGGAGTGTAGTAAAGAGTGGACTTATGAATGTCACAAAGTGTTTGATTTAGTCAAAATGTTTTCTCATGTCACCACCTACACTCATGCCACCCAAAGTTGATTGTCCTTTGATATTATACTCTTGAGCCATCGAGGTTTACTAGCTTGCATGTTGCACATGAGAGGATGATGATAACTATGAACATTCATTTATTTCATTAGTCACACCCTTCTTGACTATGAGACATGTTATACGTAGGAAAAGAAAGAATGTCTGGAAATAGTCTTTTTGCAATGAAGAGGTTAAGGCATTATATGTTTAACTAAGAAACACGAGTGATCATCAAGTCTGACCAGACTGTGAACCTTTTTGACTCAAGGTTCCTTATCTAAAAAGGTTGGACATTTTCTCACATTGATGGGTGAATTCAAACTCACCTTCATCAACCAAAAGTTTTCAAAGGAAAAATATTATTGATTGATTGGTTGGTGGACAACCCGATAGATTATGGGGACCTAGTAGACCTAGATTTCCCTGATGAGTGTGTATTTTATGTGGAAAAAAATCCTCCCATTACATCGTGTCCATGGTATGATATCATTAATCATATTGTGGACCACATATATCTGAGGGAGAAACCTCACAAAAAGGAAGTGGAGGCTACTAATCATCATAGCTACCAAGTATGTAATTGTAGAAGAAGTGCTCTATCAGAGCCTTTGATGACATGATTTTGAGGTGTGTAGATGAAGAAGAATGGAAAATATCCTCTTCAAATCCCACAATGGAGTTCTATGGGGTCACTTTCGAAGGGCATGCTACTACTTGAAAATTCATTAGATGGGTTATTTTTGGCCCACCTTAGAGCATGATGTTGTAGAATATGTACATAGGTGCCATAAATGTCAAGAATTCATGCATGAGATTCACATCCCTGCTCAAGATCTGCAGCCAATTGTGACACCTTGGCCCTTTTCTACTTGGGGTCTAGATTTGATAGGGAAGTTTTCTCCCTCATCAATAGATGGCCACAAATTTATCATTACGGCCATGCAGAATATTTTACAAAGTGGGTTGAGGCCATGCCTCTCACTACTATACCTAGGTTTGTGATCGCTAAGTTCATTTTGAATAGATCATCTCTGTAGGTATGGAGCCCCATGTCATTATCTGGATAATGACATGTCCTTTAAGAATGAAGAGGTATATGAGTTGTGTTCACAATTCAAAATATCACATCACACAACCTCTTTATATTACCCTCAGGCCAATGGATAGGATGAGGTGAAAAATAAAACATTGAAGTCCATACTCCTCAAAATAGTTAAGGAGAATAAGTGTGACTGACATTTAAAGCTATTTCCAGCCTTGTGGGCCTATAGGACATCAGTATAGATGCCTATGGGGAAACCCCTTTTCTTTAGTCTTTGGATGTGAAGTGGTCCTACCACTAGAAATCAAGTTACCTAGCCTTCACATATCTTTGCAAGGAATTTTGGATGAAAGATGCATATCGAAGTGCATGATTAGTGCAATTAGAAACCCTTGATGAAGCTTGAATTAGATCTTGAGCAACACCATAGTGTTTATGCTAACAAAATGTGTCATTAGTATAATAAAAAGGTTTATGAATGAGAAATACAAGTAGGAGACCTAGTTTTGAGACTCGATAGTCAGATTGACAAGAAGACCGTGAAAAGGAAGAAATTTTAGACCAAAGTGGTTAGGTCCATATCAAGTCATGGAGGACTATAAGAATGGTGCATATCATTTGTGTACTTTAGAAGGTGAGGAATTTGGTGAATCAGTCAATTCACTTCACCTTAAATGCTTCTACACATAATTCATTTACATTTCCACATGTACACTATTGCATCCACATTGCATATCATTTGCATAATCATATTGTAACATTGTGAAACAAGAAACTTATTTTTCAAGAAACTTTCAAAATTTCTGAGAATTGGAAAAACATTTAATCATACTTCTTCAACTATTCATTATATCATCTCTAGACTATTCAATCTTTATCATCCTAGTAGATGAAGTTTTGACATTGATCCTACCATGACCTACACACTTAGTTCTATTCATGGATGCTTCTAGCTTAGTTTTTTTTTCCCATAGTCTATACTAGAAGCTTCTTGGTGTCACATCTCTCCTCAAAATTTCTCTTTTAACAAAATAAATCTAAAGCATTTCACCCAGATTACTTGTTTGCTTGACTCAACCTTGGTGGTGATCCCTCGCATCCTACTAGTTGTGTGGGGTTGAGGCTAGGGGAAAATTTTCCTCCCAAAATCACAAGTCAAAGTTTAAAAAATCAAATCAAATAAAAAAAAGATAAAAAACAATAAATACAAAATAATTTCATTTTACAAATAATACTACACTTCCTTTCCCTATTAGTCTTTGGTGATGATCCCCTTCTTCTAGTAGTATGAGGCTAGGAAAGGAGGAAGTGCCCTTACTCACCTATTCCTTTATCCTTGGTGATGAGCCCATGCTTCTTACTAGTAGCATGGGGCAAGGCATAGGGGGTCCTTTCAAATAAATCAATAAGTTGTAAACAATTCAACAAGTAAAAAGTTCTTTAAGTCCTTTGAAATCATCAAAAATGAGTTAGATGTATAATTTATAAGAGAGTTAATCCATAAAACTAGATTTTTCAATCAAGAGGCCATCTATGGGTCTAATTCTAGTTAAACTTGCAAGAAAACTGCATTCTAAATTGGATAGTTAGCCTTTCCTAGAGTTGAGTTGTAGTTTCCTAATTGGGTCTTTGTCAAAATATTATCTTCATATCATACTTTCATTCATAAAATTCATATAACTCATCCTTCTTGATTCTTAGTGTTGAGCCCTCACATCTTACTAGTTGTGTGGAGTTAAGAATGGAGTGGGTTCATTTCATTATCATATCATTTTCATCAAATTTTCCAATAAAATAGAATACCAAATATTGCTTGAAAACCAAAGTTTTAAGTTTGTATTTTGTCCTCATATGCATCATATATATATATATATATATAAAATATATATATACACATACATACACATATACATGCATTTTATCACACATTTGCATCATCATCATCCATACATGCATTCATAAAAGCATATAAAAAATCATCGGAGATTCTACACATCTAAGAGTACACAGATGAAGCAAGTCATAAACAAGTAAACTCTTACACAAGATATCGAGCCAAAAATAATCATATGTATATATATCTATAATAATCAAGTTTTGTATACAATTTCATCACACTAAAAAGTGTGGTCAAAATGCTCAATGAGCACAAAATCCAAAAAAAAATTGATATATGTGTCCAAAAAAATAACAAAAATAATAAAGGCATATAGCCTATCCCTCCCTATGGGATCTAGATGAAGGAGCATAATGAGGACTCTGTTGTGGCTCCTATGATGTGAGTGGGAGCCTCCATGAGAAAACAATGAGAGTGACCATGAGATGGGGATGGTGATCTACTAGTAGTAGTCTCACTATGAGAATGGCCTCACCATTGTCTCCTCTTAGCTATCTGATATGTAGTAAGCTCAGTCCTCATCAAGGTCATAATATTTGCAACTCTGCTGACACTAGAAATACATCACATGTAATGCCACCATCCATGATGGCTGCCCCTCATATCCAAAGTATCTCCTCTGTGTCTTCCCCATGGGAATGTGTAAATGTGTCAACTAGGATTATGAATAAAATCTGCCATCCATCATCGTAGTAGATGCTAAAAACAAAAGAAAACAATGGTGAGTTAGAAAATTTTTGAAAACCCAAAAAAAAAGAAGATAATGTGTAATCACTAGCATTTCTAGTCTAAGATAGTAGATTCAGAGAAAAGTGTTCACTTACTCAATCTCTAGCTAGGAGGATGGGGATCTTGGTGTTGGTGGTGGTGGTGGGCTACTACAAGTACAGGTACCCTTCCCTCGGCCTATTACCTCCTCCTCTAAGCCACCCTGATTGTCCCATAATGGACTACTTCTCACCCTCCCTCATCATGTGAAGAGGCTCCTCTGAATGAAGAGTCTCCTCCTTGGCCTGGCCTCATCCTTAACCCTCGCCACCTGGAAGCCTCTCTCTGTGTGTCCTCCACTTAGTCTCGTGTCCCCCTCCTCATCCCCTCCTCGTGGACCTCCCTCCTCCTCCTTAGTCTCTATCTCTACCTCGGCCTCCTCCTCCTCCCCATTATGTGTGGGAGAAGCCTCAATCTGTAGAATCACCCCTGGCCTAGCTAGATCTGGGAAAACCCATGGTGTGCCTAAATCGAGACTCTAGGTATAACAATGATCCACTTGAGCTTTCCCTTAGGGCCATCTCTAGCCTCTCAAATCCCATGGTAAACAATGAGAACTACTGGGAGGGAATCAATATAAGGTAACCCAAACTATTGGGGCACCCTCTGAACTAGATGGACCTCAACCTGTTGGTCATGTCCACTAACTATGTGTGTAGTGTATGTATGTGGCCATGATAACAACATCCTCTCCCCATAAGATGGCCATGTCCTGATATCATACAATCATATCATCTGTGGTGATTTTTCTAGGTGGCAATGATGATTCACCCCTTTAATGGGGCCATAACTATCCATCTCTTGAGGATCTCTAATAGCCCAGGTATGTAATCCCAAACACCCCTCGATAGGGATGATACTCTCATAAACCCAACCCATAACAAGTGTGGGATGACTGAGGGATCTTCCCCCTAGTCTAACAATCCTATAAAGATCATGGTAGGTAGCTCCCAAGATGTCAAACACCCCATGAAAATGTGCCATGTTGCTCTTATACTTGATAAGGAGGCCAACAATAAAGTAACTTGTCCCCACCCTTGTCCCCAACCAAGTGTGAAGCCAAATGCCAATAATGGCCTTGCGTAAGGTAGGGATAGGGGTAGAGGTAACTGATAGTAATCTCATGCCATGTTTGCACTAGTATCAGGTGCCAATGCATCTCCCATGTATGTGGCCCACTAGCATGACTATGCACCATGATGTAGCACTAAATAATGTCAACCTCCTTCTCATGACAGAAACCCCAAAATCCTATAGACATCCTCAAGAGTGATGGTCCACTCTCCTCTAACTCTCTAGGAAGCTAGAAAGTATTTGGTCTACATCCTAATAACTCAATAGATCAGCTAATAAATAATGTCATGTGGTGCAAGTATCTATGTCTGGGATATTCTCCATATATCCTAGACCTGTGTAATATATCTCCTCTGGCATAAGTAAGTGAATCTAAGATAGGAGGAATCCAATCACACTTTGTCTCTACTCCATCTTGATATATGGGCCTTGCATTCACCAAAACACCAAAAATATCAAGTTAGAAACATCTCATACATAATAAGCTCATCAAAAACATCATAAAACAACAAAAAAACCAAAAAAATCTTCACACTTAGTCAATTTTAGCCTCTGCCTTGAAAATTATGCAACCCCTCTTTGTAGAGTATGGTTTCATAATCATCATGGTGGTTGTGTAACCACCCCTCATGAGTGATGGCATTGGTTGTAACCACCACATTGTAGAGTGGTGACCTATATGAAAAGGACGTCAGTCATACCCTACGACCCAAAATTAAAAAAAGAAAAAATGACCATTTTTGACAAAATAAAAGCCAATACACCTAGGCACCCCCATGTGAACATTTTGACTACAAAATTAGCAAAAATAACCCCTAGGTTAGATTTTTCAAATTTTTCACATTATAGGTTAAAAATAAATAAATGCAAAAATAACTTACCCATCTCTGAGTCATTGCTCCTCCTCTCATTGGTGGGGCTGCCATCACATGATCATAAATACTCTTGATTTTATTGTACTCATGCACTGAAACCATCATAGGTGATCCAGAGCTCAAAAATCTCTAAGTGGGTGAGTGAAAATGATTTCTAAAAATAGTGATTTTGGTTATATATAGCATGTTTTAACTCTATTTTGAGTGTGTGTGTGTTTTGCAGGTTGGAGCACTGCAGCGCAGTATATTTCTATCCCCATGGACATGGTAAGTCCTCTTGTCATTTTATTTTAGTGTATTTTTTCAATTCTACATTATATTTGCACTTGATTCCTATTTTTTTCTTGTAGGTGGTGGGAAGCTTGGATTGGCGTCACTTCAAACACATGGACGTGTTAGGTATAATTTCTAACTCTCCCATTTGGGAGTGCCATACTGAACTCTACATTTTACATCTCTTCATGGCTAAAATGCTTCTCTAAGGGGGCAATATGTGCACCCAATTTTACATGTGTTACATTTTCAGAATGGTTTAAAATCCCCAATGATGATTAATATATTTTCCAATGGTGTTTGAGTCCAATTTCCCATTTAGTATATATATTTGTAGCCTAGAATGCTTTCCTTGTTCATTTCCATGCTTTTCTACTTGCTTTCCTTTATCATTCTGCAAGCATTTTCCTTAGCTTTGACCTTAAGTCATGAATCCATGGTGGTTACAAACCACTAATTTTCCTAATCGGTGGATTGTATAACCACCCAGTGGTTGGCACATGCGTAACCACCCTTGTGCAAACCGGAGGTTCCATGTGTGTGGTTTTAATTGAGACTCTTTTGGCATGTTCTAAATGTGTGTCAACTTCTTCAAACTTGATTTTAGTGCACATTTCTTAGTCAAATTTGGTTGTTCTTGGGCTCATTTGATGCATACCAACTTCTCCTTCCTTCTATTGATTAATTATGAGTTAACTACCCCTTCTTTGAGAGAGGTGGCATTTCTTGGCTGCCAAATGGCTTAGACCATTTCTCTTCCTTTTTCCTATAAGAGCCAAGCTTCTATCCAGAGCATTGGTTGGAGATTTTTTTTTGAATTGCATTGTTATACTTCTGTAACCCTTACTAAGAAATACACAAGAAATCCCTAGTTCTCTTTCATTTATTATTCTCTTACTTGCTATTTTTACCATACTTCTTGTGCAAGCCATTCTAGCTCCAAGCATTTCTTCATCATTTCTTCCACATAAGCCAACACACTTCCTGGATTCATCTGAACACCAATTGGAAAGAAGATGAGAGGGAAAAAAAACCAAACCATCATAGTATTTTTCACAGTTCTACAATTCTAGGTTGGGGATGTACTTGTTTTCTTGAAGCTTTCTTTAATTTCTTTAGATTTCAATCACAATATTATTCCACATTTATTAATTCAATAGAAAATATCATTTTTCTAATTTTCCATTTTTTTACACAAAGAATCTAATGTGAAAGTTGCTTCCCTGCCTATCCCTGTGGGTTTGCAAGGGAATTTTTTTGGAAGAAAGCTCCTACATTAGTTTAGAATCAATTGTAATTTCATTTCAATCTGTAAGCTTTCATTAGATCTTGATTTCTACTAGGGAAGTTTCAGGGAAGAAAGAGCTTCTGAGAAGCTTTTATTTCTTCCCATGTCTCTGAGGTAGACAGAGGAAGTTTTAGATCCACAAATACAAATTGGAAAATATTTTGTTTTATTATAATAGGTTAGATCCACTTTGCACAGGCAAATAACCACATTAGGTTATTTGTTTGTTTAGTTTTGTTAATATTATTGTAGAGGTAATTTCAATTTCTTCATATTTCTTCTGTAGATTTATTTTATTTGTTTCTAGAAAGCATAAAAAATCCAAAAATATTAGATTAGTTCAATTAGTTTGTTTTATTTTTGCATTTCCATTATTTAATTGAAAAGAACAAAAACATTAGAATAGATTTGTTTTATTTATTAAATTATTCGTTTCCTTTATTAATTAGTTATTGATAAAACACATATATTTAATTAATTGAGGAAAGTAATTGAATCATTTTGATTTAAATCTACTTGTTTCCATTTGTTAAATTAGGAACATAGTTTAATTAAAAATAATAATTCCCATGTGTTCTTAGTTGGCCTAGGTTTAAACATCAACCTTTCCTTTGATGGATACTTTGTGAGTTTATTGTTTCTCTAGTTTGATAGTTTAAACATCCCACATGACCATTCCAGGCCCTCAACAACCAAGAGATTACGTGTACATGATCCCTGAGTCCCACAACCAAACGCATCTTACTTTACACACAGACATTAACATGGGCCTTAGATTTTTATTTTCCGGTCCACACCACTTCCACCTGTCATCATTTCCTAGCTAACAATGCTAAACACCGAAATAGAAAATTCTTACGAGTTTTGGCTAAACCATCCTAGGTGAAACTAGTTCCCACAATCCACTCACTTGTCCTCTTCACATGTTTTTCTCCTATGCTTCCATGACCTTGTCTGGAAACTTTTACAAGGAAAATGTAGGATATTTCCCACGCCTTCCACAACCCATTGAGATAATTTTCCATGAGCCAAATATTGACTTCCATTTACACGTTACCATCATCTTAGACCATTCCATATAACCACATGCAAGTAATACAATATTTTTTTTGCCTTAGACGAGCATATTCGATTAGTACCGTATAAGACATCATATTGCCTTAATATTTCCTTATTCAAATTTCACCCATTTTCCTTATATAGCTTCCACATAGTCATCTATCCATTCCACACTAAAATTCATATGTGGAAAGTACATGAAGATAACGTGGCAAAAAAAGGGAACATTAGAATTTTAAAGGCTAAGTTAGTGTCTATTTTAAATCAACTAAGCTATATTAAGATTAACTAAAAATAGACATGCAATTTTTTTGGAAAAGTTGATTTTGGAAAGGAATAAATGAAAAAAATTCTAAGACCAAAAATGGAGATATTTTGGTCAAAATGAAGTCAAACAAGCATGTAGATCATAATAGGGATAGATAAAAACTAATTGGAGTCTAAATTTAAAATATTATCACTAAATTTGGGAAATAATCACAAGATAAATAGAAAAGGTAGTTTTCCAGTTCTAGAAGATAATACAAGATAATAGGAAGGTTATTTTAAATGAAGAGCACTCTGTGACTGCCATGCGAAGATGAATAAGTTAAAATACAGATTAAACTTAGTTTTTAGTCCAAAAGAATTATTTTTTGGAGTAAAAACAATCTATTTTGAATAAAATAATTGTAAAATGGAAATATGTTCCCATAGTAATCTATTTCAAGTTTTAGTTATCTTTAATTTTTCTAATTTTTGTTGATCTAGATTAGTTTACTTTTCTAGGAGTTCTAAGACATGTTGAACATGATGTTGCATCCCATAACTCTATAAAGGAAAATCAACCTTATTTTTATATCATCTAGACAAAAGTGAATCGATACAAAGGAAGGTTTTATATATTCAAACCGGTTTCGTGAGTTTTGAGTTATATTTTAATTGTTGATTTATGTTTTGATGCCTAGAAAAAGAACTATTTTCTTATTAAGTAGAGTTTGCACTTCAATTCTCGGTTGAATTTTTAGAGGAGTGGGTTTGAGCTATGATAAACTTAGTTTCATTTGTTAGTGTATATTTTTATTAGATTTTTGGATTTGATTTAAAATCTTGTAGGATTACATGATTATATATTGTCAAGTGAATATTTATCTATTTGTGTATCGAATCTATTTAACTCAAACTAAATATTAGGTGGATAACTCTTTGATATTTGTTTTGTCAATGAACCATGGTTACTTACTTAGTTGATGTAGAGTGAATATTCCTTTTATATGGTTTCCTTTGACTAATTTATTTAAGCTTACAAAGGATTGAGTTAGAACTATTTCTTGTTTATTTTGGTTTGTGTACATTCTAGATGAGGTATGAGGTGTTTTTATGCTTAGTAATTAAAAGAGTGTCAATTTTCCTTTGACCATAATCTTCTCCTTTTTTGGTTTTTTGAAGTCTTAAATCACTTAGATCTAGGTAATTGTTAATATGCATAGTTAGAGATAAAAATCAAATCAAGTTTGTTTGAATCTAAGAGATAGAAATCATAATGGGTGGTTTTCTCAAACACACTAGGTTACATAATTCCCAATTGAAGTTATATGTCCTAAATTATTTCATACCTTGAATGCATATGTCTAACGAGGTTTCTAAAATGACTGCCCGAGAAAGGAATTAAAATTCTCTTTTCCTTATTTGCAGTGTTTTATTGGTGTACGTAGAACATTGATCAACACTTACTAGTATTATGAGGGATTGAATTATGATTCGTAACCAAATCTGAAAATCATAGAGGTAGAAAATGCCAAAACTAAAATGTGTCCTAGTTGGGAGAAATTGTAGTCCTTGATTTTAGAATTCAAAATGAGTTTCCTAATTATTATTTTAGGTTATTTCCCAATTCTAAGGTAATAGTACTACTAAGAAGCATGTTGTTTCTTTTAAGAATGTTCTAAGTGTTTTCAATCTTATACATGAAGATGTGACGTACTGAGTTATTTCCATTACTTTATATGAGATTAACTATGAATGATATTTGATTTTATCCCATAGTTCAATTTATAGTTAGAAATATTTAGAATATGCATTTATTGCACATTTTATTCATCTCATAGATCCATTCACAATCATTAATTAGTTAATCACACTCAAAAGACAACCTCGTGAGTCACGTAGAAGCTTTAATGTCACATTTTAAGAAATTATCAACAACATACTAAACATGCATTAGCCATAATAGGAATCTCTTGTAGACATCTACATCCATGCCTTGGATCCTCTGTTATCCACTTTTTCAAAAAATTCCAGTTTAAACTATTAGCTTCAACTTATATAGAGGAAATTATACTTGATACAAAATTATCTTCCAAAAAGACAATGTTGTTCTGTTTTAAGTTCTCTTCTAAGTGCCTTTAATGTTCAAACAAATATCGACCTCTCATAATATATTATTCAAATCAAAACTTCATTAATATTACCATTATTGAGCTATTCAATGCATATGTCATCAATGATGAGGATAAATGTGTTCAAAGTTATATTTATTCCAATTATTTTTACTCTAAGGATGATACAAAGGAGATTCAAGAGATGTATGAGGAAAAAGAACACAAAAACAAGGAATAAAAAATACCTTGCTATAAATAAAATTATGATTTATTTTAGGAACTAATTCGTTGATAGAAATTAATAATTTTATAGAAGAAAATGTTGTTAATGCCTCTATTTTTACAGATTTGGAAGATCCTTTTATGGATAAACAATCGGAAGAGATGGGGTAAGTGCACCAAGTTGGGAGGCTAAAAGGGGGTCTTCGGTGGACACATTTTTTCGAAAAGTAAAAACTTAATGTCTACGAGTTTTTTTGAAATAGTTACACTCAAAATTAGAAGATGTTGTAGAAATATGAATCGTAGCATTTTGAGTCTAGTTTCTAAGCTACTAAATTTTATTGAAAATGAGATAATTTTAAGTGGGTCAAATAACTAAAATACCAATAGGTGCTCCTATTTTTGTTAAAAACATAATAGAGTGACTTTCGTGCCCCCACCATTTTTGAGCACCATTTAGTATTTTTGAAAACCCTTTGGTAGAAAGATAGCTAGGAGCATCTAGTTTGTGTTAGATTTTTTTAGATTTTTTAGCGAGTATTTTTTTATGATTTTTCTAGTACATAAATTTTATGTTTTGAAAAATAACAGAGCTCGACCGTGCCCCCCCTAACTACCTCAAAAAATATCAAAAAAAATATATATATATATATATATATATATTTTAATATGTATAGAATTAGTCCTAGTTTGTGCCTAAATTTTTTTATTCAATTTCGATGAGTCAAAAAAAAGATACATGACAAAAGATAGACATGTTTAAACTTCAAAAATAGCTATAAAAATGCATAGTTAGAAAATAAATAATATGGAAACCTTATATTTGTTAGAAAATTTGAAAAATAGTATTTATACAAAGAAAAACTCTTTTACATTGTGGTATAAATTTTTTTTTAAATTGATCATTTAATGTCAATTTATCATGGCGGAAGTTGGGATTTTGTATTTTCTATAAAAACACATGGTTTGTTGTGTTTGTATAGGTCCATGCCTCAGGCTTGGGGATCTAAACCAGATCCCAAGCCTTGAGGCATGGGTTGGAAAAGGGAAAAATCATAACACGTACGCATTATGCTTTGTTTATATATTGTGGTCCCCCAACGTCCCTTTCATCTCTTTCACAAGAGTTCGCATAAATTCATTTGATTTGTAATTTTTATACATTCTTACACGATTTTTAGTATTTCATTTTTCCCCTACTCCACTATTTGATTTTTTCTAATCGTGGGAATTAAAATTTGAGCTAAGGACAAGAGGAAAGTCGAGGATAAGACACTGGAGTAATTAGAAGAGATGAAAATAAAGAAATTGAAGAGAATGCAAAAGCTTCATGCAGGGAAAGGTACATCTGCTATATCAAATGTAGCTAATGTATTAGAAAATGTGGATGAAATACATAATTAAAATGTAGAGAATACTAATTTTGCAATGAATAATGATATTGAATTGAATGATAATGTTGGTATGGATGAAGAAATTGATATGAATCCAAATGTTAACCCCAAAATTTGTATGAAAACACTTTGAATGAAGAAAGTAACCTTGTAAACGAATCTTCACCTCTAAGAACACCTCCTTCCATTTTGTGAAGAAAACCAATTCACTTAAATTAAATTTATGAAAACATTATAAAACCAATGACTAAAAAATGTCTAAAAGAAACACGAGAAGAAAAGCTAGTGAAATTTGGGATAATTACTTTGAGAAATTAAATGACACAAAAAGATGTCAAGTATTTGTTACATTGATGAAATTAATGAATATGATACCTATAATGAAGACCCTGGGGTTAAGAACATCTAATGTTGCTGATCAAAATGCGTCAATTATTGAAAACATACATAAATCATACCAAACTATAGGTGGAAAAAGATGCACCAAAGATAGTAATGCTACGGTGTGCACTTACTAATTATATAGTAAGTGATAAAATAGTTAATAAATGCTTGATTAGAAAAATAATCAGTGCTTTGAAGCTAAATAGAAAAACACTAATGAAATCAATAGAGAGACATAAACATCTTGAGTCAGTCAATAACACTAACTATTGGGTTTCTCTAGAGACTTCCACGGAAAGATAAGAATACATTTGATATTTTGAAATAATTAATTGTAAAATTTTGGAATGAGAACACAAGGGTGTCATCGAATAGAAGAGATACAATAAAGAGAAGAATAGGTTCTTTTAACCATGAATCATGTGCAAAAATTCTTAGATATGACTCAAACAAAATGATTCTCTAAGTTTAAGAATGAAAATCTAAAAATTAACATTAGTCAAAGATTATTTGAAATAATAAAACCCTTTTATGTGAAAATCAATCACTCACGTACCACTTGTTGTCATGAGGCATCATGTTGAATTTTTAATGCATTATTATGTTTTTCATCAAATATGTCATGTTTTACATAATCGAAATCATGTTGCAAGGGAGTGTGGATTAAATGTCCCACCAAAATTTTCAAGGAATTTATTCCAACAATATTTTATGAAAAATCAACTAGACAATTTTCTTTATAACAAAGCATGTTTTGATGAAACGTGTAATGTATGTGGTGGCTTTCCAAATCTAAAAAGTTGTATCCATGAGGAAAGTACATATTCAATAGGAAAATAATTCTTTGGTTTCAAAAATATAAATAAGTGTCATATTAATTAAAAGATGGAAAATAATCTAAGAGGTGTGAGCTTCTTGCTACAAAACAATTACCTATATCATAATATATGGTCAAATTCGAGAGGAAATTGTTTATGAGTATGCAAGGACACACATAGAGCTCGATGGTTGGATGAACAATTCAAGTTAAGAAAGGAAACATTCCCACTTGTTACCATTTTTTCAGTAGTTGAATTCGTGAGAGAATTACACATTGTATCCACAAATGGAGGTTTAGTCTCAATATTATAACTCAATGAAAGTTGTTATTTTTATGCATATAACATTCATGCACTCTAGAAATCATTGAGAAAGATCAAAAATATTAAGAGATTACCATTTCTACATTAGTGATGATTGAACACATTTTATAGAATATGTACAAGGGTGTTTCCATGTGTTTTATGTGAACTTGAATGAGAGGAACATTAGTTTCAATCAACATTACATTTGGTTAGACAATTGCACATCACAATTCAAGAATGCACGGATGTTTTATTGGCTAAGAAGGATGCACAAAGAAACAAATGTATAACATATATGGAGTTTTACTGAGGTAGGGCATGGAAAAGGAGAGCATGATGGTGCAGGAGCATGTGTGAAAAGAGCACTTGCAAGAGAAGAGTTAAAGTTCAAGGATGGTGATAAATTTACGGATGATGTAAAAACATTTTTGATTGGTGTGTCATGAATATGGGCCATAAATATCAAGAGAGATCAACGGTTCATAGATACTTTTGGTTGATAGAGGAACAACATCTAGAAACCTTTGAAGATTGTATGATAGTTGTAAGATCAAGTAATATGCACTCATTCCATAATTTAGATGTAAATTCTTGGACTATTTATACTAGGTGCATGGCATGTTTTTGTATATCATGCATTGATTTTGTGTTGAATGAATGTGAATCACAATAGTGGGTAGATGAATGGACTTGTAGACCTCTAATTCCACTTGACACACATCAAGTTCCATGAGCATTACTACTTGCATGGTATTCGAGATCAAATGAAAACATCACCTAACTTTTACCAAGTCTCGATTTAGTGCAATACGTACATACATATATGTACATGCCATGTTTTAGATTTATAAATTATTAAATGGCCAACTCTTAATGTACTTTAAATTTGACTTCAGTTTTAATTTGTGATTTAGGGCATGTTTTTGCAGTTATTGTGATGGAACTTAACAAAGAGGGAACATACTACTTCTTGTCTCGTTGTGTAGAGGGGAAAAATAATTGACTTCCACAGTCATTGATGGTGAATAACTTGAGTATCCCACTTTGACACTTGGCTTTGAAGATATCCTATAAAAAATCAAACACTTTGTTGTTTGAAGAATATGAAGTACATCGAAAGATACTTCATTATTCACATTTGTTCTTGCAACAAATATTAAATTGATCAAATATCGAGGTCGACCATTAAACAAGAATCTTTGGAAGGTTCATGAATCAGATCATGAAGAAATTCTTGCTACTATCAAGAGTAGATTTGATCCTTACGATTCATTGGATTGAATTTGCAAATGTATGTTCTTCATGAATTTAATTTGAATATTTACTTTAATGAATTTGTTTAAATTTTTTATAATTTAAAATTCTATTTAATTTCTTACTAACATGTTTATGTAGGTTAGCGGTGCCAAAAATCTTCCACCTTCATGTGGTTAGCCTTTGTCAGTGGAGAATTCATTATTCTCGAAGCCAAGTGAAGCTAAGAGAAATTAATTGTTAGAAATGAAAAACAAACATAAATTCTCATTTCACCACATATATTGTAAAAATATATTATTAAAATTCTCATTTCAAACACCTATATTGTATGAACCAACTATATTATTTAGGTGATTAGAAATGGAAAACCTTACACTAACTCAAAGTACAATATTTCACACATTTTCAGACAATAGGACATGAGAACATAAAAATGAGATGGATAAAACTGACATAGGCTTTCATAGATGTTCCTTAGGTGGAGGTGTTGGATCCGACTCAGACGTCTCTAGGTGCCACGGAGTCAAGAAATCACCTATCAAAGATATAGCGTTTTTGGTCTCAAGGCTCTTAGGGACTATGCCCTCGACAAGGTATCCCGGAAGCACGGGGAGCATAGGGAACCAAAACAAGTCCTCCACTAGTGTTCACCATTCCATCCAAATGTGTCGGTGTAGATAGTTCGGTCCCAAGAGCTACCATTTACAAAATATAGCGTCTGAAAACCTTACACTGACTCAAACTACAATATTTCATGCATTTGTAAATAATAGGACAACGAGAGCACTAAAATGAGATGGAAAAAACTAGCACAAGATTTTTCATAGAGGGAAATGATGTGGAGGTTTTATATTTAACGAGCCATCTCTAGGTGCCATAGAGTCCAAGAAATCACCCATCAAAGATATAACATTTTTGGTCTCAAGGATCTTAAGGGACTATGCCTGGATGAGGTAGCCTGGAAGCACCTAGAGCTTTGGCCTCCAAAAACACCTCCCCTAGCATTTACCTGGCCACCCCAACATATTGGCACATTTGGTTCGATTGCCAGAGCTTCCCGTTTGTAAAATATTGCATCGACATGGCCTTTACACTATTCTAGCATGCACTATTGTAGCATGAAAATGAGATGGGATAGAAAAATGTAGAACTATTATTTTCTATAAATTATGGGATATGATAGAGGAATGTTTCATGATGCTTCCTATAAAATTTTAGGTCAAATTTAGGTCATTTGTTCAAGTTATATGAGTTTTTGTAAAACAAACTTTTGTTCAAGGTTATCCGACCAAAAACGCTATATCTTCGACAAGTGATTTCTCAAACTTCAGGGGAACCTAGATATGTCTCGTTAGATCCAAAACCTCCATGTCAAGGCCCTCTACAAAATTATATTATTGTTTTTTACATCTCCTTTTGGGGTTCTTGTTTTCCTATTGTTTGAAAACGCACGAAATAGTGTAGTCCTGAGTCGGTGTAGGGTTGTCGGATGTTATATTTCACAAATTTTAGCTCATGGGACCAACCTTTGTCTACGTAAAAATGTCTAGAAGGACCTGGTTAACACTAGTGGAGGCCTTGTTTTGGTTCCCTATGCTCCCGTGCCTCCGGGTTACCTCGACCGAGTGTAGTCCCTTAAGAGCCTTGAGACCAAAACACACTATATCTTTGACAGGTGATTTTCGGACTCCATGGCATCAAGAGATGTCTCATCGATATGAAACTTCCATGATAGGACCCTCTACAAAATATTCTTGAGGTTTTATCCATCTCCATTTGGTTCTCTTGTTGTCCTATTATTTGCAAATGCGTGAAATACTACAGTTTGAGTCAGTGTAAGGTTATCTGACGTAATAATTTACAAACGAAGCTCTTGGCATCGAATCAAATATGCTATCACATCCATATGGCATGCTCAAAACTAGTGGATGCCTCTTTTTAGAGACCAAATCTCCGGGTTCTTCTAGGCTACCTCATTTGGGTGTAGTCCCTTAATAGCCTTGAGACCAAAAACACTATATCTTTGACGAGTGATTTCTCAAACTCTATGGCACCTAGAGATGTCTTATCAGATCTGCAACCTCCATGTCAGGACCATCTATGAAATCCTCTCATGGTTTTATCCACCTCCATTCAGTTCTCTCGTTGTCTTATTATTTGCAAACACATGAAATACTACAGTTTGAGTCAATGTAAGGTTTTCAGACGCAATAATTTACAAACGAAAGCTCTTGGTGCCGAACCAAATATGCCAACACATCTGTATGTCATGGTGAATGCTATTAGAGGCCTCTTTTTGGAGGAAAATCTCAAGGTTCTTCCAAGCTACCTAAATCCGGGCATAATCCCTTAAGAGCCCTAAGACCAAAAAAACACTATATCTTCAACAGTGATTTCTTGGACTCCATGACACCTAGAGAAATATCGTCAAAGCCAAAACCTCCATGTAAAGACCTCTCTAAAAATCCTATCACGGTTTTATCCACCTCCATTTAGCTCTCTCATTGTCCTAGTGTTTGTAAATGTGTGAAATATTGCGGTTTGAATCGGTGTAAGGGCATCGGACTCATTACTTTGCAAACGAAAGATCTTGGGGTCAAACCAAATATGAAAAAACATCTGGATGTCTGGTGAACACTATTAAAGGCCTTATTTTGGAGGCCAAAGATCCAGGTGCTTCCAGGATACCTCGTCTGGGCATAGTCCCTTAAGAGCTTTGAGACAAAAAAATGCTATATCTTTGACATGTGATTTCTCAAACTTCGTGGCACCTAGATATGTCTTGTTAGATCTAAAACCTCCATGTTGGTACCCTCTATGAAATCCTCTCATAGTTTTATCCACATCCATTCGGTTCTCTCATTGTCCTAGTGTTTACAAACACGTGAAATACTATAGTTTGAGTCAGTGTAAGGTTGTTAGACGCAATACTTTGCAAATGGAAGCTCTTAGTGCTGTAATGACTACGCCAACACATCTAGATGGCATGTTAAACACAAGTAGAGGCCTCAATTCATTTTTTCTACGCTCACCGTGCTTCCAGGATACCTCGTCTGCAGGCGTAGTCCCTTAAGATCCATAAGACCAAAAACACTATATATTCGACATATGATTTCTTAAACTCGTGGCATTTAGAAACATCTCATTAGATCTCGACACCTCTAAGGTGGGGCCCTCTACAAAATACCTCTCATGATTTTATCTATCTCCATTCGGTTCTCTCGTTGTCCTATTATTTGTAAACACGCGAAATCTTGTAGTTCAAGTCAGTCGGTGTAAGGATATCATATGCAAAAATTTGTAAACAAAATCTCTTAGCACCAAATTGACTATTCCAACATGTTGGGGTGGCCAAGTAAATGCTAGGGGAGGTGTCATTTCATTTTCCTATGCTCCATGTGCTTCGGGCTACCTCATCCAGTGTAGTCCCTTAAGATCCCTAAGACCAAAACACACTATATCTTCAAAAGGTGATTTTTCGGACTCTGTGGCACTTAGAGATGTCTCATCAGATCCTAGACCTCCATGTTGGGGCCCTCTAAGAAATCCTATCATGGTTTTATCCATCTCCATTTGTTTCTCTCGTTGTCCTATTGTTTGCAAATGCGTGAAATACTGTAGTTTGAGTCAGTGTAAGGTTTCCAGATGCAATAATTTACAAATGGAAGCTCTTGGCACTAAACCGACTATGACAACATGTTGTGTTGGATAGGTAAATGCTAGGTAAGGTGTAATTTTTGTTTCCTACACTCCCCGTGCTTCTAGGCTACCTCGTTTGGGTGTAGTCCCTTAAGAGCCTTGAGACAAAAAGATGCTATATATCTTGGCTGGTGATTTCTCGGACTCCGTGGAATGTAGAGATGTCTTCTCATATCTAAAACCTCCATGTTGGGCCCTCTACAAAATCATCTCATGGTTTTATACATCTCCATTTGGTTCTCTTTCTGTCTTATTGTTTACAAACATTTGAAATACTACGGTTTGAGTCGGTGTAAGGTCATCGAGATGTAATATTTTACAAACGGAAGCTCTTATCACCAAACCGACTACGCCAACACATCAGTGGTGGCCAAGTAAATACTAGGGGGGTGTTGTTTTGGTTTTCTATGCTCCCCGTGCTTCTAGGGTACCTCGTATGTGCGTAGTCCCTTCAAGAACACCGAGACCAAAACACACTATATACTTGACAGTGATTTCTTGGACTCGTGGCACCTAGAGAGGTCTCGTTAGATTTGACACCTTGTTTAGGAGTTATTGTTCAATGACTAGATTGGCTTGAGAATGAATTCAATAGGGTAATGTCTAAGAACACACAGGAGTTATTAATCACCTAGTAAATATTTCTTGTTTAGTTCGAATGGAGTCACTGGCCTACGGCCTAGTTACCTTCCATTCATTGATAATTTATTCTATGATAAACTCATGGATGCTTTCAAAAGAACCTTAAAAATATAGGGTTATTCATCAAGCCTAGTGAAGGGTGTGTTGTGATTTCCAAATAACTTGAAATGCTTACAAATTTAAAGGTAATAAAATGTATTAGACATGATTAAACAATCAAGAATCATTGAGTGTCGAATCGAATGTCATCATGCATCTGGATACATTCTCGAGCATTGGAGTAATGAACATGGAGAGACATTATCAAAATATCAATAGATGAAAGGTATCAAATTGTGACGAATCTCGTGTGTTTTAACAGGGGAGAAGACTAAGAAGTATTAAAGAATGTAATAGGTACATGATAAGATAGAACTAGTAAAAAGAGACCATGAGCAAGAAGAAGCACAAGTAAGGTAAATACACATATACACATTAATAAATTGAATGAATAATTAATCATATCAGGTAACTCTTTATATACATACATTATATAAATATTGATTTCCAAAGTTTGATGCATATTATACATTGAAAACTCTAGTACATGTACATCGCCAATAAATGAAAAAATAATCCACAATGTCTTAAATATTGTCAAGTGCACATCATATTAGTTTCATGCAAAAATAATCTCAAAATGTAAGGTCTCATATAAAAATATCAAGTTCCCAAATAAATATAAAAATACCCAAATAGGTCATATACCATCAAGTTCAAATGCCATATAGGTGTACATACAATGACATGCACATAGGAATACAAAAATGTCATGTAAGACATATATATTTCCTAATCATCAAAATCTATCCAAGTCTTGGCCTTTCTTGAAGAAGGCCCTCCTTAAACAAAGATGGAGATCTATGAGATGAATTTGGATCATCCAAGCCCATGCTACTGAGTCCTCTTCTACCGAATACTCACTTTGTAAATGAAAAAAATGTTTTTTTGTCAAAAATTAATTTATATATGTTTTCAACATGTATTTAAGACCATGCTAGAATGAAAGTATTTACATAAATACAAAAACTTACCGCAAGTTATCGATCACGCCGAATCTGCATCTCACACTCAGATGAGTCATCAGGAGCTCTTGGAGTATGAATGGGGGTACAAATATGATGAGATGGAGGATTCTGTGCCCTCAAAGTCAAAATGGAGGGGGTTGAAGTTCCCTACATACACATAAGATCACAAAATCTAACATCATAATTAGTAAAAATAGAACTAAGTACATGTATGTGTAATGACAATATTTTAACTAATTTTATCAATATAGAACTATTATTTTTACCCCACCATGCCCGTGAATCAAATGAATATGGCTACTACCCGTCACTGTAACTCTCTGTATATACACAATGAAGGACATTATTAACATAATTTAATAATTCTACATTGAAATAGATTCTTGACATGTAATTTAACATAATATGAATTACATGAGAAATTTAATGAAATTTACATGTTGCTTGAATACCTCAATGAGTTGTTGTGCATATGAAATCGTAGTGGCAACACCTTTCTCTACTTGTATCAAACATGGTAGGGTGTCTAGAAAAGTCAAAATATTTATCAAACATGTATCATGTGAGTTAGATGAACATACAAGAACATACCTATATTTGACTTCAAAAGTTATATATATATATATATTGTGAAAATTTTACACAATTAACATTATAAATTACCTTTTTGAATGTATGTGTACACATGGTGCTCTCCATATGTGGTCGAGATGAAGATGTACCTCCCGTGCGTTGTAATATCAATTGCATGTACATGTACAAATACAATTATTTCAAAATTTTAACATATATAAGTAAATCAAGTACTTCAATATTTTTGTAACACACATAATAAAACATAACAAATACCTGTGAAGGTGACACCGATGACTGTAATCCAAATGTCTCACTCAAAAAGGCATATGATATAGTGACATTATTGTGTGGACCCCTAACACCAACTCCACCAAAATTATTACACTTGAAAGTATCATCCTCCTCGGGCCCCAAACATATGCTACCACATGACGAGAAAAGATGTGGCCTCATGCTAGTACTCCTTGATGGAATACTCTATGTACCTCTATGAGCATCTGGCTCAAAAATATCCCTCGTATGTCTAACAAGGGTCGCAGATAGCCCCTGAAGCGCATGGATTGTATCAATCTCTATTGTTTCCTTCATTACTTGAGGGATAGTCTCGGGGTGAGGAACTTCTATGTAGGGGCTCTACACTATTGAATAGGTACACATTGTGCACCTAGTTGATCATGTGTAGATCCTTTTCCTTGGCCTTGGAAATCTTAGAAATCAAAATAATTTGGGATCTCATTGAGGATAAAATCACAATAGAGTTTTCGGAAAAAGTATAGTGGCACCTCGTTGTTATTACAAGGTGTAAAATCAAACACCATCCACCATCCATCACAATTTTTTTAATCAAATTATTATCGCACCAATAAATGGGAAACCGTTTGCATGATAACGAAACAGAAAATTAGCGTGGGGTCTCAGAATAAGGCACATATGAGGTCTTTTGTAATTTATTTTTTTCTTTACATCCATATATGAATTTTTTTGGAATAATAAACCCTACAACCCCTCTCTCGTAAGATGTCTAATGATTAATTTTCCCCATTGCCACATCAACTTGAGCAAGTAATGTACTACGCGCCTTAATCATATACCTTATATTGGATGTATATAGCCAACTTATGGCTATCATAACTTATTATCATTATGTATCTCTTTCATATATGTTATATTATCATTAGTGGTTTGGCCTTGGTGTTGGCCATATCATAGGAATATTATATATAGGGGTTAGTAGGTAGTAGTTGATCATCATATTCAACATTTGAGTCTTATTGTTTAGTTCAAAGGTTTCCCCCTCGAAGTGGCTAAGCTATTATAATTTCACATTGAGATAATTTATCTAAAATATTGTGTTTATTGGTGTAATATTTCTTCTAATAATCTGATTTATACAAGTAATTCCATTCCGAGTGGTAGTAGAGCTTGAACTCAATCAGCACTTCATCAAAAGCTAATTGTGAAGGCTCATCCATATCTAAAAATAGGTAGCGAATTTTTATGAAAATGTTTTTTGGTGTGGTGAAATCAGTCAAGTAAGCTCCTCCAAATTTTAAGAGTTTTTACTTGGTTTGCAAAAGTTATAGTGGTTTTATGTTTTTCATAATTCGGCTACCTAGGCGCAATTTGTAGAATTTGTAAAATTTATTTACATTTCTATAAATAAGATTAAAAATTAGTTTGAGTGCGTTCTTTGATTTTTATAAAATTTGTCCAATTCCTATTGAAATCCCATACCCTAAATTTTGACCTTGATCCTTAAATCCTACCATTTTGGGGCATCATGGTTTGGGCCTTCAAAAAGAGGAAAAAATAATCCCATCACTCCATGTAAAACACCCGATAAGGATGAGATAATAGTTGAGGAGTTAGATTTAGAAGGGGTATCTACAGATTCCTTAGGGTTAGGGTTTACTTCAACGGACCATAAGGTCAGCTATCTTGAGTTAGAGTTGTAAAACCTCGAGGGTAGAGTGGCCAACAAAGAAGATGTAGAAAATATTGGACAATGATTAGAGGATTTCATTCACCAATTTAGTTACAATATCATGGGTCATCATATCCTTCCTAATCAGCCACAACTCAATCATACTCATATTAACCAGTGGTGGATCTTTAGGTCAAAGTAATAGACAAACTAGCTAGGGTGGATCTACAAACATGACCAATCCAAATACAAACACTCTGCAAGCCCATAACATGATTCCAAAAGTGGAAATGCGTAAGTTTGATGGAAAGGATCCACTCAATTGGATTAAACATATGGATAATTTCTTTGATTTTCATCAAATTCCATTAGGACAAAAGGTTACCATGGCATCGTTGTATCTTGAACCTGACCAATTCATTTGGTATCGATGGTTATGTGCTCAAAGGAAAAAGAGTGGCCTCAATGTTACATGGACAGTCTTCACCGAAGAGTTACAATTGCACTATATTTCTAGTGTGTCAGATAATTATTTCAGTCAATTAGCAAAGCTAAGATAAACAGAACAATCAAAGATTACATCCATCAATTCCAAAACCTTTCCTTACGGGTGGAAAATATTCCTGAAGAGAATCTGAATGACTTATTTCTTGGGGGTCTTAAATAACAAATTGAGACTAAGGTGCGTATGTTTAATCCTCATAAGGTTTTAGATTCTATGATCATGGCATGTAGGGAAGAGGAAAAATTATTTCTAGTAGGAAACAAATTATCAGTAATATAAGAGATTATAGCACCTTTCCACCATCATTCCCTCAGCTAGTTAGACTGACACCTCAAAAAATTGAAGAAAAGAGAGTGAAAGGGTTATTTTTTAATTGTGACAACAAATTTGGACTAATACATAAGTGTGATAAAAATAAGTTGTTCTACATTGAGGGGCCATCGAAGAACAAGAAAATGAAGAAGACAAAGAGGTAAAGCGAGAGGAGGAATTAGGAGATCCCCAACCAATAATATCATGCCATGTAATTTCCGGTATTAGCACTCCCAAAATTCTCGAAAGTAGTTGGATTCTTAACAAAATAGAGGGTAATAGTTTTGATTGATCAGGAAGTACTCACAACTTCATCAATCATAAGTTGGTGGTACACTTGAACTGATTTGTTTATCCAACTCTAGAATTTCAAGTCATGATCACTGATGGGAAAACTATTAGTTGTTCAGGAAAATTCCATAACATTAATCTCACCATGGGAGATTACTTGTTAACTATAAATATGTATTCCATTACCATGGGAGGAGAAGAAATTTTGTTAGGATTTCAGTATAGCTTACCACCTTGGGAACTCTTGAAATTAATTCCAAGAGTTGTTCATGCAATTTCAATAAGAAGGGACGACTTTATAACTAAAAGGACTAGGAGAAAAGTCCCCATAGATGGTAAGTTCTCATCAGATGCAAAAATTACATAGAAAAGGTGCAGAGGGGTTTGTGGCACAATTATTTTCATTAGAAACACATCATTCCAATACATTTATACCCGTAGATATGTAAACAATTATAGATGAGCACTCAAAGTGGTGTTTGGAGAAATACCCAAGGGTTTGCCTCCAAAAGATACCATGACTATGCCATCTAGCTAGTACCAGGAGTTAACCACCCAACATCATACCTTATAGGTACCCCTATATGAAAAAGAGTGAGATTGAGAAGATAGTTCAAGAGATTTTAGAAGGTGGATTTATCCATCATATTCGAGTTCTTACTCTTCTCCCGTAGTGATGGTATAGAAAAAAATATGACAATTGGTGCATGTATCCAGATTACAAGGAACTCAATAAGTACATAGTTAAAGATAAGTTTCCTATTCCTATGATTGATGATTTTTTGAGATGAGTTACATGGTGTTGTTTACATTACAAAACTTTGATCTTTGTTCTGGATATCATTAGATTAGAATCGGGGATGAATATATTCATAAAACAACCTTTAGGACACATGAAGGACACTATGATTTCTTGGTAATTCCTTTTGGACTAACAAATGCACCTCTACATCTCAAAGCTTGATTAATTCCATCTTTAAGCCATTTCTTTGAAAGTTTGTTTTAGTGTTCTTTGATGATATATTAATCTATAGTAAAACATGGGAGGAACACCGCATCATGTAAATAAGGTGTTCAAAACTCTTGAAAAACATCAACTTTATGCAAAGCCTTATAAGTGTTCTTTTGGTGTCAAGGTTGTTGAATATTTGGGTCATATTGTCTCTTATGAAGGTGTTAAAGTGGATCATAACAAGATAAAATCCATGCTTGAATGGAAGGTTCCCAAAACCCAAAAAATCTCCAAGGATTTTTGGGTCTTACAAGTTATTATCATATATTTGTGAGGAATTATGGCAACATCACATCACCACTCACATCTTTATTGAAGATGGACTCTTTCCATTGAATGAGAAAGCTACTACGAAATTTGAGATGTTGAAGGAGGCCATGTGTACCACTCTAGTTATAAAGCCACCCCATATTTTTCCAAAACATTCATTATTGAATGTGATGCTTCAGGGTATGGTATGGGGGCAGTAATCATGTAAGAAGGTCGACCCATTACCTTCGAGAGCTACCAATTCAAAGGTAAGAATATATTTAAAGCAGTTTATGAGAAAGAAATGTTAGCAATACTTCATGAAGTGAAGTAATGGAGACCATATCTAATGGGAAGAAATTTCAAAGTAAAGACATATTATGATAGTTTGAAATAATTCTTAGAGAAATGTTTATCATCGAATAACAATAGAAATGGTTCTCAAAAATGTTGGGGTATGATTTTGAGACAATATATAAGAAAGGGAAAGAGAATGTAGTTGTTGATGCTATATCTTAAAAGGTTGAATCAGACGAGGCATTTTTGTGTGCCATATCTATATTATAGGAGGATTAGATAGAGGATGCAAGGTATGAATGGAAAAATGACCCAAGTACACAAAATATCATTGAGTAATCTCCAACAAGATCCAAGCATGTCAAGAAAATTTGTATGGAAAGGAGATTATTTATGGTATAAAGATAGATTATATATATGTAAGAATTCAATCCTTAAAAACAGGGTTCTATCTCGAGCTCCATGCTTCTCCAAAGAGGGGGCATTCTGGCTTCTTGAATACTTATCATTGAATCAATCATGATTTTTTCTGGGAAGGGCTAAAAGGGGATGTCCAATTTTTTTTGGCAGAATACATGGTTTGTTAGCAAAATAAGGGTGAAACAATTAAGTCCCCATGTCTTTTACAACCTCTATCTATTCCTAGCCGAGGTGGGAAGGGGTTTCCATGGACTTCATCATAGGATTTCCTAAATATGAAGGTAAAAATTTAATCATAGTGGTGGTGGAAAAACTCACCAAATATGCCCAATTTTTCTTTATCACATCCATTTATTGCGACTATAGTAAAGCCTTCATGGATTGTTGGTCGTCAAATAGGACTTTTAAGAAGAGCAAGATCAAGTGGGACAAGAAGTCCCTCCTCTTTAATGGGAGAGTTTCCCTTATTCAGAAACAAACCTATTTACAAATGTACAAGACATGATTTGTTGGTTAAACTTGGATATTACGAAAGTGTTTTCTATGAAGATCATCAATTACAAAAAGGACTGAGGAAATGAGAGTACGGGAAAGAGCAGAAAGGCAACATGCAGAAATTATAGATATCAGAGTAATTCTTTATGTATGCGAAGTCATAGTGAATTGAAACAAGATCATTTGTATCGATAAATAAGATGGAATTCAAAGACACAAAGTTCTAAATAACATCCGCTATAACACAAAGTTTCTTAACATAACACAAACTCATTAATCAAGGACACAAAGTTCCTTCTTGGTTATACAAGATCACCGTGCTTCGCAAATTTGAAGAGTATGCAATCGGCAAGACTAATGAACTTGAGACAAATGATCTTCACAAAGAAAATAAATGAAAGCTTAGGAGTAACAGAGATCAGATAGACAAAGAATGGAAAGTCCTTCTGTATTGATTTCTTTATGATCTATTTACACTTTCTTAAAATATGCCAAATTCCTCCTCCTTGTAATGGCGTAAGGAAGGCCATTATATAGCTTACAAATCAGTTATTCTTCGTAACCGCTTCTTTAACCAAGAACAGTTAAGAACCGCCAATCGCAATACCTTAACTTCTTACAAAGAAAATGGAAAAAGAAAGGGAAGAAGAGAAAAGAACAAGGAGAAGAAGATAGGTGGCCAGTCACTGAGAGGGACCCACTGACTTCGAGAATCTGCCGTCAATTTCTTTAACGCCTCGCCTATGTCTCGCCTACGAGGACCGACGTGTTGGCCATTCGATCGAGTCCGTAATCCAAGACATTTCTCCGTCTCTTTATCAAACTCGACATGAGTATGATAATCTTTATTTGCTTCTCTAATGGCAGATTAAAGAGAGCAGATTTCCTTCATTTTCTCTTTCGAGATTGAGATTTCCTGAATGCATTATCTTTGACATAAGCTCCAATTGAGCTTTAATTTCTTGCAAAGGAACAGGACACACGTAAGTTTCATCTTGAAGATGACAATGAATATCCTTGAAAACTGATATAACCAGTGTCTTGAAAGCTTCGCCTTTCTACCAACTGTTCTTTAGTTCTCCCAAAGCCTACTCCAAAACTTTGATCTTCCATATTGATAGCAACTAGGAGGACAGAACCACAAACCAGGCTCGGAAAGGAATTTCAGAGGGAGGGGACATGCGCAGGTTTTCAAATTGTAAGGGTTCGAGCAAGGGTAGCATGGAAACAATGTAAGAATTGCAAAGGTGGCTTGCTCATTACATAGCCGTTGAGGAGAGAGAAGGGTGATCAATGCACATTTAATGCATACCCACCAATTTGAATAAGCAGGATATTCGGGTAGAGCAGCGGTAAAAATTGGTACGAATGACACTTGGTTCACTGGGACATGTGAGACGAAATGCACGAAAACACACGCTCTACCGATTCGGGTGAAACAGGAGAAGATGTACAAATGCATTTTTGGGACATTTGGGACGAAAACGCGTGAAGTACGCGGTTCGGGTGTTTCAACCGAAAATGGAACAAAAGGCCCGTTTGAACTTGGGAAATTTGGGACATGAAAGAGCAAAGTACGCGTTCGGGTGTTTTACTTAAAATCGAACAAATTGCACTTTTTGACTTGGGACATTTGGGACAAAAAGTTCCGAAGTACGTGACTCGGGTGGTTCGGGTGAAAATGGAACAACTCACACGAAAAGTTTGGGACACTTGGAACATGAAAGAGCGAAGTACGCGGTTCGGGGATTTTTGATCGGGAACAGAGCGCAATTTTGAACTCGGGATAGTTGGGACGAAAAGCTCCGACGGGCCCGAAAATGGAACAACTTCGAGGATTTCACGATCGGGAACAGAGTGTACTTGAACTTGGGACATGCGGGACAAAAATGTCCGACAGGCCCGAAATACATACAAAATGACCCAAAACCGTGCAGACTTTTCTCAATTTCACGACTTCGGTACATTAGAGAAAACACTTAAACTCAAAATTTTGAAATTTTTACTTTCATCAGAGCAGGGAATTTTGAGTGGACAACAGCTGGCTCCTTCTCGGGATGGCTTGGCATAAATTCAAGGAATGAGACAAGGCAAGAACTTAGACAAACTCGGGAAGCGGATCAAGACCTTATCCATTGGGCAACGAGTCAAAAATGTGACCACTACAAAGAGGGCAACACACCAAAACAAAAAGGAAAGAAAAGCAAAAACGCGTGATTAATATACCGGGGACTCCTAATCACCTATGACTTGAACAACTTGAGATATCGCCCACTATAAGGAAGTGGTAGAGAAGAACCATCCATGTAATCAAGATAAAAGGAATTCTCACCAAAGAAATGTCCGATCTCAAAGGTCCGAGCCACAGAAATCAAACTTTCCATGGCTACCACGAGGTTCATGTCTTTTGTCCCATAACAACAGACGGTGTCTCCAACTTGGAAATCTCTCGAACCTAGCTTTCTTGTCAAACAGACCTTTACCTTCTGGCTGATGAACATATATCCTATCAAGAACCATCAATATGTCCTTATTCAATTTGTGCAGTACATAATTCTCTTGTCCAAAGCATCTCCGAAACTAGTATCTTTAATGGCCTTCATTAGGTGCGCAGTAAGGTCATAGTTCCACTATCACCGGCAATTGAGCTTCGACTCCATATACCACTTGAAAAGGAGACATTCCAATAGCTCTCTTTGGTGTAATCTGTCTCGCCCAAAGAGCATCATAGAGCTTCTTCAAGGTGCGTTTCGTTGAGACTCATTGACTAACTTCCTTATAATAGTCACTGATTTTTGTTAGTGGATTCTTCTTGCCCATTTCCCGAGGGTAGTAATATAAAGAATGAGCCAGGGAGATGTCATATCCGTAGCAGAGGTCCATTATCTCGGTTGAAGAGAAATTCAAAGCATTATATGTTACAATCTTATTAGGTATACCATACCTTACAAGATGTTCTCCTTGATGAAGTTGCATACCACTTGTAAGTAGTGCTCTTAATGGAATAGCTTCCACCCATTTGGTGAAGTAGTCCAGTGGCGTTAGCACATGAGTGTGACCAGCACTAGAAGCGGGATTAAGTGTACCAATGAAGTCCAAACTCCACTTTGTTGAAATGGTTCCTCAATCACAATCGGTTTCGAGAGGCAAAGAAGCCAATTTAGGTCTTCCCACAAAAGTATGACAAGCCTCACATTTATCAACCCACTTGGATGCATCTCTGAACAAGGAAGGCCAGTAGTATCCTCCACGGAGTATCTTATGAGCTGTAACCATTGATGAATAGTGCCCTCCACATGCCTGATCATGAAAAGATGAGAGCAACTTTCTCTGTTGTTCCTTGTCCACACACTTCAAAAATCTCCCATCTAACCCACGCTTGAACAAAGCATTTTCCCACAATACATATTGCACTGACCTCAATTTAACAGTCCTCTTTTCCTTGGCAGTTAAATGAGAGGGGCATTCCCCATAGGTGAGAAAATGGGTGATGTCAGCATACCATTCATCAACTGAGCTAAGGAACAGAATGGTAGGAAGGTCAACTTTCTCCTCTAGCAACTCATGTTTGGCTCCTTCAGCAATGAGCTCACAAAGGCCTTTTCCACGAACCAGCTTGGTCGGTTTGATGTCAATGTCATACTCTTGGACCTTAGCAACCCAGTTCCCTCTCTTGGATCTAAATTCTTGCTGTGTGAGAATCGACTTGACAATTGTATCTGGGACCAATACCATGGAATGAGAGTTGAGGATGTAAAAGTGAAACTGCTTGACAGCTTTAACCACTGCAAAAGCATGTTTCTCCATCATGGTGTATTTCAACTCATGATCTTTCAGAATATAGCTCATGAACACAATTGGGAGTTCATGCTCATTAGAGTCTTCTTGAGTTAAGACAAGCCCAGAGCCAAGGTATTATCTCAGAAGATAGCAATAGATGATGAAATCTTTCTGAAATCGGAGAAGCTAAAACAGGAGTTTTAGCAATAGCTCTCTTGATACCTTCAAAGGATTCCTTTCCTTCGTAAGACCAACCAAATGTTTGCTTCCTTTCATCATCGAGAAATATTCAAAGTTAACTCGCAAAATCAGGGATGAATCTTCTCAAGAAATTTATCTTACCAAAGAAGGAGTGCACGCCTTTTGCTAGTTGGGAGAGGAATTTGTTGGATGGCTTGAACTCGCTCGTTAGGATCAATCTTAATACCATCCTTGGAAATGATATGCCCTAATAAATTTCCCTCAAAGTGACATAAAAGACATATTTTTAGGGTTTGAGAGATCCCATGCTCTCGCATCTCAGAATGAACTTGTCTCTAGGTGATCAAAATGATCCGCTCTTGTCTTGAAAAAGCTGAGTCATCAAGATATATGACAATACACTTCACTTTCAAGCTTCCAAAAGCGAGATCCATGGCTCTCTCAAAACTGCACCAGCATTAATGATCCCAAAAGGCATCCTCTTGTAAGCAAAGGTACCCCAAGGAGTAGTGAAAGTCAGTGCCTTATGTTGATCTGCAGATCAACCTCCACCGATTGTATCCTCGAGAATCCATCAAGCATGGATAACATTTCAGACCCTCGTGAATCGCTTGCAAGACCCGATCATCATAGGCAAAGGATAATTATCTTTCAAAGACGCCCGATTCAGTTCCAAATCAACACAGATGCGGATCTCACCATTTTTCTTCCTAGTGCACAATATTTGCAATCCATGTTGAATGGTGAATGGGAAAATGATTTTAGCCTTCAACAACTTCTAAATTTCGAAAGATGGTGTCACTATTTTGGGATTATCTTTGCCTCTGCTTTCGCTTTTTTAAAAGGTTTAATTCTGGTTTGAGAGGAATCAAGTCTGCATATCTTTTGGTTTGAAAGCTTTCAAATCTTCATAAGAATAAGCAAGAACATCCTTATACCTCCTTAGAAGATCAATTGCTTTTCTCCTCTTATCTCGCTATGCAACATTTTCCAATATTCACTAGCTTAGGGTCATTAGAACTCCCAATATTGATTTTGTCATACTCAAATTGATCTTTGAGGTCCGAAGAGGCTCTAGACTTCACATACCTGTCATGTTTATCAAACCGCTCCTCTAAGCTTACAAATCCTTTAGGAATCTTATTCTCCTTGAGTTTAATGCACCCTTCCCGACTGCTTCTTCCCCTTGGGTGACTGCTTTGTCAAAGGGCACATTCTCACGAGGTAGGTTGTCACTTCCCTCAAAATACAGCTATTCGAAATTACCCTTGAGTTCCAGGAAGGAAAGCAAATGTTGATCATCATTGAAAACATGCCAGTTATTGGTGTTATCAGGTACATTGGGTCGATGGATCATCTCAATGGTGAACTTGTCTTGAGAGAAATCAGGATGAGGAATCGAGCGACACGAGATGCCTAGTGAATCAGCCCCGTTGTTCTTTTCCTGTAATGCTTCGATAGAGAAAGCATCAAGGAATTCAATGGAATCCCAACCCGATTCCGGTAATGTTTCAGCCTTCCATTTTTCACTCGAAAAATGTTTCGACTCGCTTTACAATCAATTCCGCATCACCACGAGCCACAAGATTCTTTACACTTTGTTCTTTGGCCACTTGTAATCCTGAGATGAGAGAATCGTATTCACTGTGTTATTAGTATTCTCTAACCGCAACTTAAATGAAAAGGGGTGTAGGCTTCCTTCTGGGGACACCAAGAAGACACCGGCTCCGGAACCAGCTGAGGAACAACTTCCATCAAACTCTAAAATCCAAACCCCATTAGGATCTTTAGGAGACACTTTGGGGGGTCATATTTCATCGGGGACATAATCATATAGTTACCATGCCCCATATCCTCGTAGAGTATTTTGCTCTAGGATCATCCGTTTCTCGCACAATATACTCAGACTACTTCTCGGGCAACAACTTCTTCATTTGTCCATTGACAGGCACGAGTGCATGTGACCAGTCCATTTGGATTTCCCACCCACATCTTTACAGAAGTTCCTACTTAGCAACATCCCATATGAAGGAGGGATATCTGCTACTAAGATGGTAGCCAACACTTTCTTTTCAGGCAAAGCAGCAAAAGCCACTTGTGCATCTTTAATTCTTCCAACCAGAGGCACTTCCTTACTCTCCATAGAGTAGCAAGATCCATAAGTACGAGTGAGGGTCAAGCCTAAGGCATGAGCTACTTTAGCTGGCATGACATTGTCTGAGGCTCCTCGAGTCAATGACACACCATCGAGCCTATGACCAGCTATAAGAAGTGTTACATAAAATGGTTTAATTTTGTCACTAGGCGAGGTGACAGCAGCTACCAGACTAGGCTGTGGTGCAGAAGAAGGAGTGGGCAAAAGGCCTTTAGAGGTGGTTTTGGAGTGGGAATTAACAAATTGAATCATCTTGGCAAAAGCTTTGGGATGAGTTTGATAATACTCGGCCTCTGAGATTTGAACCTTAGTCTTTTTCAGATGATCAATAATATCAAAAGACCCAGAAGTGGACGGGCCATCATCATTTGGAATTCTAGGCTTATCAACTTTAGGAGAAAAAGAAGAAGCAACTTTGGTAGCGAGATTGATAGGAATCACCTTTGGTGTAGATGAGGTAGGGATAGGAGATCCTCTTTTTACAATCACGGGAATAGTTGTTGATCGCTCCTTATATTTCTTGATGGGTGTGTCACTTTCTCCCTCGACTTTGTCTACTCGAGTCATGACAACGAATGATTCACTATTCATGTCCGCTACTACTTCATCATAGTCATCTCCATCATCAATGCCCTCAGTGGTGAAGAAATTTACTCGAGATCCCTCAAGTTCGTTCTACGCCGTCATCAACTTTCTCTCGCAAACTCTTCGCAAGCTTCGTTATCTTCATCGTCATCTAGTTCTTCCACCTCGCAGTCGCATTGACAGGACTTTAACAGGAGGTCCTTCAAGTGCTAATCTTGTTTGAGAAGCAGTGCAAACGATTTTCGGGCGTAAAATTTCTCCTGGAACGCTCTGCATAAGGAGCGTGGCAAGTTTGAGCAATTGTTTCTTTATAGCAATAAGATCATTTGCAAGTTTCGAACTAATGGATCGATTAGGTCCAGGGTGGAAGAGGAAGAAGCAGCAGACTTAGATTTGGGAGGGTCTCTTCTCAACTTCCCTGACATGATCAAGTCATCCTCAATACTAACAGCGAGAGTTTGATCCTCGACCAATGTTGCGAGATTAGCCCTTCTTAGTGCATAACTAACTTTGGATGATTGAGCATTTAGGAAGAAACATTTTTGAATTTGATCAATGTGTCGGGTAGGTCATGGAATTTTATTGATCAATTTTTGAACCGGGCCACAAATTCTCTCATGGGCTCTTGTGAATCTTTCTTTATCTGAGAGATTTGGGCTAGCAAGGCATGTACATCTTCTGCCGGCTTGAAACGGTTTTCGAACTGAGTTCTCATTGTGTCCCAGTCGGTGATAGCACCAGCCAGAAGGTGGTAGAACCAATCAGCAGCATTATCTTGTAACGTCTCAACGAACAGCCTTACGGAGACGTCTTCATATTCGACTCCCAGAACTCCACATGCAACAACGAAGGCTGCGATGTGTTCATCAGGATGCACTTTGCCATCGCCTTTGAATTTAGGAAAGTTCTTCGATTACCTCACGGGTAACTCATGCGAAGTTGTCGAGTAAGGGCCAGGGGCCCAACATGATGACCTCATGGTAATGGCGCCGCCATTCTTGGAAAAACACTTGAGAGGGACTCTAACACCAAAGCAAGAATAAAATCTCAAGATTAGGCTAGCTGGTGGCTCTAAAGGAATACCACCCGTAGGAATTCTCGTCTTGAGTAGGTGGAGTGCTTGTTAACGAGTCCTTCTATTTCTTGTTGAAGGGAAAGGAAACCCCGCTGCTCCAAAAGCTGAAACCGAGAATCTTCAACACCAAGGGCCCTCCTCCTCAAGTAAAACATGGAGTCGCGATCAAAGGATGATCGAAAAATTACGTAACTCGGAATATGATTTTCCCAGCCTGAGTCGCCAAAAACTATTGGTCGTCAAATAGGAATTTTAAGAAGAGCAACAGTCAAGGGACAAGAAGTCCCTCCTCTTTAATGGGAGAGGTTCCCTTATTCGAAAACGAACCTATTTACAAATGTACAAGACATGATTTTTTGGTTAAACTTGGATATTACGAAAGTGTTTTCTATGAAGATCATCAATTACAAAAAGGACTGAGGAAATGAGAGTACGGGAAAGAGCAGAAAGGAAACATGCAGAATTATAGATATCAGAGTAATTCTTTATGTATGCGAAGTCATAGTGAATTGAAACAAGATCATTTATATCGATAAATAAGATGTAATTCAAAGACACAAAGTTCTCAGTAAATAACATCCGCTAGAACACAAAGTTTCTTAACTTAACACTGAGACTCATTAATCAAGGACACAAAGTTCCTTCTTGGTTATACAAGATCACCGTGCTTGTAAAGTCGAAGAGTATGTAATCGGCAAGACTAATGAACTTGAGACAAATGATCTTCACAAAGAAAATAAATGAAAGCTTAGGAGTAACAGAGATCGGATAGACAAAGAATGGAAATTCCTTCGTATTGATTTCTTTATGATCTATTTACACTTTCGTAAAATATGCCAAATTCCTCCTCCTTCGAATGGCGTAAGGAAGGCCATTATATAGCTTACAAATCAGCTTATTTTTCGTAACCGCTTCTTTAACCAAGAACAATTAAGAACCGCCAATCGCAATACCTTAACTTCTTACAAAGAAAACGGAAAAGAAAGGGAAGAAGAGAAAAGAACAAGGAGAAGAAGACAGGGTGGCCACCCGAGAGGGACCCACCGACTTGTAATCTGTTGCTCGAATTTCTTTAACGCCTCAGCTATGTCTCGCCACGAGGACCGACGTGTTGCGCCGTTGATCGAGTCCAGAATCCAAGACATTTCTCCATCTCTTTATCAAACTCGACATGAGATGATAATCTTTATTTGCTTCTCTAATGGCAGATTGAAGAGAGCAGATTTCCTTCATTTTCTCTTTGGAGATTGAGCTTTCCTTGAACAGATTATCTTTGACATAAGCTCTGAATTGAGCTTTAATTTCTTGCAAGGAACGGGACACACCAAAAGTTTCATCTTGAAGATGACAATGAATATCCTTGAAAACTGATATAACCAGCGTCTTGAAAGCTTCGCCTTTCTGCCAACTGTTCTTTAGTTCTCCCAAAGCCTACTCCAAAACTTTGATCTTCCATATTGATAGCAACTAGGAGGACAGAACCGCAAACCAGGCTCGGAAAGGAATTTCAGAGGGAGGGGACACGCGCAGGTTTTCAAATTGCAAGGGTTCGAGCAAGGGTAGCATGGAAACAATGTAAGAATTGCAAAGGTGGCTTGCTCGTTACATAGCCGTTGAGGAGAGAGAAGGGTGATCAATGCACATTTAATGCATACCCACCAATTTGAATAAGCAAGATATTCAGGTAGAGCGGCAAAAATTGGTACGAATGACACTTGGTTCACTTGGGACATGTGAGACGTGAATGCGCGAAACATGCGGCTCGGTACGATTTGGGCTAAACAGGAGAAGACGACAAATGCATTTTGGGACATTTGGGACGAAAACGCGTGAAGTACGCGGTTCAGGTGTTTCGACCGAAAATGGAACAAAAGGCCCGTTTGAACTTGGGACATTTGGGACATGAAAGAGTGAAGTACGCGGTTCGGGTGTTTCGGCCGAAAATGGAACAACTTGCACTTTTTGACTTGGGACATTTGGGACAAAAAGTTCCGAAGTACGTGACTCGGGTGGTTCGGGTGAAAATGGAACAACTCGCATGAAAATTTTGGGACACTTGGAACATGAAAGAGCGAAGTACGCGGTTCGGGGATTTTGGCCGATCGGGAACAGAGCGCAATTTTGAACTCGGGACAGTTGGGACGAAAAGTTCCGACGGGCCCGAAAATGGAACAACTTCGGGATTTTGGCTGATCGGGGAATAGAGCGTACTTTGAACTTGGGACACGCGGGAAAAAAATGTCCGACAGGCCCAAAATACATACAAAATGACCCAAAACTGCAGAATTTTCTCAATTTCATGACTTCGGTACATTAGAGAAAACACTTAAACTCAAAATTTTGAAATTTTTACTTTCATCAGAGCAGGAATTTTGAGTGGACAACAAGGATACAAGTCAAAAGCTACATGGGACACCAAAGATTATAGTAAGTGATTGATACCCTATCTTTACTAGTAATTTTTGACCGACTTGTTCTCATTCTTGGGCACACAAATAGCTCCTAATTCCTCTTATCATCCCTTACCCGATGGGAAAACAGAGGTGGTAAAAAAGTTCTTGGAGGGATATCTTTGTTGTTTTACGTCGATAAGCAAGCGAAATGGGTCTAATGGTTACCGTTGGTAGAACGGTGGTATAACACCTCCTTTCATACTTCATCTAAAATGTCTCCTTTCTTGGAATTATATGGGTACCATCCACCATCTATCACTTCATATTTGAGATTCTAGCCAAGGGTTCGAGTAGTTGAAGAACATATTCAACACCAATAAGAGGTGTTTTCTAGTCTCAGGGAGACTTTGGACATGTCACAAAACCGCATGAAGCAGTAAGTAGACCAACATCATAGTGAAAGACATTTTGAATTTTGTGATTGGGTTTTTGTGCGTTTACATCCATATAAGCAAATGTCCTTGAAACAATAGAAAAATGATAACAAGATTTCACCTAAGTATTATGGCCCTTATCAAGTGTTACAAAAGATTGGAAATGTAGCATATAAATTATAACTTCCTCCATCTACTCAAATTCATCTAGTATTCCATGTATCTTGCCTAAAAAAGGTAATTAGATAGATAGAATCAATCCGCACAGTGTTAACCAAGCTTGATGAAGAGGGTAGAATCATCCTCGAACTAGAATGAATCCTTTACATACACACTAAGTGATTAAGGACAAGGGTCATCACTAAGTATTTTATCAAGTGGAAAAATCTAGACAATGAAGACACAACTTAGGAGGATGCAAAATTCCTACAACAACATCCAGATATTCTCAACATTGGGGAAAATCTTGCTTCTAAAGGGAGGGTCATGCTATGCCCTTAATCATATATCTTATATTGAATGTATATAGCTGACTTGTGGCTATCATAACTTCTTATCATTATGTATCTCTTTCATATATGTTATATTATCATTATTGGGTCGGCCTTGGTGGTTGCCATAGCATAGGAATAGTATATATAGGGGTTAGTAGGTAGTAGTTGATCATCATATTCAACATTTGAGTCTTATTGTTTGGTTTGGAGGTTTCCCCCTCGAAGTGGCTAATCTATTCTACTTGCACATTGAGATCATTTACTTAAAATATTGTGTTCATTGGTGTTATATTGTTGCTAATAATCTGATTTATACAAGTAATTCCATTCCATAATTCCTCCAATGCGCTGCAAGAGAGGTGCCGTATGGGTTTGTAGATTATATATCCCTCATTCTTTTTATTAAATCCTCAATTTCAATTTTGTTTTCAACTATGTGGGATGATAAATCTTCTTGACTACCTAAGGAATGTTGAGCAAGCTGTGGGAGGATTGAGAGGGATGACAAGAATAGTCGGGTTTGGTTTTGGTTGATTCCTTGACCTCAAACTGTAGCAATAAAAAAACATATTCAATTCAAATTCTACTCTATAATTATAAAATTTCAATGTAATTTTGAGAAAACAATCATGCGTACCTCTTCTCTGTGGTGTCATTGTCGATTCAGATCTTCTCGGTGATCCAAAGATGATCATTTGAGCTTGAGATCTAGCTGAATGAAAAACACGAGGGCACGGTTGAGCTATGAAACTCACGTTTTAGGAAGATAAAATGATAGAGGATCAAGCTTATTTTTGTATTTATAGAAGACATAACGCATACACGTTATGGTTTGGTAAATTCTAAACCTAGGAAATTAAAAGATGATCACGTTATAATAGAATGCGTATGTGTTTTTTGTTTTTAGGTTTTTGTCCACTTTTTGGCCCCCAAATTCATGCACTTACCCGATGAAATTGTTTGATTTAAAATTCAAATTACTATTTTGTTCCATATTTTAATCGAGAGGGGGTGAATCAATTTTAATAAAATATTTCAATCAATTTCTTCTTCTTTTTATATGTTATTACTTATCATTGATTGTCATAAGCATGTGCTATAATCATAAAGATATAGAAGTAAGAAACATATGCACACAAAACATGAGGAGACCACATATAATGTGGGAAACCCTTTCGAGAGAAAAACCCACTTAAATTGTTTCTTATATTACACAAAGAAAGGACTTGCAAGAATATTACACATCCTACAATATTTGTTTAGTGAGGCACCAACCCCAAAAGGATCACCAACCCCTACACCTCTTCGATATTATGCACAACAAAGGACTCAAGTGAATATAATGCATCACAAGAGATTTGTTTAGTGAGGCACCAACCCCACAAGGAGCACCAACCCCTAATTTAATCAGCCACAACTGATCTTCTACAAGCACCCACCTACAAGGAGGCTGAAACCCCTTTGAAATGCTAAGCTACAACTTATACTTATTGTTTACATACTTTTTGATCACTTGGTTTGTATGTTGCATACACAATTGATTATGATCACCTTGATTTTTAATTAATTTACAATCACTCTTCACAGTTAGATATGCAATGTTTTCTTTACCTCTTTTTGGTCTCTCTTCTCATTCAACTTATCGATTTTTGTGCTTTTTTTCAGATCAGTTATTTATCTAATAATGTTGTTTCCTTATGCATACATCTCTTTTCTCTCTCTACATTAGATCATCATTATTCTTCCGTGTCTCCTTTCTTCCTCTCTGCAATGAATTTGTCCTTAGCTTCTCCTTGCTCTTCTCTTTAGCATATCCACATCATGAAACTACCTCTTATTTCCTTACACAAATATATTCTCGTATCATCTTCGTAAGAATTGGATTTTCAACAATGGTTCTCGAGTCATTTTCTTTCTCTAAAAAGATTCTAGGCTCTACTTTGCATTTCCTTTCTTTTCTCTAGTCTTTTGTAATGCATCGATCAATTCTCAAACTATGCCCTCATTCGTATTAATCCTTATACCTCTTTCTCTTAATGCTTCTTCAACTCAATCGCATCATTTCTCTATTGTGTAACCCTTTCTTCTCGTCACTCTTTCAGAAATTTTTCCTTATTTCATCCTTGAGAAATAACTCTAAATGGCATCGAGTTTCCTCTATATAGCCAATTGACCCATTCGCACTTCCTTTGTGTGTCATGCAATCTCTCCTACCTTGTCACCTGAAAATCTGGTGCATTGAATGCATGTTACCCACTCCATATTTTTCCCTTACTATGTTCATCTTGATTTCTCCTTTTCTATGCATTTTCCAGAAATTATTTATGAGCCGACTCCTAAAAATAGATTTCTTGTACTTTTAGGATTTCCTTATGACTAGGAATAAATGAGCCCCTTTCTTCTCCAATATTTAATTTCACCTTGAAATCAAGAGTCTACTTTGAAAACACAATTGGACTTCATCAAGTAAAAGAACATTAAAATGTTGGCAACTAGAATAGTAGCTTTCATCACTCAATGGGAGTTTCATTTTTACACGTAGCCCTGATCTTCAAATAATCGAATCACCATTGATTTACATGCAAACTCTTACTTCTTCCAATCTGAGTTAATTTGATTGTCCTCAAGCAATCTCCAGTTCATATTTTCTTGATCCATGGATTTCCTTTGTTTCTTTGGCGTTTTATTTGTATCACGGCTTCTTCCTATATTTGGTGAATTTTCTCCTTTCTTGAAGGCTTTTTAGTTATTGATGACTCCTGTTACTTCTTGTATATTTTATTTTCTTCCTATGGATTTTACAATATCATGCGGTTTTTCTAATTATCTGTTGCCTTTTTTTGGCTTTTCAAGCTTTTGTGGCTCTATATATTTTACTTGTGACCTTTACAGTCTTTTCGTGGATGTCTCCAATCCTTATTTTACTTGGTGGCTTTTATGATTCTTCATGACTTTCCTTCTATGTGTGGATTCCTCTCAAACTTCCTTACTCTATGCTTACTCCTTTATAACTTTCTAACTTTCATTGCTTTACATTTAGAATCTTCTTACCTCTACATCTCTCGCTTTCATATCATCCTTACTTAGCTCTTCCTTCATGTTTATGGCCTTATCATTCACACTTTGCAACTTGTCCTTTGTATCCTTCTTCTTTGGAAACATCATTTCTCTTTCTTCATTTACTTTTCAGTTTTCTCTATACCTCCCTTAATCCCACGACTTCACCTTTCTCTCCTATGGCTCCATTCTTTTCACTTGTGGCTTCTCTAGCTTCACATGGCTTTTCTGTTGCTTTCAACCCTTCTCTTTGGCCTCTTCTAGACCTTTTCGGATATCCTTAGACTTCAATAGCTACTATAGGCTTTGGCGTTTGTCTTTAGCCTTCGGTGGCTTTCTTCAATACTTCGATGACTATCTCCTCATCTTCATGGCTTGTCTAAAAGCTGATAAAGTCCCTTAGAACTTGTCCTTGATCATCCTAAAGCCTTATCTACTTGAGCATGTAACTATCACTTTCCTGAGGCTATTATCTCCATGAAATCACCTGGTTCAACCTTCAATCTTCTCCACATGCTTTCCTGAGTTGCTTTCTCTGTGAGCTGACACTACCAATCAACCTTCATCTCCATTACTTGCTCACTTTACCAATTAACCCTTTTTTCCATCAATGCCACTTCTTCCAACCTTTGCAGATTTGACATCAAAAACACTATAAATCATGGTTTCTATTATACCCCTTTGTCATATGATTAGTTGGTTTCTAACTTCATTTTCTCTCCCCCTTTGACAACAATCACAAAGGACCAACTATGTCATGTAAGGTTGAATATACTGGTAATCTATATTTATGATGTTCTTACCTTAAGGGGCTCTCTTTGGGATCATGCTTTTGATCCACTTAATTTGATATGTATGTGGAAATGCTCCATCCGAGATGATGATACCAATTATTATTCATAAGCTAGTAAACTAGTTTCCCCTTGCATTTGGAACTTATTTAAAGCTTATAACTCCTTAGGATGCTACCCCTGGGACTATGTTCCATCTTTTCTATCTCCTATTCACAACAAAATTGATCCACTTGATCACTTGTAGCTCCCCTTTAGATAATGTTGTTCTTTCAATTATTGGAAATTCTCTCTCCGTTGTATTTCATCTTGTATGTTTCATATTTTTTCTCATACACTTCCCTCACAATATGAATCCCTTATTCTAATTTCTTGATCTCTAGATTCCCGATACTTATCCATTACTTAGTGTCTTGTTTCCACTTGCGATGTGTATTAATCTTTTCAGTCTTGTAACCTATCCACTTTCTCCAATCTCATCCATAGATAGTCATTAAATCAACCTAAATCTGCTCAAATTTGTTTTCTCGAGCATGTAATGTGTATAGTTTAGAGATACCGATTATTATGAGATACCAACTATTACATTAATTGTTATACAAGGGTAATCATTGGAAGACATATTCACCATCAAATCATCTAATACTTTTCAACAACATATTTGAGATCTTAATCATCCATTTGTAATTCAACAATAGATACATCATCTTCCATACCTATAGTATGAAATTATTTTCTTATCACAAGTTAATTACACACATTTTGTCACTTTTTCTCAAATTTACAAACTATGAAAGTCTTGTATTACTTTACTCATATCATTAGCCTATGTGACAGAAATAATTATGGAACATGCACTTATATAATGATCACTCACATATACTTCACACATCTTACATTTGAGGGATCATGGTTGTAGTAATTTTTACACCCACCAAAGAACAAGGGAATACCATGCAAGGTGGCCTATCACCCAAAGAAGGCTTTGGGCACTCACCGAGGAACGCGCATGGCACCGAGTCTCTCTTTTATGTGATTTGAGTAGGAAAACATCATCTATGATCCAAAATTTAAAGGAAGCGAGTGGGAATGAAACATGCAAACATCATAGAGCTTAGAACGACTCTAGATCATTGTAGTCATTACAGATAGAGATACTTTAATAGACTTAAAGAACTAAATCAAGACAAAAAGGAAAATGCATAGGAATTCATATTCATCTTATAAACATACATGAAAAGGAACTATGAAGAATCATGTATGAATCTAAACCAAGAAGGATCATATTCAATTAACTTGGTAACCTCATTACATTCATTATACTTACTACAAAACACCACATTATGGAAGACCAAAGTCATGCATCATAACTGGATCCATATCATTTAGCTCTCAAAAATAAATTTTATAACCCCAAGCCCTTGATACATCCTTCTCCTATATTTCATCTACCCAACCCAATATGACTCCTTGTAGCATTTCTACAGAGCTCTGCTCTCTATTGATCTCTCTCTCCATTTTTTCTTCTATAGGCGCTTATATTTATAGGCACCCCAAGTTCTAACTCATCCTTATGCGGCCTCGATCCGATGCCAAGTGTCTTGAATGTGTTCCTCCATGGGAGCATGCTCCTCCAGAGCCTGAGCTCTCCACTTTTTGCCATGATGGTCTTCCAGAAGCTTCCATCACAAGGCATATTCCTTCCTAGGCCAACCTATCGCTAGGATGGCACCTTATCCACTCTACATGCGCAGTTGGGTCATGCTTTTCTCATGTCCTACTCGATATGCCAATTATGGCTAAGTCCCAAGACCCTATCTTGCGTGTGTGCGCATCACAAAGTTATGCTTTGAGACCCTCCTAGAACCTTTCCTTGCACATCCATTTCTTAACTTCAGTCTTGTGTGCCCATGCACCCTTTTGGACTTAGTCAATATTTTAGGGGCCCAACATCACCCCACACTTTACCTATTCTCCGCCTACGGGAACACTTATCCAATGAATAAAGAACCACCATAGACTTAATGTCTTGGGAAAATAATAAGGGAATGAAGAATTTAGGAAAGAAGAAAGAATGGGGAAGTGATGGCATTATTGCAACAAGCTAGGAAAATATTTTTGCAATTCGACCTCCAAATTATTCCAGGCATCGACTTCATTTTGTGCTCTCTAGAAGAGGTCACCGAATAGGGTGCTTACCTCCCCAACACTCGCCTATCTCCTTGAGTGTTTATAGTGTCAACAATTTTTTCCAGCTCCTTTCCCATGTCCTAAAGTGTTAGGAATTAGAGAACAAATATGCAGAAAAATTCCTCAAACCATAATAGTAGGACACTATATAGAAGAATTATACTTAGAAATATAACAACATAAATGAATAATGCACAAAAGAAGACAAGATAAGATTTAACGTGGTTCACCCAATGTGGGATACGTCCACCAAGAACTTTCTCAAATTTTATTATCAACAAGAGTAAAAACTCTCACAGTCTTCTCTCGCTTATGAACTCACAAAGTAATTCCAAAGATGCTAAACCACGTCTAAACCACAATTGACACCCAATTGCATAACCTTAATCACTCTTGATCACCTCTCGATCATTAAGACTCAAGACCTCTTGAACACTCAAGATATCTTCAAGATACCCTAACACCTCTATTTATAGGATTACAATCCTTTTAAGAAGCCATAAAGCCGACCCTAAAAGATTGAAAGTTGCGATCTTTCAACTTCCCATGGCTAGAAAAACAGTCTCGGACGTTAACATCTAGTTAATAGTATATTAGCGAAACATCACAAAAATGACTGTAGAATGCTCCTGAAGTCTCCAAACTTAACTGTTTGAGCTCCAACACTTCAACACTGATTCAAGAAGACCAAAAAAAGGCTCCACACCCCAACAATCTCCCACTTGATACTGTCTCCACTAAGCATAGTTCTTAACCCTTCATTATCAACCATGAAGGCCAATCAAAATTGAACATAACTTCAACTTCTCCCTTGTGACCGCCTTGGTCATCATATCCACAAGATTCTGACTGGTATGAATCTTTTCCAGCTTCAACTTATCTTCTTCCAAAGTTGTCCTGATGAAATGATATCTCAGCTGAATGTGCTTCATCCGAGAGTGGAAAGCGGAGTTCTTCACCAAATGAATAACACTATAACTATCACTGTAGTCTCCCAACTTCTGTTTATGACCTAACTAATCAAGTAACTTTTGTATCCAAATCATCTCCTTGCTTGCCTTTATAGCAGAAACATACTCACCTTTGTGGTTAACAAAGCCATAACCTTTGAACCGTGAAATCCAAATCATCGTTTGTATCACCAATCAGTAAATACATAACCTATCATACTCCTCCCGCTGTCCAAATCTCTGCCATGTCCAAATCTACATATCCATGTAATGTAGTGTCTCGATCCACGAGTAACACAATGCTACTCCCATGGTCCCTCTCAAATATGAAAGGATCCACTTTATTGCCTACCAAAGGTTTCTCTACCTGGATCACTCATAAACTCGCTCATCTTGCTCCCACTGCATGGGAAATGTCAGGCCTAGTGCATACCATAACATACATCAAGCTACCAATTGCTGATGAGTATAGTACCCTAGACATCTGGATTCTATCCTCCTCAGTCTTGGGACTCTGCTCCTTTGATAATTTAAAGTGACCTGCCAAAGGAGTACTAACCGGTTTAGCATCATGCATACTAAACCTCTCTAAGACCTTATTTATGTACTCTTCTTGAGATAATACTAGCTTCCTCTCCTTCTTGTTCTGATTTATTCTCATACCAAGGATTTGTTTTGCTGCCCCAAAATCCTTCATAGAAAAGGAGTCACCTAGTTGCTTCTTGAGTACCTTTATTTCTGCATGTTCTTCCTGCAACAAGCATATCATCTACATACAGGCATAGAATAATATAACTACCATCAAGAAACTTCTTGATGTACACGCAATGGTCTGAGTGACACCTGGAGTAACCCTGCTCCTACATAAAACTATCAAACTTCATGTACCACCAGCATGTCGTGGATCTTGTTTGTGCCATATAAGCTCTTCTTCAATTTGCACACTAACCTCTCCTTCCCTTTGACCTCATAACCCTGTGGCTACTACATGTACAATTCCTCCTCCAACTCACCATGAAGGAATGTAATCTTCACATCCAACTGTTCTAAGTGTAGGTCTTCTCAGTAACTAAACCAAGAACAATTCTAATAGAATTCATTTTAACAACCAGAGAAAAATTTCATCAAAGTCTATACCTTTCTTCTATGTAAATCCTTTGACCACAAAGCTGGGCCTTATATCATTTCCTCTTTGATTCTATACACCCACTTGTTCTCGCAATGCTTTCTTGCCCTCGGTGGCTCCACCGAGATCCCAAGTCTAGTTTTCCATAAGAGATATATGCTCTTCATCCATGGCTTGTTCCCACTTCTTACCTTGGCATCCACCGCATTGCTTCCTCGAGAGAACTCGGCTCTCCACCTGTCGGTGAGCAATAAATAATTCAAATATTGAGTAAATCATTCAGGTTCCCTTCTTACCCTAGAAGACCTTCTCACCTCAGGAGTTTGGGGTTCCTGATGAGTAGGTACCTGAAATGGCTATGCTGGAACATGTTGTACCTGAACCGGCCCCTTGGACACCTTGCTGTCTCGCAATGTCCTCTAACACGTGTATTATTTCTTTGATTCCTCTTTCTGTTCCTGCAACTAATCTTTATACATGATTTTTTCATTAAAGACAATATCTACGGACCGAAATATTTTCTTATCTTTAAGACTCCAAACATAGAAACCAAAATCATCTTCACCATATCCAAAAAGGTGCATTTCTCGACTTAGCCTCTAACTTGGTCCTATCATCTTTATCAATGTGAAAAATACCTCACATCCAAATACTCTAAGAAATCGAGTAATCAAATTTCTTGCATCAAGCCTCCTCAAGTATACCTCGATCCAAGGCCATAAAGGGTCCTTTGTTAATCAGATAAATAGTTATGCTTACCGCTTCCTCCCAAAACATGAGTGGCAGCCCCACATGTAACCTCATGCACCTAACACGCTCCATGATTGTCCTATTCATTCTCTCTAACACTCCATTTTCTTGTGGAGTATTTGGAACCATTCTTTGCCTATGGATCCCATTTACCAAACAATAATCAAGAAATTCATTGCTACAATATTCCCTCCATTATCTAACCTGAGACATTTCAACTTGAGACATGTTTCATTCTCAACCAAGGCTTTCCATATTTTGAAAGTTTCAAACACATCAAATTTCTTTCTAATGCAATATACCCAAACTTTTCTAGTTGCATCATCAATGAAAGTGACGTAATAACATGAACCACCAATAGATTTTACCTTAGTTGGCCCCCATACATCTGTATGCACTAACTTCAACTTACCCTCCTTCCTGGTAGGTCCAACCTTGAGGAATCTCACCCACTTATGTTTCCCATAAACACAGTCCTCAAAGAATTCCAAATCTAACTCCTTTAATCTAGCAACCTGTCCTTTATAATCTGCATACCCTTATGACTCATATGACTCGAGTCTCTAGTGCCACAAAGTTTCATCTCCATCTACAACAACTAAATTGTAATAATCAACACCACTTTGGTTAAATACAAAGTACCCGTTTTCTCACCTATTGCAACCACAAGAGATCCCTTAGTAACCTTCCAAGAATCCACCAAAACTAACCGTATAACCATCACTACCTAGCTATCCTTCGATATCAAGTTCCACCTCAACTTAGGCACATGCCTGATGTCCTTAAGTAGCCATGTGTTCCCATTCTACATTTTCACCTGAACACAACCTTTCCCTACTATGCTACATGGTTCATCATCACCAAGATATACATGTCCAAAATCACCTTAAACAAAATCAATAAAGTAATGTCTATGTGGGGTGGCATGGAAAGATTCCCCTGAATCTAACACCAAAGATTCAACAATATTATCTAAAGAAAGAATTAAGGCATCCTGACAAACATCACTTGCTGCCAAATTTACCTCTTTAGTTTCCTCCTTGTTCTTCTTATCTCGAAGAGCCCAACAATCTTTCTTAGCATGACCAACCTTCCCACAGTGCCAACATTCTAACTTACTCTTGGACTTTGACCTTCCACGATCATTCAACTTCCCATGGTTACCTTTCCCTCTGTTATTTTGTCTCCCTCTGCTCTCCACCGTCAAAGCATTTCCAGAAGTAGAAGAATATCTGGTGCTCTTCCTTCACATTTCCTCACTTAGGATCACACCTATTACATCCTCAAACTTCAGCTTTGAGTTATTAGAGACTGAATTACTTACAGCCATAACCAAGCTATCCCAGCTATCTGAAAAGGAGCACAAAATCAACAAAGCCCTGACCTCATCATCAAAGTCATTTTTACTAGAGTTTAACATACTCACAACCGTATTAAATTCATTCAAATGATTAGCAATGAACCATTCTCAGACATCTTCATATTAAATAACTTTTTCATCAAAAATATTTTATTAGAGGTAGAGGGTTTTTCATATAACTTCCCTAACGCACTCATGAGACCTTCCGTGGTCTTCTCCTATGATATGTTGAAAGAAACCAAAGATGCAAGGCATAAATGAATTGCCTCGAGTACCTTTCTATCTAGCAACTCCCAATCCTCATCCGACATGGTTGTAGGTTTCTTTGCTTTTCCAGCCAAAGGAACATGGAGGTCCTTCTGATATAAGTAATCCTCCATTTACATCTTCCACAAACCAAATTTTTTCCCATTGAACTTCTCAACCCTCGATATTCCCTCATCTTCCATAGCTCCCACTCAAGCTAAAATTTCCCTGTGATTTACAACTTCAGCAAAAAACCACCAAATATCTGATACCAATTGTTAGGAATTAGAGAAAAAATATGTGGAAAAAATTCCTCAAACCACAGCAGTAGGAAACTATATAGCAGAATTATACTTGCAAAAATATAACAACATAAATGAATAATGCGAAAAGAAGACAAGAAAAGATTTAACGTGGTTCACCCAATGTGGGCTACATCCACCAAGAACTTGCTCATACTTTATTATCAACAAGAGTAAAACAAATATCACGGTCTTCTCTCAATTATGAACTCACAAATGAATTCCAAAGATGTTAAACTACATCTAAACAACAATTGACACCCAATTGCATAACCTTGATCACTCTTGATCACCTTTTGATCATTAATACTCAAGACCTCTTGAACCCTCAAGATATCTTCAAGATACCCTAACACCTATATTTATAGGATTACAATCCTTTTAGGAAGCCATAAATCTGACCCTAGAAGATTGAAAATCATGATCTTTCAACTTCCCATGGCTGGAAAAATAGTCCCAATGTTAAAAACTAGTTAACATCATATTAGAAGCATATTAACAGTAACATTGCAGCAATGGCACAATGACTACACAACAACGTCACAAAAATGACTACTGAGAATGCTCTAATCTCCTTAACCAAGTCTCCAAACTTAACCATTCGAGCTCCAACACTTCAACACTAATTCAATAAGACCAAAACGGCTCCACACCCCAACATCAAGTGCATCCATACTTCTAGTAATCTGTAGGTATATCTCCTTTAGCTAGTTCTCGATAGACTCCCTTGGGCCTCAATAGCTACCGAATTCTTTTCAACCTTGGCTAGGATTCTATCCCGCTCACTCTGTTCCCTTTGTTATTTTCTTGGAACTCTTTAAGCTTTGCTTCATAGTTGGTGACCAGAATACTCGTCACTTTATCTCTGTCTACACAGTTGTCATATGCGGCCTCAGCGGTATGGGCAACAATATTTACATCAACAAGGACTTTGTTGTATTCAGCCATGATTGCTACTACCTTTAATTTATCCTCCTTCTCCAAGTGTGTTGCTACTTCTTTTGTGGATTCTAAGGCTAGAGGTTGCCTCTCCATGGTGAGGATGTGCGTTAAGTCTTCAAGGCACTCAAGGGAAGATCCATACTTTTGCATGGGTGGTGCCAGGTCTAGATGCTTCAAAACAATGGCATCTATGATGGATTATACCTTCTTATGTACTTCATGCACCCTTTCCTTTTCTTCCCTAAGTTCACATTTTAGTTGTGCATCGATTAGTTCCTCCTACTTCAAATTCTTGGTGCTTCCTTCTAGCTCCTCTTCCCTCTTTTCTAACTTTTCCTCTAGAAATTTTACCCTATCATTCCGTCCAAAGATCCTAACTTCAACCTCAACTGAGACCTTGTTAAGCACATTGCATAACTACTCATCTGAAAGCTATTAAAAATTTACCAAGGGTTGTCTCCTTTTGACTCAGGAATTTTCATTAGTGCCCCCTGGCTTACCTCAAACTTTGGCTCATCAATGTGGGACTCAATTTCCCAAGAGAGCATCTTCCTCATCCGAGGGTATGCACCTTCTTCATCAAATGACTTCATTTCCAAGAGTTGATCTATTGGGACTATGCTTTGGAAGCGTGCACACAACACCTTGTTGGGATCATTAATGTAGCTCATTCCTTTCCTCTGGATCTCCATGCACTTTCCTCCCGTGTGTGTTTCTTAGGAACAATTACCAACAGACTAGGGCCTCCCACTACCATGATCTTTCCCTATGCTTTCTTCCTTATCTTCTTCCATCACTACGTCAACGTTATGCTCCAATTCTTGTTCTACCAAGGCCTAGATGATTTTCGTTAATTCTTTTGTCACCCCCCTTTATTTTCTCCTTCGTTAGGTTGGAGTTTTCTAACCCTGCGTACCAACCTTTTCACTTCCTCCTATGTCCTATGTTCCTTCCTCCTCCCTAGCTACCCTTGCGCCACATGAAAAGGAACTCATGTTCTTCTTCTATGCCCTTTTCTTTCGAACCGTGAATGCTAAAAACAAGTGGTTCTTAATCCTCTTTAGATTCTTCTTCTTCATCATCATCCTTCTCACCCATGTATATCTCCAATCTCTTTATTTCCTCCGATTCATATTCCTCCATCACCTTCTTTTTATTCCTAACTAGGGATTTCAGTATAGGAGACTCTGCTTTCTCTTCCTCTTCCTCTAGTGATTTCTCCTCTACAATAAGCTTTTCCTATCCTAGAGCCTCCTCTTTTACTAGGGACCTCTTCTATGTGCATAAGTACTTGCTCTAGCACTTATTCCCATGGTGCCTACCACCTGCGTATCTTGGGCACTTGGTGCCTTTCTCTACATTTGTTTTTCCTTTCGTTTGGGCGCAGGATTCTTCCTAATTGTTAGGTCCTCAGGTATAGCTATCTCATTTTAAAGATAAGCACCCTTCTCAAACTTGGGCCTTATCCGAAGGTATACATGCATTGTGGAACCTCTCTACAATAGTCAAAGTTGGGGTTTTACCATTTGGAATTCATGCGACACATACTTTTCCATGTACGTGCGCTTGTTGGGGTAGACCAATGTCTTGTGCATCTCCCTGTGGTCTTGGTCCAAACTTCCAAGGTCAAGATTTAACTTCTTGGACTCCTTGAATATGTTAACTCCCACTGGAAGTATTGAGTTGTGAAGGTGAATGGGATCTTGCACCATGGGCTCATACTTTCATCTATCAACTTGAACCTACCAATACAAAAGTGTTGGTATACAACGAACTCAGCTTCTCCTACTGTAAGCATTGGTAGTTGTTTTGGTATTCTCCATTCTACCTTGAACGCATTCCTTAAGTGCGTATACCATTTTTCAAGACACACCTTGTGAATGGGCATCATGTTATCACAAGTGTATTTCTCAAATATTTTTGTAGGTGAGGGGTCTTCCTCTAGGTACTCCCAAATGAAACTTGTTTGTTGCATCTGGTACTCCGATCTCGAGAACACAATGGTTAAGAGGACATTACCAAAGAGAATCTTGTCTCCTTCCTATGCGTTGGTGATAATTTCATCTGCAATGTATGCGGATAGATTGTAGATGGTGCCCTATGATATTCTTCTACAAACATTCAACCAGGACTTGTTTACCTACATCCATATTTCTTGCACGTTGAGTTTTGTTATCAGGCGCATGGCCATTCTCATCACTGGGTCTTGGATATCCACGATATCAAAGTACCTTGACCCCTTCTTGTATGCATATGTGGCCACTATTTCCTTAATTGCTTCCTTGTCACATAGGTCGTCCTTTATATTTTCTCCTTCATAGATAAGGCTGTGAATCTTGAAATTAGTTGAGGGGTTATGTGCATCTTTGCACCCGTGAAGTGAAAGTGGTCTTCATGTATGTGTGACATTAGCCACTGATAGAGGCACTCTGGCTTTCCAAAGTAGGGTAACTCATAGAGTTGTAATAAACCCACCTTCTCTAACTTCACCTTGACTTCATCGCTATAAATTGGTAACCCCTCAGGTGTTCTCTAGTTAGTCGGGTGCACTAACTCCAGTGCCATTTCCTTTTCAATCACATTTGTGTGATGATTGTAGTCACTTACTGTCATTTTTCTTAAGTGGGATTCCCATTCCATCTAAGAAAAACCCCATCTGGGTACTGCATTTCTACATACCATTCCTCGTTGGTACTTGCGGTGGTTTCTTGTTGTTTTCCCTTGCCCTTGCCCTTTTTAGGTGTTACTATTGGTTTCTTGGGTGCCATTGTGTAGGTTTTATATGCACTTGACGTCTCTTCTAGCTCTGCTTCTCTATCTTTCCAAGTTTAAATCTAAAACTTGTGAAGAAACTCCTTTCCAACCCATGCCCTAGCTACCAAACCCTAACTGGAATATCCCCTTCACAAGACGATGCTTCTCCACAACTCTCTCCACGCCCATGAACTATTTCCCTCCTGGTTTGTAGATCCAAACTAGTCACTCATGGTTAAATTTCTCCAATTTTTCTTCACATGGATCAACTCTAGAAACCCTAGTTTGTAAAATCTCTTCCTTCTTCATATTCGTAAGTAAATAATGAAGTGTGCCCAACCTTCTATTTATAGTTTTTCCCACTTTTAACATTAAATGCTACCTTACCTACCACCGTACTTTAACACTTAATGTAATTTTTTCAACAAAGTCTAACTTTAGCGCTTTAACTCACGTGCCCAACCTTGTGTGGACAATTCTCCAACCTTCTGGTGCACAACCAATCCATCTTGATAGGAGACTCTTGCATGCATGTAACCAGCCGAAGGCACTTCTTCTGTCATGATTTTTTCTCTCGCCTACCTCATGTTGTGTTTGCACTTTTTCCTCTCTTGTACGTGGATCCCTAATGTAGCCTTACCCTGACACCAACCATCCTTTTTCACCTTTTCTCTCATGCACTTCCTTCCCTAGGGCCATCGATTGGGCTTTCCAACACAATCCTTCTGGCACTTCACACTTCAATTTCTTCCACCTTACTCCACCCCACACTAAAATGATGTGTGGTCCTCTGTGCATTTACAACCTTCAAAAAGTAATGAGAGATTACGGTGCCCAAGTGCAACACAAAACAACAATGAGAAAGGAAACACAAAAAAAAAAATGCATAAAGGAAATCCTAAACTAATTGGCAATACTGCCTTATTTACAAACACCAAGAAGACTTATTTATAGTAGGGCTTTAGCCTACTCCCATTGAAGTGTCTGGAAATCTCATCCCATCAGTGCTTACAACTAGCATGCACTTGAATCAAGGATGTACGAGATGATGTAGGGACCCAACCAATGCACCTTTAACTTCCCAGGATGGCACAAAAACTTTGAATCATATAGTAAGACCATCTTCCCAACCTCAAACTTCTTGTTCTTAATGTGATGATCATGTCATGCCTTTTGTTTTGATTTTTCCATCTTCTGGCTCCACTTGGTGAGTGATCATCTTTCATCAATTGCATTAACTTGTCAATTCTTTCTTCCAGCACTTGTTCATCACCAATCCTCTGCATGCTATACACAAAGAAGGTAACATGAATTCAACTGGTAGGATAGCCTCTACGCCAAACACTAATTGAAATGGTGTGGCCTTATTCAACCTCTTGTAGGTTGTCCTATATGCCCAAAGAATGGTTGATACTTTGTCATCCCAATCTGTCTACCAACATCACAGATCTTAGTCAATGTGTGGCTAAGTATTTTGTTAAATGCCTCAGTAGTTCCATTTTCCTTGAGGGTGATAGGGAGTAGTTTTGTGATGGGCCACCATGAATTCTGATAATAGAATCTGACCATCTCATTGAGGAAGTGCGTACCTCTATCACTTGTCAAACTCAATGGGCATCCATACCTTGATTATGTTTTCCCATAAAAATCTAGTAGTGGTAGCCATTGTACAATCCTTTGTAGGTGTTGCCTCTGCCCACCTTGTCAAATAATCAGTGCAAGTGAGGATATACCATGAACCAGTCCTTCGCGCCGCTGGTGAGATTGGTCGACAAATTTGATAGCCCACTTCTCAAATGGTTCCGTCATTGGCTATTGGTCACAAGGGCATTTCATCCCTTTTCCTAGGTTTCCAAGGTGTTGGAAATGGTCACAGGCCTTGCAAAACTCAATGTAATCTTGATAAATGGTCTCCCACCAAATCCCTGCGAGTAGAATCTTCCATGCGTGGTTGCATTTCCCACATAGTGTCCTCCTGCAATCCCACCATGTGCCTCTTCCATAATTGTAATGCACTCATGTTCTAGTATGCATGGTGTGCAAGAACCTCATCATGACCCATTTTGTACAGATCTCCACTAATTAACATGTAGGGCATGGTGCGTATGGCCAACTTCTTCTTCTCCAGAGCCTTTCATTCCTAATGTGCCACACCTATTTTGAGAAATTGCAATGTCCTCAAATCGAGGGCATGTGCTGCAACCTAAATAGTTGTGCATCTAGCATGGTGTCTTCAATGCTCTGTGTGTCCTCCCTGAATCAATCCTAGATAAATGATCAGGTTCGGAATTACTTTTTCCTAGTTTGACAACCACCTGTGAACTCAAATTCTTGGAACAATAGTACCCACTGACATATGTGCCCTTGTAGAATGGGCTTGTTCACCAAGTATTTCAATGCCATATGGTCAGTGTAAAATATAAAAGGGGTTGCCAACAAATATTTCTAAATTTATGAAGCACGTAGATCATGACAATGCCTCGCGCTTAGTTGTAGTATAATTCTACTCTGTTGGTGTCAATTTCTTGCTTGTAAAGCACAAAGGATGATCAAAAATCCCTTCACTAGGTTGTGCAAGTACTTACTCAATGGTGGTCCTGAGGCATCCACATGAACATGGAAAGGCTTATCCCAAGAAGGGAAATGTAGGATGGGCGCGGTGACAAGCCTATCCTTCAAAGTGTCAAATGCCTTTTGTTGTGCCTCTCCCCAATGAAAGGCACTCTTATGTCTAAGTAACTCTTCTAAAGGTGTGGTGATCTTGGCATATCCCTTGATGAACTTCTGTAGTACCCGTATGCCCAAGAAATCCATGCACCATGCTTTGACTAGTAGGCTCCTTCAATCCCAATTACTGCAACTTTTGTGGGATCTACTAGTAGGCCCTCCTTACATATGATGTGTCCCAATAATGTTCCAAATGGGGTAGAAAAGACACATTTCTTAATGTTGAGGGATATCCTCAACTACTGACACCTTTCAAACATCAGCCTTAAGTTGTCAATAATGGTCCTTTACTAACCCATATATTGTCAATCATCTAGGTAGACTTGAAGGAATTTATGGATGAAGTCTGGAAAGCTTGTACCATACCACAATGCGTGAGAACACTGTAGGTGCATTCTTCAACCCAAAAGGCATGATTGTATAGGAAAAAATTCCCCACTCAGTGGTGAAATTCATCTTCCTTTGGTCCTCCTTGCGATCCTTACCTAGTGATAGCCCGAGAATCCATCCGTGAAAGAATAGACCTCGCGTCCTACCACTCCCTCTAAGATTTCTTCAGTAAATGGGGTTGGGAAAGGATCAATGATACACACTGCATTCAGGTCCTGTAATCAACACAGATCCTTATCCTTCCATCCTTCTTGATACTAATTACCATTGGACTTATCCATTTCGACTCTTCAACAACTTCAATAATGCCGACACTATCATCTTATCTATTTCTTCCTTGACCTTCACGCGTAGGTTAGGATTCATTCGGTATGGTCTTTTCCTGATTGGGCGCACACCTTCCTTCAGCTTTATCCTCATCTCCCCCAAGGAATGGTGGACACCTTTAAGCTCATGATACCCACGTGGGAATAAATCCTCAAACTCACGTAAAAGATCAATGATCTTAGAGACTTCTTCTCTCGACCAATAGTCTCTCGATGATAGCCTCTTTAGGCTCTTCTTCTGAGCTGATGTTAACCTTATTTGTCTTTAAAGGTTCATGATAGGTGCACATGCCCATTCATTCAGAACTATCTAACACCTTGTGTGTCCCCAAAGAATGGTCAACATCTAAGTTTTCCACTTCTTCTCCATCAATAACATACACCATCTTCCCTTTTTCTTTTTCCATACACATGCATGCTCAAATTGTATCTCTTTTGTTTCTTCTTCCTCAAAGTGTGCCTCCAGGCTAGGTTCACCTAAAATTCTTGTAGCCTATCTTCGCCATGGCACTATCCCGATGTAAGGTGCTTTGACAACCTGCAATGCCTTATCCACTAATGGTTTTGTACTCTGATACTCGAATGTTTGAATGAGATCAAGCCACTAACTCTTGCCAATTCCTGTTTGGTGCGTGTCTCGAGTGGATGCACCATGCATGTGCACTAACCTTGTAGGGTGGAATACAACTTGTGAACCCATAATGAAGGTGGAAATGCTTATGTGCTTCCCATCAGGCTGTCTCACATGCTTGGATATGGAAGGAAGCGGTCTCTTTACCATGGTACTCTTTTATAGCCGTGGGCACGTTGCTCTCTAAAACCTTATAGAGAAGGAAATTCTCACCTCGCGCCATTCCAAGAGATTATCCCGATGTGTTCCCACCAGCGCAGCAGTTCCGAGTAGGATATAACTTAACATCTCTCTTTTTCATTTTCCTCCTTCCACTGAGCTTCCATCTCCTGCAAAAAGACCTCAGGGAAGGCTCCTCCTGAGTACTTAGGTAGCTCCTTTCCCCTAGGTGCCAGGACTATACATGCCTTTGTCACCTTTGTCTTGATCCTCTTAAATGTCATCTTGATTAACTCATAGGTTCCATGCGCCCAATTATCACACTTATCATTGGTGGTGTCACTTAGGGATTGAGCATCCTCAAACTGGATAACTCCTCTGTGGGATGAATTGTCTCTGGATCCCTGATTGAGTGCACATATATTCTATCAGGACCTCTTCTCCCAAAGGTTTAGTATAGGGTGTTGATTTCCCATCAGCCAGGGGTATGATGACCGTTCCTCCTCATTTTCAAAGCTTATGTATCCCTTGTTAAACCAAAGATCACATTGTTCTTATAGCACCATGGGCACCCAAGTAATGTTGGAAATTTCTACCTCGGTGAGCACCAAGACTTGAAGTCCCCAGTAAACTTAGCCCCTTGAATGGTGATAGTTGCATCCTTTAAGACACCGATGGGCATTGCCTTCATTTTTTTCACCATATACAACACATTTGAAGATGGTTGTAATGCAAGGTCTTCCCATCTGATGCCATGCATCCAAGGTGAGAACATTGACCTCTGCATGCCTATGTCAATGAGGATATTACTAAGGAGCCATCCATCCATGACTGCATTTAATGTGATCTCCCTATCATAGTCAAGGTTGTGAGGGGAAGGTTTGCATGCAAGACCTACCTCTCGCGCTCTTCTCTAGCATGTGGTACCTTCTCTCTCAACCATGCTCCTAGTAAAGGGAATAATATTCTCTTGCCTTAGCATTTTACATACTTCCTTGACCTCATCCAGGTCATCCTTTGGCACCTCGACCTTCCTTCTTTGCTCCTCCCTCTGGACTACTCCTTTAGACATTAGATTTCTCCTTGTAAACTTGAATGACATGTCCATGGTTTCTTGATATACCTCCTTTGATGTGCGTAGGATCTAGGTACTTCCCATGTACCACTTCTTCCCTTGAAACTAGGTTCTTCTGCCTTGGTATTTCCTTTGCGTGTGGCCTCTACTCTTGTTGTTACCATAACAAGTTCAAGCCTACATCACATGTCACCCATGGCATCCATTGTGTGTCATCCTTCTTAATGCTTACCATTGCAGTGCCCTTGTCTTTCGGTCCTATTGTTGATTCATATGCTCAAACAACTCAGGGCACTCCTCATACTTGTGCTTCTTCTGCACCATGAACACTACTAATAAATCTGGGCACTCACACTTGTAGTGGTCTGTAGACCCACAATTAAAATAGGTTCCACATGGGAACTCACTTCTTCCTCCTCCATGGTTACCATGACCATGAAATCCTCTGTGAAATCCCCTTCCATGTGTGCCTCCATCTGCGTGCTCCTCATAATGGTGATCATCACCCTTAGAACTACTACTGGCAAATGCTTTGTTCAGCGCACCATGATCAATGGCCTCATGGATCTAGTCAATAAGCCTAAAATCCTTAGTATCATGGGTTGTAGAGGTGTAGATCTTATAGTAGCAAGATACATTCTTCTGAATTGCATGTTGTAATAAAGGACATCTACTCACATCATGGTCCCCATGAAAAATCTCATAATCCACTACTATGTTATGGTGCGTACTATCTTCTAGGGGAAACTATCCTTGGCATGCCCCTCTACTTCACAATCTATACACCACATTCCACTACTGAGTCTCATGAGTTGAGTTTTCATGTAGACAAATTTTCCAGTTGCTACTTAGCCATATAGTGATTTGAGCTTTTGAGAAATGGGCTAACACTAGTATCAACACTTCAATAAACTTCAATGCGTGGGTGGCTTCAACGCCTCACGGGTCTGTGAAAGTTTTATGAGATAAAGCTCTTCTAAATGGGGTTATCAACCCTCAAAAAACCATTGAGCATGTTGTGAAGGGTGAATGTCATATGAAAATTTTGACAAGGAGAGTCTTAAACCATGCGTGTCATACTCCCACACACTCTCTCCATTCCTGTTGAATCTCCTTAAGGGCGTTGATGCTCTTTATTCAAACTCAGGGATGTGGAATTCTGCTAGGAAGGCATTTTTCAATGTGGTGTAATCTACCACCATTTGATGGGGTCATACTTCCTATACCAGCTATGTGTGTGCCCTTGCTAATGTCATTGCAAAACTGGCTGGCCTTCCACTCTGGGGTTGTGATCCCCTTTGTGTGCCATAGAAATTCACACTTGTGAACATGCTCCATTGACATCTCAATATCCCTGTAATCTGGAAAATGTAAAGACATCTCAAAGAATACTTGAGGAGGTGGTTGAGGCCCCTGTCCTCTTAGTCCAGACCCTTGGTTTCCTCTGGTGTTTCCTCCTCACCGAGATCCACTAGATCCACTAGGTCATATGCCTTTGGATCCACTAGTTCCACCTCTAGATCCTCCTGATCCCCTCTTCCCCGGATCCAATGGGCACGAAGTGGTCCCATGCCTAGGGTCCCCAATGTCCCACTAAACTTGTGTCAACCATCTATGAGATTGTACCACTACTAGATGTGTGTCTCGTGCCACTCCCTGATGCGTTACCCAAGCCTTGTGTATTTTCTCCTTGTCAAAAATTCCTCCGAATACTGGAATAGTTTGTGTAGCCATAGAAGTAGGAAATGAAAAATTGTATCTCTGGGCACGAGATCGTCACTTCCACTGATACCAACTGGGTCAATGATACTCCTCCTTGATCTGGAAAACCAAGTGCCAGGGTTTGGTCACTAGGTGGGTTTAGATGTGTGCCAATGACTCTTCTCTCTCCATGTGATGAACTCTCATCAGAAGCGAAGGGGTCTCTCTTATGCACTTTCCAAGATGGGGTAGCACAGATTGCTTCTCAGGTTCCATGTCCTCTACATGAACCTCAAATCCTTCCCACAACATCTTCCTCCATACATCCATCACACTTGCAACCTCGTGTTGTCTAGCAATCTCCCTTTCACGTGCTTCACTATACTTGAGTCATCTCTCCTCCCTTTCTTTCTCCATCGTAATGTCTGCCATCTTCCTCCACTCTAGCTTCCTCACCCAGTGCTCAGAATGGTTTAGCCGGCCATCGGAAATGCCTCTAAACTCAAGGTAACAATCAAGATCTTCATGGCTAGAGGAATAACACGTAGAAATGATCCTCTGGGCTCCCATAAAAACTCAAACTCAACAACTTCTAGATAAGAATATGTAGAAATAGCATACTCCAGTGTAGCTAGCCATACACCTTTCCACCAATGATCCACAACACGAGTCCATGTCAGATCTACATCTTGCAGCCTCTGGTATTCTTCTTGGGTCCACGTGCGTGATCTATAATACCATCTTGATCTAGATGCATATGTTGAGAGCCATTCATATAGTTCTCTTTGGGAAGCAACAGAAAAAAATTTCATACAAATCATGGTAGAGGTTCTCTTCTACCCATCTACATGCATCAAAATCAGGTCCAGTGTTGAATCTCTAAGAAAATTATTCCTCCGTGCTCTTAAACCATGATTCAACACTTTCCAAAGTTAAATGTTCTATCATCACTCATTACACAGATCATGATGTATGCCATTTCCCACTACAATTTGAAAAGAGGTCCAGAAATGGAACCAAGATGTAGTCATTTTACACCCACCAAAGAACAAGGGAATCCCATGCGTGCATTGGCCTATCACCTAGTGGGTGTTGGGCACTCACTGAGGCACGTGGGGGCACCGAGTCTCTCTTTTATGTGAGTTGAGTGGGAAAACATCATCTATGATCCAAAATTTAAAGGAAGTGAGTGGGAATGAAACATGTGAACATCATAGAGCTCAGAACGACTCTAGATCATTGCAGTCATTACAGACAGAGATACTTTAATAGACTTAAAGAACTGAATCAAAACAGAAAGGAAAATGCATAGGAATTCATATTCATCTTATAAACATACATGAAAAGGAACTATGAAGAATCATGTATGAATCCGAACCAAGAAGGATCATATTCAATTAACTTGGTAACCTCATTACATTCATTAGATTCATTATAAAACACCACATTATGGCAGACCGAAGTCATGCATCATAACTGGATCCATATCATTTAGCTCTCAAAAATAAATTTTATAACCCCAAGCCCTTGATACATCCTTCTCCTATATTTAATCTACCCAACCCAATATGACTCCTTGTGGCATTTCTGCAGAGCTCCACTCTCTCTCTATTGATCTCTCTCTCTTTTCTTCTTCGATGGACTTGTATTTATAGGCACCCGAAGTGCCAACTCATCCTTACTGGCCTCTAGATGGCGCCAAGTGTCTGAATGTGGTCCTCCATGGGAGCATGCTCCTCAGGCCTGAGCTCTCCACTTTTTTCCATGATGGTCTTCTAGAAGCTTCCATCATAAGGCATATTCCTTCCTAGGCCAACTTATCACTAGGCTAGCACCTTATCCACTCCGCATGTGCAGTCGGGTTACATTTTTCTCATGTGCTGCCTGATACGCCTACGGCTAAGTCCGGGACCCTATCCTATGGCTATGCATCACGGGTTCTATTGAGATCCTCTTAGAACCTACCATGCAACCATCTTGTTCATTGATTCAATATTTCTCTCATGGAACCACTTCTCACTTGACTTATACCAATGACAAGGTTAAGGAGACACATACATGAATAGGAAATAATTGAAAACTTTCTTTTCCTATGTTGGCTCAAGGGAATACACAAGGACTTCAATACATACAACATTGTATAACATGGAGAAAATCATATATGACATACCTTGACATCTCACTCAATTAAACTGTGACTTTTTCCACCAACCAACATATTTTTCATTCTTGTCCAATCTCACCATGATGGAATTTGTACCATGCTTCCTCTAGATTTGGTATACCTTCTAGAAGCTTAGAGAAGGTATATCATGTCTTCTTAGGTTTTGTCAAAACAGTAGATAGTCATCATAGTGACATGATGACTTAGTTTCATCTTTCCTAGTTCTAGTTCTTTTTTCATTCTTCTTGACTACATTTCTTGACATGACTATCATGTCATTTGACCTCTCTTTTTCAACTTGTATGCTGATGAGACACATATACTGCATTTCCTCTATCACCATTTGAGGAAGAAATTCTTCATTACTTGCACTCATTTTATCTTCATTTTTCTTTCCTTTGTCATGATTTGTTGATGCCAGTCTCTGGCTTGGATTTTTGATTAACCACCTCATTTTCCCATGCTAATTTCTTGTCCTTCTTTTCTTATTTGACTTCTAGTTTTGCTTCCTTGATCTTGTATACCCATCTCATCTTATTCTCTTCAAGAGTTGTTTGAGTCTTGGCAATTTTTGTATGATTCTTAGGAATCATTTTCATGGTAAAATCTTTATTTTCTTGCCATCTGAAGGTATGAAGTCTACTGTTGTGTTTAGGTTGTTCATTTTGATAGAAATTCTTTGAATAATTCCCAATTCATGACATGTATAACACATTACATGATTTATCCTTTTATCTGAATGTGAGTGATCATTGCTAAATTATCTTAAGGATTTTTCTAAGAAATACCTAACAATGTGTCCTTTTTCATGAAAATTGAAACACATCCTATTCTTCTCAAACTCAGATTTGTTATCCTTCCATGTTTTTTTCTTTCTTTTCCTTTTTTCTTTTACATTCCGTGGATTTGTGACCAAGACTATAACATGAATAACAATATCCATTAAATTTTATTTCATACCTAGATGCGTTGGGTTGTCTGATTGACTTGGATCGTCTAGTGTTAGTCACCTTGGTTTGCTTCTTGTTTGATTGCATATTAGAGCTAGCCTTTTCATCGTCCTTATTATATGAGCATCTTTTAAAACATACTTATCTTGAATTGGCTTCCAACTCCCTCTACCTTGCTTGTTTCAGTTCCTCTCTTTTGGAAAAAATTGATGCCTTACATTAAATGTCATGATCTAATACACTAGTCTATATTTATTCCATTTTTGTCTTCAGATTCTTCAATTCAGCTTCAAGCTTCTAGCAGGCATCTTCTTTATCAATATTGGTCTTCATATTTACTTACTTTTCCTGGTCTAGATATTTTTCGAATGTCTTCACAACCGTGCTAAGGTTTTCATAGTCTTCAATTTTATCCCTGAGAGCTTTAGAGATCATATTTACTTGTTCCTCAAGTTCCTTTACCTTTTCTTCATGTTCTTTCTCCATTTGGATAGTTGTCACTTCATGATGTCTGATTTTATCTTCTTGATCCCTCACCATGCTTTTCAACTTGTTAATCTCTTCTTCCTTGAGTTTGAGAGAGTCCATTACTTTATCTGATTCTATGCATTCTTGAGCATCCTCTTGTTCTTTCTTTCTCAACTTCTTCTCAAGGAGAGTGATGTGCTTCTCATAGGCACTGATGTAGGCTTTCAGTTTCTTTTTTTTCTTCCTTGATTTATCTAATTCTTCTAGAGCACATTCTAACTTAGCTTCTAGATTGACCTTTGCTTCTTCATCATCTGAATCATTTCTCGGATCTTTTGTAACTTTCCATTGCCATCATCAATATTTCTTTGTGAGCTTCATTATGATACTTTCTATATGAATATTTTTCCATGTTTATCTTTCTCTTGGATCAAATCCAAGTTGCTAAGATTTACGGAGAATCACCACTTTGATACTAATTGTTTCAGATTTTAGGCTTTGATAGGGGGTGAATCAATGTTAGAAACATATTTCAATCAATTTATTATTATTTTACATTACATTATTACTTATCATTGATTTTCATAAGCATGTACTATAATCATAAATATATAGAAGTAAAAAACATATGCACACAAAACATGAGGAGACTAGATATAATGTGGGAAATGCTTTTGGGACAAAAACCTCATCAAATCATTTCCTTTATTAAAAAGAAAGGAATTTCAAGAATATTACACATCCTACAATATTTTTAGTGAGGCACCAACTCCACAAGGAGCCTTCAAACCTACACCTCTTCGATATTATGGACAACAAAGGACTTAAGAAGTGAATATAACACATCTCAAGAGATTTTTAGTGAGGAACCGACCCCACAAGGAGAACCAACCCCTAATTTAATCATCTATAACAAATCTTGTGCAGAACCCACCTATAAGGAGGTGTAACCCCTTGGAAATACAAAAAGGCGCAACTTAGATTTTTTGTTTACATACTTTATGATCATTTAGTATTTGTGTTGCATACACAACTACTTATGATCACCTTAATTTTCATTCATTTATAATCACTCTTCACAGTTAGATATGAAATGTTTTCATTACCTCTTTTTGGTCTCTCTTCTAATTTTGACTTATTAGACTTTCTGATTTTCTCTACACATCATTTCTTTATCTAATAATGTTTTCTCCTTCTACACACATATATTTTCTCTCTCTGTATTAGATCATCATTATTCTGTTGTGTCTCCTTTCTTCCTCTCTGTAATGACTTTTTCCTTAGCTTCTCCTTACTCTTCTCTTCAGCATATCCACATCATGTAGCTACCTCTTCTTTCCTTGCACAACTCTCTTCTCATCTCATCTTCATTAGCATTGGATGTTAAACAATGGTTTTGAGTCATTTTCTTTCTCTAAAAATATTCTTGGATCGATTGCATTTCCTTTCTTTTCTACGGTATTCTATAATTCATATGATCAATTCTCATATTATGCCCTCATTCCTACATTACTCATTCTATTTCTCTAGTTTTTTCTTCAACTCGACTACATAATTTCTCTATCGTATAACCCTTTCTTCACATCACCCCATCAGCTATTTTTCCTTACTTCATCCTTGAGAAAAAACTATACATGGCATCAAGTTTCCTCTATATAGCTAATCGACCCATTCACACTTCCTTTGCATGTCATGCAATCTCTCTGCCTTGTCACCTAAAAATATGGTGCATTGAATGCATGTTGCCCACTTCATATTTTTCCCTTACTATGTTTGGCTTGATTTCTCCTTTTCTATGCATTTTCTAGACATTATTTATGAGTCGACTCCTAAAAATAGATTTCTTGTATTTTTAGGATTTCCTCGTGATCAGGAATAAACGAGCCCCTTTCTTCTCCAATATTTAATTTCACCTTGAAATCAGGAGTCTACTTTGAAAATGCAACTAGGCTTCATCAAGTCAAAGAACATTAAATAATGGCAACTAGAACAATATCTTTCATCATTTAATGCAGAGTTTCAATCTGTACATGCATCCACAATCTTCAAACAATCGAATCACCATTTATTTACATGCAAACTCTTAATTATTCCAATATGAGTTAATTTGATTGTCCTCAAACAAATTCCTCAGTTCATATTTTCTTGATCCACGACTTTCCTTAGTTTCATTGACGTCTTCTTTATGTCGCGAATTCTTCTGTCTTTGATGACTTTTCTCCTTTCTCAAAGGCTTTTTAGTTATCTATGGCTCCCTATTACTTCTTGTAGATTTTCTTTTATTCCTATGGATTTTACACTATCATGCATATTTTCTTCTTATCAGCCCTACCTTTCCATGGCTTTTCAAGCTTTTGTGGCTCTATATCTTTTACTTGTGACCTTTATATTCTTCCGCAACTTTCTCCAGTCCTTAATTTTCCTGGAATATTTTCTGATTCTTCGTGGCTTTCCTTCTATGTGCGGCTTCCTTTCAAACTTCCTTACTCCACGGCTTCTCCTTAGAACTTTCTAGCTTTTCTACTTTATGTTCAAATTATTATTACCCTCATGGCTCTGCTTTCATATCATCCTTACTTGTGTAGTTATTATTTCATGTTCGTGTCCTTATCATTCACACTTGGTGACTTGTCCTTTGGCTCCTTCTACTTTAGTGACATCATTCCTCTTATTTCATTTACTTTTGCAGTTTTCTCTAGACCTCCCTTAATCCCACAAAGCTTCACCTTTCTCTCTTACAGCTTTGTTATTTTCACTTGTGGCTTCTCTGGCTTCACACAGATTTTCTACTACTTTCAACCCTTCTCCTTGGCCTCTTCTAGACCTTTGCAGATATCCTTAGACTTCAACAACTACTCTAGGATTTGGTGGTTGTCTTTAGCCTTCAGCGGCTTTCTTCAATACTTTAACGGTTATCTCCTCATCTCCATGGCTTACCTAAAAGCGACAAAGTCCCTTAGAACTTGTCCTTGATCATCCTGAGGCCTTATCTACTTGAGCATGCAGCTATCACTTTCCTGAGGCTATTATCTCCATGAAATCACCGGTTCAATCTTGATTTCCCACATGCTTTCATGATCGCTTTCTCTATGAGCTAACACTACCAATCAACCTTCATATCCATTACTTGCTCACTTTACCAATTAATAGTTTTTTCCATCAATGCCACTTCTTCCAACTTCTGTAGCTTTGAAATCAATGACAACACATACCATAATGATAGAGGTTCAACAAAATTTAGTGCACTTAATGTGTATGAACATGAATATGCTTTTGACAATTATGTAGATAAAGCGGCTCTCCAAGAGCCCATGATTTCAATTGAGATAGAGGGTAAGAAAGAAGAATTAAAGATTGAAAACTATGCATATAAAGGACAAAAATATGAAGCTTCATGAATTCTTAAATACTTTGAGGACATCATGATTTCCATTAGGTATAAATGTGAGGACCGAGGATTTTTTTCACTTGCGAGTAACTCCGCATGGGAGGATATTATCGAAGAGTTTCCTAGTTTGAAATTTTTAAAAATCAAGGAAGATGTGTTTGTAAGTTCTAACTATTGAGATAGGCACCAAGAAAATAATAAATATTGTCCAAAAGAGTTCATTTTAATAGAACCTACAATCCCACATATCACCAAGTAAAACGTAAAATATTTCCAAGCATTTCAATGCCCCAATTTTAAAGGTAACTTTTCTTCAATCAAAGGTATTTACTTGATTTTGAGAAAAAAATTTAAGGCCTTTTAGTTGGGATGTTTGCTTTGATGTAATTTTGTACTGCGAGTACAAGGACTTATATGTCTTATTACATTAAAAGTGAAATTATGTTTTTACCTTGTAATAGGAGTTGTCTCATTCAAGTGTTCCATGTTCATCCACCATCTTTATTGCATAGTTTTTGTTTAGGACTAAATTAGTTTTCCTTGCTTTCATAGTTAGTTTCATGCTTTCTTATACTAGGTTCATGTTTGATTAGAATAGTTTCTTACCTTCAATAAATTGAAAAGGTTATTATAAATCATAGTTCCCATATCAAAAGTTATAATTAATGGAAACAACCAAAGGAAATATATTGAAAGTGGATAAAATGAATCAATTAAAGTTGTTTTATTTTTCTTAGGTCTTGAAGTAACTAGGATAAATTATGTTTTATGAATAAAATTAAAATCTATTAATTCAATTTTAATAAAATGCACAAATTTTTATACCAAAAGAGTCACAACACACTTTAAAATTTAAAAACTTCTCAAAAATGGATTAAAAAGTTATCTTAAATTTTCATATCTTGTAGAATCATTATTATGAAGGTTAAAACTAGTTCCCTATCCTATAATTAATACCAAAACAAAATCAAAGTAAAATTTCTCTTAAAGATTCAATTTAAAAATATAAATTTGAACATATCCTACAAAGGGATAATTTGAGCAATCTCCATTGGGGTTGTAGGTGCTAGGCTGGAAATGGAGAAAGAATTTGAATAGAGCTAAGAGTACCTATATCATGGATATAGATGCTTAGATAAGCAGAACATCGCTTTAAAGCCTTCATATGATGAAGTTACATAATTTTATTAGTTTAGATTATCTCAATGTAAAGTTTTAAATAAGGATGGATTAATGCATTGAGCAAAAAAAATGAATCTTGAAAGTATGTTAACTTAGTAAGTATGAAAGTGAAGTGAGAAATAAAAAATAGGTTTGAATATTAACCATTTTTCCTTTTTACAACACTTTCCTTACAAGACTAAAAAAACTTAAGATTATGAATTTTAAACACTTTTAGAGAGTTTTCCCCAAAATAGTCACCATTTTTTTGTGAACAACACACCCCATTCCATTTTACAAAGAAATGGAGCCCCTTTTTATCCACCAATTATAAAACCAACTTTTATAATATCTCTTATGTGATAGAAATGTCTCGACCTTTGTATTTTAAATGAAACAATGAAAACAAAATTTTAAACTTTTTTTAATATTGTAATGCTTTCAAAATTTAAATATTGCTTTACTTTAGGGTCAAATTATTATTTTTATCTTTAAAATAAGCCTTCATGGTGTGGTTTATTACTTATCATGCGTGAAATAAAAAAGAAATAAAAACCCAAGAGTTAGAATGTTTTTGGAGTGAAAACGGTCAATACACATGCATGTGATAGCCAAGTGTTAGAGTTTCTATTGAGAAAGGGACACCAAATTTAAGACCAACATTGATCTCTCGCCTTGGTTTATTTGGGTATTGATTTTGATTAACTTTTCTAAAATAAACCAATCACATGATTGTAGGGTTTCAAATTTAAGGATCACACATTTTATTTTAATTTTAAGAGTTATGAGAACCTAAGGCTCCATGATTAGTACATTTTTTCTAAACAAACTCATTAAAATTTGATTTGACTTGTTTCATTTTCATAAATAAAAGTGATTTTTACGGGTATAGTTTTTATGGTAAACAATGAACATGTAGGACACGTGGAATCACCTTAGATACTCATTATTTAAAAAGATATCAAAATGATGAGAAATCATGGCCTTTGAGAACCCAAGAACTCGATAACTAGTGAACCTAGGAACCCAAGTGGCCATGATGTTCACACTTTGTATGGATGCTTTCTGATTTCGTGAGTCACAAAGAATATTCACAAGGAGAAGAATATAATAAAATGAGAGATTTGAGTCTCCAATGTTTCAAGATATCGAGAACCGAGATCTGATATGGATTGATATATGTGGTATCACCTTATAGCCTCATGGTCTTGGTAATTTCACAAAATAAAATATCAAAAGGAAAAACAAGGTCATGAGATCCCAAGAACATAAAATCATGAAAAGAAGCCATGTGGGCCAATCTAAATGTTCTCAACTTCAAATACACATTCAATAAAGGTATGTCAAACTATGAGGATCTTGAGATCCTAAGATTTAGGGATTTGAACATGTGAAAGGCATTAAAGATATGGGAGCTTGGTTTTGACTTGGTATTTATGTTAAGCCACAATAAAGTTAAAGGCATACATGAAAAGTACAAATAGATCACGTGGAAAAAAATGCATGCCAAAAGTTTAAATGCTAAGTTAGAGTCGGTTTTAAATCAACTAATATTTATTAAGATTGACTAAAAATAAACTAACAAAATTTTTACTAGAGTGCCCTATGGATAAGAATAAATGACAAAAATATCTAAGACTAAGATAAAAATTGTTTTTGGTCAAAATAGATTCAAAAAAACATGTAGATTATAGCATGAATAGATAAAAATGGATTGGAGTCTAAATTGAAAGTATAATCAATACATTTGGGAAAAACATAGGATAGATAGAGAAAAGGTAGTTTCTTAGTTTTAGAAGATCATACAAGATAATCGAAGCATGTTTTAATTTTAGAGAAATTTTGTACCATCATATCAAGCCAAATAAATTAAATGGGAGATTAAACTTAGTTTTTGATCCAAAATATTTATCTTTCGAGAGAAAACCAATCTGTTTTGAAGTAAATCATTATAAAATGGGAGCATGTTCCCATATTCATTTCTTTCAATTTTTAGTTAGTTTTTGTTGTTCTAGATTAGTTTTATTTTTAGGAGTTTCAAGACATGTAGAGCATGTGGCTATATCCCATGACTATATAAAGTAAAATCAACCTTATTGTAAAATCATATCAACAATAGTGGATCAATATAGAGGAGGGTTTTGGATATTTAAACTGGTTTTGTGAGTTTTGAAGATCTCTTTTATTATTAAATAGAGTTTTCACTTCAATTCTTAGGTGAATTTTGTAGAGGAGTGGGTTTGAGCTATGCTAAACTTGGTTTCATTCGTTAGTGTATATTTTTCTTATATTTTTGGATGTGATTTACAATATTGCATGCTTAAGTGATTATATATAATGGCAAGTGAATATTGATCTATTTGTGTGTAGAGTCTAGTTAAATAAACTTAAGTATTAGGTTGATAACTCTTTGATATATGATTTTCACTGAAACATTGTTATTTACTTAGCTTATACATAGTTAAGATTCCTTTTATATGGTTTCCTTTTACTGATTACCTTAATCTTAAAGGATTAAGTTAAAAATATTTCTTTTTGCTTTGGTTTTTGTGTGTTTTAGCTGAGGTGCAAGGTGTTTGTTCTGCTAAGTCATTAAAAGAGGTTAGAGTTTCCTTTTCTGCCCTACCCTTCTCCTTCTTTGGTTTTTAAAGTCTCAAATAAATTAATTATATTTAAATCATTTTGAAAATCCATAGGTAGAGCTAAACTCAAATTAGAGTTTTTGAATCCAAGAGAGATAAATATTAATAGGTGGTTTTCCCAAACACACTAGTCCTTCCACATGCTAACAAAAGGTCACATAATTCCAAACTAAAGCTATATGCTAGTTAGAGTAATTTGTACCTTGAATATATATGTCCAACTATGGTTCTAAAATGATTAGGAGAAAAGAATTAAAATTACATTTTACCTATTTTAAGTATTTTATTAGTGTGTATAGAATACCAATCAACAAGATTTGCCCCATGTTTTCTTGCTTGATAGCTTGTTTGATTTATTTTTATCAGCTCCAAAGTTTGACAACACATCATTGTAGTATGCTTGATTGATCTTGAAGGTGGAAAGAGTTGATTATTATTCTTTTTATAGTTATCTTGCATGAAGGGTGGTGGATTGATTTATAGGAAAATGGAGGGCCAAGATTGATCCTTTTTGGATTTGATCACACCCTAAAATTTACAAAGCAAATTGTATGACTAAATAAGGGAAGCTAACACCATTTTCATCCATATAGCTAAGGTTTCTAAGTTTAGGAATGTAACATTAAGATATAAGCTTAGAAGAATTCTTAACTACTATGAAAACAATACGAAATCTAACTAAACATGCCTACTAATATGCTTGAATTATCTAACATGGGCCTAAATAGACCTAAGAGGAAAATCAAATGGTTATGGTTGTTACTCAAAACAAGGTGAAATGGCCTCTTCCAATGACTACTTGGTAATTTTGGATATCCATCTACCAACCCCATTGAAGGATTTAAGAAAGGATTGAACTTGGCTATATATCATATTTATTATATGAGATGCAAATAAAAGTATGGTGTGTAGAATATATAGGAATGAGGTGTACCCTTTTTATAGTTTTCCTTTTGGGATAAACTTGTATTTTGGTGCATGTGGTAATAAAAGCCCCAAATTAGATTAGAGTTTATAATCATGATTAGGCCTTACTAATCAAAATTAGTGAATTACCAGGTGATTAAGAGGTGTAAAGCCATAATCAACCGCTTAGGGTCAATGGGAGGCTAGGATAAGCTTTTGAAGCTTGTTGAGACATTTTGGAGGTGAATGGTGTTATTTTGAGTAGTTGGAAGAGGGGTAAGGGGTTTGAGTCAATATTAGGGTACCGACCAAAACAAGGGGAAAATAGGCTTAATTAGCTAATAAATGCCAATTGTTTGTTTTGAAGAGGATTTTGACTTATGATTCATTGTAAAGTGGCATCCTGAATGCAAAAGGGGTTACACAATCAAAAACGTGGTGTTAATTAGCTAAAGTGGTAAGAAACATTAGTTAATTAGCAAAAACCACTAATTATAATGGATTTGGAAAGAATGAGAGTGATTTGCGTGTGTTTTGGAAATAAGATTGCAAAAGCGGAATTTAGGTGTCTACATGATTAAATTAAGGGTGGATGATGAGAGTGAGGGTATAAGATTATAGAGAAAAATGAATTTCCATGAATTAAAAATTCATGGAAGGTGGTAGAAAAGAAAAAGATATAGACTTAGATAATTATAGAAATATAGTAGAGAGTTCTTCAATTATATTAGAATTTTCTAGATGTGATTAGTGTGTTAATGGGGATTATTATGGTAGTTAGTAAAATATGATAGGTTAATATGTGGGGTAGATAAATAGGAATATTAAATTCATTAAATATAATGTAATTTTAGTGTGTGTAAGATAGATGTTAGTAATCTAAAGGAGGGGATAATTAGTAAAATTAGTAGTGACTAATTTTAGGTGTACACAAGGACTTTAATGCTGGCCATTTTTCTAGTAGTTGTCATTGATGTCAAATAAATTGATGGAAAATGGAGTCAAGAATGTTTAGGAGTCTCTATGAAGTGTTATTCATTTTCTAGCATGAAGAAGTGTTGAGTCTTGTTGAGAATTGCTTGGTCCTAGTCATGGTTCATGGTTTCTTGAGTTAATATGAGGGATTGTAGAGGTAATGTAAGACATGGATGATGTTGGTATGAGGTTATGGAATTTTATGAAGCTCATTATAGGCATTAAAGGTTTTTCAAGTGATGTTGAGGTCAGTTCTAGTGAAACAAGCTTGTTTCAAGTGTTTGTTTGTGAGGCTTAGTGAGAAGTATGAGGAATAGAATGATGAAGTGAGTATTTTAGTAGATGGCTAATCATGGTAACATAATTGGGATAATGTATATGATTTTTAGGACACTCACAAGTGTCTTAGAGTACTGGTACATGTATTTGACATGGTTTCTAGGTCATTCTAGGCTTATTCCTAGACCTAGTGCATGGTGTTTGTATAGTAGCATGAAAAATGGAATAGGGATTATTTTAAAAGCATGTGAAAGGTGTTTTGGAATTTTATATGACATGTATGATGTTTTTCATGAAATTACTAAGAGGTTTTATTGTATTTCTAGGTCCATTAAAGAAAGTACGGTGAGAACAAGACATGATAATATAGGAAAGTCATTTATAGATAGAGATATTTGGAAGAATTTGAGAATGGATGAGACTTTTTCAATAATAGTAGGTTGTTATTATGCTTCATGCCAAGTTTCACCAAGTATAATGATATTTGATCAAGATATGAGGTTTTTCCCATAACCGGGTTTGTAATGGTAAAGATTTGAGACGAAAGTTGACCTTTTGATGCTCGTTGTGGACTGTGTGTTTTGCATAGGGACCTAATATATTTTGAATATATAATTAGGTCATATATGAATATTTTCCAAGAATTATGAGGTAGTTTTATTGTCACGTTTTTATGAGTGATCTTTAAGAAGGTAAACAGGTTTGAAACCCTCCCAAAACCCTAGGTTGAAAGTGACTTGGAGAAAAATGCTTTGTACAGGTCCATTTTTATTCCTTTTTCTAGTATGATGATTTTATGATGAATAGGACTCCTCTATATTTCCAATGATGTATTTTATAGGTTTTGGTTGTTTGTGGGCCCCACCTAAAAAGGAAAATTTATGGAAAGTTTCAGTTTGTGCAAAAGTTTCCCATTAGAAATATTGAATAATTTACCATTTATTGAAGCATGGGATTTTTAATACATTTCCATGATGATTTAAGATCATGGTTGTGCCTCTAAATTGTAAAGTGTGCCCTATTTATAAAGACTAGTTTTTAGGCGAGTTTTGAGCGTATGTGGTCAAAGTGGTATTTAAGAGCTACATGTTGAATTAAGAATTGGTTTAATTTTTTCATGATCCTAGTTCTAAGATATTTCCAATGATATATCAAACTTGAGTTTTTCTAAGGTATGAGGAAGTTATAACCTGTTCTTTGAAGGTTAATTTTTAGGGTGTTTGGCCGATCATGGTCTCAAGAGGCTTCATGAGGTTTGTTGATTGTTCTGAGTTGTTTCATTATTTTTAGAGGTTTCAATATATAATAAAACATGTATACGCATGTTCTATCCCTGGTGAATTTTGTTTTTTTCTTCTCTATTCAGATTTGGTGAGTTGGCTTGTTTTAGTGCATTTGGGCTTCTTGTGTCCCAAATGAGTGTTTTTGGGTTTTTTATGATATGGCTGACCTAAATGGTAATTTTTTATGTTCTTATGATGTCATTATTATGTTTTTGTGATATTTTAATTATGAATGATGGCCTACATGTTTTGGAGGAAGAAACAGTATAAATGTAAGTTTAAAAGACTCTGTCTAAACTAGTTGTTGGTGAGAAAGCTTAAGGGACCTAGGGGTATTTTTGAATATTTAAAAAGGTCAGCAAGAACATCATGAGAAGGAAATTTGTATTAAATTTTGTGCTAATGTGGAAGAATATAATGGAAAGATAGGGAAAATAATAAATCATCTTGAGGAGAGATATATTTGAGCAAGGAAGGTGTGTTTAAGAAGGGTTTTGAGAGAGAGGAGTTGAATTTGTGATCACCATAAATTTTTACAGCAACATATCTTTAATGATAAACCATTTTTAGGTAGTTTAGTTGGTTCTTAGTCATTTTTGGGGGTTGTAGCCTCTTTGTGGGGTTGGTGCCTCACTAAACTAGGGGTTAGTGCTCCTTGTGAAGTTGGTGCTTCACTAAATTTATTTTATTTGAGAAATATAAGTAGAATTTTAGTGGGTTTTCTTCCTCTTGAGGGTTTCTTATTAGGAATTAGAGAAAACATATGCAGAAATAATTCCTCAAATCACAACAGTAGGAAACTATTTAGAAGAGTTATACTTGTAGAAATATAACAGCATATATAAATAATGCACAAAAGAAGACAAGACAAGATTTAACATGGTTCACCCAATGTGGGCTACGTACACCAAGAACTTTCTCAGATTTTACTATCAACAACAGTAAAAAAACTCTCATAGTCTTCTCTTAGTTACAATTGCACAACAATCACTTATGAACTCACAACATAATTCCCAAAGATGTTAAACCACATCTAAGACACAATTGACACCCAATTGTTCAAACTTGATCACTCTTGATCACTTCGATGTTATAATACTCAATATATTTTGGATCGCTCAAGTGAAATTAGGATGCCCCTAACACCTCTATTTATAAGATTACAATCCTTCTAGGAAGTTCTATAACTAACCCTAGAAGTTTGAAATTTGTGACCTTTCAACTACTCACGGATGGAAAATTTGTCACTATGGCAATCGCTAATTAATGAGAAAATACACAACATGAAAATATCACATGACTTCAAAATGCATTCCTAAATTCTCCAAACTTTCTCGGATGTTTGACCTCTAAAAAGTAACTAAGTACTTAAGGCACGAAGCCTTATGGTGTGCAGAAACAAGGTATGAAGGAACACATAGAAGTAATTCTTAGAGAGGCATGAAGGATCATGCTAGGGTAGAATGGAGTCAAGACTTAGTAAGTTTTGGAAAAAGGAAAAGATGTGCATAGGGAGTGAACAAAAAAGTGACCAGATACATATGTGGATAAGTTATGGAGACTTGTGGATCAAGGAAAGGATATTCGGGCATCAATACGATTATCATGAAAGGATAAGGAGTCAAGTTTGTTAAGGATTAGATGGAACATGCATTCTAGAAGGCACTTGATTGAGGGAAATGCATGGCAACACCTGACATATTCTTGGGTAGTGGTAGAGCAATGATGAAAGGATTCCATCAGGCCTTCACAGGGATGATGAGCAGTTAAGATGGAAGGATAATGATTATTCTATGGGTATGATGGTTTTCAAAGAGGAAGGGATAGTTAAGTAAGGATAGATAGGAAAGTAGGAGAGTGTGGAAAATTATGTAATGGTGAGCTTTGTGATGTAAAGTAAGCTATGCTAGTGTGAACATTCAGAAACAATGGAACTCTCTTGATGTAATCTTGGCTGCCATATTTTGGATTATGAATATAATGAAGTGATTCTGAAACACTCATGTGATGGATCTTGATCTGTGTATTTTTCCTTTATGTTCATGTGTGTGTTACAGGTTTTCTTGATGATGCTCATGGGTTGATTCTACTTTCCTTTTAGTTGATCATGTTAATCTATGCTTGGAATGCATTAGGCTAGGAGTTAGTGCTTACATCTTAAATTCCATGAATGAATGCACTTGTTTCTAGTTATATTACATCCTCATGTTAAGAAGGAACATTCTCATGAAGCTCACATAAAGGAGGGACTCAGTGCCTGTGCGTGCCTTGGGTGAGCTTCAGGATAATCTTGGATGATATGTCGGCATGCTTGGGATTGGTTGCTGAAATAGGTGGTGATAATAAAGGCTACATTTTTGTTTTTGTCGGGACCTCTTTCCAAATTTGTTGTGAGAATGGTGTGTAATGATAGAGTGCTTGACCTTGGACAGTGTCGAAGCATGGCTTAAAATCATGGAGGATGATTTTCTCAAGGATTTAGTACTAGACCTGAATTTGATGCACATAAATGGGTAGAAGAATATCTATATTATGAGATGTATGATACCTTCTTTTGTTGCTTTCAAGTGGAGTTGTATAAGTGGATTTTGGCATATGCATCTAGATAAATCTAGTACTATATACCTCACATATGTACCCGAGAGGAGTATCGAGAGGCTACATGATTTTGATCTAACTTAAACACATGTTGTTGATCATTTTGGAGTAGAGTGTTGATGAGTTATACCTTGGAGTACGTGATTTCCACGTATTCTTGCCCAAATATTGTTGAGTTTGGGTTCTGAGGGAGCCAAGAGGATGGTTCTTACATGCTATCCATTTATTTATAAATATCTTGATCATTACACTGAGTTTGGAAGCATTTCCTATGGTTGGATAAGCTTCTTCTGAGCACTGGGAGAGGAAGCTAGGGTGGAGGAAGATGGTGGACCTTGTGGCTGAAAACGAGAGTGAAGAGAGGTGACTCAAGTATAATGAAGCTCATGAGAGGAAGTTAGATAGACAACAAAAATTTTCAAGAGTGATGGATTTATGGAGGTAGACATTGCGGGAAGGAATTGAGGTTCATGTAGAGGACGTGGAGCCTAAGAATTCTATGCTACCCCATATTGGTAAGTGCAGAAGAGAAAGCCCCATGGCTTCTCCAGAGAAGGCTCTTCCTATGAAGATAGGAGAGGATTCATTGGTAAGCATCTAAATCCACCTGGTGACCAATCCCTAGTGCTTAGTTTTCTAAATCTAGAGATAAGTATTACTAACCCAGTTGGTATTGGTGGAAGTGACCAATCAGCACCTAGGAGGTATAACTTTTCATTTGGCACATTTATGGTTACACAATCATTTCCTATGTTTAGAGGTATATTGTCTAGAATGACATTTAGGAAAATTAGGGGTATAAAAATATTTTAATTCACATCTAGAAGTGGAATAGGAAACACATTTGATAGCGAGTGTAATATCACGCTTTTTTACATGTAATTCAACACAACAATGGGGACACTGAGGTGTAACCACTTGGGACCTTTACCACCTACTGGAGGTGGATTTAGTGGAATAGGATCTAGTTAACTTGGTGGATTTAGAAGATCTAAATGATCTAGTGGGTTAGGAGGGACAAGTGCTTTGGTGGATCTAGTGGATCTAGTGGTGGAGGCAATATCAAATGGAATCAAGTTTTTATATCAGTAGACAAGGGCCTCAACCACCTTAGAAAGTATTGTTCAAAATTTCTTTGCATCTACCATAATAAAAAGGTGTTGAGGATGCTATAGAACATGTACACAAATGTGAGCTGTTATGGTGTATGGAGGGGACTACTACCCCGGAATGGAAGGAAAGTCGGTTTGTATCAATGTTGCAAGTATGCGCACATAATTGGTATGGGAAGTATGACCCCCACCAAACAATGGTAGATTATCTTTGCGCTGCATAATGCCTTCTTAGCTTAATTTCATATTCCGAGTTTGGAAAAAGATCATTAGCATGTTGAAGGAGATTCAACAAGGTATGGAAAAGAGTGTGTGGGAATATGATGCATGTTTTAAGAATCTCTTATCAAAATTATCTTATGGTATTCATCCTTCTAGCATGCTCAATGGTTTGTTGGAGGGTTGATAACACCTTTTAGGAGAACACTTTCACACAAGACTTTCACTGAGACTGCACATGACTTTGGAGGCTTCCCTGTGTCTTGTGAAGCTATAGGAAGCATAGATACCGGTGTTATCCCTTTTCTTGAATCTCATATTGTTACAATGGAAAATCAGCTAGAGAAGTTATCTGTGAACTCAACCCATGAGACTTGTAGTGGCCTATGGTGCATGGACTGCAAGGTAGAGGGGCATACAAAGGATAGTTATCCTCAAAGATCGGTACACGCCATGACAATAGACTATGATATTTTCCATGGAGATCATGATGCAAGTAGGTGTTCGCTACTACAGTGTGTGATCCATAAGAATGTGTCTTGTTATTGCAATATTTACACCTCCACTACTCATGACACCAAGGATTGTAGATTGATTGACTAGATACATGATGTCATTGATATTGGTGTGCGCTAGACCAACATTACAAACAATTCCAAGGATGATGGTTGTCATTATGAAGGATGCGTGGATGGAGGAAACCACGAGAATAAACTTCCATGGAGCATTTCAAGTTCAAGGCAACTGCAGAGGTGGAAGAAGTGAGTTCCTACATGGAACTTGTTACAATCTGTGGGTCTACGGAGCACTATAAGCACAAATGCCCTAATCTGTTACAATTCTCTTGGTGTGGAAAGAAGCATAAGTATGAGGAGTTCCCAAAGTTATTTGAACACATGAGCCGAGAAATAGCGAGAAGGATAAAGGCATAGGAATGGTAAGCGTAAAGAAGGATGACTCACTTTGGATACCAAGGGTGGCGTGCGTGCAAGTTAGAGTTAGAACTGTACTGGTGACAACATGAGATGAGGTTGCATGCTCCGAGGGAAATACCAAAGCAAAGGCTTCTAGTTACTTAGAGAAGAGGTGGTGCGAGAAGTATCTATATTATACTCATAAAAAGAGGTTTATCAAGAGACCATGGATGTAATTCAAAGCCTACAAGGAGAGATCCAGTGCCTAAAGGAGCATTCATGATAGTTAGAGAAAAGGAAGAGCACTGAGGCTCCATAGAAGGATTTAGATGAGGTCAGGGAAGTATGCAAAATGTTGAGGCGAAGAATATCATCCCTTTTCTAGGGAATGGTTATGGGAGAAAGTACCACACACTAGAGGAGAGTGTGAGTGACAGGTCCTACATGCTAACCTTCCCCCTCACACCATTGATTATGATAAGGAGATTACCTTGAATGCAATAGTTGATGGATGGCAATTAAGAAATAATATGATAGATATGGGCACGTAAGTTAATATTCTTAGCCTAAATACCTAGAATAAAATGGGAAGGCCCCCATTACAACCATCTTCAAATGTGTTATATATGGCTAACAAGACAAAGGTGATGCCCATTGGTGTCTTGAAGGATGTTGCTATCACTATCCAAGGGTGAAATTCACTGGAGACTTTGAAGTCTTGGCGCTAGCTGAGGCGGACAACTTTCCAACATTACTTGGGCACCCCTAGTGTTATAAGAAAAATGTTGACCTATGGTTCAATAAGAAGTACATAATTTTTAGAACAAGAAAGAAAGGGTTATTATCCCTTTACGATAGGAAGCCATCACCCTATACTTTGAGCCCTTGGGAGAATAAGTCCTCGATAGAATCTATGTGTACACTATCGGGGACCATGAGGCGCTTAATCCTATGGATGGAGTTTTTAGTTTGAATATGCTCAATCTATGAGTGATACCACTAGTGTAGCATGTGATAATTGGGCACATGGAACTTATGATTTAATCGGGAAGAAATTGAGAGGATTTATTACAAGAGTGACAATGGCACACCTAATTAGGCACTGAGAGGAAGCAAGTTACAAGCTACATTAGGGATGGTAACCCTGATGTTTTCCTATGATCCATGGAATCTCAATGGAGAGGTGAAATCAAATGAAGGAGAATTATTGTCTACACTTTGTGTGGAATCGTAACATGTTGGTGGATGGTGCATTAGGAAAATATTCTAGGGTGGCACAAGGTGAGGATTGTGCTCTCTATTACATTCTTCAGGAGCAATGTGCCAACTAAAATTTATGTCTATGATGGGAAAGGATCCACCTCAAATCATGTCCAGGAGTGTGAGAGGATTTGGATGGAAGGTGCAGAGGATTTACCTCCTTCCCTCTGGGTGTAAAATTCTATTCCACACTGAGGTTGTGTGCATGTATGGTACGTTCATTCATAATTATGCCATCAAACAGGGAACTGGCGGGAGTTAATAAATGAATTGATTCAAACCTTTGAATATCAAAGTGTTAAGCCATTGGTGAATAAGGCATTGTAGGTTGTTAAGTGCCTAACTATGGGAGAGGCAGAGTGCCATGGTGGGCGATAGAATACTAGAATTATTGGGTGAACACGGCTTAGAAGCACACTTTAATGAGGGAGAATTAGACAAGATACAACTTGAGCACACTTGTATGGAGAAAGAGAAGGAAATTTGGTCTATGTGATAGATGGCAAGGAAGTGGAGAACTTGGATGTTAACCATACTATGGGTACACGTAAAAATAACAGATATAGTCTTGATGAGCAAGCACGTGCTTAACATGAACCTCTCAAAATAAAGAAGGTTAACATTGGCTCAAAACAGAACATAAGGAGGATAATATTGGAGACTATTGGTCAGAAAAGGAGGTTTCAAAGATAATTGATCTATTGCGTGAGTTTCAGGATTTATTTCCACGTGGGTACTATGAGCTTAAGGAGTTCACCACTCTTTAGGAGATATGTGGATTAAACTAAAGGAGGGAGCGCGCTTTGATTCGAAGTGACCTTCTTGAATGAACCCAAATAAGTGCATTAGGGTCAAGGAAGAGATATAAAGATGATCGCTCGGGTATCATTGAATTTGTTGACGAATTAGAATGGATAAGCCCAATGGTCATTAGCATTAAAAAGGATGGGAGGATAAGGATCTATGTTGATTACAGAGATTTGAATGCGGTATGTGTCATTGATCCCTTCCCAACTCCTTTCACCGAGGAGATCCTAGAAGGAGTAGCCGAGCGTGAGATCTATTATTTCATAGATGGATTCTTGGGGTATCATCAAGTTATAATTGCAAGGAGGACCAAGAAAAGACAACTTTCACGATTGAGTGGGGAATATTTTCCTACACACAGTCATGACTTTTGGATTGAAGAACGTGCCTCCCTGTGTTTTCACGCATATTAGTCAGGCATTTTTAGATTTTAACCATAAGTTCCTTTGGTCTACCTTGATGACTGGAAAATGTATGGACTAGTGAAAGACCATTTTGACAATTTGTGTTTGATTTTCGAGAGATGACGATAGTTGTGCATATCCCTCAACACCACAAATTGTCTCTTCGCTACTCCATTTGGAACCCTATTGGGGCATATCATATGCAAGGAAGGTTTGTTGGTGGATCCTGCCAAATTTTTCATTATTGTGGGATTGGGGAACTACCACCAGAGCACGATAGTCATGGATTCCTTGGGCATACATGGTATTATCATAAATTTATTAAGGTGTGTGCCAAGATCGATGTGCCACTAGAAGTATTGTTGAAGAATGAATGTACATTCCATTAGGGAGAGGAGTAATAGATGACGTTTGAAACATTGAATAATAAGCTTATCACTACGCCCATATTACACTTTCCTTCCTAGGATAAGCCATTCCATGTACATGTTGATGCTTCAAGGATGGCGATTGGGGCAATATTAGCACAACCTGGAGGAGGAATTGTTGACTACCCCTTGTGTTTTACTACTAGAAAGATAACCCCGGTAGAACAGAACTATACTACTATTGAGTGCGAAGCATTATCAATGATCAATGCGTTGCAAAAAAATTCAGGCAGTATCTATTGGAAACACCCTTTATTTTCTACACGGACCACATGACACCTTTGAAGTACTTGGGAAACAAGCCCATTTTACAAGGGAACATATGTCGATGGGTCTTGTTGTTTTAAGAGTTTGAGTTTACAGTTGTTATGAAACTAAGAAATATTAACTCAAGACCGACCATTTATCTAGTTTTGAATCAAGGGAGGATGCGTAAAGCATTAAGGATACAATTCTAGATGTGCAACTATTTAGATTACAGTGCACACCCTCTAACTTGGAAGATATTGTTTTGTTTCTCAAAATGGGTGTGGTACGAGAGGAATGAAGACCTTGGAAAGGAAGTAGTTAGCCATACGCATCACACCCTACATGCTAATTAGTGGAGAATTATACAAGCTAGGCCACGATGAGGTTTTACATTGGTGTGTGTTAGAACATGAGCATGTTGTAATCATGGAGGAAGCACATGGTGGGATTGCAGGAGGACACTATACAAGGAATTACATCACGTAAAATATTCTACTAGAAGGGCTTTGGTGGGAAATCATCTACCAAGATTGTATTGAGTTTTGTAAGTCTTGTGACCATTTCAATGCCTTGGAAAACCAAGAAGAAGAGATGAGATGTCGTTGAGACCGATAGCTAGCATAGAACCATTTGAGAAATGGGCCATTGATTTTGTAGGACTAATTTCACCTACCGTGTGAAGGACTAGTTCACGTTATATCATTACTTTTACGAATTATTTAACAGATGCATGAAGGAAGAACCTACAGAGGATTGCACAAAAACCATAACAACAAGATTCCTATGGGAAAACATACTCAGTAGGTATGAGTTTCCTTTAAGCCTAACTAGCAATAGAGGAACACATTTTTGAATGAGATGGTCAGGATTTTGTTGGAAGAGTTCATGGTGGCCCATCATAAGACCACCTTGTATCGACCCAAAGCTAATGGAACCACCGAGGCATTTAACAAGATACTTGAGTCACACGCTGACCAAAATTTTTATGTGGGAAGATAGGATTGGGATGAAAATTCTCGGTTGTACTTATGGGCGTATAGGAAAACCTACAAGAGATTGAACAAGGCCAAACCATTTCAATTGGTGTTTGGCATGGAAGTTGTTTTACCAGTAGAGTTTATGCTACCATCCCTACGTATTGTGTACACAAGAGGATTAGCTGATGAGAAAGCACTACAAGAGCGCATGGAGAATTTAATGTAGTTGGACGAAAGGAGATCACTTGCTAGGTGGAGTCTAAAGACTAAAAAGGTACAAAAAAATCATGGCATGATCGTCATATAAAAAACAATTCAAGGTTGGGAATATGGTCTTTATTTATGACTCTAAATTTATGCACCATCCTGGGAAACTGAAATTCCATTGGTTAGGACCATACATCATCTCATACATCCTTGATTCAAGTGCATGCCAATTACAAGCATTGGATGGGATGAGGTTACTAGGTTACTTTAATGGGAGTAGGTTGAATCCCTACTATAAATAAGGCTTCTGTGTAGTAAAAAATAAGGTAATTTTGCCAATTAGTTTAGATTTATTTTAGTCCTTTTGGTTGTTTCCTTTTTCATCATTTTTGGCTTTGTGTTGCGTGTTGGTGTGCCAATAGCTAATTGCATTGTAAGAGGTTTTATGCATAGGAGACCACACATACATTTTTTTGTGGGGTGAGGTAGTAGATATATTGAACATGGAGGCAAAAACTTCAATAATGGACTGTTGGGAAAATTAATGTGAAGATAGAAGAACAAAAAATGTAATGGCTAAAATGCATAAATTCGTGCAGTTATGAAGGTGGGTTGAAAGAATTTGAAGACCAAAAGAAGGGAAGGATCGTGTGGTATGACATGACATAGGTAGTATTATAGGGAACTAATTTTTAGACACCACATAGGTTATGTACTTCAGCACGAAGATGTACATGAAGGGGTTTGTAATTTAAGTGGTATTAGAGCACCTAAATGTTATAGTTTCAAAGTGCGAGGGAAGTTGTGGAAGTTGACTTAAGTGAAATAAAGTGTTTTATTAAAAAATGACATTAGGACACGTGGTCTGGAGGAACTCTAAGGCATCGATAAAGTATAAATAAGAGATAAGAATAGTCATTTTGACTACTTTTCCTTAGAGAATTTCTTTTGTGTTCCTAAGCTTGAAGTGTAACTAAGGTTTTTTGAAGAAGAGCGACGTGAATTACTATCACAAACAGTGGACTTGTGCAAATTTGTAGTAAAATTTGTGACATAGCACGGAGGGAAGAAGACAACAGAGAAAGAAGGAGGTGGTGTGAAAGAGAAGTGAGGAAGTTTTCAAGTTAGGGAAGTCAAAAGAGAGGAACATAACACCTAGGGCATGAGTAAAAAAGGAGAGGGATATGGCACCAAAGAAGGCTCGAACAAAGAAACTAGTGGTGGAAAAGGAGGATCCCATGGAGATCTACTCAGAGATGCAAAGTACCCACCTAGAGTTATTAAGGTCGAAAAGTGGAGCTTGAAGCTATATAAATGTAAGATCAGTGAATACAACCACAGAACATCCAATAATGAAAATATGATGCGGGAAGACCTAGTGTCAAATACTCGATAGTGGATGATCTCAAAAACCACAAGGTTGACAACTCGAGTATAGAAATCGCTGCAAAAGACTAGATTTTGTAGCTACATGGGAGCTTCCTTCTTTGTCAAACCTGCCCCACTTTTCAAATGGTTAATGTCATGGGTGCACAAAGATTTCTTCTACTTCGCGGGAAGAAGAATGAGGATCACAAAGGCCAATTGATTCAGATGGTTACAGGCCTATAGAACATTGGAGAGGATATGACACTTGATTTATGTGTCATGGCCAAGATTGAGAGCTAGCGAAAAATCCAAAATACGAGAAGGGGAATAGGGTACAAGTAATTGAAGATATCACAGACCCAGTGTTGAGAGTCACCTCTTGACTCATTAGTTATAAATTGGGCACATTGGAAAGGTGGATAGACATTAACTGGAGGTTCTTGTACATGGCCTATAGGGTATCCAAGAGGGCACACTACAAATTTTCCCAATTCATTGTGAATGGCATCATCGAAGAGGCACGGGTACAAAACGAGGTAGGAGAAAAGATCACTTGGGGATCCATCCTATTATTGATTGTGTTTTGGGAGATTGGTGTCCTAGATGGACTAGATGAGAACATGTGGGTTCACCCACCCACACACGCATTCCCTGTAGTCCAATTCGTAAAGTTCACCTATGATGGGACCATCTCGAGTGCTTACAAGGCTCGGATGAATAAATGGTTTGAGAATTTGCGTGGGGCTTTTGAGAATGAGTGGCACATCCCCACGAGTTACCACAAGTTATTGGAGACAAGGTAAAATTTTCATTACCCAACATTTCTATCTAGCAAAGTTTATGATGGCCAAAGGAGAGATGGGGCCATGGTGCAAACTCCCCTTCACATTCATAGCCAGATATATGAAGTGTGCCATTAATTGGATCAAAGAATGCAAAAGTTGATTTTTGATGTAGACAAGGTGGATGTTGATGTCCACACATTGCACATTACATATAAGTATGGTGCTCGACCTGCCTACATCAAAGTTTTGGAACCAAATTTCCTAGACTTACACCCACAAGTCAATGTTACCATAAAGATAGAAAATGTGAACCAATCATCGACACATGGGTGATAGAGGAAGAGGCAGCCCTCAAAGTGTTACAGGATACCATCCCCACCAACAAGGTGGAGTGCACACAATTGGTCGTTAACACCATGGCCCAAAAGGAGAAAATCAAGACAAAGTGTGAAAATCTAGATTTCAAAATTGAAAAACTACGAGACTCCATTGATGAATGGATAAATGAGTTTGAGGGTGTATGTATGGAGCTAGGGGTGGCTATTAACACATTGAGAGGGAAAGTGGAAGAAATCACCCCAGACCAGGTACTAAGTGTCATAGGTGAAGCGTTAGGTAAGGCCTTATCAGATTTGAAGGCCTGGGAAAAATTGAAGGATGAGATAGATGCAGAGTTCCCTGAACTCCTCCAATTGGTCAAATATCACCCCCATTCCTCAAATTATTTATTTATATTCTCTCCCAACCTCTATTCTTTATTCTTTTCAGTAGTATTCCAGTTGACAGAATTTTTGTTTAGAAAGCGTGGAGGTTTTCAGACGGAAACCAATTTAGTGTGGGGTGATGTTGGACCCCTAAAAGTAACTAATTACCTAAGGCATGAAGCCTTATGGCACACAGAAACAAGGTGTGAAGGCATGCACATAAGTAATTCTTGGAGAGGCACGAAGGATTACACCGGGAAAAATGGGGTTGGAACTTAGTAAATTTTGGACAATAGGAAAATATGTGCATAAGGAGCGAGTGGAAAAGTGACCAGATACAGATGTAGATAAGCTATGGATACTTATGGATCAAATAAATTATATTATAGGAAGCAATAAGGTTATCATGAAAGGATAAGGAGTTGAGGTTTTTAAGGATTATCTAACACATGCATTCTAAAAGGCACTTGATTGAGGGAAATGCATGGTGACACCTGACATATTCCTAGGTAGTGGTAGAGCAATGATGAAAGGATTCCATCAGGCCTTCATAGGTGATGATGAGCGGTTAAGATGGAAGGAGAATGATTATTCTATGGGTATGATGGTTTTCAAAGAGGAAGGGATAGATAAGTAAGGATAGATAGGGAAGTAGGAGAGTGTGTAAAATTATGTAATGGTGAGCTCTGTGATGTAAAGTAAGCTCTGCTAGTGTGAACATTCAACAAAAATGGAACTCTCTTGATGTAATCTTGGTTGCCATATTTTGGCTTATGAATATAATGAAGTGATTCTGAAACACTCATGTGATGGATCTTGATCTTTGTATTTTTCCTTTATGTTCATGTGTGTGTTACGGGTTTTCTTGATGATGCTCATGGGTTGATTCTACTTTCCTTTAATTGATCATGTTAATCTATGCTTGGAATGCATTAGGCTAGGAGTTAGTGTTTACTTATTAAATTTCATGAATGAATGCACTTATTTCTGGTTATTTTCATCCTCATGTTAAGGAGTAATGTTCTCATGAAGCTCACATAAAGGAGGGAATCAACACCTACGCGTGGCTCGAGTGAGCTTCAGGATAAGACTAGATTATATGCCGTGTGGTTGGGATTGGTTTTTGAAATATGCGGTGATAATAGAGGCTATAGAACTTCAACACTTCAATTTCAATTCCAGAAGATTAAAAATAGGCTCCACACCCTAAAAATCTCCCACTTGGAGACGGTTCCCATTGAGAAAAGTTCTCAACCCTTCATTATCATTCATGAAGGCCAACAAAAGTTGAACACAACTTGATTCTCCCTTATGACCATTGGTCATCATATCCACAGGATTATGACTAGTATGAATATTTTCCAACTTCAAATTATCTTCTTCCAAAGCTTCCATGATGAAATGAGATCTCGGTTGGATGTGCTTCCTCCTAGAGTAGAAATCGAGTTCTTTTCCAAATGAATGGTGCTTTGAATATCACTTTGTGTAGTCTCCCAACTTCATGACTATGCCCTAACTCATCAAGCAACTATTGTAGCCAATTCATCTCCTTGCTTGCCTCTATGGTAGAAATATACTCACCCTATGTGGTTGACAAAGTCACAACATCTTGTAATAGTGAAATATAGATCTTTGTTGTATCACCAACCACAAATACATAACGTGTTGTACTCCTCCTACTATCTAAATATCCCTGCCATTTCCAAGTCTACATAGCCACACAATGTATTGTCCGATCCAATGAAACAAAATATTTCTCCCATGATCCCCCTCAAATATTGAAGGATCCATTTCACTTTGCCCTACTAGTGCTATCTACCTAGATCCGATAAACCTACTCACTTGCTCCCCTTTGTATGGGAAATATCAGGCCTATTACATATCATAGCATACATCAATTTGCCAGCATTTGAAGAGTACAAGACTATGAATCTAGATTCTATCATCCTCAATCTTTGGACTCTTCTCCTTTGATAATTTAAAGTGACTTGCCAAAGGAGTACCAACCGGTTTAGCATCTTGAATACTAAACCTCTTGAAGACCTTCTTTATGTACTCTTCTTAAGATAATACTATCTTTCTCTCCTTCATGTTCCGAGTTATTCTCATACCAAGGATTTTCTTTTTGTTGCCAAATCCTTCATATTAAAGGAGTCACCTAGCTGCTTCTTGAGTACCTTTATTTCCTACATGTTCTTCCTCAATGCAACAAGCATATCATCCACATACAAATGCATAATAATAAAACTACATCAAGAAACTTCTTGATGTACACATAATGGTCTGAGTGATACCTAGAGTAACCTTGCTCCTACATAAAACTATCAAACTTCTTGTACCACTTTCATGGAGCTTGTTTTAGGCCATACAAGATCTTCTTCAATTTACACACTAACCTCTCATTCCCTTTAAACTCATAACCCTATAGCTGCTATATATACAATTCCTCCTGCAACTCACCATGAAGGAATTCAATCTTCACATCTAACTTCTCTAAGTGCAATTCTTTGACTTCTACTAAACCAAGAATAGTCTTAATAGAATTCATTTTAACAACAAGATAAAAAATTTCATCAAAGTATATACCTTTATTCTGTGTAAATCCCTTGACCACCAACTAGGCCTTGTACATTTTTCTGCCTCCATCTTCCTCTTTGATTTTGTACACCCACTTGTTCTGTAATTCTCTCTTTCCTCGGGTAGCTCCACCAGATCCCAAGTCTGGTTCTCCATAAGAGATCTATGATCTTCATCCATGGCCTACTCCCACTTCTTCCCGACATCCATCTACACTACTTCCTCAAAGCATTCGACTCTCCTTTGTCACTAAGAAATAATTAATTCAAAGATGGATTAAAACATTCATGTAAAATGTTTAGGTTCCTTTCTTACCCTAAAATTCCTTCTCACCTTAAGAGTTTGGCCTTCTGATGAGTAGGTTCCTAAAGCTGTTTGTCTAGAACATTTTGTATTACTGAACCAGACCCCTTGGACACCTTTCCATCCACAATGTCCTCTAAAAATGTGTATTCTTTCTTTGATTCCTCTTTCTATTCCTACAACTGATCTTTATACATGAATTTTTCATTAAAGACAATATCTCTAGTCCTGAAATTTTTATTGTCCTTAAGACTCCAAACATGGAAACCAAAGTCATCCTCACCATATCCAACAAAGTTACATTTCTCATACTTAGCCTCTAACTTGGTCCTTTCATATTTATCAAAGTGAACAAATAACTCACATCTAAATACTCTAAGAAATGAGTAATCAATTTTCTTACTAGGCCAAGCCTCCTCGGGTATACCTCCATCCAAGACCATAGAGGGCGTATACACTAGAATCGGGTCACAACCTCTTTCACCCCCTTTCAAATCATGAATTTGACACATGCACATAGCCATGGTCCCCTTCTCCACATTGATATTAATTTAATCACCTTTAATTAAATTAATATAAATCATCACATTATTGATTAATTTAATTACTTTAATTAAGTGTATTTACACCTCACATAGCCACCTCACCCAAGACCTATTCCTAGCCTAGTAATTAACTAAGACTAAGTCCCTACTTATCCCAACTAACTGGGACTTAGTCTAGCCCTAAAATTAATTCCCTATTTCTTCTCCAAAAAACACTCCTACTTATCTAAGTGTTATTCTCCACTTGATACCAAGAATGAGGATCAAAATCACGCCAACAATAGCAAAGATTAGGATATTTTTGGCAACTTGGACTTATTCACCTTAACCGATGTCGATTATCCCTTGGCAAAGCCGATCACCTAACCACCATTGGTTAGGTTAAATAAGAGTTTCTAACTCTTTGATGGGGTTCTGAATTTGGATTTTCTTGGCTTACACTTCTTGCATTCACACATTGAAGCATTCTGTGATCTTTGACTAGCCAAATCCCTCTTAGTATTCAGATGTCATTCGGTTCATCCACAGGTTCTTTAAAGCTCCAACACACACACCAAGAAGTATCATGATGCCCTACTTACCATATTCACTCTGGATCACCACCTTCTGCAACCACCACCACCATCCACCTCTAGGTTACATTCAACAAGTAAGTTTTATCTCTCTGTTGTCATTTCTAATAGCTCAGATTGTTTTATTAAGCCATCTACTTTAGATACCACCTTTCTACCTCACCCAGATCTACTCCGGTCAAGTACACAGCCAGCCAAATTTCTACCCGTTGAAACTTCCATACCTTGACTAAACCCACATATCAACATCTCTGAGTCTTAACAAAAATCCTACAAACCTATCTAAATCCCCATCACTCTTTGTGCAATCACAGAGAGTGCCCAATTCTTAGTTTTTGACATTATCACCAAATTTCCTTTACCAAATTGGTCACCCAACCGGCATCACTCTACTCCCCTAACCGGCATCGGTCACCTAACCGACATCGGTCTCTGAGACTAGAAATTTCTTCTATAACAACAAGCTCATAACTCCTCCAAAACAACCTAGAACCTTGCCCAGTCTTACCCAGACCTCACCTATAGCCTTTATCAGATCTATAGACCTAAACTAGCCAACCAACCATCTAGATTTAATCATGACCTTTCCTGTTAAGTTAAATTTTCTTATTGTATGTTATAGGAGATACCTAAATCTTATCAACTATAGTAGGAATCATTGATTTATCATTTCTTCTTGCATTAAGTTGTATTAAATAGAGGGAAAACCATATTGAGGAATCGTCACACTTCTCGAGATCTAGCCTTACTAGGAAGTCATCTGACTCTTACTATTTAATACTATTTTGTGGTCTTTTTGTGTTTCTTATACAAGTCATTCCTCCTAGCCAAAGGAATATCTCTATGTTAGGAAATAAGAGTTAAGATATGTAGAATAATCCCTCACGAGAATAATCGTAGGTGAGTAGAGAAACTAATATGCAAAAAAATATTACTTATTTTATCGAAATAAAAGTGTAGGAATAAAATAACACAACATAGAGAGACATTATTTAATGTGGTTCACCCAATTTGCGCTACGTCACCAAGAATCACTTGCTCAAATTTTATTACAAGCCACCACTCTCTCAATACAATACCCAAATCCGTTTGGAGCTATGCTCAACAAACTCTATAAATTCACACCGAATTCAAAGCACATCTCATTAGTGAAATGTATTTAATACATCTATCATATTCATAAAACCATATATATAGACAACTACTTAACTAGTTTTACAAAATCCTTGTGTATGGTATCAGCTCACTTAAAAAATGGGCAAAAACAAAACCATCCCATAAACCTATGGGTGGCAGAAGAGGTGGTTTTACAAAACAATGGGTCTTGAAAAACCATGGGCCCAAAAACAGCCCATAACGGTTACCCATTACCCATGGGTTAATAAACCACCCATGAAAATTTGCTTTGGGGATTCATCGAACCCAGTTGATCCGCTCACCGGAAGATATCGGACCTTAAGTAAAAATACACCGAGTGTAACACATAGAAGGTGTACCAAAATATAACATGAAAACAAGCTCCAAAACATAACACTCTACAATCGGTCTAATTAAATGTCTACAATGTGCACAACCTTCTCCCTACAGTTCATAGGTATTCCTCTTACACTCGTTACCCTTATTTGTTTTATCACATTACTTTGAGGTGAAACATTTTGGCATGCCGGTGGGACCCTATCATTTGGGTTCTTTTGCATTGTTCATTCTTAGGGAATCTTTGTGTGTCTATTTCCTTTTGAAAGAGTTCACATTAAACTTTCTCCCTAGGAACATTCTTCTTCTTCTACTTGTCTAAGTGAAATTCGTATTTTGGGTTAAAAAGAACACTTCTTTTATTTTGTATTACATTAGTGAAAGACATACTCTCTACCTATTCATTATTGCTCTCATCGAATTTCACTTTCAATTTGGGCTTAAAAATCTCTTGCATTTCATCCTTGTGTATGTTGCATTTAAATCACCTAAATTTATTTACAACCTATATGCTAGAGGTCATGACCAGTTGATGGTTGGCGGGAATTAAGCATAGCTCACTTCTTGCACACACATCCCAAACCGAATCACTTGAACAAATTACACACTTCTTAAACATCTTCCTTCCCAAAAATTACCGTTAACGACTAATAATCGGATTAATGGCGGATCTAGGTATCTTGTTCTAGCTAGTCATCATATCAGAGTTGTACCACACGTACCGAAAGGTATATCAGGTCCCTTTATCCAAAACATACCTAAAACTAGCCATAGATTGCTTATAGGGCACCCTCGTTGACCAAAAACTCTATTCTACTCATAGTCAGTTTTAAATGGCATAAGCCACACAACATAAAATCTACAACATAGGATTGTGTGTTTTGTTAGCTTTTGACTGATTGTGTTTTGAGGTGTGAGACCATTTCATCTTGTTTTCATTATCCTTCACGCCCCACCATCACAACTGGTGTATTTCGGGTTATTTTTGGGCATGTTAGGACTCATCACTTAGCCATACTCAGTTGTTGGGTTGGTATTTTCATTTGACTTAATTACCAAAAATTCAAATTTTCATCTCCTCTCAGATTTCACAAGTAAATGGTATATCATTCCACTAGAATCAATTACCTCTTCATACCGGCATCGTTTTATGACCGCGTCGATTCCCTACTATTTTGGTTATTTCTCCCAAAACAATGTTCAATTCACAAATAGACATTTTTGTGACTTATTTTGTCACTTCATCACATTTCTAAGTCTCTAATATCATTTAGAGTCCAGGTTCACTTTCTTTTCACCCTTCATTTATAGATTTTCAAATCTTCCTTTATTCATTATAACCAGTATTGTCCGGTGACCTACTTCAACTACCCCTCTCTACTAGCATCGGTTAGCCAACGACGTCGATCTCTGTGTTTTGATTTTTCTATCAAAACAGTGACCAAATTCCACTTCCATATTTCAAGATTATCCTATATTCTTTGTTTTTAATATTTCTCAACTCATATTACATGTTTCTGCCATTCACATGGTTTTGACTTGCATACAAGCCAACACTCTAGTTTTTCATATCGCAAACCACTACCACCTAGTCCTTCACCACCTTCTATTTCTTCACCCATGGACCCCACCTCACCTATTTCTATATGATGATGTGACGAGGAGTTTGAAAACTCCTTAATCACAATCCTTCCACCTTATGACATTATTTGCTCATTCATCTACCCATTACTTGACTCGGGATATATCTACTTATCTTTGTATCCATCCTTCCCACTTTGGAAATGCCATTTCACATTTGTATCGCCACCACTAGTGTAGTGGTACCTAATTTTACCTTACCAAATGTTATTTATCATTTCACTCCCACATTTCTATATTTCCCATGCCTGCAAAACCTATCACATATTTGAAATCTACCTTTCATCATCTATGGTCTCTATTGTAGGGTTTTCCACCTCATCATTTCTATTACCTCGCAACCTCCAATTACCATGGAACCCCTTTTATATTTTGGTCATGTCTATACCTGCTACTCTACCACCTATTTCCATGAGGGTTTCTACACACATTCCTCCCACCTATACCTTGTCTCAACCACCTCCTGTCACCTACACTTCCCATTCAAGGTATATGCCATCATCATTTTCCATAACTTATATCCCCCTTCTCAATTTTCTTACTTGGCACCTCTAACTAAAGTGTTCCATGTCCTAAACTATCAAATTCACCTATTAAGAGAAGAAGTTACAATTGTCAATAAAATCACTTCGTTTAAATCAATGATGCCTCTTCTTCTTCCAAACCAAAATAATTATTCTAAAGGAAAAGATATCTCAACGACTTAATGGTTTTGAAAAGTTGAACCATCTCATCCATCAAACCAATCAAAACCTTCTTCTAATATTTCTCCTATTATACTTTCCGGTTCAAGGAAAATGCCAAAAATATACTCCCATTGGAGAACCTTACTCCTCATTTTTGGAAAATCTTCTAAAAGTTGGAGAAATAACTCTTCCACCCATCAAAACACATATTGGTTTTGACCCTTCCCATCTTGTGCCTACATGGTACTAAGGAGAATGATTACTGCAATTATCATCATGTTAGAGGTCATAGTGATGGTAATTATATAATTTTCAAAAACATCATCCAAGAAATGTTAGATAATGGAGATCTCATTTTGGATAACCCCAATGCACCAACTAACCAAAACCTCCACATCTTCAAGAAGTCATTTCCAAATCACACCCCATCATCTAACCAAGCCATGAAACCTCAACTAATGATACCAACATTCGAGAGGTTCATGTTTTTTGATATCATATCGGCTCCTTCTTCTCAATTTCCTCCCATCCCATCTATTGAGGAAATTATTGCACGAGCTCCTCCACCCATGAGAGGAACCTATTTCATCCACTCCTCTACCCATGGAGGATTCCACCTTACTTCTTTAAGATGCATCTACCTCATCTTTGGATCACTCTCACTCACTCCTCTCGAGAAACCCGCATTACCCATTCTTCTACCCATGGAAGAGCCCAACTTACTCTCTTCTTCACCAAAGGAAGAGCCTATACAATCAACCTTGCCTCCTCCTCTACCCACAGAGGACCTCGCTTAGTGGCATCTCTTCCTATTGGTAATAATTCCCCATTGGATTTTAAAGATCCTTGTCGATTTGTCTATCATCTCTTCTACCCACAGAGTCTTACAAAGCCAACCATTTCCTTATCTCACAGATGCCAGATTTCTTTTCAGGGATAACTACCAAATCAACATCATCCCCCTCCACTTCTGCACCATTCTCACATTTTTGCTAACCACTTGGATTATGTCGACTATTCCATGCTTTGGGGATGCCTTCAACTTCCTATCTTGACTCAAATGTAATGTCATCCATGGAAACTTCAATGATTTATCCTAAAGTGTTCAAGACCATTAAATCCATCACACTGAGCAGTTATAGTAGCCTCTTTTGCATCATCTTCACCTACACCCAAACCTTTACCATTACCCCGAAAACCACCTACACCCAAACCTCTACCTACACCTATACATCTACACCCAAACCTACCACTACATTAGGGGTCGTGTTGACACCAAGTCTAGTCCATCCTCCCATTAAGATCGATTTAGCCACATCGTCCCAAACTATCACTAGGCCTATCCCCCACCTAAGAGGAAGACCCAACCTCTTAGACCTCATACCACAAGTTTCTCCACTCTCCTCTCTCACCTTCACCACTTCCATCCATCTTAGGTCCTCATCCATCAACCCTGGTCAAGAAACCTCCTTCTCTAGGTAAACTTAAAATGAAACAACTTACATCCTTGCCACAATCTTCCATCCCACCCAAGCATTCTACATTACCTATGCCTTTTCCATCTCCCATACTTTCTCCACTTCCCATGCCCTCATCATTACCCATGCCTTTACCCTCTCTTCAACCTCCACTTCCTATATTTCCTCCTACCACTACCTTCACCACACCTCCACTCTCACCATGGTTGACTTGTCCCCTTCCATCTTCTGCATTCCCTTCTACCTCATGCACTCCCTCAACACCTTTACCCAAGAAGGTGCAACCCAAGTCCACAACCACACTACCTACCAAAAGGGTAGTTAAACCTACTCAACCTCCAACTCCACCTTCAGTAGTATCTCTTCCACAGAAGTCACCCAAACCTACATCCACCTCCAGCAATACCTCTTCTCAGAAGTCACCCAAACCTCCATCCAAACCCACTCTCACTTCTCATTGTGATCCCTTGGTAGGGTCTTACGCTAACATCCTTGCTAACCTTTTAGAAACCTCCGTCATCACATTTCCACCTCTCAAGCCTTATGACCCACTCAAACCTAAACTAGAAGGGTTTGATGATACCAATATTTACACCTATCATCATGTGCTGCCAAGACATGATGTTGAAAATTGTAAGGCCCTTAAGAATATTCTTCTTCAATTGTGTTCTCCTAAAGAGCTCTTGGAAGAAGATGACCTTTTGGATGAAGCTCCCATTTCCCCTCCTTGTCATGTCCATGCCTCACCCCATTTCTATTAGTGACCTTCACCTCCACCTCCGTAGCCCTCTTTTCCTCCTCCGACCTTTGAGATCAATATGGTCTAGATTAGAGAACTCACCAAACCTCCTCCAAAATTCTAGTGCGTCATACTTATTTCACAAGGTTCTTATCCCACACTAGGTTTTTGTCCTCTTGTCATTATACCTTTCATGATTCATCTCCCTCTCTTCCTCAGATTAACATGGTTCAAGTTTCCACTCATGCAAAAAGGAACAAAGGAAAAGAGAAGATAGAAAAACCATCCACTACACCTTTACCCAACATTCCATCTACACCTGCACCCAAAGTCACCATCTCATGGGCTGGCATATCCCATTTCTGATGGAGTTGCACATCATACCATGATCAAACAACTACACTAGTCCCCTCTCAAAATGTCTTTGTATGACCTCATCCAAACCTCTAAGTCTCATCGTTAGGCCCTCATCGAGGTGCTACAATCTATTGAGGTTCTACCTAATGACCCCACACTTGTTACCACCATTATCACTCCTCATCATGTGGCTACTCTCACCACTTCACCTCCATCTTTTTCCCCACTACCATTCATCAAGTCTCTTTATTAGTTTTTTCTAATGAAGATATTGTCCCTCTCCAATCTATGATGATCCTGACCCCACCTTATTCATTTCCATCTACATTGATAATACACACATTCGATGTGTTATGATCGATGGAGGTGCTAGTATCAACATCATTTCCTCCCATGTGTACAAAAAATGTGCATCCCTACCAATTGCATGCATAATAACCTAGTTATGTTGTGTTCATTTAATGAATGTTATGACTTCCACCCTCGGTACCATCCTTCTCCACATTCACATGGGCCCCCATACTATTCCTGAATTATTCTATGTCTTAGAAGGAGAATTTCAATATAATATGCTACTTGGCTGACCCTGGATCCATGCCATGGGTTGTGTCCCTTCTACCTTACATCATTGTTTAAAATTTGAACATGAAGGGCATAACTACACCATTCAAGGAAGATCCCTCACCATTCAAAACCTATAACATGCTCTATCGACCTAATGATGTCCTTATACTAGTTAAGGCATCTACCACCACTACTACTTCTTCTTCAACCGATACCCCATCTACCACTACTACCTCTTCTTCTTCAGCCACTTTGCATCTCATCCACCACTTCTACCACTACATCTTCCATAACCTCCTCTATTCCCACTACCACACCACCACGTACTTTTGTAGTTGGCCCATCAACTAACCCATCTACTTCTCAAACATTGGATTCTTCTTCTTCTCAGGATCCTAGTGATTCTTCCATTCCACTAACCAAATACCAACTTTTGATCCCTTGGTAGGTGTTTTTCAATGCCTTACCTTGGGGAGTATCACCTCTATAACATCAATACCTTCCTTACTCCTCAAGAGTATGGGAGCCTCCATCAACACCCACATTACAACCATCATGTAGGTGAGGTCTTTCCATATGGTCCACCCCATCTTTTCATCAACCAACTTGACATGTATGGGGACTTGATGCTTCTTCATATACTCCAGAACCACCTACTCAAACCCATTTCTCATGATTTCCAATACCTCACCAATCACCACTTTGCCCACACATTCCTTCATCGATGTGCTTGGAAAGGCTTTGGCTTTGGTCTTTATGAACAAGGTCATCACACGGTCATACCTTGCACCACTCGAAAACACAAGGACCACCGCGGTCTTGGATTTTTTGAGGAACCTTCTTCTAAGAAATCCCATGTATCGACCTCGTAGAGGAAGATACACCTTCTCCACCTCATTCACCTACCTCACCACCTTCACCTACAAAGAGTCTATGGATCTAGAATCCATTCCTCCTAATTTTTTTTTCATGAACACCATTTCCTTGGGACCTCTGAACTATCACATGTGAATGGTGAGGCTCCCTCTTCTCTTCCCTTCCTGTATCTTGACATGATCGATGATGACACACCTTCTATCAACATTGTTCAATGTCAAGATGATGACTCCATTCTCACCTATCTAGGTGTGGAGGATTCCTATATCCACCTGGTCATTACCTTCTGAGATGTAAACCATGTTGAATGAATCGACCATAGAGATCAACATTCACACTCAGGATGACCCCCACATTCTAAAGATAGGCCAATCTTTAGACTTTGTTGAACAGGAAGCCTTCACCTCATTCCTTCGAGATCATAGCAATGATTTTTCTTGGTCTTATGCCGATATTCTGTATTGACCCAAATATCATGGTCCACAATATCGTAACTATTCTGATGCAAAACCATGAAACAAAAGCTGTGAAAAATACATCCTCGCATTTCCCTTCTTGTGAAAGAAGAACTCAGTGCCTCCTTTCTATTTCTTTTATTTTACCCATTGACTATCCCCAATGGATTTCTAACATAGTTCTGTCACCAAAGTGATAGGGGACTCCACATCTGCATGGATTTTCATGACCTTAACCTAGCTTTCCCCAAGGATGACTTTCCTCTACCCAAGTATTGACCAACTTGTTGATCTCACCGCCGGCCATGAGATGTTATCACTCATGGATGGTTTCTGGGTTATAACCAAATATTACTCGCACTAAGGAAGATCAACACAAAACTACCTTCATCACCCCTTGGGGACCTTTTGTTATCATGTCATGCCCTTTGGCCTTAAAAATGTTGGTGCTACATATCAACGTGTCATGACCTATATCTTCCATGACATCATGCATGACATTTTGGAAGATTATGTTGATGACCTTCTTGCTAAGTCTAAGCATTGGGCCAAACACCTCATGGTTCTTAAAGTCATCTTTGACCATCTCATCAAATATTGTTTTCCCTTCAACCAAAGAAGTGTGTCTTTACCATCCTCTCTAGAAAAATCCTTGGTTTCATCATCTCTCTATGAGGTATGAAGTCGATCCCACCAAAATCAAGGCTATTCTTGAGATGCCTCCACCTACTAACCTTTGACAACTTTGTAGTTTGCAAGGAAAGTTGTAATCTATTAGATGCTTTATTTCTCAACTCTCTTGACCGATGTCACCCTTTTCATCATCTTCTTAAAAAGGATGTTTCCTTCAATTGGGATGATGAGTGTCATAAATATTTTGAAGGCATTAAAAGAATACCTCCTCAGCCACCTGTGCTCATCCCACCAAAGGATGAAAAGCCCTTTTACCTCTACATTTTTCCATGATCATTCCTTGGGTGCCATGCTTGCTCATCATGATGAGAAACATAGGGAAAGTGGTTTATTATATAAGTCATACTCTTTTAGATTACGAGACTAGATATACTCATGCTAAAAAATTTGCTTAGCCCTAGTCTTTGTCGCCACCAAACTTCGCCATTACCTACTCAACACAAAACCTTTCATTGTCACCAACACTGACCCCTTACATTACATGTATGCTAAGCCTTATCAACACCAACATGTTACATGTTGGCTCATGCTTCTTGTAGACCTAGATCTGAATTCATCCATCAAAATTCTGTTAAAGGAAAACCATCGCCGACCAACTTGCAGATGCACCTCTTTCAGAAATCAATCTTCTAACTTTGATTTCCTGATGAATCCATTGCTACCCTCTCCCTTGATGACACCATTTATCAGATGACCTTATTTTTTGATGGTTCTAAATGTCAAGTGTGGGGGTGGTGCAGGGGTCATCCTTATTCCTCTTGATGGTGAGCCTATGCCTTTATCTTTCAAACTAGATTTTGACTACACTAATAACATTTTTGAATATGAAGCACTCGTGTTAGGTCTTCAAACTACCATAGCCTTAGATGTTAAATCCATTAATATCTTTGGTGACTCCAACTAGTTGTGAACCAAGTCAATGGTTTATACCAGTGTCATAATGAGGTACTTCAAAAGTATAAACATCATGTCGACATGACTTTTGACTACCTTTGATCATTATGAACTTCAAACCACTCCACGCTCCACTAAAAATTCATGGATACCATGGCCTGCCTTGCTTCTCAAATACCTACTTCACCTTCGACAAAAAATATTTGTCACAGTACAAAGGTTACAATCACCCTCTTATTTATTTTGAGATGTTAACTTTGTAGGAAGAATTGAAACCGATCCACGTGACATTTGGTATAAGTAGTTTTCCAATTACCTTTCCCTCTTAATTCTTCCTCGGAACTCACTCATGCAATGGACAATGAGCCTTCCTCAAAAGTGTCTCTCACTATGTCATCATGGGGGTCTTCTCTATAAATGTGGCTTTGATGGTATCCTCCTATGATGCCTCACAAGTTCTAAAATCCCATACACCATTAAAGAAGTTCACGATGGGATTTGTGGTGGTCATTTCAGTGGCCTCATCATCGCTAAATGCATTCTTCACCTTGGCTATTATTGGCCAACCCTAAACCAAGATTGTTGTGACTATGTCAAATGTTGTGTGAAATTTCAACAACATGCTAATCTTCACCACACCCCTAGTCACACCTTATAGTTGTTAGAGACCTTTGGCCTTTCTCCCAATGGGGTTTGGATCTCATCGGAGAGATTAACCCTCATTCTTCTCAATGTCATCATCAATGGATCATCACATGACCTGAATATTACACTAAATGGGTGGAGGTTGTCCCTCTCATTTCTACAAAAGATGAGAAAATATGTGAATTCATCAACCATCACATCATTTTTCACTTTGGTGTTCCTCTCACCACCTCATCACTGATAATGAGAACAATCAAAAAAAACCCCTACAAAACTCTATATGATGCCTTTGGCATTCAACTTAGTTTTTCTTCACCTTATTACCCTCAAAAAAATGGCCAAGATGAATCAACTAACAAAACTCTTAACAAAATTCTTATGAAAGTGGTTGATGATACTAGTAAGGATTGGCACACACACATTCCTTTTTTTGCTTTATGGGCTTATCACACTAGTATTCACACCTCAACCATCTGCTACACCTTTTCTTTTGGTCTATGGTATAGAGGTTGTCTTGCCTCTCAAATTCAAATTCCATCTCTTCGTATCTCACTCAAAGACATGCTCAATGATGATGACTTTTTCCAAGACCATTTGGCCCAACTTGAGCTTCTAGATGAACATCATTTAAATGCTCTCGATCACCTTCAAATCTACCAAAAATGTATCAAACATGCCTATGAAACATGTCCATGAATGAACCTTCAAGGTCAATGACCTTGTCTGAAGGAAAATCAACATGTAACCAAAGTGAGAGAAAAGTAAACGGGGAAAGTTTCTCCTAATTGGCTTGGACCCTATATCGTCACTCATACCTATGGATCAGGTGCTTATCATTTATCTTCTCTTGAAGGTAAACCCCTGAGCCTGAGCCCCTCAATTCCTTGCATCTTGACCATTCTACTATTGAATCAAGTACTATATCACCTTTTTTTATTACACTCATCCCTTGAGTAATCATTCCTTTCATCTACCTCTTTTAAGGACCAACGACTACACCAAAATTGTGTGATTATCCATCACCTTTCAGCCTTATCTTAAATATGAGTACCATGGCTCTACTCATGGCATGATTCTCATGGATACTTTTCATCCTTTTTAGGATGGAATCCCATGGTTTTTCATCACTTAAAACCTCTCTTTCATAGCTAACCTCTACATGTTATGGTTTTTCCTTCATAAAAGAAGCCTATACTCCTTTATAGTCTTGTCCATGACCTAAAAGTCCAAAAAATTCAAAAGTAATATATGGGATTTTCAAATTCAACTCCTTGAGTCAAAATTTCTTATAAATAGATGACTCCCTCAAAAGGACATCTATCTTTTCTCTCTTGTTGCTATAAATAGATTTCTCCCTCGAAGGACAACTATAAAAAGCTAGCCCTATTGTACATAGTCTATCAAAAAGAAGACTATTTCTACAAAAATAAAATAAAAATATTCTAAAGCTTCCCACATCGATCAACTTCACGAAGACCTCAAGGATATATTCTATTCATCCCACATAGACTTCCTACATCGATCAGTCTATAAAAAAAAAAAAAAGAAAATACAATACAAATTTTTAGTCATGGACTTGCCTATTCTGGTTTTGGGTATCTTGCAGAAGGGCATGTTGTCTCACAACAAGGTTACGCTAAACAAACCACTCCACCTCACCTTCTTCCCTTTCTCTTCTTCTACCCACTCAAGGGATGTGGCACACATGTGACACTTCATGATCATGTAACTTCTTTCACCCTTAGAAAGTTCAATCATGCAATGCCTTTAGGGGCTTAAGTTCATAACCCTATCTTTGGTATGCTCATAATGGTTCTTCCACTTATGGAGTCTTTTTCACTCTCTTATACCATTTTCCCCTTTGCTTACTTATTGATTCTTCTACATAGGACAAGACCTTTGACATTTAGTTTCTGGGATTTCTTCTTCTTTCACCTACATTTACATTCATCATCTACTTCAATCAACTCATCTTGACACAACCATGCCTAATCAACCTAGACTCAACCATGCCTACTCAACCTAGACTCAACCATGCCTAATCAACCTAGACACAACCATGCCTAAATTACCTTTCCCATTTACCCATACCTAAACTCACCAACCTACTCACCTACCTCATCTTATTCTTCCCTATTCTATGGGAGAACTACATCGGCCTGAGGCCCCTTTCACAAGGGCTATGTAGAACACTCTTAGGGCATGGGGCCCTTGAGGTTAGCTTGGCCACTCTTTTACCCCATCATCATTTCCCCATCAAAAAACACTTAGTTAGTTCCCATAAAAACAATAATTTGGGAAGTTAACTCAAACCAAAATCATACATCCATTATATATCTCATCTTCCATAAAACAAAACAAAACAAACTTAACCATGCCTATGATCTAATTTCCATATCATCAATACATTGGAAATTAAACTATTTAGCATACTATCATTTCATTTCAAAACAACATCAACCAAGTCATACTACAATCACATCATACATCAATGACTCCATCATGCCAAAATCATCTAATTTCCATAAAAATGATAACTTGGAAATTTTCAAACTCAAACATGCCTACACCTCCACCACTACATACCATAAACTTACCATGCCTACATAACTCCACCATGCCTATACCACTCATCATGCCTATATATACGACCTCCACCATGCCTCAACCAAACCTTAACCTTTCTTAAAACTCTAAGTTTCCATAAGCATCAATATACATAACTATCATCAAAACATACATCATCAATCAAATCAAGTTTCCATGAAAAATATAATGGAAATATACTCTCACATATCATCTCATCATCAACTATATAAATGGAAGGTTTGTGTGTCAATACACATATACATATATATAAATAATACAAGTATCTCAAAACCTCTCATGTATAATCTCACATCTTTGGCACGTAGGATGGTATATATAAAAAAAATCAAAATACAATGGTAGATAACATCTCTATCTCACCCATGTGGGCCCGACACACCTCTCTTCTCTCTCTGGTACCCTCATCTGGTCCCGATCTCCACTCACTCATCATCTCTCTTGTACCCTCATCTGGCCTGGCCTCCATGAACTTGTCACCTCCCTCTCGCCATGACCATGAGATCGGTGACTACTGTCATCTGCATGTACTACAGAGTCTCTCTGGACTAGACATCCTTGTTGGGCCCATACTTACTCGTATATGATACAACCATGTATATACCATACTCTAACTTCCAATAATTATAATATAATATCTCACCTTAAAATACTAAATCTTTGTAAGTGGCCATGGATATCATCTGGGGTGGTGTCATAGCTCGACCTACCTACTAGTAGCCCCTTGTGTTGGTATTGGTTCCCTCCCTACTATCTATAATATGGAGACCTTATCCTAGTGCTATGGAGGTGGGCCCTCCCACTACTGTACCTACTGTGCTAACTTGTACACTATACCTATGTGCCTACCTAGCCCTATGCAGCTACTAACTAGCCCTGCAAGGTGTGCAACCTATACTCTAGTAGTGTGGAAACATGTGCTGCAATGTGAAACATATCCCCCCATCACCTGCATGCTGCATGTGCTAGTGCTAGTTTAGCTGTAGCATAGCACTACATACTGCCTGTAACCCAACCACCTTTCCCTAGAGGGTGGTCACCTATGTTGCCTACTGACATGATGTGAGACTATGCAGATAGTAAATAAAGTAGTGACCTGTCCCCTATAATGCATCCCTCTAAACTATCACAGTAGCCAAGTCTGGATGACCTAGCCATGGCGGTAATTGCTATAGTTGGGTTGCCCACCATTGTGCCTCTATAACCATCTATCACACACATCATCATCAATCCTCCTATCCACCACCTCTCCTCCCTCCCCTTTGGCCTTGTCGAGATGTGGTGGAGATAATGGTCTCTCCACATCATCTCTGTGATACTGAGGAAATGGTGGAGGCACATCTGCATGTAGCCCAAAATTGAGTTGGACTATCTATCCATGGGATCATCTCATGCTCACCAACATGCCTCCCCTGTATCCATCTAATCAACTATAAACCCTAAATCCTCTTGTGTCATACCTCTATAAGTAGGAAAATCCACATATGGCACCATATATGTCCATAACATATAAACCCTCTAACTTCTCCTATGTAATAGGTCACATCGTGTGCTACCTCCTCAACCCATGGATGAGCCCCTACTACCACCCATCTCTGTATCCAACTCTAGTAACACCATGATGCCAATCTGCTAGTGGAAGTCCTTGTGGGTGCATAATCACTATGTGCTCATATGCCCAACAATGTAATAAATAGGTACAACATATACCATATCACCACATCCTCTGATAAGCCCAAAGCTCCATGTATAGTTGCACCAGATATGTAGGTGCCCACATAAAACAAACATGCTCCTCAATCATATCTTGTAATACCCATCAATGCTCTGGGGAAATCTGTCCGCCCTCGAATCTGAGGAGTGCGTAGCATCCCACCACCACCATCATCAACATTTCCAACCTGGTCTCCTGAGGATGTGTGTGTACATCCCCATAAATGATGTTGGCACTATGCTGCTTTAGGTCACCCATCACCTCTCCAAATATGGAACCATAGGATCAAATGCCTCATCTGATGAAATATGATATACTGGCTCCCCCGATCAATGGTAGACACAAAATATGTACACATCCTCTAGATGATCATCATCTCATTGGTGGGTAGATGGAAGGTATTGGTCATTACATCCCATCTATCGATGAGTGCGACCATCAGAATATGATCTCAAAATGATACACATGTATCATCACACACCCACAAGCCCCACATCTCTCATGTGGTCCCACTCATCCTCTCATGTGACTGCTTCATCATCCATACTAATAAGGTGGCACCCTATCATGCATAGTTATTGGTGTGACACCTGCATCATGATCAATCAAATTTTTCAGGTACTTACCTATTTTAATCATCTATTTCTTCCTACCTAACCTCATCCCACACCTAAATTTACCTATCTATCTATCTATTTTCTACATTTACTTCATCACTATCATATATTTTATTCTATTCTAAACTCTCCCCCATATATCATTTTTTTTCTTCCCTTCACCTACTAACTATACTATTTCCACCTATATTCAACCTACCCCCACCTATTCTATCATTTTCACCTACTATCTATCCTACCTCCCCTATCATTTCACCATTTATCCTTATTTTTTCCTTATTTTTTTCCACCCTTATTTTTAAGTCCTAGTCACTTTTTACAAGTGACCACACGTCACCCAATTAACTAGTACCTTTCACCCTTTAACCCCACCGACATGCCTGATAAGCCCTCAACATGCCAAAGGCTGACTCAACATCGATCATTGATCTGGTTCATCCCAAATCCAAACCCCATGCCCCCCACTTTGAAAATTTTGACAAAACAACCTAAAAACCTACCCAAAACCCTCAACTCCCTACCCCCATTCATTTTCCAATCTATTTAGCCTACATTTCCCCCCATACCTAATTTCATCAATTTTTACCCAAATTTCCAAACCAAAATTAAAACCTAATTCTTTCATTTTTTACCTTAATTTTAATTCACTAAACACAAATTGGGAGTGAGCCTACCTCTACCCGATGTCATCTCCTGGTGGGATGTCTGGTCTCTACATTGGAGGTCCTCTCACACCTTCTCCTACCTCTGCCATAGCTCAAATCACTCTTTCCACCTCCAGCCAATCAAATCACTCCAAAATATCTCATGGACCCATCCACTCAGCCTCTCCACCCACTCCCTATCACCAACTCAACCTCCTCATACTATTGCTTGATTCTTTGGCAAAAAATACGCTCAAAATGTCATTTTTAGAAAGGAAAAAAGCTCAAATGAACTTTTTTCACATGTAGATTTTTACTTTTTTACCCCAAATATGACTTGACGACATGTTGGTCTTATGCCCTAATTGATCATGGCATCGGTTTACTTGACCGGTATCAATTTTACCTTTTAATAGTGTTGGTCACCCAACTTAAACCCACTATGTCATATTTCATCACATTTGATTTGCTTGCTACAGTTTTTATTGCTACCCCACCCTTACCCAAGCCCTTGTGGCTCACCCTATCACCTTATTACCTAATATGAACACCTGAACCTTTTTTTCATTTGGGGAAAATTTTTTTTTCCTATACCTATGACCTTACCTCTCAACTCACCCAAAACCCACCCCTTGGACACTCAAATTTACTTACTCATTATACCTTGCGATGACACTACTTGTGTTGTTTTTCCTACTGACCTTACCTTGCCTAAATGTTGTGATGTTTATCTCGACCAAACCTTTTGGTGCTCTGGGACATACCTACTACCCATCTTGCACCTTGCCTAGTTTTTTTTTAGGACCGTATCCTATACCTTGGATACCTGGACCACATCAACCTTGTTTGGATAAACCTATCGACCTTTGATGAAGTAGTTTTTAAGCTCTTCAACCTAGTGCCTTGTCACATTTTATATGTGTGTGTGCATTTGAATGCCACTACCTATTACCCACACCAATATCATCATTACCTACACCCCACCTATACCTCATTTTTTCATCACTTATCACTTTATCAAACCACCCATTGACTCAGTCTATCACTTCATCAAGTTCCTGGTTTGAGGGGGATCACCTCCACCCATACTTGGGGCAACCTAACTTTCACCCATACCTAGAACACCTACCTCCTATTTTTGTTAGTGTCGCTTATCAATACAAACTATGTGAAAAAGGGAAAATGTAGACACCAAAATTGGGTCACAATCCCTTTAACCCTTTTGACTCATCAATTTGACACATGCACATAGCCATGGTCCCCTTCCCCACATTGATATTAATTTAATCACCTTTAATTAAATTAATATTCATCCTCACATTATCAATTAATTTAATTACTTTAATTAAGTTGATTTACACCTCACCTAGCCACCTCACCCAAGACCTATTCCTAGCCTAGAATTAACTAAGACTAAGTCCCTACTTATCCCAACTAACTGGGACTTAGTCTAGCCCTAACATTAATTCCCTATTTCTTCTCCAACAACACTCCTACTTATCTAAGTGCCATTCTCCACTTGAGACCTGGAATGAGGATTCAAATCATGCCAAAAATAGCAAAGATTAGGCTATTTTTGGAAACTTGGACTTATTCACCTTAACCGACGCGTCGGTTATCCCTCGCCAGCATCGGTCACCTAACCACCATCGGTTAGGTTAAATAAGAGTTTCTAACTCTTTGATCAGGTTCTGAATCTAGATTTCTTGGCTTATGCTTCTTGCATTCACACATTCAAGCACTCTGTGACCTTGTGACCAACCAGAGCCCCTCTCAGCATTCATACATCATTTGGTTCATCCATATGTTCTTCTAGAGCTCCAGCACACATGCACCAAGAAGCATCATGTCACCCTACTTGCCATATTCACTCCGGATCACCACCTTCTAGCAACCACCACCACCATCCACCTCTAGGTTACATTCAACAAGTAAGTGTTATCTCTCTTTGTTTTCATTTCTAATAGCTCAGATTGTTTTACTAAGCCATCTACTTTAGATACCACCTTCTACCTTACCCATATCTACTCCCAAGCTCATATCCTCTAAAATAACCAATTTCTACCCATTTCATTTGTGCTTAAGCTCATACCTTGATTGTAAACCCACTTATCTAGTTGTGTCTTGATAATTCTTAACAAAATCTTTCATGTAAATAAACACAAAGCAGGGGAAGATACATCCACAAACTTGCATCTATTGCTTCATAAGTATGCACAGTTCAATCTATTATAAGATAAGGGCCTGGATCACCATACAAGGAGTCCACTACAAGGGCCTATAGCACATTGGCTTCACAAAGAAATTTTGATATATTTTTTTCTACTCAAAACTACCTCTGCTGATGAGCCCAACACTCCAATTTATAGAAATTTGAGAAGAGAGAGAGAGAGAGGGAAAATGAAAATCCAAAATATTTCTTTTCACCACTTACAAGATGTAGTAAATGAAGTGAAATGATGTTTTTTTTCTTGCAAAAGGATCCCCATACTATCCCATGACTTGCAACAGTGAGAAATGTCATCCCATGCTTCATTAATGCATCTTAGCTACCAAATAAAATCATTGTTTTGAACTAGGCACATTTTCTTAAAAATGACCCTCGATTTCTCAATAAAATATTGACTTCTTAATTGCTTTGAATTGGGCTTGGAGACATGATTCCAAAATTCCAAAAAAAAATTTCACCGAGAAATGCAAAATTTATGGCCTTCTGAGTGCGGGCAGCTATTTTGGGTATGTCGGACATTTGTCATTTAACAGATTAAGCACTTGATTGACTGGAGCTGAATATGTTTCCTTTATTTTCATAAATATAAACTCATTAAAAATAAAAATATAGTTTTATTTGTCATAGAGGACATCGTGCTCATTCCATAAAGTCCAATTTTTGAAAATCGAAGCTCGGGGTCAAAAGTTATGGCCGTTTGAAGTTCAGGGGGTCAAGCATTGAGTTTTCCTTTGTATGTAGGCATTTCGGCTATATCGGGTCCTTGTGTCCCAGCTGTCCCAGACAAAAACCTTTGATCCACCCACAAGCCTCCTTCCATGGAAAAATTGGAAAAATCAGGTCCTCGGCGAACTCATGTCCCGTGTGTCCCACTGTTGACCGGGCCATCGGGGCCGTTGACCGCCGCTTCACCCGCATCCCTTTGACCCACTTTGTAAAATCAAACAAGTCAGGTTTTTAGGTCGCAAATGTTCCATGCCAACCTATGTTTCTGGACCACTTCGCCCCAAATTTTCCTCATAAAAAAGGAATGCGGCCCTTTCGCCTCGTGGGTCTCACATGTCCCAATGTCCTATGGACCGCGCAGACAAAATATACCCAACTTCATCGATTTGAACTACCTGTGGTGATTTCAGGTTTTCGGGTCATGGATGTCCCATGAGTACATGTGTGGTTTGGGCTCTAAAACCCAATTTTTTTGATTTCTTGCAAATCGACCATTTTGGCCAAGTGGGTCCTAGATGTCCCATGTGTACTGTGCGACTTGGGCTCCAAAACCTTTGATTTACCGCATGATACATTATCTCGAAGCCAATTTTTTGGATTTTCTCAATTTTTTCTAACTCCTTGAATTTTTTCCTTGGATGGAGGGGTTAGAAAAGAGCCAAAGGGAGCTCCAAAACCTGAATTTTTCCCTTGAGCCATTTCAACCTGCTTGAGCCTGAAGGATCATGTAAGTTATCCAATTCACCTTGAGGCGAATTTGGGATAACAATAACCCAAAACCTTTCCTAGTCTTACCCAGACCTCACCTACAACCTTTATCAGATCTACAAACCCAAACCAACCAACCAACCATCTGGATTTAATCCTAACCTTTCCTGTTAAGTTAAATTCACTTATTGTATGTTATAGGAGATACCTAAATCTTATCAACTACAATAGGAATCATTGGTTTATCATTTCTTCTTGCATTAAGTTGTATTAAACAGAGGATTGACAACCATTCAAGGAAGTGTCATGCTTCCGAATCTAGCTTTGCTAGGCAGTCCTCTAACTCTTGCTATTTAATACTATTTGGTGGTCTTGTTGTTTTTATTATACAGGTAATTCCTCCTAGCCAAAGGGAATCTCTACAATTAGTCTGATTCAACATCTACAATGCACACAACCTTCTCCCTACAGTTCACAGGTATTCCTCCTACATTTATTACACTTATCTATTTTATCGCATTAATCGAACCTGAAACATAGGGTCCTTTGTTAATCAAATAAACACTTGTGCTCACCACTTCCACAAAAACATGAGTGGAAGCCCCACATGTAACCTCATACATGTAGCACTCTCCATGATTATCCTATTCATTCTCTTTGATACTCCATTTTCCCATGGAGACTTTGGAATTGTCCTTTTCCTATGGATGTTATTTACCAAACAAGAATCAAGAAATTCATTGCTATGATACTCCTCTCAATTTTTGACTGAGACATTTTAGCTTGAGAATTGTTTCATTCTCAACCAAGGCTTTCCATCATTTGAAAATTTCAAACACATCATATTTCTTTCTAATAAAATGTAGCCAAATTTTTCTATGTGTATCATCAATGAAAGTGACATAATAACATGAAATACCAATAGAGTCTACCTTAATGGCCCTCATACATTTGTATGCACCAACTCCAACTTACCCTCATTCCTGGTAGGTCTTACCTTGAGGAATATCATCCACTTTTGTTTCCCATAAACACGGTCCTCACAAACATCCAAATCTAACTCATTTAATCTAGGTAACCTATCCTTTAGAATCTACATGCCCTTTTGACTCATATGCTTAAGTCTTTGGTGCCACAAAGTTGCATCTCCATCTGAAAATAAATCACAATAATTAACACTCATTTGGTTAAATACAAAGTACTAATTTCTTACCTCTTACAACCAAAAAATATCCCTTGGTAACCTTCTAATAATCCATTGTAAAATTGACCATACAACTATCACTACCTAGCTGACCGTTGATATCATGTGTTCTTGATGTCTTTAAGTATTCATGTGTTACCATTCCGAATTTTCACCTTAACACAACCTTTCCCTACTATGTTGCATGGTTTATCATCACAAAGAAATATATGTCCAAAATCACCTTGAACAAAATAATTAAAGTAATGTTTATGTGGGGTTCCATGGAAAAATCCCTGAATCTAACACCCAAGACTCAACAATATTATCTAAAGAAATAATTAAGGCATCCTAAAAACATCACTTGCAGCCACATTCACCTCTGTTGGTGAGAAAATTTGTTGGGTGGACAAACTTGTGGATTTCTTGCTAACACTCTAGGAATCTAAGTCCCTCTACTTAACCGGTGTAGTTGTCATATGTGCATGTGCGAGAAAATGTGGATTTATGTGGTGGCCTTTCAATCAGGGATCCAACAGGGCACTCCACTGACCCTATGGAAAATCTAGCAATCTCTTGCTAGGGAATACTTTGTCTGAAAGTGGGAAAGGGAGTGAGAATTGAGGTAGGAGAACTAATGTTGCAGGTAGAAAATCATATTCCTGCACACACACACTAGTTAGAAACTTCATCACATGCACTAAATTTAGAGGAAACAACCTTGTAAATGGAAACAAGACCAAATAGAATTTGATGAACACAAAGTATCATGAAATCTCTCAGTCAAAGAAATATAAGAACTCCTTCTTCTTGTATTTATGATTAAACATAAGTTATACATAGTGGAGAAATGGAGGAAATTGAGAAGGGGGAAATGGAAGAAAATGGCTATCTCCTTTTTTCTCTCAAAGTACAATATACTCTTGAGTTTACAAGATTGATCACCAACCCTTTGAAATAGGAATGAATTTACAATTTATATAGTAGACTTGGCTCCTCTTCTTCCTCATGACCTTTCAAATACCTTAATATGACTTAAGACTGTTCATATTCCACTTTAAATATTTAAGTCCCTTTTATAATAGAAAGGCAACTTAATTTACATTATATTTCTAAAGTCACTTAAGTCATATTAAAAAGTGCAACCCTCAACGTAAAAATATAACATTGAAGAGAGAGAGTGTCGTATGAGGAGTGAAGAGAGAGAGAAAGAAGAGGAAGAAGAAGAAGAAGAAGAATTATGCCAAAGGATGAGTTGTTGTAGTGGACTTGGCTCCATTCTCTAACTATTCTCCACTTCGTGATCCTGAGAAGGATTCTAACCTATCCACTTTGGCTTCATATCTCCCTTAGGTAAAATCAACTTACTATTTTTAGTAAGTGTGAGAAATCAAGTCCCTAATCTTCAACTGGATGTTGTGGCTCAATTTTCCTCTTTCTCCTGCATTCCTCATTCTTTCTGGATCAACTTTATATTTTTAGTAGGTGCTCGAGGGCCCACTTAATATTTTTAGTAAGTGAAAAAAATTTCCATTCTGGTGAATTCTTAGTTGTAGTGCACCTCCAATGTCTTCGTCTCCTTCACAGGTTCTTTTGTTGATGACTTTCTGAAATAGCGGTTCCTATGTAGTGGACTGTTATTTTTAGAAAGCTAGCTTCCGGGAGTCGATTGATGTGGAATGAAGTTTATTGATATGGGTTTCTTCCCAATATCACCCCTTTGAAATTTCAGCCCTCCCGCTTAATAGTCCAGAGATTTTAAAGTTTTAAATTTTGGACTGGCAAAGGCTTCGGATGCAACCATTAATGGACCTCAAAATTGCAGGTCTAGATTTCTCCTCCATTTGCAAATAAAATTATATATTTTATATGGGTTTTTTATGCTTCATGTGTAATTCTACTTCCTTTTCCCAACGGTTTGACAGAAATTGGATTTTTTCTTCATTGAGCTAGAAGTGGGATTTCTTAATGGTGGATGCTTTGTTGCATGAGAGGAGGGTTTGAAGGTGTCTTCTCGTTGGACTTGGGTAGAGGAATGAAGAGAAAAATATACCTTGTTGTTTCACACATCCATTTGGGAGATTTCACGCATCATGTAGGTATTGGAATCCTCTTTCCGATATGTTTTGTTTTACTTATAACTCCATCCAGAGCTCCCATAATCTTCTTCTAAAGCCCAAAGGCGTCTATTTTAGGCACAGTGCACTTCCTAGGCTTATGAACCTGTTTTCACTCATTGCTCCAAGTATTTTAAAACTTGTCAAATAATTCCAATATAATTTCCATGATGTTCTAAGGTATTTAATTCACCTCCATGTTTAATTTTACCCTTTTGTTCTACTCCAAGGTGGTTGGTCCAATTCTGGGAAGGCCAATGATAGCCCTTCCCAATACCGCCAAAAGATAGTATCTTTTCGGCACTCCCTAAAATCATATAGGGGAATTAATAGAATTTCCTAAATCACCTAGGGGAAAAATTTGACATCAAATAGTGGGTGACCAGCCTAATGGATTTGGCTTGGGGTGCCTGGAAGTGATAAAACATGAAAATTTTGACACAGGGGTATAGTTTTCGTGCTTGGAAACTTCCAATTTCCCTGTTGCACATTTGCATGACAACAACTGGCTCTATCTTGGGGACATGACATGGAATGAGTGAAACAAATACATGGCATGAAGAATCTAGAATCTCAACTCACAACATATTGACCAGTGCCTTATCCATTGGGCCCCTGTGAGTCATGTACAACCTATAACAAGAGAGAAAGAAGAAGGAAACACACACGCACATGAAAAGGATGAAAAGGAAACACATGACACACAACAGGAAGGGAAACACACCTAGAAATCACCTATGGTATAAGGTGGGGACAACCCGCTTTCACTGAAGCACTTTCTGTTTCTCAAAAGTTACCTGTGAGTGGGAAACACTGAGTGATGATGTTCTGCAAAGCTGTTGACGGGTTCCAGAAAGTACCCTCCCCTCCTCAATTGTTTATAGAATCCAGTGCTTCCATGATTTTCCTTTTACTTTGTAGGAGTGATTCCATGTGAACTTCTTGATGCTCAAGTCCTTGCTTGGAAATTCCATTGCCTTCATGTTCTTTGAAGTCGGTTTCATAGTGCCAATTTCCTTCCATGTTTATCCATATAGCTGATTCTCCATCAAACATCTCATTTCTTCCCCAGGGCTTCTTTTCATTCAAATTCCTTGTATATTCTGAGTTACTTTTGTTTCCGGTCTATGCTCATTGACATCTTCTCCATGAGAAACATTTGATTCATCCTTTATCTCTACTTCACTGTGAGGCATTTGAGTACTGACGGGAGGATCAGAGGGAAACTCATATTTGTCTTGTATGTCCATGACACTAGTGAAGAGATCAAGAATCAGCTCAAGATCTTCCACAACTTCTACTACATCCAATATTTTTTGCACGAGTTATGCTTCATTGTTTCCTGCAGCTCCTCTTTGTATGCCTTTGAAGGATCTTTATTTTTCAGCTCAAGGAAACTATCTAGAGGGATTACCTCATCATCTTGGGAACCACTGCATTTTATCACTCCTTTGTCTAGAGGAGCTTCAAATTCAAAGGCCTCAAAACTTCTTGCTTTAGTTTGTTCATCATGGAAACATTCTTCCTCTTCAAATGGGAAAGAAAATACCTCCATTTCGTTATTACATCCATCAATCATTAGCTCAAAAGTGGCATCATACTTTTCAATATGGCCAACCTTCACATTGGTTAAGGCTTCCAAATCAGCTTCACACTTGTCTTGCAGATTTGTGGCTTGCATCAGGAGATCAAGACTGATCTCAGGGTCTTCTATTTCTTCTGTGGCTCTTAGCAGTCCTTGTATGGAGATTTCTTTCAAGCCTTTCAAAGGCTCATCACAAGCTGATTTTGTCTCTCCATAGATGGCCTGACTGAGATCATCTTCATCCCCAAATGGGAATGAGAATAACTCCTCATCTTGGAAAATCATATAGGCTGATTTTTCTTCTTGAAAATCATCGATAACCATCTCCTCTTCCTTGTGGTTTGCATCATCTAGCCATTAAAAGATTCCCTCTCACAACTCAAAACTTCTCAATGGTTCTTCAAAATCCAAATCTCTCCAAGAAGGCATATCTACCCCTATCAATATGGGAATATCTTCTTCCTCCTCAGTTGTCACCAAGTGATTCATCCACCTGGTATTTTGGTACAAAATTTTAGCTTCTAGGATTTCATACTTGTACATAGTGTACCTCATCTTCTTTTCTAGAAGAAATGTCTCCATGTCTCCCTTCACTGGTATGGTTGTGGATGACCAATTCATTTTAATTTTACCTCCCAAGTCTTGGCAGAAACTTCTACTCAAAGAACATTATGAATGGGGTTAGGACGTCTACTACCGTAATCATCACTTTGAAAATTTCTTGTCTAGAAATTTGGTGAGAGACACATGTGTATCTTTGACCTTCCCTACAAGTGGGACCTTTCTTTACTCTAAAGAGTAACAAGATCCACTAGGTGAAGTCATGGTAAGTTTAATAGCCTTGGCAACCTCACGTTGTCCGAGGCACTGAATCTATTATGCAATTGTTCAAGTATATATTCTCCAACAAGAAGGGAGATGCAAAAAGGTTCTAATTTATCAGTCTTTGATGCACTCGAGAAAGAATGTTCTACAAGGAGGTGTAGGTGATTTTGGTAGCATGCCTTTGGAGCTAGATGTTATAGCATTGGGTGTTAGACTACCATTCTTGATATATCGGACGAACCTCTCAAATTGTTCAGGATGAGTCCACAAATATTCAGTTTTAGTAATTTGCACTTTGGATTTGTTTGCATATTCTATGAATTCAAAGGGAGAAGATGTGGAAAAGGGGGTGAAGGGAGTGATTTTGGAGTCTAGATAGGCTTAGGAGCAGGATTTGATTTTTGAGGAATGGACGGTATTTTGAACGGCACACTAGGAGATTTCAAGGTATTATATTTTGTAGGAGAATATTTAGATTTAGAAATGGAAGAGGGATTGGAAGACTTACTTGGGATTGTGGGGGCCTTCTTACTTGCTACAGGATCAGGCTCCAATAATGCAGACTTCATGGAAGATGGAAGTGGGGATCCTCGACTGATTTTTTTTTACGGAGTCACCATAGGAGGATCATCAACCTTATTTTTCCTAGTATCGGTGGAGGAAGAGGATCCCATTGTATAAATCTTTCCCCAGGGTAGATATAGACAAGTAGGAGAATAGAGAAATCAAAGAAGCTCATCATCCAAGGCATGGAGAATGGGCGCACGACACGGAGTGTCGATAGAGGAAATGGTGTGCCCAAGGCACACAGAATGGGCACACGACATAGAGTGTCGATAGAGGAAATGGTGTGCCCAAGGCGCACAGAATGGGTGCACGACACGGAGTGTCGATAGAGGAAATGGTGCACCCAAGGCGCATGAATGGGCACACGACATGGAGTGTCGACAGAGGAAATGGTGTGCCCTTGGTGCATGGAAGAGGATGATGACACACACATGAATGCGCCCTTGGTGCACCTTCAAGAGGCGCAACATTTTGAGCGCTGACAGGAAGTAGACCCTGGCGCAGATATTCAGATGGCCATAACTTTTGACTGGGAGCTTAGATTCATGCAAGGTTGGACTTTTCGAAAGCTTACGAGGTCCTCTATCCAACTATGATTGGATATCTTTAATTGGGTGAGAAAAAATTCTTAAAAATTTGAAATACAGTTCACCACTTTTGGGTTCGCTGGGGTTCTCACCTACCACCATAATGAGATAGTTAAGTGCAATCTAGAGGTGGTTGGGGTAGTTTTGGAATTCCTCTCTCTTTTCTCTCTCATTCTTCCTATAAATTGTAAGGAGGGGATTCTTTCTAAAGGTCAGACATTTCTGTTTTTCCCCTCCCTTCTTCTCTTTGGTAGGTGAACTTGTGGAGTTAAAACCTCCCATTTGAAACTGTAATGTAACCTTGCCTCTTGGCATTTTGCAGTGTGTTGTATCAATCTTTGGAGAAAATTAATGCATGTCTGTGGATGATTCTCAACCCTCTCTATATTCATTCACATCCCCTTGATCTTTCACTGTGAATCTAGCTATCTGTGCATGATCTTGCATTGCATTTTAATGGTCTTGTGTTTATTGGCAAGACAGGTGTTCTTCATTTCTCGGTGCATCGCTCAGAGCTTAGGTTTTATTTCATGCATTTTCTTACCCTGTCTCCTTGGCAAGTTAGATTAGGTTTTTAGTAAACCCTCTGCATTTTCCACGTGTTCATCTGAATAGAGGAATAGGAACCGGCCTTCATCCGGAGAGCTTTTCCAATTTTGCAAGGTCCACACTTGGGAAAAGCTCCATGTATATGCAATCATCATTGAGAGTCTCAACCCATCGTGTGCCGAGGACATTCGGGAGTCTTGTGATTCATCGTAAATAGTTTTGGCATGATCTTGTGGGACCAAGAGGTCATTCCACAGATTTGAAGGAACTTTCAAGAAATTCGGACTTAAAAATTACTGGTGTTTTACATTCAGATTTTTTTCCACCTTCCAGTGAACTTTGAAATCAATTTTCAAGGGCTTAACTTGCTCAAAACAAGTCAAAATTTCACCAAATTGATAGATCACGGGATAATCTACAAAAGGGTATGTTATCCAAAATTCCCCAGGGTAATTTTGATAACATGCATCGAATATCCAAATCCCAAGAAAATTGATTGATTCGAGCAAAAATCAAAGCTTGCGGGGTCCCTTCTGTGTAATTTTCTAACTCCCCGGCGAGAGGAAAAAGGAACAAGCTCGAGAAAGGGCGGAGAAGGTGCACAAAGCAAGTAGTTCGGGCCAGAAAATTTGTGAAAATCGGCTAAGTCCCATACCCAAAGACAAGTTGGGACAAATGGGACAAAAGTACGCGAACCGCCCGAATCGGCCGAAATGAGTCCAAGCGGCCCACTAAGCATTTGGGACAAGTGGGACTAAAGTACGCGGCGGGCGCGAAATGCCGGTTTGACCGAGAGAGAGAATCGGCCGAAATGAGCACAAAGGGGCCAAAATCAAATGGGACATCCGGGACAAATGGAGGTGAAGTACGCCGAAGGAGCCGAGAGCCAATCGGAAGCCGCCACATGTCCTCACAAGGGAAAAGGTCAAAAAGTCAAAGGGCGAAGTTTTCGAAGCGCCGATCCGAACCAATGAGAAGCTGCCACGTATCCAAGTGAAAGGAAACCCGCACAAAGGAAATCGGGTTTCATAGTCGGGAAAACATGACGGAGAAACATGGCGCAAGAACATGTCGGAAGGGTTGAAAAACCCGACACCTAAGAAATGTGTCGGAGGGGTTGGAAAGCCCGACGCACAAAGAAAATCGGGTTTCATAGTCGGGGAAACAAGTCGGAAAAGCATGGGGCGAAAACATATGTTGAGCCACCTCCCAAACCCGATGCAAATGGAGAGGAGAATCCCGAACCCGATAGGCTGAAGAGCTTTCTCATCCAATCAGAGTCTGCCACGTGTCATCCAGATGGCAATGCGAGGGAAAATATTTTAAAAATCTGTTTTCTACTGTTCCGTGCCCTAAATCCTCAAATCGTCATATCTTTTGATCCAGAGCTCGGATTTGCATGTTCCTTATATCAACGGAAAGCTAGTGAAATCCTCTACATGATTCTGGGGCTAATCTTGAGTTTTGGTGCAGTATAGAGAGAGAAAATCGAGAAATGGCTCTGACGCGTGGTAATGACAGAAGTGACATTTCATTGACCAATTTTAATGCAGCAGACAGTCGCCCGTTTTGCCAGGATCCATCGCTTCTACCATGATGAAATGATTTAAAATACGACCTGGAGGTGGTTGGAGGAGATCTGACTTTCCTCTTTCTTCCTTCTCTCATTCTTCCTATATATTGTAAGGAGTGGCAAAATATAAAAAAGAGTTGTTCATTCTTTCTGCTCGGCCCTCCCTTCTTTTCTTCTCTAGGGTTGAAAATGGAGTTCGAACCTCCTCCCTTGCTCTGTAATGGCATTTTTGCCTTTTACTAATGGAATGATGTTCTGTGCAAACCTCTGGAGCAACAAAACGTGTTCTGTGATGCATTTGTCCATTCTCTCTCATTTTTGCTTGTCTTCTTCTTGCCTCTCTTCATTGCAGCAGTTTGTGTGCATGTTTGAATGTTCATTGCAGGTCCTGGAGCCGTGTTCATGGAGTTTTGGGACATTTTTCGTGTGAAATCTATCCTTGGGCCTCGTGATGCATCCGTCCATCCTTCCCATTGCTCACCTCTCTTTGTCCCATGGTAGTTTTGATAGATGTTCAACATTCTCCTTCTCGGTGTATCACCGTTTTAGTGTAGGCTTTTGCTGTTTTTCCTTTCTCTCCCTCTCTCTGTCTCCTCTGGCATGGTTAGATTAGGATTAGATTAGCTTGCCCGCACTGGAATAGCTTGTGGCAGTAGTTTAGGGAGCAGAACCAACCTTCTCTGGAGATTCCTCTCTCGGTTTTACAAGTCCCACGCTGAGAGAGATTTCCATGTTGTGCAATCACACTGGATGCCTGAACATCAACCTAGAAGCCTGATGTGTGTCCAGGGGTGCTGTGATTTTGCATCAACAGTTTTGGCACGCCCGGTGGGACCTTAGAGGTCTTTCACTTCATCTTTTGCAGGTTGATGTGTTCCTGTGAAGATTTCAGCCTTTGGAGGCACTTGCAAACACATCTGGCGACTCCATCTGATCAGCAACCCATTTCTCTGAGCTTGCAGACCCGTTTCCATACATTTTCATCCATCTTTCTTTCCATCCCTTTCATTCTTTTCCATTCCATGAAGTTGTGCAATCATGACTTCATTTCCATCATGGATTTCACATCAACAACAGCAGTATATTCCACCTCCAACATGTTTTACAAATCCTCCAGATCAGCATGCATACTCATATGAACAGCAGTGCCAAAGTCAGTTTGGCTATGAAGCTTCCCAAGAGCAAGGGTGTGCATACAATGAAGACCATCAGATCCAAGATGCTGGTCTGTTGGAGAAAATCCAAAAGATGGAGGAGGGGATGGTGCAGTCCAGGGCTCAGGCACAGATGAGAGCATTTGGAATCGGTTGTGAAGCACCCTGTCCATGGGTGGGACCTTTTCCAAGTCATTACAGCCCTCAGGAGAAGCTTGACTTCATGATTGCAATGCTGCCTTTGCTTGCAAAGTGGATTGAAGAAATAGAAGTGTATGAGAGAAGTATTCAGCAACCTTGTCAACAGGTAAACACACCATCTCATGCCTTTTCTTTTACTCTTTCCCAAACTGTTTATTTCAGCAGTTGTCAAGTTTCAAACTCTCCATCTCATTGTCCCAAATGTTGAATCCATTTCTCCACCTCTCAGCCTTCCACCACACCTCGATTCTTCTTTCCTTTTTCCTTCCAAACAGCTCATCCCCTCCACAAGAGCTAACGTAAACACCCCCTCCTCCAAAGAAACAAGAGGTTTCACCTCCTCCACCACCACAAAAATTGTCAAATCAAGTGGAGTTTCAACCTATCCTCCTTTTGCATTCCCAATTCCATGTGGGAAAGAAGAAATTGTAAAAATCAGTCATCAAGGACAGCAAGTAGGAGGAAGAGCCAAACAGAAAAGAAATGACAGATACCTTAAAGGTTTGGGCTGCCAAATTTGGGATAACAAGGATCCCCTTGATGGTCAAGCCTACAAAAGAAGCTAGGGTGGAGAACAAATGGTGGTCGGACTGATTTTGTTTGCAGTAGAAGAAGAAGATCTGCAGCCCCAACTTGTCCTCTAGAGCAGCAGATTGAAGAGTTTGACTTGACAAACTTCATGCCGGAGAAGGAGTTCAATCAAGAGCAAGATTGCCTTCAAACATTGGAGGAAGGAGAAGCTGCTCCAAATCCAAAAGAAGAGGAGCACAATCTAGTCATGGAGGAGAAAAACACAGATCTAAGGGCTTTGAGCACAAAGCAAAGTTACGTAAGAACCTTCGCTTCTTCTTTCCACTTCATCTCTCTCAAGTTCTAGCACTGAAAAGGAGTTTGATCTCTCAAACTCAATATTGGAGGGGAAGGAAACCATGGTGGTCAAGTTGCAGATCAAGAGGACACCATGGAGGAAGTTGAACACGAGCAGCAAGGACAGCAATGAGGCAGTTTACCTGTCAGATTTGGAGGACTGTTTTGATGGAGAAGAGCCGGTTGAGTTTTCACCATTCTCTCTTTCATCATCCACATTCCAAACACCAGAGCCTGCTGCCATGAAGGAGAGCTTTCATTTGCAGCAGCCTGCATCTTACAACAGCCCTTTGGAATCAAAATTGGAAGATTCTAATCTTCCCTGTTCTTCATTGGAGGAAGAGAAAGGGCAGAAGGGTCCTACCATTTCTTCCACGTCATCCATTCAAGTGGGTCTACAAGAAGACTCCATTCTTGGAGTTGAAAATCAGAGCTATGGGCATATCAAACGGATCAGACCTTGCCCAATCAGGTATTTGGCTTCATTGGAGCCAAAGGAGAAGCCACAACCAGTCATGCTTGCTTCTGAGCATGAGGACGAGCTACAAAGTACCAAGGATCAGCTGCCATACCTCTTCAATCCAAATGCAGAGCAACTAAAAGAGGTATTGGATTTTTCAGTTGATACCTTGATGATTTGGATAGAAGACCAGCTTCTTGTTGATTTTCCATCCATCCAAACAGCCATGATCAGTGCCAAATCAATTCCATGGCTGCCAATTTTGAAGAAAGGAAGCTATTTCTCACAACCAGTTGCAGGATTTGTTTAGCTTGCCTTTGCTTCCAGTTAGAGTAGAGTAGCTAGGTTTGCTTTCAGCAGAAGAAGTGCTTGTGCACACTCTGCATGTTCCATTTGGGGCATGTATGATTTTCAGTTTTGTACATAGTTTTTGGTGTTGCTGGTTTTGCTCTTTGCACGCCTCTTCAAAGTGGTTTTGGTGAGAACAACTCCATGCCCGGTGGGTTTCCAAGTGGCTCAGAGGAGAGATTTTCAAAGTTCAGATCAGTTTTCAGGCTATTACTTATGACTCCATGCCCAATGGATTGCTTCAGGCTACTGGTCTTTTCATCTAGCAGGCAGATGCCCCCGTTGAGTCGCCAAATTGTTATCCAAAATTCCCCAGGGTAATTTTGATAACATGCATCAGAATATCCAAATCCCAAGAAAATTGATTGATTCAGAGCAAAAATCAGGCTTGCAGGGTCCCTTCAGGTAATTTTCTAACTCCCCTGGCCGAGGAAAAAAGGAACAAGCTCTGAGAAAGTGCGGAGAAGGTTGCAGAAAGCAAGTAGTTCGGGCCAGGAAAATTTGTGAAAATCGGCTAAGTCCTAGTCCAGCACAAGTTGGGACAAATGGGACAAAAGTACGCGAACCGCCCGAACCGGCCGAAATGAGTCCAGTCGGCCCACTAAGCATTTGGGACAAGTGGGACGAAAGTACTAAATGGTACGCGAGAGAAAATGCGCGAAATGGACTGAGAGAGAGAATCGCCGAAATGAGCACAAAGGGGCCAAAATCAAATGGGACATCCGGGACAAATGGAGGCAAAGTACGCGAAGGAGCCGAGAGCCAATGAGCACAAGGGGCCAAAATCAAATGGGACATCAAATGGAGGTGACGAAGGAGCCGAACCAATCAAGCCGCCACGTGTCCTCACAAGGGAAAAGGTCAAAAAGTCAAAGGGTGAGTTTTCGAGCGCTGATCCGAACCAATGAGAAGCTGCCACGTATCCAAGTGAAAACCCCACACAAAGGAAATCAGGTTTCATAGTCGGGAAAACACGATGGAGAAACATGGCGCAAGAACATGTCGGAAGGGTTGAAAAACCCGACACCTAAGAAATGTGTCGGAGGGGTTGGAAAGCCCGACGCACAAAGAAAATCGGGTTTCATAGTCGGGGAAACAAGTCGGAAAAGCATGGGGCGAAAACATATGTTGAGCCACCTCCCAAACCCGATGCAAATGGAGAGGAGAATCCCGAACCCGACGGGCTGAAGACCTTTCTCATCCAATCAGAGTCTGCCACGTGTCATCCAGGTGGCAATGCGCGGGAAAATATTTTAAAAATCTGTTTTCGCCTGTTCCGTGCCCTAAATCCTCAAATCGTCATATCTTTTGATCCAGAGCTCGGATTTGCATGTTCCTTATATCAACGGAAAGCTAGTGAAATCCTCTACATGATTCTGGGGCTAATCTCGAGTTTTGGTGCAGTCTAGAGAGAGAAAATCGAGAAACGGCTCTGACACGTGGTAATGACAGAAGTGACATTTCAGCGACCAGTTTTAATGCAGACAGATGAACCCGTTTGTTTTGCTGCCAGATCCGTCGCTTCTACCATGATGAAATGATTTAAAATACGACCTGGAGGTGGTTGGAGGAGATCTGACTTTCCTCTTTCTTCCTTCTCTCATTCTTCCTATATATTGTAAGGAGTGGCAAAATATAAAAAAGAGTTGTTCATTCTTTCTGCTCGGCCCTCCCTTCTTTTCTTCTCTAGGGTTGAAAATGGAGTTCGAACCTCCTCCCTTGCTCTGTAATGGTGTTTTTGCCTTTTACTAATGGAATGATGTTCTGTGCAAACTTCTGGAGCAACAAAACGTGTTCTGTGATGCATCTGTCCATCCTCTCTCGTTTTTGCTTGTCTTCTTCTTGCCTCTCTTCATTGCAGGTGTCTGTGCATGTTTGAATGTTCATTGCAGGTTCGGAGCTGTGTTCATGGAGTTTTGGGACATTTTCTGTGTGAAATCTATCCTTGGGCCTGTGATGCATCTGTCCATCCTTCCCATTGCTCACCTCTCTTTGTCCCATGGCAGTTTTGATAGATGTTCAACATTCTCCTTCTCTGGTGTATCACCGTTTTAGTGTAGGCTTTTGCTGTTTTTCCTTTCTCTCTCTCTCTCTCTCCTTGGCATGGTTAGATTAGGATTAGATTAGCTTGCTTGCACTGGAATAGCTTGTGGCAGTAGTTTAGGAGTAGGAACCTGCCTTCTCTCGGAGATTCCTCTCTCGGTTTTACAAGTCCCACGCTTGAGAGAGGTTTCCATGTTGTGCAATCACACTGGATGCTCGAACATCAACCTAGAAGCTGATGTGTGTCTGTGTGGGTGCTGTGATTTTGCATCAACAGTGGTATTCTTAGATTTTTGAGATTTTAACTTTCAAAATTTCATGGTTTTTTTATTTTCGGATTTCAGGTTTTCGGAAGTCTGGCATTTTTGGGTTTTCGGGACTGTCATTCCAAATCAAGTTCCAAACTCTAAAATATCAAAAATATAGGTCTTTCAAAATTCTATTTTTAAATATTGTCAGGTTTGGTGTGTAACTTGGCAGGATCTAGCCTTTTGAGGCTCACTTTCTAACACATCTGGCGACTCCGAAGGGGATAGAATTCAGCGGTGTAGTTAAAGCAAAGTTGCCGTGCATATGAGAAGAATTCAAACCAGTCCAATACTCAAGAAGAGGGGCTATTTTTCCACTTGCAACTTTCACCAGGCAGAGGAAGGAGAGGAAGAAGACCACAAAGATCACCATCTCCACCTAACAGGACTTTGTCTACACCTCCACCTGGTAGGCCTTTTCTCGCATCGACTAGGGTTCTTAGGCAAATCATAATGGCACATCTACCAATGAATCCCTTTGTCAATTTCACGGGTAGTAGTCCACTTGCCCTAAATGCTCATAATCAAATTCCAGTTGTAGCACTAAAGAACATACCCTATTTCATAGGAGAAAATCATACTACTCCTATTGATCACATCCAGGATATTGCTAATGCATGTGTAATTCACGAAATAAATGAAATGGATGTTTGATCAAGCTATTGGCTTCATCTTTCAAAGGTAAGGCCTTACAATGGTTTAGGAGCCTAGTAGTAGGGTCTATTATGAATTGGGACCAACTTTGTTCAGCTCTTTGCAACCAATTCGGGGAGAGGGCAGACAATTTGTCTTTATTGGAACAATTGACAACAATCAAAAGGGCTCCTAACGAACAAATGATAGATTTCAACTTCAGATTCCAATGGACATGGGACAGGATTCCAATAGCCATTAGACCAACCGCTGAAGGAGCATTCCTTTATTTCTTAAAGGCTATAAATTCAGACATAGCCATGATGATCCAATCAATGGGAGGAACAACGCTGCCAGGGGCCTATGACACAGCTATTAGAGCAGAGAACTATTTGATCCAAGTTGGCAAGCTTGCACCAAGGCCACCAATGCCTCTCTATCCGGATATGGGAAATCCTACAACCAGCCAAGCACCAGAGTTGAATCCCATTCCAACTCCTAGAAATCAAAGCAATAATGAGGCGTCGACTTCTTCAAATACTTCAAAGGAATTGCAGGAGGTCATGAAACAACTGCAGAACCTTGGAAATGAACTAGTGACTATCAAAAGACAGCAAGCTCAAAGTGCTAGACCATATCAACCTCAAGCACAAAGCACTCAAGCTAGACCCCATACCAACAAAATAAACCACCACCTCAAAGCTACAAATCAAAACCAAAACCAAGGACAACCTCAAGCTGTGCCAGCCATTCGACCGTATGATCCAAATGCAACAACGTCCTCAAGCTTTGGTCCCGACACAAAATAACATGGCACAGAGTACGACCGGTGTTACCCTTGCAATCTACCTCACAATCAACAAAGATGTTTCAATGGTGCACTAAATTAGGCTTGATGGTGCAAACCATTAGTGTGCCTCAAGAACCAAGCCAGGAGGAGAATCAACAGCAACAAACGCAACAAGAAGGACCTCCAACAGAAACCACATTGGCAAATTGGCAAATGGAAGACTTCTGTGGAGTTAACCAACAGCCTTTTCAAGGCGTGGCTGCCAACACACGGTCAAAGAAGAGAAATATAGGAGAGGGACAACCGTGTAATCCAGTTGTTTCTCAACCCACTCTTACACAACAAGGGGTCAGTAGACCAAACGCAGCTCCAAATGTGCAAAATCAACCAAGGTACTGTCAGTAGCAACACACGCACATGCTCAAGCTCCAGAAAAGTTTACACCAAGTAAGGGACAGCAAAAGGACAATTCATCCCCTTTCAGCATCATTGATCAAATGAAGAAGACGAATGTGAATATATCAATGTGGGAATCTTTATCCATCCCAGGACAAAGAGATCTTCTACAAGCTGCCATGAAGAATTGGTCAACTTCGAACCAGCAGGCCCATATGCAAGAGAAGGTCCTCACGAATGCTTGCTAATAGCACCAAGGGAATCATGGAGGACAACAAGGTAAAGTTTTGAAACCCTCCATTCTATGTTTCATTAATCATCGGGATAAATTAGTAAACAATTGCATGATAGATTGTGGGCAAGTAGTTGGTTGATGCCAAAGCAAATAGCGGATCAACCGGGTTTGAAATATGAGCCAAAGGTCTTGAAAGGAGTAGTACAAACTAGATGGAATGGCAAAGAGTAGGAACCGTTGGAGTCATCAAGGGGTTAAGCCTAACACTACATTCCTGTCCTAATGTTACAGTTCTACAAGATGTGTCTCGTGATTGACCTTCCGCCACTTTTCGTTGTGTCTATCAAGAGACTTCACTGTAAAAATCGGTGGATATTTATCTGCAGATTGGTCACACATGATTTTTAGGACAAGGTATGGAGCCAAAGCAACAATCAGGTCAGAACCAATTGCCAATTTCCATATTGAGCCTCATGTATCAGGTCCTATCAATGTAAATTGCTCAGCTTTTGATCAGGAGGAGTGTTCAAATGATCCAGAAACAGGTACTAAGGTCGAGGGAATTCCTTATTTAACTTTGGATGAATGGGCAAACAAGAGTCATGAATTTGACCCATACAAGGAAATTGAAGAATCTGAATTGGGCGTGTATTGTATACACGAAGAAAATTCACCCATTCCCGACATCATTCAGCCTGAACAAAAGGATGAAAACAAAGTTTGGAAATTATTTTTCGATGGTTCGAGAAGCAGACAAGGTGCTGGAGGTGGTGTAATGTTGATTTCACCACAAGACATCAAATATTTTTCAGCTTTTCATTTCCAGTTTTCCTGTTCAAACAACACGGCTGAATACGAAGCATTGATTCATGGAATTCATTGGACCAGGAAAAGGGGCATAAAGAACTTGCAGGTGTTTAGAGATAGCGAGATAATCATCAAACAAGTTAGGGGACAACATGCTACAAAGAACGACTTGCTGAGGAGCTACAAGAATAGGGTATGGGACCTCATTGAGGATTTCGAAGCTTTCAACATTGTGTCCATACCTAGGAAGAAAAATGAAGTCGCAGATAGGCTCGCAGCAGTTGGAGCAACGTTTGATGTGGTTGACAACATCAGAAGGGGAAAAACATAGCCACATATCCATGTGATTGTGAGGCCAGTAGTTCCAGATAATAACACAAGCTGGTAGGTGTTTGAGAACGATCAACAGATCGTCAATTTCTTACAAGAAGAGGCTGAATTCTCAGCTAGGAATCAAGACAAATTAGAGCAGCAATATGGGGATCAAGTAGTGCAACCTATGGACAAACAAGCTTCCTAAGGGTTTAGTAACATTGGAGTCTATCTTCAACCCTAACGACCAGTTCCGTAAGGAAAAGGCTAACATACAGGTCAAGAGAGAAGATTCAGAGCCAATTCCGGTTGGGGAAGGCAAAACACTTCAAATTGGCAAAGTGGCCACTGAGCAGGAGAAATCAGATTTCATACAACTTTGCCAAGAATTTCCAGATGTCTTCGCTTGGAGCTATGAAGACTTAAGAGGATTCGATCCAAATTTGGCACAACATACCATAGAATTGGATCCAGATGCTAAGCCCATCGTCAGGTAAAAGCAGAGACCGGTCAACCCTCACATTGAGCCTCTAATGAAGAAAGAGCTAAATAAGCTAATAGAGGCAAGCATTATATTCCCGATCAAGCACTCAAGCTGGGTTGCAAACTTGGTTCTGGTCAGGAAGAAGAGTGGAGAAATCAGGTTGTGTGGATTTCCGAGACCTAAACAGGGCATCTCTCAAAGATCATTACCCACTTCCTTCAATGGAACAAATATTGCAAGTAGTATCCGGTTCAGAGAGATTCTCTCTCCTAGATGGCTACTCAGGGTACAATCAGGTGATGGTGAAAGAAGATGACCAATTCAAGATGACTTTCACCACCAAATGGGGGACCTATGCCTACAAGAAAATGCCATTTGGGCTATCAAATGCTGGAGCCACTTTCCAAAGGGAAATGGATATGGCATTTAAGGGGTTGATCAATAAAATAGTTTTGATATATCTTGACGACATCACTGTATTCTCAAAAAATGCAGCGGATCACCTCTATCATTTGAGGCAAGTATTTCAGAGATGTAGAAGATTTGGGGTATCATTGAATCCCAAAAAATGCATATTTTTGGCTCACGAGGGAAAAATTCTAGGCCATATTGTTTCAAAGGAGGGGTTGATGATTGACCCAGAAAGAGTTGAAGCAATTCGAGCATTGCCATTGCCAAGTCACAAGAAGGCTCTTCAAAGCTTCTTGGGAAGGATCAATTTTGTCCGCAGATTTGTTCCAAATTTTGCTGCTCTTGTGAAGCCAATAACACTGATGTTAAAGAAGAGTATGGCATTTAAGTGGACATCTGAAGGCAAGGCAAGTTTTGAGGCAATAAAAGAGGCTATATCTCAAGCTCCAACTCTCATCAATCCAGACTTCTCCAAGGACTTCGTGCTATATGCCTTTGGTGGTGGGGACACAATTTCTGCAATCCTGGTACAACAAAACAAAGGAGGATTAGAACAACCAGTTGCTTTCTTCAGTCAAGGCTTGGAGGAATACGAAACTAGGTACTCTTTCATTGAAAAGCATGTCCTTGCAGTAATCAGGAGCTTAAAGAAATTCAAGCACCTAGTCTCAAACAACAAGATCCAATTATTGGTCTCTCATGCGGGAGTCGGGGACTTCCTTCTAAACAAGGATCTGAATGAGAAACATGCAGGATGGATAACTCGTGTCATGGAATATGACATTGAGATCAAGGTCACCAAACTAGTACGTGGGAAGGGACTATGTGAGCAGCTAGCCTTGAGTCAACAAGTTGAAGCAGGTAATGAAAAAGAGGCTGTCTTGGTATTACAGGATGGTCAAGAACAAGAAAATGATGATGTGCCTACTCCTTGTTGGACTCAGAATATGATACACTTCCTACAGACAGGCCTATGCCCCCAAAAATGAGAAAAGCAAAGAGGAGATACTTCAGATTACAAGCCATTCCATATGTGCTTGTTGATGGTGTTTTGTTTAAGAAAGACATCAATGGAGTTCTATTGAGGTGCATTGGGACAAATCAAATTGAGAGGGTGTTACGAGATTTTCACGATGGAGATTCTGGAGGACATTTCACCCCATGAGTAATAGCTCTCAAGATAATGAAGGCAGGGTATTATTGGCCGACAGTCTTCAGTGACTGCTATACATGGATAAGAAAGTGCAAGAAATGTGCACTCTTCACAGGAAAAGAAAGACTAGCAGCGCTTCCATTGCACCCAATCTTGGTTGACCAACCATTTATGCAATGGGGATTGGATTTCATCTGGGTCATCAATCCAAACTCAAGCCAAGCCAAGGCCACAAGTGGATTCTCACATGGAACGGACTATTTCACCAAGTGGACCGGAAGCAACAATGCTCAAAGAAGCAAATGAGTCTAACATACTAGACTTTTATGAAGGAATAGTGACCAGGGTTTGTGTGTGCCGCCACTATCATATCGATAAATGCATTGGCATTTATAGGTTCCAAGATTACAGAATGGGCTGTCAAGAATGGAATCTATTTGAGCACCTCTTCAAATTATTACCCATAGGGTAATGGACAAGCAGAGTCCACAAACAAAAATTTGCTAAGAATCATCAGGAGGACTCTGGATGAAAACCAAAGAACATGGCATACCAAGCTAAAATCAGCATTATGGGCTGATAGAATAACACCAAAGAGGTCTACAAGTAATTCCCCTTACAAGTTGGTCTATGGAAAAGAGGCAGTATTGCCTATATCATTAGAACTGCCTGCATTGGAGTTCATGAAGCAGTTGGAGTTGGCTGAGTTTGAACCAATGGAGGCCAGGTATGCAGAGTTGATGGAATTGGAAGAAATTAGAGAACATGCAATTCAAACAATTGAGAAAGATCAGGCCTTAGTAAAAAGATGGTTTGATAAGAAAGCAAGAGCAAGGACCTTCCAGGAAGGGGACCTAGTTCTGAAATGGGATGCAGATCGGGCAAAACCAGGAAGGCATTCCAAGTTTGATGCCATTTGGAGTGGCCCCTACATGGTCACGGGATGTAAAAGTAGTAATGCCTTCCAATTGTCTACATTGGATGGAGAAGAACTCCCGATTCCGGTTAACGGAATCCATCTTAAACATTGCTACTAAAAAGAAAAGGTTTACCCTTGTAAATATTAGCCTAGATTTCAATTCCTCTAAGTGCGTATGCACATTGTCTTGTTGTAGTTAGGTTTCTGTTTCCCTAAGTGCTCCGGCACAGGTTTTGTTGCTCCTAGGTTGGTTTTCTACAGTTCAGCGTGCTCTCAAAGAAGGAGTTGCAATATCAGGATCGGGATCAGATATCAGGTTGGTTTCAAGTTATTGCTTATGACTCCATGCCCAATGGATTGCTAAAAGGCCACTGATCTTCTACCTAGCAGGCAGGTGATCCCATTGAGTCACCAAATTGTTGTATATATCTTTTCCCCAGGTAGATATAGACAAGCAGGAGAATGGAGAAATCAAAGAAGCTCAAATCCCAAGGTGCCCATGGCGAATGGGCGCACACGACATGGGCGAAGTGTCGACAGAGGGAAATGGTGTGCCCAAGGTGCACATGAGAATGGTGCACGACAATGAGTGTCGACAGGAAAATGGTGCGATGGGAAATGGTCATGAGGAAAGGCCCAAGGCATAGAATGGGTGCACGACACAGAGTGTCGATAGAGGAAATGGTGCGCCCAAGATGCACAGAATGGGCGCACGACACAGAGTGTCGACAGAGGAAATGAAAAATGTCGACAGGAAATGGTGCCCAAGGCGCACGTGATGGGCGCATGTAAACAGAGTGTCGAAACAGAGGAAATGGTGTTCCCTTGGCACATGGAAGAGGATGACTGACACACACATGAATGCGCCTGGCGCACCTTTAGGAGGCGCAACATTTTGAGCGCTGACAGGAAGCAGACCCTGGCGCAGATATTCAGATGGCCATAACTTTTGACTGGGAGCTCGGATTCATGCAAGGTTGGAATTTTTGGAAAGCTTACGAGGTCCTCTGTCCAACTATAACTAGATATCTTTAATTAGGTGAGAAAAAATTCTTAAAAATGCAAAATACAGTTCGCCACTTTTGGGTTCGCTAGGGTTCTCACCTACCACCATAATGAGATGAGTTAAGTGCAATCTAGAGGTGGTTGGGGTAGTTTTGGAATTCCTCTCTCTTTTCTCTCTCATTCTTCCTATAAATTGTAAGGAGGGGCTTCTTTCTAAAGGTTAGACATTTTGTTTTGCCCCTCCCTTCTTCTCTTTGGCAGGTGAACTTGTGGAGTTAAAACCTCCCATTTGAAACTGTAATGTAACCTTGCCTCTTGGCATTTTGCAGTGTGTTGTATCAATCTTTGGAGAAAATTAATGCATGTCTGTGGATGATTCTCAACCCTCTCTATATTCATTTGCATCCCCTTGATATTTCACTGTGAATCTAGCTATCTGTGCATGATCTTGCATTGCATTTTAATGGTCTGTGTTTATTGGCAAGACAGGTGTTCTTCATTCCTCGGTGCATCACCTTTGTAGTTTAGGTTTTATTTTATGCATTTTCTTACCCTATCTCCTTGGCAAGTTAGATTAGGTTTTTAGTAAACCCTCTCGCATTTTCTACGTGTGCACCTTCATCCGAGAGCTTTTCCAATTTCGCAAGGTCCCACACTTGGGAAAATAGGAACCGAGAGTCTCAACCCATCGTGAGAGCATTTTGTCTGCGATTCATCATCAATAGATCCTTTCTTAGACCGAGTGAATACCACACATGAGAAATTGGGTGCATCTTCTTCATCTTCATCACATCAGAATACTCACTCACGAGAATCTGATTTGTGTATCGTTCTCAAACTCTCATTTTCTAGGAAATCACCACCTTCACTTTCTTGTTCAAGCTCTTCTTCACCTTCTTGAAATCTGCAATTTATGTTCACGGGTGGGGCCTCCAAGGTGAGCCTTTGGGGTGCTCCTGCAATCTGATTTCCATTGCTCCTTTGGGAAGAAACTTGTTCAAATAATTCCCTCTTCAAAGAGGCCATCTCATTCACCAAATTTTGCAGCGATGGATTGGTTCTCTCATCTCCAGGATGTTGGGTCTTTCCCTTTGATGGATTCTTGATCTTTCCAAAGAGGATGAGATCATCATAAAGTTCAATGGCCATCCTTTGTGCTTCTAAAATGTTCCTTGGTTGGGCTCTTCGCAGAAAAAATCCTACTTCTGATGATTGAGCATTGATGAAGAATCTTTTGACATTGTTTCGAGATGGTGAATCCTCTTCAGGTATCTTACGAAGCAACCATTTGAAATGAGCCATGAAGTCTCTCATGGTTTCATTTTCTCATTTCCTTATTTGATCCAACTGCACCAAGATGTCTTGAAAATCTTCAATTGATTTAAATCTTTCCTCGAAGGCATCCTTGATGTCATCCCAACAAGTGACAGGACTAGGTGGGAAGGAGGTAGAACCATTCTGTTGCTTTTTCTTGGAGGGACTCCATGAAAATATCATAGCAACATCCTCATGTTGGACACCAAGAATTCCACATGATGTTGTGAAGGTAGCGATGTGTTCTTCAGGATATTGTGTTTTGTCACCTTTGAACTTTGACAAGTTCTGCGGGGGAACTTGTTGGTAGATCATGAAGTGGGGGTTTAAGAGAAATCGGGCATGTATTCCTTCCCCATGGAACAATGGTTTGAGGTATTTCTTCTTCGTCTTCCATTGTCATTTTTGCTTCTACTTCAGCTCTTACTTTGGAAAATCCTTTTTCAAATTCCGGCACTGAAAAACTTTGCAATGGGAATATGAAAAGACAATGTGGAATGTGAAAAGACACGTGTAGAAATAAGCAGTGTGCCTTTTAGCAATGGATTTTCATGAACTCTTTTTTTTTTTTTTTTTTCAATATTTTTTTTTTGTATTTTAGGACCTTGCGGTCATATTTTGTGTGCATATGCTACTAAATATTCCCACGGTGGGCGTGCAAAAGCTGTTGGCGAGAAAAAATTTTGTGTGGACAAACTTGTGGATTTCTTGCCAATGCTCTGGGAATCTAAGTCCCTTTACTTAACTAGTGTAGCTTTTGTATGTGTATGCGTGAGAAAATGTAGATTTATGTGGTGGCCTCTCGATTGGGGATCCAACAGCGGCACTCCACTAACCCTACGAAAAAGCTAAAAATCTCTTACTAGTGAAAAATTTGTCTAAAAGTGGGAAAGGGAGTGATAATTGAGGTAGGAGAACTAATGTTACAGGTAGAAAATCATATTCCTACACACACACTAGTTAGATACTTCATCACATGCACTAGATTAAGAGGAAACAACCCTACAAATGGAAACAAGACCAAATAGAATTTGATGAACACAAAGTATCATGAAATCCCTCAGTAAAAGAAAGATATAAACTCCTTCTTCTTGTATTGATGCTTAAATATAAGTTGTACATAGTGGAGAAATGGAGGAAATTGAGAAGGGGAATGTATGAAAATGGCTATCTCCTTTGTTCTCTCAAAGTACATTATACTCTTGAGTTTACAAGATCAATAACCAACCCTTTTTGTAATGCCCACATTTTACACACACAATTACAATAGTACAATACCAGGATAGATTTTTTTTACTTACTTTTCTCACTACACACAACATAGCAAGGGCTCCAAGTACAGAAACTTGACTTGCATACGAAAATTACATAAGTCATCGACTCACATAGACACATGAAAACAACATAGGCATGTCAATGCCACACTTTTCCTAATGAATGAATACTAGCAATGACCCAACCACAAAAAAAAGGACTCGAGGATGGGCAAACCCACAACACACCTTTTCTTTAATTGCATCTTAGTTACGATTAACATTCTAAGAACATTATTATGTAAGGATAAATTTCTCATTTGTCCACCTACATAGTCTTAAGTTCATTCTGTGGTTAAATTACCGTTCGACCCTTTTAAGATTGGCTTCTTACTCTTTACAAGATTTTCCATAACTTGCATACTTATTTGGCATAATTCAAATACATATAAAGTACTTAATTATCTTTCTCTTATGTTAAGAATATTCTTCTCGAACATATATTCAATGTCTACCTTTTACTCTTATAACTCAAGTGAATGTGACTTGGTGTCCATATAAGCGATATTAGGATTTAATGAGATTTAGATACAAGATATATTTTTACCAAAACATTCCTCGATCACGGTATAGTTATTTCCATACCTAGTTATTCTAATTCGATGACTTATAGAATTCCATTTTGATTTATATATGTATTTTGTTTTCTTGAAGGTTGATCACCCAAGGCAATTCATATTCTTTGAAATAAAAGAATATATTTAATTGAGTTATAAGGTCTCCAAGAGTGGAATTATTCCGAACCTCAAATATCATTTTTACTTTTATATGCTTTATTTTCTACATCACATTATGGTCTTATTATTAGCATTGTCTTGTAAAAGGAGTTACAAAGTGTTTTTCTAACCTCTTGAAGACATAAATGATTAGAAGACTTGAAGCTACACATGAACCCTAAGTTAACATCCAAATCAACTGAGGTTTAGATTTATTCCAACTTCACCTAAGGGTCTACCCCTCAACTATATATGAGTTTTAAGTGAGAGGACAAATTTATGCTAAACCACCTTCAAGAAAGGACCAAGATGTTATGTTGATAGAAACCAAGGTAACATATTTAATGAGCGAGTTAAGGAGTTCGTTAACAAGAGTACAAGGCAAGGAACAACTATATACTAATCTCCATTTATGTCTTTTGAATCCAACAAGGATTTCATTTGATGAATAAATTTAATTTTAAATCTATCTTTGGAAGACAAGGTATTCCACTAGGATACTAAAGGAAAAGTTATCTTTACTTACTCCAAATGAAGTTTGACTTGAGTTACTCCTATCGAGATAAGTTTATGACAATGTCACTAAACATAATGACTAAGGTAATAAACCCATTCTTGGGCTCTTTTTACTCAAACTAGGAGGTTCCATCGAAAGTGCGAGTTTAATTTCATTCTATGGTTTTCAATCTCTTATACGGTAAGGAGTATCACACAAGAAAACAAGTCATGATCTCGATATTATACAAGGGTAGAGTGTTTTCGATTAAATCTCTTTATTACATTTGTAAAGTATGAATGTACAAGATGACTCATTAATCATTTATTGGACACTAAGTATGCACTACAAGATATAACTTCAAATTCATTTACCTTATATGTGTGTGTGTGTGTGTGTGTGTGTGTGTATTAAACCTTTTTACCATGTGTAATATGAATCAAATTTAACCTATGATTAAATGCACATTTCTATATGTCCTTAAAACTAGCATCTCATACATATCAACAAATTATCAAATATAACCTTCTGTAACATGAGACTACATTATACATATATTCATTTAAAAATGAACTATATAAATTTCAATGATAATTAATGAATTACACATCGCCTTTTCGTCATCATTCTTTCATCCTGCAAAACCACGTGAGCATGAAATCAGTGATAATTCACTGGCATGGCATCCACCCTAATCCAACATAATTAACATTTTTCATTTTTCCCATTTACATATAATAATAATTACAATTTGCAAGTGAAAGAAAAGGTTTAGAGACATGTATTCAATGCATTTCATTTCACTTCATTTTGTAACCTAGGAGAGAGAAAGAGAAGGGAAGAGAGAGATAACACCATTTTGTCAAAAGTTATATTTCACACAATAAGTTACACCATAGAGTTTTTAAATAGTTATTTACATGTGTCAAAAGTTTCCACGGTGGTTTGGCAACCCGACGAGGGTCCCACAACTTTCTATTTTCACATTTTCTTACTAACTACAAAAATGCTCAAAATGGGCTCGGAGGCTAAGAAACTACTTTTAAATGTTGTCTCCTGATGAGAAAACACACCATGGTTAAATTTCTACGTGTCTGCTTATATACCAAGAGTTCATAGCAACTGACGGAATTTAGAACTGGCTAATGGTTTACGTTTGGCAGCTAGTTTTCCGGGGCCACTGGTCGTAGTTGACCTAGTTCAAATGAACAAAAGTTAGCTTGAGGGCTCAGAAAACCACGTCCAAAAATTGACGTTTGATGGATGAACGTGCAACGAGAAACTTCCTACAAATTTCCCTATATAAGGAGAATTCAATAGAGTCGACGAAACTCAGAACTGGAAAACAGTCTTTGAATGGCGACAAGTTTTCTGAAGCCACCGGTCCTAATTGGTCCAGTTTGACCTTGTCAAACTGTGACCAGAGGCCTACAAAATGCCATTGTCAAACTATCCAGAAAAGTGTTTTTCCCTAAACTGAAAGTTCCATGCAATTGTCTAGTAAAAACACGAGAGGTTTATGAAGATGGATATTAATTTCTCTATCCAAGTTTCAAATGGCGGTTCAAAATGAAAGCCAACTTTCTAAATTTAACAACTTTCTACTGTTGTAAAAATAGTGTAACAGGGCTCCTATAAGAGCATCAAAAAGATCACATATGTTCATTTGGGGTCAATCCAAAGGTCAAGGTGACTCCTCACATAACAAGGTACACGAATGAAGCTTAACATCTCATTTTCAGAGTTATGAAGGGTACTTAATGAGTCTTCGAAAAATGTAAAAATTATCTATTTAAATAGGGAGATGATCAACTTTATTACTGGGAAGTCAATTTCATCTGGTCGATAAAACAATATTGTAGTGATCTAGTTGGGTAGGAAGTTTTCTAAATCACCTCAGAATGAGGGTGGAAGTTCATGGTTTAATGTAAAAGAGTTATTTTGATTTCATGAGTTATGACACGACATTTCATTGTTTTACAACGAGTTGATATAAATAATTAACTGTATTATAATCCTAATATTTTAAAATTCTATTAAGTTGAAAATGAGAACTAAAGCACGATAATTATGAAAGGTAAGGAGAGATGAACCATGCCTGGAGGAACAAAGTCGATCAAACCCGCAGGATTCGGTTCAGCATCTCGCTTAAGCATTTTGTCGAGCAGGTTGCATGCATTCAGAAAATCCTCCACTTGAATTTTGTACACATTTATCCATTTTACGAACATTTCTTCCAAGGTACAGAAAACTACTACAACTAAGAAACCCACTTCTTACTATGCTTTGATGGGTACATACCCATTTCAAGGTTGTCCTCTTGGCAAAACTAGGAGATGCTGCTACAGATTTAGGATCTTTGTTTTACACTTGCCACTGCCCTTTGCTTCAAGTTCTCGAATCATTTTAACACATCCATACACTCTTATCTGCATACCATGCACTATTTCTTCACTCAGTCCCATACTCTGTTCCATAACTCGCGTCAGGCACAAGATGGGAACACTAGCAGAAGTTATGAAATCTGGCTTTAAACATGCCAGTTACATTTTGCTCAAAAGTTTCTATAGCATTAAGAAAATACGATGTGTGCAAATCATTCTATCATTGCAGTCTATGTGCCACATTTATTTCAGGCGTTCAGTCAAAACAGTTCACGTGACAAAACAATTTCCATTTTGGCGTAGATTGGGAGGAAGCTAGCAAAGTGAAAAAAAAAAAAATAGATTTCCAATATGCTTTGATGGATGTCCTTACCATGTTCTAGAGCTTCCCCATTTTTTATACAGGCTGGGAGGATGTTGGCATAGGCCACAACCATGGCACTCCATGAGATGACATCTGGCGAGGCATTTCTTTGAACCATCATAAAGCGCCCTAAGCACATTGATTTGTGTAAAAGCTGCAAACCACGTTTCCTTCAGGAATTTTTCCCAACAGGGAATGTCCCTTACCCTGCGCATTTCCATCTGCACAACCGACAAAAACCCTCTATCTTTTATGCTTTTATGGATGTCCCTTCCTGGTTCCTGCACTCATGTTTTTGGCACATGCTAGAAGTGCACATTTCCACACTTGCATATAGACCTACCAGAGCACTTGTAACTACAAAATATGACAAAACCACCATTTTGGCACAGGCTGAGAGAAAGTTGGAAAGAAAATCATATTTCCACTATGCTTTGATGGATGTGCATACTCTACTCTAGAGCTCACATTTTGGCACAGGCAGGGAGTATGCAAAGTAAATGCAACTGATCGGGTTAGAGACCTATGTGTTGCATAGGTGAAATGGCATGACTGCCTCGTGAGGAACCCATGACTTCTATGTTCTAGCATCGCTGAAACTATCCAATATTGCTAAATCTCACAACATGTACTTTTGGTTTCTTCATGGAAACAGCTAGAGAGTTCAATTAAAGGCATGAATTATTGTGAATGGAAACAAAAAGTAGGTCGACGGGTCACATCCATACCTATTGCACCTGCGAAAGTGGCTCTAACAAGGATCACTATCCTCCCCCACATCTCCACCAATGGACTCCACAATTTTATTTTAATTATTATTTTCTTTTCTTTCTACAGGTCATTTGCTGTGCACTACATTTCCCTCCCCTTATAAGAGCATCATCCTCGATGCAATACAAGGTCAAGATTAAAAGAGGCACTCTTGAGCAAGGAGGAGACAATCAACGTTCGACGTCAACAAGGAAGGAAATTACTAAGAGGAAAGTGTAACCACCATGACGCAGGGAAATGTTTATAATTTCTTAATGTTGAGGAGATCGGAATTATTTTATTTTTATTTTTTTTAGTTTACATTATTACTTAGTTATTCTTTCTTTATAATAATTCTTAATCCCAAAATCTTAATACTCATTATTTAGAATTTTTTTTTAGTTGTTTTATATTCATGGGTGCCCAACAATAACTAACATCAAGATGTCACACAAAACTTAACACAACACAAACAACCCATGAGACATCTTGCTACCTACTTTCATGATTGTATCACATCACAAGGTCTTTTAATTCCTCCATGGAATGACAACAAGTAGTCCACATAGCAAAGAATTTCCAACAATTATGTCCTAGACATAGATCTAGTACACACATATGACTGAAAAACATAATCATCACACTGATACAAAGGTAACTGGTATCACATGTCTCAAAACCATGACTATACCCACATAGTTCCAAACAGATATCCAAAAATATATATCAACCAATGGGAGCGTCAAGCCTCAAACATAACAATGTGTAACGAGATTCACAAGAGTACACATAACTCATAACACCAACTCCACACATCACAAAACAACATGAAACAATCTCCATATATATTTCCTGAAGCATCACAAAACAAATCCATATACCTCAAACAACTCCATATACCTCCCAAAGAGAAAGAAACATAGTGCCAAAACCAAGTCGGGTCACTCAACCATAGAGCCCCATCAAGAATATCAGGTCACTCAACTAGAAAGGTTCATCTCCTTTCTCATTTTAATGAGGCGAGTCACTCATGGCCCTAGGCACATAGATCCCCGTCACCCCAACCCAAGTGACATAATAACTCATGGTTCAACACCCCCTAGTTATACTGTAACTCCTTGGGGTGTACCCCCATACAATGAAGCGGGCCCATAGGTTTAACCACTCCATGGTTAATCCCATGACCCTATTCCAACACATTACGACATTAGAACCAGCATAACAATCCATTCAAATGCCAAGTGGAAAAATCAAAAGCCTTGGGCAAGGCTATAAAATTTTAAACGTGAAAAGAAAGTTTAAATCTAAGAAAAACAAATGGCTGATTAGCCATGGTTAGTGAAAAATTTGAATGTTAATGCAACAACTGAATAAATGCCCAAAATATAAGAACATGTCAATTAGGAAAATGGCTGGTTCTAACAATAAAAGAGATAATGATTAATTTACAAATAAAATACATATTGAGAAAATAGCACATAAAAATCACTATGTGGCCTCATACCGCCACCAAAGGGGTACTCATCGAGTTCTTTGGCACTTGGACATCGCGCCTTAGCTCATAAAAATATACATGTAACTAGAAATGAGTATATCAAATAATGTAACTATCATCATCTCTGCCTGACTCATCCCTCCATACTCCCACAAGAATAAACATAGTCAAAATCACATAGGATTATTCAATGAAAAATACAATAGGAAAGAAGCAGGGATAGTAGTTGTATAAGTTTGAGCCTAAGGTGGTGTGCACCACAATATCTTGAGCAAGCTCGAAGTATATTAAACAGATAAAAGTGGGTTTTAGTCTATATAAGACTCCACTTCCTCACTCATAATCAGCTCGAGATTATGAAACCATGGTCCATGCCTCCTCTCTCTACACATACACTCTTGATTTTTATCCCCTTAGGGTCGTCTAGTGTAAGGTTCACAACATACACATAACTACATCACTAACACAATGGTGATTCACACAAATTAACCATAGCGTCTTACGCATGGTATTTATATGGGGTATAACACAATCATTACTTTCATGAGTTACGATACATCACATTACCACATTCTGCAACCAAAGTGCAATCACTGTACAATAGGGATCATACGCTCACTATATGCCCCTAAATCATGACATAAATCATCACATATTACACAAATCATACGTATGATGAACGCAATGTCTAACATTACAACATATAGTCAATTGCAAAACAACACAATGATGCACACAACTAATCCCAATACGGTGATGACATCACGATAAAATTTGATTCACTTTACATAAATTTTGTCATGCAATACATCAATACACCTTCATATCACATAAATCCAAAAATGTTCTAACCCTCAGCAATCCACAATAACATTCCATTCACAAACAACAAGGCAAGTACATTACACCGAATTCCCCATTGAATCAACAACATAGAGAGTGAATACTCTCATCACAAGCACATCAATATGATAACAAATATGCACTAAGTGACATACACAACATGTGCGTTCACAATTTCACAATTACGACATAGTTCACATCATGCATATATCACATTACTCTTCCAATATCCACCACCATCATGCAGAATCATCACAACTCCAATCCATCCTAGAGGTTCAAGAGCATGAACCTCCACTCTGATACCATATGTAATGCCCACATTTTACACACACAATTACAACAGTAAAATACCAGGATAATTTATTTTTTTACTTACATTGCTCACTACACAACACACAAGGGCTCCAAGTACGAAACTTGACTCGCATACGAAAATTACATAAGTCATCGACTCACATAGACAGATGAAAACAACATAGGCATGTTGATGCCACACTTTTCCCAATGAACGAATACTAGCAATGACCCAACCACAAAAAAGGACTCGAGGATGGGTAAACCCACAACACACTTTTTCTATAATTGCATCTTAGTTACGATTAACATTCCAAGAACATTATTATGCAAGGATAAATTTCTCATTTTTCCACCTATAGATTCTTAATTTCATTTCGTGGTTAAATTACCGTTCGACCCTTTAAAGATTGGATTCTTACAAAAATTTTCATAACTTGCATACTTATTTGGCATAATTCAAATGCATATAAAGTACTTAATTATCTTGCTCTTATGTTAAGAATATTCTTCTCGAGCATATATTCAATGTCTACCTTTTTACTCTTATAACCCAAGTGAATGTGACTTGGTGTCCATATAGCGATATTAGGATTTAATGGAGATTTAGATACAAGATAAATTTTTACCAAAAATTCCTCGATCACGATATAGTTATTTCCCTACCCTAGTTATTCTAATTTGATGACTTGTAGAATTCCATTTTGATTTATATATGTATTTTGTTTTCTCAAAGGTTGATCACACCAAGGAAATTCATATTCTTTGAAACAAAAGAATATATTTAATTGAGTTATAAGGTCTCCAAGAGTGGCATTATTCTGAACCTCAAATCTCATTTTTACTCTTATATGCTTTATTTTCTATGTCACATTATGGTCTTATTATTAGCATTGTCTTGTAAAAGGAGTTACGAAGTGTTTGTCTAACCTCTTGAAGACATAAATGATTAGAAGACTTGAAGCTACACACGAACCCTAAGTTAACATCCAAATCAACTGAGGTTTAGATTTATTCCAACTTCACCTAAGGGTCTACCCCTCAACTATATATGAGTTTTAAGTGAGAGGAAAAATTTATGCTAAACCACCTTCAAGAAAGGACCAAGATGTTATGTTGATAGAAACCAAGGTAACACATTTAGCTGAGTGGAGCTAAGGAGTTCATTAACAAGAGTGCAAGGCAAGGAACAACTATATCCTGATCTCCATTTATGTCTTTTGAATCCAACAAGGATTTCATTCGATGAAGAAATTTAATTCTAAATCTATCTTTGGAAGACAAGGTAGTCCACTAGGATACGAAGGAAGAGTTAGCTTTACTTACTCCAAATGAAGTTTGACTGAGTCACTCCTATCAGATAGGTTTATGACAATGTCACTAAACATACTGACTAAGGTGATAAACCCATTCTTGGGCTCTTGTTTACTCAAACTAGGAGGTTCCATTGAGTGCAAAGTTTAATTTCATCCTACGGTTTTCAATGTCTTCTATGGTAAGGAGTATCACACATGAAAACAAGTCATGCTCGATATTATAAAATGGTAGATTTTTTGATTAAATATCTTTATTAAATTTGCAAAGTATGAATGCACAAGATGACTCATTAATCATTTATTGGACACTAAATATGCACTACAAGATATTACTTCAAATTCATTTACCTTATATATATATATATATATGTATGTATGTATGTATGTATGTATGTATGTATGTATGTATGTATGTATGTATGTATGTATGTATGTATGTATGTATGTATGTATGTATCAAACCTTTTTACCATGTGTACTATGAATCAAATTTAACCTATGATTAAATGCACATTTCCTAGATGTCCTTAAAACTAGCATATCATACATACCAACAAATTATCAAATATTCGTAACATGAGACTACATTATACATATATTCATTTTAAAATGAACTATATAAATTTCAATGATAATTAATGAATTACACATCACCTTTTCATCATCATTATTTCATCCTACAAAACCACGTGAGCATGAAATCAGTGATAATTCACTGGCATGGCATCCACCCTAATCCAACATAATTAACATTTTTTATTTTTCCCATTTACATATAATAATAATTACAATTTGCAAGTGAAAGAAAAGGTTTAGAGACATGTATTCAATGCATTTCATTTCACTTCATTTTGTAACCTAGGAGAGAGAAAGAGAAGGGAAGAGAGAGATAACACCATTTTGTCAAAAGTTCTATTTCACACAACAAGTTACACCATAGAGTTTTTAAACAATTATTTACATGTGTCAAAAGTTTCCACGGTGGTTTGACAACCTGACGAGGGTCCCACAACTTTCTATTTTCACATTTTCTTACTAACTACAAAAAAATGCTCAAAATGAGCTCAAAGAGGCTAAGAAACTACTTTTAAACATTTTCTCCTGATGAGAAAACACACCATGGTTAAATTTCTACGTGTCCGCTTATATACCAAGAGTTCATAGCAACTGACGAAATTTAGAATTGGCTAACGGTTTACGTTTGGTGGCTAGTTTTCTGGGGCCATAGTCGTAGTTGACCCAGTGTAAATGAACAAAAGTTAGCTCGAGGGCTTAGAAAACCATGTCCAAAATTTACATTTGATGGGTGAACGCGCAGCGAGAAAATTCCTACAAATTTCCCTATATAAGGAGAATTCAACAGAGTTGATGAAACTTAAAGCTGGAAGCAGGTCTTTAAACGGCGACAAGTTTTACGAAGCCACCGGTCCTAATTGGTCAGCTTGACCTTGTCAAACTGACAGAGAGGCCTTCAAAATGCCATTGTCAAACTATCCGAAAAAAAGTGTTTTTCCCTAAATTGAAAGTTCCATGCAATTATCTAGTAAAAACATGAGAGGTTTACAAAGACAGATATGTATTTCTCTATCCAAGTTTCAAATGGCAGTTCAAAATGAAAGCCAACTTTCTAGATTTAACAACTTTCTACTGCTGTAAAACAATGTAACAGGGCTCCTATAAGAGTGTCAAAAAGATCACATATGTTCATTCGGGGTCAATCCAAAGGTTAAGGTGACTCCTCACATAACAAGGTACACGAATGAAGCTTAACATCTCATTTTCAGAGTTACGAAGGGTACTTAATGAGTCTCTGAAAAATGCAAAAATTATCTATTTAAACAGGGAGATGATCAACTTTATTACTGGGAAGTCAATTTCATCAGTCGATAAAACAATATTGTAGTGATCTAGTTGGGTAGAAGTTTTCTAGATCACCTCAGGGTGAAAAGAGTTATTTTAATTTCATGAGTTATGACACGACATTTCATTATTTTGCAATGAGTTGATATAAACAATTAACTGTATTATAATCCTAATATTTTAAAATTCTATTAAGTTGCAAATGAGAACTAAAGCATGAGAATTATGAAAGGTAAGGAGAGATGAACCATGCCTGGAGGAACGAAGTCGATCAAACCCGCAGGATTCGGTTCAACATCTCGCTTAAGCATTTTGTCGAGCAGGTTGCGTGCATTCAGAAAATCCTCCACTTGAATTTTGTATGCATTTATCCCTTTTACAAACATTTCTTCCAAGGTACAGAAAACTACTACAACTGAGAAACCCACTTCCTGCTATGCTTTGATGGGTACATACCCATTTCAAGGTTGTCCTCTTGGAAAAACTAGGAGATGCTGCTATAGATTTAGGATCTTTGTTTTACACTTGCCACTACCCTTTGCTTCAAGTTCTGAATCATTTTAACACATCCATACACTCTTATCTACATACCATGCACTATTTCTTCACTCAGTCCCATACTCTGTTCCATAACTCGCGTCAGGCACATGATGGGAACACTAGCAGAAGTTATGAAATTTGGCTTTAAACATGCCAGTTACATTTTACTCAAAAAATTTAATAGCATTAATAGTAAATATGATGTGTGCAAATCATTCTATCATTGTAGTCTATGGCACCACATTTATTTCAGCATTCAATCGAATCAGTTCACATGACAAAACAATTTTCATTTTAGCGCAGATTGGGAGGAAGCTAGCAAACTTCAAAAAATCAGATTTCCAATATGCTTTGATGGACATCCTTACCATGTTCTAGAGCTTCCCCATTTTTTTATACAGTGGGAGGATGGCATAGCCGCAACCATGGCACTCCATGAGATGACATCTGGTGAGGCATTTCTTTGAACCATCATAAAGTGCCCTAAGCACATTGATTTGTGTAAAAGCTGCAAACCACATTTCCTTCAGGCATTTTTCCTAACAAGGATCCCTTACCTGTGTATTTCCATCTACACAACCAACAACAACCCTCTATCTTTTATGATTTTATGAGCGTCCCTTCACGGTACTTGTGCTCATGTTTTGGCACATGCTAGAAGTGCACGTTTCCACACTTGCAACTACAAAATATGACAAAACCACCATTTTGGCACATTGAGAGAAATTCGAGAGAAATTTGGAAAGAAAATGAGCTCACGTTTGCACAGTAGGTTACATCCAGTAAATGTAATGTAATCGATCGGGTTAGAGACCTATGTGTTGCATAGGTGAAATGACATGGTGTGACCGCCTCGTGAGGAACCCATGACTTCTATGTTCTAGCATCACTAAAACTATCCAATACTTGCTAAATCTCACAACATGTACTTTTGGTTTCTTCATGGAAACAAGCTGGAGAGTTCAATTAAAGGAATGAATTATTGGGAATGGAAACAAAAAGTAGTTCGGTGGGTCACATCCATGCTGTTGCACTGTGAAAGTGGCTCGACAAGGATCACTATCCTCCCCACATCTCCACTAATGGACTCCACAATTTTATTTTAATTATTATTTTCTTTTATTTTCTATAGGGCATTCGTTGTGCACTACACCTTTGAAATGGGAATGGCTTTACAATTTATAGAGTAGACTTGACTCCTTGTCTTCCTCGTGACCTTTCGAATACCTTAATATGACTTAAGAATGTTCATATTCCACTTTAAATATTTAATTCCCTTTTATAATAGCAAGTGACTTAATTTACATTATATTTCTAAAGTCACTTAAGTCATATTAAAAAGTGTAACCCTCAACGTAAAAACATAACATTGAATAGAGAGAGTGTCATATGAGGAGTGAAGAGAGAGAGAGAAATAAAAGGAAGAAGAAGAAGAAGAAGAAGAATTATGTCGAAGGATGAGTTTACGTAGTGGACTTGGCTCCATTCTCTCATTGTTCTCCACTTTCGATCTTGAGAAGGCTTCTAACCCATCCAATTTGGCTTCATATCTCCCTTAGATAAAATAAACTTACTATTTTTAGTAAGTGTGAGAAATCAATTCCCGATCTTCATTTGGATGTTATGGCTCAGTTTTCCTCTTTCTCCCTGCATTCCTCGTTCTATTTAGATCAAATTTATATTTTTAATGGTGTTCGAGGGTGCACTTACTATTTTTAGTAAGTGTCAAAATCTATGTTCTTGTGAATTCTTAGTTGTAGTGCACCTCCAATGTCTTTGTCTCCTTCGCAGGTTCTTTTGTATGACTTTCCCAAAATAGCAGTTCCTATGTAGTAGACCTGCTATTTTTAGAAAGTTGGCTTCTGGGATTTGGATTGATGTGGAACAAAGTTTTTTGATATGGTTTTTTTCCCAATATCACCCCTCTGAAATTTTGGGCCCGCCCGCTTAATAGTCCAGGAGATTTTAAAGTCTTAAATTTCAAACCTAGCAGTGCTTCTGGATGCGAAACCATTAATGGACCTCAAAATGCAGGTCTGTATTTCTCCTCCATTTTCAAATAAAATTATATATTTGATATGGGTTTTTTTATGCTTCACGTGCAAAACTACTTTGTTTTACCCAACGGTTTGATGGGAAATTGGATTTTTTCTTCATTGAGCTAGAAGTGGGATTTCTTAATTGTGGATGCTCTATTGCATGAGAGGAGGGTTTGAAGGTGTCTTCTCAATGGAAGGTAGAGGAATTAATATAAAAATATATATTTTTGTTTCACGCATCCATTTGGGAGATTTCTTCAACTTCTCATTTCATGGTTATGGAGTTTTCTCCTTTTTCTCCTTTTGTGTTCTTGGTTTCTCCTTCTTAGCTTGATGATAATTCCTTATGAGACCTAAACATCACTATGGGAAAGGTGATTTAGTGTTTGGGGAGTTTATGTGGCCATGGTGGAGCTGGTTCGGAGCAATAATGGTGGACTGGGTGTCTAGATAATCATGCATGGAGCCATGGCAATGTATGAAGCTGTGAACGAGAAATGAGAGGGAAGAAAAGGCTAAGTGCCAAATTTAAAATTTTCAAAACATGCACATGGAGGGGCTGGGTGCATTTTTCTTTCCTAATTTCCTTGACCTTAGGGACATGATGGACATCAATTTCCACAGTGGTCAAGGTGATGCCATGTGCCCTCAATCTGACGACAAGGGATGGATGCTCCAAAAATGCACCCAGCACTCGAAAGTAGGTCACGTGAGTGTCTAGAAGACTCCTCATAGGGTCTGGGAACATTTTCTAAGGTATAATTTCCCTCACCTTAGGTACATAAAGTAAATTAGTTTCCACAATGGTCCTGAGTGACACATGATGCCCGATCCGACGATAGGGAATGGATGCTCCAAAAATGCACCTAGGGGCTGAAAGCCGGTCACATGGATGTCTGAAGACTCCCATAGGGGATGGGCACAATTTTCCATGTATTATTTCCCCACCTTAGGGACATAAGGGACATCGGTTTCCCACGGTGGTCCTGGGGTGAAACGTGGCGCCCGATCCAATGGCAAGGAATGAATGCTCCAAAATGCACCAGGGGCGGAAGGCGTCGAGTCTCGGAGGTCATATGAGGGTCCAAGAGGTCACATGGGGGCTAGGTGAATTTTTAAATGGTTGGTATATCTAACCTTAGGGATGTCGGGGACATGAAATCCTCGCTAGGCTTCCAGTGTGACACATGTCCTCCCAAAAAAGACTAAGTCCCGAAGAGGGCAACTTGAAACGATGATAACGTGAGCTCCGGTGGAATTTATTGGTGAAATTTTATATGATCCTAAATTGAAATATCATTTTAAATCTAATTTTTTATTATAATGTCTTGATTCATACATATTATCCTCTGAAAAATCAAATTTTATATTTGAGGCTCCACTTATGCCTGATAAAACCTACCTATAAATCCTATGCGCCAAGGTGTTGTGAAAAATATTATTTCACCATCATGTAGGTATTGTAATCCTATTTTTGGAGATGTTTTTTTACTTCTAACTCCATCCGAGCTTCTAAAATCTTCTTCTAAAGCCTAATAGCCGTTTTAGGCCTGTGAACTACCTAGGCTTGTGAACCCTGTTTTCACTCAGACTGCTCCAAGTCTTTCAAAACTTCTCAAATCCTTCCAAAATAATTTCCATGATGTTATAAGGTATTCAATTCACCTCCATGTTTAATTTTACCCTTCTATTCCACTCTAGGGTGGTTGGTCTAGTCCTGGGAAGGCCAGTGATAACCCTTCCCAATACCGCCAAAAGATAGTATCTTTTCGGCACTCCCTAAAATCACCTAGGGGAATGAATAGACTTTCCTAAATCACCTAGGGGACAAATTTGACATCAAATATCTAGTGACCAGCCATATGTATTTGTCTTGGGGTGCCCGAAGTAATAAAACATGAAAATTTCAACACATGGGTATAGTTGTCGTGGTTGGAAACCTCCAAATTCCCTATTGCATATTTACACGACAACACTTCCTTAGTTTCCTCCTTTTTCTTCTTAACCCGGATATCCCAAAAATATTTCTTAGCATGACCAACCTTCCCACAGTGCCAACATTCCAACTTGCTCGTGGACTTTGATCTTCCACAATCATTTAACTTACCACGATTACCTTTCCTTCTATTTTTGTATCCCTCTACTCTCCACCATCAAAGTGTTTCCAGTAGAAGAATCCTCAAATATATTCCTTCACATTTCCTCACTCAGGATCAAATCTATCACATCTTCAAACTTCATCTTTGATTTATTAGATACCAAATTACTTATAAATCATAACCAAGTTGTCCCAACTATCGGTAAGGAGCAAAAAAATCAACAAATCCCTGACCTCATCATCAAATTCAATTTTCACCGAGTTTAACATAATTAACCGTATTAAATTCATTCAAATTATCAACAACATAACCATTCTTAGAAATTTTATATTAAATAACCTTTTCATCAAAAATATTTTATTAGAGGGAAAGGGTTTTTCATATAACTTCCCCAATGCATTCATAAGACCTTATGTGGTCTTCTTCTGTGATATTTTGAAAGCAACCAAAGATGAAAGACATAACTGAATTATCCAAAGAATATTTCTATCCAGTAACTCCCAATCCTCATCCGGCATGGTCTGTAGGTTTCTTTTCTTTTCTTGATAAAGGAACATGGAGGTTCTTTTGATACAAGTAATCATCCATCTACATCTTTCAAAAACCAAAGTTCTACCCATTTAAATTCTCAACCCTTGATCTTCCCTCATCTTCCATAGCTCCCATTCAAGCTAAATGTTCCCTACAATTCACCACTTTAGAAAAAAACCACCAAAGCTCTAATACCAATTGTTAGGAATTAGAGAAAAATATGCAGAAATAATTCCTCAAATCATAGTAGTAGGAAACTATTTAACATAATTGTACTTGCAAAAATATAACAACATATATAAACAATGCACAAAATAAGACAAGACAAGATTTAACATGGTTCACCCAATGTGGGCTATGTCCACCAAGAACTTGCTTAGATTTTATCATCAACAAGAGTAAAAACAACTCTCACAGTCTTCTCTCAGTTACAATTGCACAAAAATCACTCATGAACTCACAAAAGAATTCCCAAAGATGCTAAACCACATCTAAGACACAATTGACACCCAATTGCTCAACCTTGATCACTCTTGATCACCTCTTGATGTTCTAAGACTCAATATATTTTTGATCACTCAAGATACATTAGGATGCCCCTAACACCTCTATTTATAAGATTACAATCCTTCTAGGAAGTTCTATAGCCAACCCTAGAAGTTTGAAAGTCGTGACCTTTCAAATTCTCATGGATGGAAAATCCATCTCTCGTGACAACCGCCAACCGACAACAAATACGCAACACAAAAACAACACATGATTGCAGAATGCTCCTAAAGTCTCCAAACTTAACCATTTGAACTCCAACACTTCAATGTTGATTCCATAAGACTAAAATAGACTCCACGCCCCAAAATTTCCCACTTACATCTTGTTTTCTGTGTACTCTCTTGTATCTTGTTAATTGTGTATAGATGATTCAATGTTTGATAAACACACAAATTGTTAAAGGATAATGAATGGTTCACACATATAAAATTAATTAATTTAAATTTTTAAATGAGTGATTCACACCCCCATCTCAATCCATTGTGCTTCTAAAAATTGGTATCATATATGGTCCTTGAGAAGTAAGTTTGACAACTTGGAGGAGATCCTCTTGAAGAAAAAGCTATGGGTAAGTCATCGATGTTTAAGTTAACTTGAGAAATAAGTGTGAGATAGTTGAGTCTCTAATTCATAAATTACAAGAGTATATCAGTTACATGGAGGATGAAAATGGAAAAGCCATCAAAAGGCTAGAATCTCAAGTTGAGAGTGTGACTAAAGCCCTAAAGGATAAAGAAGAAGCTTGTTCTGGGTATGAAGATAATTTGAAAAGTTTGGAATCTAATTTAGAATATTCTTATAGTAGGTTGAGGATGTATGGGAGGTTAGAAAAAAAATTGAATCTCTTGATGGTATTCTTAGAGATTCAAATATTTTCTGATGATAAAACATGCCTAGGATTCAAAGGAGAACATGTGAAGAATGATGAAGAAGTTATTCCAATCTCTCAAGAAAACATAAAGGTGACCAAGAAGGCTGATTTTCAAAAGTCTCACCCTAATATAAAACCTAATGTTATGAATTATGGTTATATTTTGAATGGTTATTATTATTCTTGTAATGGTTTTGGTTACAAAGCTATGATTATTACAAGAAGAAGTCCTCAAAGAGTGAGTTATCATGGAATGGTGAAATATCTTTCAAGGGTCAATGTTACTCATGTTGTGAGTATGGCCATAAGGAAATTGATTTTGGATGGAATATTAGTTTATATAATTCAAGAGGTAGAAAAGGTATTGTGTGCTATAATTGTCACAAAAAAATTCATATTATAAGATATTGTCATCAAAGTAAATCTTGTATGTATATAAAGAGGTTTCAAGCTCGTAACAAGAAATATGGAAGAGATTTTAGAAGTAAGATTAGTTCTATGAATGAGTATTAAACTAACATGTCATATTCTAAGGATAATAAGGATGTCCCTAAGCTTGAAGCTAAGAAAGAAGACCATAAATTTGTCAATGACATCAAGGAGAATGAAAATCAAGGTGTTGTGATATAGAATTCAAATTCATCTATCAGTCAAGGTGAAGTGTTTGCTAAGGATGATAAGGATAAAAGGGTAAAGGATGTAAAGGAGAAGGAATCCAAGTCAAACAAGATGATAGGTCCAGGAATGACGAAATAAAGTTCATCAAATCTACTACATGTGTTAGAGGTTTTCTAGACCTAATTTTTAATCAAGACAACTATATGTGCTTATCGGTATTCAATTAGATGATGAATACATTAGAGATGAAATAATTATACCTAAGAGTGAAAATATATCATAGGTAGAAAGGTAAAGGATACAATCATTTAGACATTCTGATGCTTATATACTATTTTAAGTAGCCTAATAGGATTTGTGTGTCTTCTCTAGGATTTTAGAAGACATTCATTTGACAAAAAAACATTGGTATTGATTGTGCGCTCCTACAAATGTGTTTCATTCCTATTAAATTATGTCTTTGTCTTATTCATCAGAGTCTTATCTTGAAAATTAATTAGTGTTAGTCAAAATTTTGTGGAATCTTATCATGAGTGATTGTAAAGTTGTGTCTCAAGTTGAGGATATCTAAGTTCTTGGTGTAAAATTATTCTAGAAAGAGATGGTCTATGTTTTCTCTAAAGAAAATGACTTGGTGATAATGCTTTGTATGGTTGGATCAAGTAGGAAAAGATTGTCGCTATTACTGTGAGAAGTTTGAAACTTTGAATTTTTTCTACTTTCTGTCAAATATATGTATTGTCATAATGAGAAAGTGTTGTCTAAGGTAAGTATTCATAAGGTTTAAGGTTTATATCAAAATTTAAATCCTCAAAGAAATAAGAATTTTTGTTTCAAGTGAAAATGTCATATCATGTGCCTCAAGAATTCTCTTTCATGATTCTTAAAGCTTAAGTCCTATGTGTAGAAGTGTAAAAATCATCAAGAAGGCCTTGAAATATTTGTTGATTAGTCATGAATAGGGTATTCTAGGTTGTATGGAGATAGTTATGAGTTATTAATACTTTTTTATTGTTCACATATTGAAATTCTTGAGAATTTTTAGCTTTGTGTTTTAGTTCTTCATGTGAGAAGTGAAGAGTAATGTTGCAAGGTCATTTTTTCATGTTCATGTAGTTTATACTACATTTTGAGTCCAAGTTATCCAAAATAGAGTATTAATGAGTTTGTGTGGATCAAGCAAGGGTATACATGTTGTGAATATGGACCTGAAGTGCATTAAATAGGTTTTTGCATCATGAATAGATGTGAAGAGATATTTAAGCCTAAATATCTATAAAACATGCGTAAGGTTTGAGTAATGTACAATACCATGGGGAGATGATGTGGTTTCATGTGGCTTATTTAAGGTTCTCATGGTGCTTTCTTTAAAAGATGTCAAAAGTGCAGAGTTACATATAAAAGGTGGAAAAGAGATCTATAGCTTCTCTAAAAAGGTTCTAGATGATCTCAAATGAAGTTTTTTGGTTCCAAGAAAGGATAGGATCATGGATATACTAAAAACATTTTGTGAAGCTAAGTTTCACTAAGAAATATTCATTATTTTCTTTCAATAACTTCATTCAATTAATGTTACAAATATATAAGTCCATTTTTAAAAGCTTGTGTTTAGATCACTTTTTGTCCCTTAAGACTTTATAGTCATTTTCATGTCACTATTCTCTGAGTATGAGTTATTAAGAGAATGTATTCTAAGTCTAGGCATAAGGGGTTCTATGAAGTACAAAGGATGACACATATTTTAGGGGATTTCATAAACAAGATTTGTGTTGTTATTGATGTGACAAGAAGGTTTGAAAAATGTTATGAAGACTATTTCTATGATGTAAGATGGTGTATAAAGGTTTTATTGAGTATGTATTGAGATATAAAGGTTGTATAGTGTATTCACTAATCATGAGCCATTGTCTAGCAGTTTAAAAATGAATGTATTGAGTTCTTACAAACCATGGAAATTACATGTAAGTATTTTTTATCCTTTTTTTATATCTAAATATTAATTCTTAGGACCCTAAAGGACTTTGATACAGAAATAATAAAAAAATTGGGGACTTGAAAATAAAAATTGTGCACTATATGATGTTTTACCATAACTTGGCTCTAGGAAACTATGCTAGCAAGAGTTTAAAGAAAATCTTGTGCTTGAGGGACTAAATGGAGGAGTTGAAGACCAAAATTCAAAAAAACTCATCTACACTAAGCCTATATTAATATTCAAGAATATTTATGCCATGAGAAGACCCTAGATGATGAAAAATCTTATGCCTAGGATTGCACTTAGACAATGAGTTGAAGACCTAATTTGAAAATGTAGACATTGGATTCTAGAATATTTTTGTGAATAATTTTTTTATAAAATTTTGTACAAAGAATAAAAATCCAAATGGGTACTCCAAAATGGTTTCATTTTGTGTGAAAATTCATTATGTCAAAAGTTAGGTTTAAAACCCCTTAAGGAAGGGCTAAGGCAAGAGTAAAAACTAAAATATAGTGAAGGAAGATTGGGATAAGATAAATAGTTGTTCATCTTTCTACGAAGAGGAAAAGCTCAAATTTATTTTTCCTAATACAAGGAGGTAGTCTAAATAATATTTCATGATCTATAAGTATTCCAATCAAGTTGCATAATTGTTCGTAGTCACTAAAAGAATGAGCCTCATTTAGTGTGGATTAATTGGTTCAAAGTATGCAATAAGATGATATAATTGAGAAAGAGTAATGATTATCCTAAGGGTAGTCCATCCGCATTGAAAGGTATGATGATTTTATCTTTCAGTTTCATCAATTCTACAAGGAGTATGGAAAGTATGTTGAAAATCAAAGAAGGTCTATATTTTTTTGCTCCTAGATGAAGTGTAAAATTTAGGCACATGGTGAAGATCATAAAAAGGTCAAAATGTTGTCCTATGTGTTGTATCGTTGGTCTCCAAATAGCTTAAGATATGGTTAAAGTATTTATATGCATTATCGAGCCTATATGTTGAGTCTCGGTCTCTAAAATCATGTTGTGAAGTTCATCAAAATGATTATGCATCTTGAAGGTAGAATGAAGAATTTGAATCACTATGAGGAAAACAAATGGTTCTCTCAATTACTGAACTCTTTTACAAAATCTGAAGTATGAATGTTTGGTTATGTTAGCAAATGGATTTTCACATATGCAAATGACATGTAATAGTTAGGGGATAAAGTCCCTCCTCAATGAAGGTGAGGTTTCCTTTATTGAAAACCAAACTATATTTACATCTATACATTCAAAATTATATGTGGGGTGTTTTGGGACACCAAATGGAAAGAAGTGTGAATGAGGTAAATGGAATGGAATGAAGGAAAGAAATGGAAAGGAATGGATGGAAGGATCATATAATAGTTAGGTAAAAATAGAGCCTAATATTGCATAGATAAGAATAACAACAATGAATAACTAAATCAAATAAAATAGAGTTTGAATCAGCTAAACAAGAATAAATGAAAGGGAACACACATGATCAAGTAGATATCAAAGCTTGACCACTATGAACAAGAACAACAAATTAATAGCATTGTCAATAAGATCAGTGATAGTATTAACATGCAAGATTTAAACACTAACATCTAATGAACATAAGAATATCAAATTCTACAAGAGATAATGAATCGGAAACAAAGTTCATATTTCATTAACTCTTCAAAATGTTTTCACGAAATAACACAAAGTTTCTTTCCTAAAAAAAGCTTTCACATAAAATTATTTCTTCTCCTCTCTCAAAGTCACCCTTACAAATGAGCCCCTAACTTCCTTTTATAACCCAAAATTCTATTATAAGGTAGTTAGAGTTTACATGAACATTAAATTAGGGCACTTTAAGTGAATTTTACTTTTCAACCAACTTTTAATAGTTAAATTGAAAATAGAAATCACTTAAGTGATAAAAATTATGCTAAAAATGAGTTTAACAATAACATCACTTTAAAATATCATTTTAAAACATAAAACAAGACCTAATGCCTTATCCATTAAAGTGGGGTCCACCTATCTCAATCATATGAGAAATGGACTCTCCCACTTCGTTAGATACTATAATGCTATCTCCTCACCCATTGGTGAAATTAGGATCTTCCACCTTTTTCCAATTTAAAATATCTTAACCTTTCCAATGTCTCAAACATCTTCTCTTCTTCAAGAGGTTCACTTGGTTAAAGCACACCTTGCAGAACACCTACAATTCTAAAATCCTACCTAGCATATTATTTAGGTTGACCATTTTTATTGATAATCCTCAAACAAGCTCCTTAATTTGATACAATGTTCCATTGAAGTAGATGAGAAGTTAATGGCAGGAATGTACATGTCCTTAAAAAATTATGAGAATTATTCCTCAACATGTTATGATGAATTTATCTGATTATGCTCATCCATGAAATCACAAGGGATTTCATCTATGAACTCATGAATCGAGGCAAGTGAAGTGAAGGATTCAATGCATATGCTCTCATAATGAATCATGGAATATTTGAGAAGCGTCTTTCATGACTTGAGATGTAAACACCATAGAAAGTGTGTCCCTCGGCATTCGAATTCAAGGATCCCTTCAATGGCTAGAATTGTAGATTTCAATCTCATCGTCTCTTACAAACTAGGCAATATCTCATCCAAATTTTATATACTAGAACCAAAAGATTCCTTAAAAGAAAGGATTGGATCTAGATATGCACTAATGTACTCATGGATCTTTACAACCACTTTGATTGTCTCTCTCCCGAAGATGATAATTTTTGAAAACCATGATTTAGTAGCATGGCCCAAAGTGTTTACCTCCTTTGACAGATTGATTATTTATTTTTCGAGGGAAGCCACTGCATCAGGTACTAGGAAAGTGGAGGATATTGTATTTACCACATGTTGAACATAATTCATCAACTGATTCTTTTCAGCCTTAAGTTGAGAATTCTAAGATTTATATTTCTCAAGCATTCTTAACATGATATCTATGGAATCTCAAGCCATTTCCATGTTGCTTTCAAATGTATACTTCACAAGTATAATCCTGGATACTTCATAGTCAATGAGATGTCATGGAATTACGTTATTTCTCGACTTGGGGAATGACAAGGTCTATAAATTTGTTTCCATCTCCATCCACCATTATTCTAGAGAACACTTTAGGATTCTTGGGGATGAAATCATTTGAAATATTGGAAAGGGAATCAAATTCAATATTGATCACCTTGACAACCCTCTTTCTTTTCTTGACTTCATAGTCAACCCAAGAAGGGGTCTCCTTGACCAATTTTGCACACAAAAGCCTAGAGTCTGAAGCAACATTCACACCATTCTCAACATCATTGGATTCTACAAGAGTTATTTCCATAACTTCAATCCTTGGGGAAATAACTTTAACATCGACCTCTTGAACCTCAGGGAGACCTTGAGAAACATATTTTTAAACAAGGGGTTCATGATCATCTGGTATTTTGACCACTTGTGCTTGAGTAAACTCTTTTTCATGACATGAATGAGTAGTTTTTATGATGATCTTCCTTGAACTATCAATAACATGAGTAGATGAGTCTCTACTCAAAGTGGAAAACCCTGAGACACATTCTCTTCCTTCAATAGGGCTAGGACCCTTGGATGTTTCTCCTCATGAAATCTTCTTTGGAGAAGTGGATTTTGGAAACCATTATCTCCTTGCTTGATGTGTATGGGTTAATGGCATGAGATGTTGAATGAGAAAATTATTTAGTCAAATAGGTACCTTCTCTTGTTGGCAATTTGTGTGACCATGGGGTATGAAATTGGATGGATGGTAACTATACAAGTTCTCATTCATACCAGGCTATGTTAGTTTCTAGAATCGGTTGATTCTTGCTATCAATAGAAAATTCATCTCTCTTGGTCCATTGAACTCGAGGAAATGGATTTAAGGTAAAAATATCATATGATGGAACAATAAAATCATCACGATCATCTACTAATGAATTTAGATGATCTCTAATGTAGAAGGCCTTTATTTGAGAAAGATTCGGGTGGGAGAATTCTCTCCTTCTTACTTCATGTTCATATGAGCAGTAGCCCAAGAGTCTTCCATGGTGGGATTGTTTTGGTACTTTGATCCAAGAGCCTTTTCATGTATCCATTGATGTCAAATTGGTATCTCTTCACAAATGGATGTATGGTAATAAGAGAAAACGTTTTCTCCATAAGTCGTGCACTAGAGAGATTTGGGCATTAGTATTCCCCAAATTTGAATTGGGAAGTGGATGCCGAACGGTGTTTATCGCTAAGAATATAATGAAATTTTAAAATTTATCGTGCAAACTCCATTTGACACCTACTTATCGGTGACATACTTGGGAATATATCATGGAGTGCCTATAAATTGGCTCATGGGAATATAGGAAAAGGATGGGAATTGAATGAACCATGTTCCCCACTGAGAAATGACTGCCATGGCATCCTTGAAGAATTTTTCTTCCAGATTCCTATTCAAGTTTCTAATCACACGAAAGGTGAAAGCATCATTAACTCTCTTGAAGTGATGAGAGCTATTCTTGAAAATCAATTATGGATAATAGTGGAAAATACTATTTGATGGACCCATGATGGATTTCGTCTCTAACCCTAAAAACAACTTACTTCTACCCACTACATAGGTTAGGTATGATGTCATATAGAAATGCCCAGTCATCTTCACCTCAATCAACTGCTTTTGGAGAGTTTCACTGATGATGGTGGCCCAATCTAAAAATTCTCTCTTTGCAAGGATGATGCAAATGAACTAATACATCCATGGGTGAAAAATATTAGAAGAAGGGAAATCAAAGACTCGGCTCAAACGAGTGAACATATCACCGATTTCCTCCAAAAATTCAATGCGGTAGAATTCATTATCAAACCGGTCAACACGAGTCCTCTTGATCATTAGCCATTTAGTTTTTACCATCTTGGTTCACTGAGGGTTCTTCATCCCAAATATCTTGCACTCAATTTCGCGTGATATTAGCATTTTTAGGAAATCGGGGATGTTGAGAAATTCTTTGATGTGCTATGATGTAATCAAAAGGAAAGGATCATGATTATCCTTGAAGATTCCTCACCTTTTGGGATCATAATGTTCCACGTAGGTGATGTAGCTCAATGCATTGTACTAAAATAGGAAAAATTATTTTTGAGGTAGACCACTATGATAGAGTCTATCTAAGAAGATGGTTTTCCCTCGGCTTTCACCCGATCGAAAAAAATTGTTACATTGATGTGGCCAAGATCGGTGTTAGTGATATTTTCATATGAAAATTTGATGGAAGTGGGAGGAATGATCCCTTGGAATTCATATTTGAGTGTGGACTTGTTTGAAATTTCTACGTGATTCTTTGACTTTCCGGAGATTTGTTGGGTTTTTTTCGCCATTATGAATTTTAAAGGAAGAATAAAGGAAGAACACAAAATGGTGTTGGGTCTTAGTCTCCAGATCACCGTAACTACAAGGAAAAATATGTCTCTTTATTTACTATTATTATTATTATTATTTTTAAAATAAAGAGAGAAATTCTAAGTTACAATTTTTTACAAAGTGATAATATGATCTCAAGCTCGAAATATAAATCATGCCAAAATTTTATGGGTTCATGCATGATGAATTAAAAAAATATCTTTGAGCTTGGATTAGAAATTGAGCTAACAGAGCATGAGACTTGGTGCAAATAAAGAATCATGTCGATTCTCAAGTTCGATCTTGATAGAATAGAATGGTTTGGGCTTATTTTGTAAACCAAAACTCGATCTTGTTTGTGTAGACGGAGAATAATCTATTATTGGTTGTTCTTTTTATATTATTCTCTTGGGTTGTTATTTCTTTGTGCGGGCAAAGGTCAATTTAGATCTCGATCCAATGGTTTAGCTACGGTGAATGCATTGTGAATCTTCCTCGACCTACGTGTTGCTTTGTTTGCCTATGTGGGTTATGAGTGGATTTATTTAGGCCTACATGGGATCTCCTAAGATAGTTGATGTGGTTATTTTACCTTGGATCTACATGGTAAATAACCTCAATATGGTGTGATATTCCCCCTGCGTGGATGGTTTGTTTTCTCACTCGTTGCATGGAAAAATATTCTTCCGATTAATGAGGGAACTATATTTTATATACCAATGTGTGTCCTATGTGTGTTTTGAGTGGATTTTTGTTTTTTTTCTACGCGGGATTTCTATCTTAGGTTGCATAGGATTTCTTTTAACTGGACCAATGTGTGGCCTTTACCTCCTTTCATCTGTGTGGACACCAAGGTAAATTGATGGTGAGGATAGCTGAGTGGAAATGTGTGGTCCTCCTCATCTTTTCCATGCATTACCTCATTCTTATACATCTATGCGTGGATTGTTTGTGATGGATAAGTGTATATGGATATTTTTCCTCCTCTTGAGTGAGATATTATTTCTAGTCTCGCGAGAAATTTGTTGAGTTTTTCTTGGGTTGTGCATGATGAAAATAACCTCGCAGAAGCTTGTTCTTTTACCTGTGTGGCCACTTTGTGATTTGTGTAAATATATCCCTAAAAATGTATAAACGTTTAGGATGTTGGAAAAATCCTTCTTGAAAATAAAAATAAAAAAGCTTCAAAACTTCTTCTCTGTCAATAATTCAGTCATATGGTTTTACCGTAGAGTTATCAAAGAGAGGTTATGAATGTCCGGAAGATTTATTTATTTGTAACTTCTTATTCCTTCTTCATGTTAATAGCCAATTCCCAATTTATTTTGGTAGTGGGCATTAATTGTTGGGTTTTAGAGATCAATTACTTCATTTTAGCATGTAATGGAAACTTATTGGAAAATACAAGAATCGCATCGCTTATGGGAAACCTGCACGTGGTCACCCCGGGACCGGCATTGGTCGAGAAGGTAGGAACCAGCAACGGTTAGGTCTAACCATCGCATTGCTATTACTGTGCGAGGATGTTTAATTAACTCTTGGGAATTGAATCTATTTTTAGCATTAAAGTATATCTATTGATTGTAATTGCATGGATAAGTTCCCTAAGTCTATAAATGACTATATAAGCATAAAGCTAGGGTTTAGAAGTAAGAGATTAACAAGAATTAGAAAGAACTTGCAAAAATTTGGTGAGAGAGAGAATTCTTGGTGATGAAGCAAAATCTTGAAAAAGAAAGTATTGTACATCTAAGAGGTGTGGAAGATTGTAAATCTTCATTGTATATCTTGTAAAAGCTTTGGATAATAGATTGGCTTGTTTCTTGGTGGACGTATCCCACACTAGGTGAACCACGTTAAATCTAGTGTTGATTTATGTCTCTTGGTTTGTATATTTCTTCTGGTAGAATATCTCGATTTTATTTGCATGTATGCTTAGATCTGATATTGTCTGTACAACCAGTGTGCTAACCCCAAAACTGATATTAGAGATTTTTTAGAACGTTTTTGTGTTGATGATTTACTCACAGAGGTTTTTTTGATTGAGTGGGAGTTACTGACAATGGCAGAAGAAAAAAATACAAGGTAGAGAAATTTGATAAATCGTAATTATCAATATGGAAGATGCAGATTGAGGATTATTTATATCAAAGATATTTTATTTACCGTTGGATGAGAATTCTATACCTACAAAGATGGTGATGAATAATGGAAGATTCTTGATGAAAGGCTTTGGGATCTATAAGATTAAGCTTGGTAGCATCTGTGGCTTCCAATATTACAGTGGATTCTACGGTAGAGAGTTAATGAAATCTCTTGCTAATTTATATGAAAAACCTAGTGCTTCAAATAAATTTTATTTGATGAAGAAACTATTTAGTTCTAAGATGCATGAAGGTGGATCTGCATCAAGCCATTTGAATGATTTTCAATCTATTTTAAATTAGTTAAAATCGGTTGCAATACCATTTGATGATGAAGTGAAAGCACTTTTACTCTTATGTTCTTTTCCTGATAGTTGGGATAACTTGGTAATGACTATTAGTAATATAGCATTTTCTAATAATGTTTTGAAGTTTGATGATGTGGTTAGTATAATCTTGAATGAATAAATTCATAGGAAGAGTATAAAGGAATCATCACACTGGAAATGATTTGAATGTAGAAAGTAGGGGAAGGCAGAAGGAGAGATCTAAGAGTAAGAGTAATGGGAAATCAAAGTCAAGGGATAACAGATCTAAATCCAGAAGTAAGGGAATTACTTGTTGGAAATGTGGAAAGAAAGGACATGCAAAGAAATATTGTTGGTCAAAGGATAAAGAGAACCAACAACCAGACGAAGGTAAAGAAGAAGATATTTCTACATCGAGGTAATGCAAGATTCTCTTATTCTTTCTTTAGATAATAGAATTAAATCATGGGTTTTAGATTTAGGAGCTTCTTTCCATGCAACCCCTAATAAGGGTTATTTCAGAAATTATGTCCAGGGAAATTTTGGGCATGTTTATTTGGGTGATGATGAACCTTGCAGTATTACTGGTAAAGGGGAATTTCATCTAAAATTGCAGAATAGAAATACATGGGTATTGAAAGATGTGAGGCATGTGCCAAGCCTCGGGAGGAATCTTATTTCTGCAGGAAACTAGGTGAATCTAGTTGCATGGTTACTTTTACATGAGACTCTTAGAAAGTCACCAAGGGTGATTTTGTTGTGGTAAGAGGTAAGAAGGTAGGAACGTTATATTTATCTACATGTATTACTAATTCCTTTTCGCATTATCAATCAGATTCGGATGCATGCATGTGGCATAACCATTTAGGTCATATGAGTCAAAAAGGAATGTAGATCTTAAAGGCTAAGGGTAAGTTATCAAATTTGAAAGATTTAGATCTTGATTTCTGTGAGCATTGTATATTTGGAAAGCAAAAGAGAGTGAGATTTCTCAAAGTTGGGGCAACTAAGAAGGAGCATAAATTGGAGCTTGTACACTCAGATGTGTGGGGACTAGCTCAGGTAGCTTCTCATGGAGGATCCTAGTATTATGTTACTTTCATTGATGATGCTACAAGAAAGGTATGGGTTTATTGTATTAAATGTAAATTTGATGTTTTTGAGACTTTTAAAATATGGAAAGCCCTTGTTGAGAATGAATCAAATTCTAAGTTAAAGTGCCTTAGATTTGACAATGGTGGTGAATACTATAGTAAGGATTTCAATGATTATTGTTCAATGAATGGGATACGTAGAGAAAGAATGGTTCTAATAACACCACATGATAATGTTGTTACTGAAAGAATGAACAAGACAATCATGGAACATGCTAGAAGTATGAGGATACATTCTAGATTGCCCTTACAGTTTTGGGAAAAAGTAGTTGATATAATGGTTTATTTAATTAACTGTGGTCCTTTAAGTTAACTAGATGGAGGAATACCAGAGGAATCTTGGACTGAGAAAAGAGGGAGATCTTTCATGTCTTAAATTTTTTTGGTTTAAAAGCTTTTGTGCATATTGATAAGGAAAATAGAAAAAGTTGGATGCAAAATCCAAGATATGCACTCTCATTGGTTATGGATCTGGTGATTTGAGTTTCCATTTTTGGGATTTAAAGAATTCTAAAATTATTAGGAATCTTGATATTGAATGGAATGAAAAGAGAATATACAGAGGATCAAATTTTGGTACCCAAGGATGAACCGGTTTAGAATTTTGTGAATTAAAATGAACTCTGGATTTAAAAAAATTACCGAAAGGGTTACACAAGAATGGGTGTCGGTTGACCTCTAACCTAAGCACATAGTCATAAGAACTGGTATCGGTCATGAAGATCCAAACCAGCCTCGGTTAGCATAACTTGATTTTGGTTAGAGGTGACCGAGAGGTGGTCACCTTTGTCATATTTGGATAGGAATGTCCAGGAGGTCTAGATTGAGCCTCCGGTACCCCAAACTCTTGTGAGAAGGTCACAAATGGTAAGTAAACCTCTAGAAAGATTTATACCTTATCTATTTTATTTATAATGGTGAACCAGAGAGATTTGAAGAAGAAATGTAGGATAAGACTCACGTCCAATGGGAGCATGGCATGGATGAGGAGATGGACTCCTTGGAATAGAACCAGACATGGGATTTGGTTAAGTTTGCTAGTAGGTAAAAGAACATTGTAGAACAAATGGGTTTACAAGATCAAGAAAGAAGAGGGTGGATAGAAAAGATACAAGGGTAAGACTTGTAGTAAAGGGATTTGCATAGAAAGTAGGTATTGACTTTGGTGAAATATTTTCTCTTGTTGTTAAGATGACTTCTATTCATCGTATTGTATTGAGCTTAGTTGCAGTAGAAGACTTGAATTTAGAATAACTAGATGTGAAGATGAATTTCCTTCATGGTGATTTGGATGAAGATATTTATATGTAGCAGCCGCTTGGGTATGAAGTCAAGGGTAAGGAGAAATTAGTGTGCAGGTTGAAAAAGAGTCTATATGAGCTCAAACAAGATCTAAGGCAATGGTACATGAGGTTTGATAGTTTTATGCATGAGCATGGTTACTTGAGATGTGAATCTGACTATTTTGTTTATTTCAAGAAGCTTGAAAATGGGAGCTATATTATTTTGTTACTGTATGTGGATGATATGCTTATTGCAGGATCTAGTATGTAGGACATTAGTGAGATTAAGAGAAAGATAGCTCACACATTTGTTATGAAGGATTTAGGAGCTGCAAAAAGAATCCTTGGCATGCAAATACACTAGAGATAGGAAAAACATGAAATTGTATTTGTCTCAAGAGGATTATATCTACAAGGTGTTAGGAAGGTTCAATATGTAAAATTCTAGACCTGTTAGTACACCTATGGCTAGACACTTCAAATTAAGTAAAGATCAGTGTCCATCATCACATAAGGAGGTCAAATACATGACACGAGTTCCATATGCTTCAGCATTTGGGAGTCTCATGTATGCTATGGGTGTACTGCACAGACCAGACACTACAGGTAGTGGGAGTGGTGAGTAGATATATGGCCAATCTAGGTAAAGAGCATTGGAAATCAGTTCAATGGATACTCGGGTATTTGAAAGGGACATCTAGCATGTAGTTATATTATGGAGGTTCGATAATTTCATTATGTGGCTATGTTGATTCAGATATGGCTGGAGATCCGGATGGTAGAAAGAGAACTACTTTTGGATATATTTTCACAATAGGTGGGATGCGCGATTTAGTGGATTTCAAGATTGTAGAAGGTTGTGACTTTTTCTACTATAGAGGCATAGTATGTTGCAACTACAGAGGCCAGCAATGAGATGATATGGATGAGTAGGTTTATGGAAGAGTTGGGAAAGGAGAAAGGTGATTGTAAACTTTTTAGTGATAGTCAGAGTGTAATTCATTTGGTAAAGAACTCAACATTTCAATCAAGAATGAAACACATTCAGTTAAGGTATCACTTCATACGGAAGGTATTAGAGGATGGAACGTTGAATCTGGAAAATATTCATACGAGCAAGAACCCTGCGGATATGCTAATGAATCCATTAGCAAAGGATAAGTTGGAGCTACACTCCATTTCTGTTGGTCTTCAAGTTTAAGACTGAAGAAGAAGAAACAAAGTTAAGGAAGGATCAAGAATGATGATGTACTGGTATGGTGTAGTAATTAATCTCCAAGTGGGAGATTGTTTAGTTGTGGAGCTCAATTACTTTAGTTTAGCATGTAATGGAAACTTGTTGGAAAATACAATAACCAAAGCATCAACTAGGGGGAACTAGCACCGGTCACCCTAGGTTGGCATCGGTCAGGCAAGGGAGGAACCAGAAACGATTAGGTATAACCAGCATCAGTTACCTATGCGAGGATTTTTTAATTAACTCTTAGGAATTAGATCTATTTTTAGCATTAAAGTATATCTATTGATTGTAATTACATGGCTAAGTGCCCTAAGTCTATAAACAACTATATAAGCATACAAATTTAGGGTTTAGAAGTAAAAGATTAACAACAATTATAAATAACTTGCAAAAAGTTGGTAAGAGAGAGAATTCTTGGTGATGAAGCAAAATATTGAAGAAGAAAGTATTGTACATCGAGAGGTGTGGAAGATTGTAAATCTTCATTGTATATCTTGTCAATGCTTTGGATAATCTATTGGCTTATTTATTAGTGGACATATCCACACCTTTGGGTGAACCACGTTAAATCTGGTGTTGATTTCTATCTCTTAGTTTGTATATTTCTTCCGGTAGAATATCCAATTTTATTTGCATGCATGCTTAGATCGATATTGTCTGTACCACCGGTGTGCTAACCCCAACATTAATTTCCAGGGGAATAAGGGAAGAATTCAACTTTTTCCCATGACAAAGTAGGCTAGTAACTCCCCTCCATTTCTTCACATGAGGAAATGAGATATATTTTGTAGTTTAATATCTAGTTTGGTTGGAAAATAACAAGGGAATTTCCCACAAGTGGGGGAGAATGAAATATTTTATAGAAAATGGAAAAACATAAGTGGAAAGACAATTTGGCATTCATGGTAATTAGAAAGGACAATAATTTCCCATGAAAATTACTCATGGTAATTGGGGAAAATGATAAAAGTTATCCCAAATTTTTGAAACAAGTTTTATGAGGATTAAAAATGTATTTATTAATTAAAAACACTAAAATTTTATTAAAATAATTTTCTTAAATAAAAGGTAAAATATTAATTAATTAATTAAAACACAGTTTGCGACATAGTGGGAGAAGTACTTATTTGAAATGGATGAAATGAAGGCCAAAACAATCGGGAGAATAAAACGATCACAATGAAGGTGATAAATCATGAGAAATTGTACTTTTGATTTTTTTTTAAATTTTCACGTTATAATTTTGTGAAGTCAAAATTAGTTGATAATAGTTGGCTCTTATTGGGGACAAGGACTTCACGGATGCAACAATGACCTAGACCCAAAAATTTAATGAACATGATCCCAAAAATGATGATGCACAAAAATGGGACGACAAAAGAGAGGAAATTGAAAACAGGAAACTGAAACGAAAAAAATCCTAACTACCTATGTACATATGGTGGAAACCTGTTTTCAAATTTGATAGTGCTTGAGATATTTCTCATTGTAGGGTAGAGGAAAATGATTTCCATGAGGATATGCCAAGTAATAAGTGTTATCTCAACAAAAATGCCGATATTGAAAGGGCCTAGCAACAATGAACCAAACTTCTGGTGCTTTCCTTTTGGTTCATGCCTATTGTCCTATAGAAGAAATAGGTCATTGATTTGAAATTGCCTCTCCTTATTTTTTCTATCATTTTTTTTAACCTTAGAGTGGTGTTCCTCAATCCTATTTGCTACTTTACTTCTCTACTCTTCAAGATTACTTAGGAACATGATCCTTTTATCCAACGCATTGGTAAATAATTCATCATCAACTATTTGAGCCAATCGTAATGCCGGTAACTCCAATGTAATGGGAATTTGACCATTAGTTCCATACAAGAGTTGGAATGGAGACATTCCAATTTCTCTTTTGGGATTTATGTGGTTAGACCACAATCCATCATATAACTTTTTGTGCCAAGTTCTTTTATTTTCTTTCACCAACTTGCGCACGATAGTAATGATGTTTTTGTTACTGATCCTTCTTGACCATTTCCCTAAGGATAATAATATGATGAATGAGACAAAGATATCTCATACACATAACAAAAACCTACCATATCTACATAATATAAATTGGTGTCATTGTTCGTCACGATCTTTTGTGGAATTCTGTAATGAAAAAAAATGTTCTCTTTGATGAAGACACAAATTACCACAGTAGATGTTTGTTTCACCGAATAGCTTCTACCCACTTCGTAAAATAGTCCATTTTCATGAGCACGTGAGTATGACCAGCACTAGAATTTGGGTTCAAGAACCCGATGAAATATAACTCCCATTTTTGAAATGGTTCTTCAATGACAAATGGATTTAAAGGAAAAGCTGTCAATTCTGGTTTTCCGAAAAAATATTGACAAACTTTGCATTTGGCTACCCATTTTTAGCATCGGAAACATATTTGGTCAATAATAATGTGCTCATGAAAATATTATGAGCTATCACCGGTCTTAAGAAATGACTACCACAAGCATGATTGTGAAAATATTCAAGTAACGTGGGTTGTTGTTCCTTATCAACACATCTGAGGAACATGCCATCAATACCTTTCTTGAATAAGGTGTTGTCCCAAATGGCATACAGGAAGCTCTTAATTTTATATTTCTCTTTTCCTTAGCTATCAGATTCTCAAGACATTCACCATATGTGAGAAATTAAGCTATATCAGAATACCACTCATCTATGGTATTGACAAAAACTACCAGTGGTAAAATTTCTTCAACTGGTTCTTCCTCAAGGTCATTTCTTGGCTCATTCTCTGCAATGAGTTGGCAGAGTCCTCTTCCTCAAACCAACTTGGTAGGATTGATGTCCAAGTAATATTATTGGATCTTAGAGACCCTATTACTTCTTTTAGATCTCGGTTATTGTTATGTCAACATTGATTTAACTGTGGTTTCGGAACTAGGACTTTGGTGTGAGAATTCAACACATAATATTTGAAATGTTTCAAGGATCTAACCACCACGTACACATGTTTCTCAAGGGGAGTGTAATTCAGTTCATGTTTCTTGAATTCGAAACTCATGAATGGAATAGGAGATTTAATTCCCTCTTAATTATCTTAAGTCAGGATAATAAATATCGTGTGTGGGGAAGCATAGAAATAGACTATGAAATCCTTTTTAAAATCATGACACACCAATGTAGGATATTTTACAAGAGCATCCTTGCTCTGTTCAAATGATTCCCTACCTTCCTTTGACCATTTGAAGGATTCTTTTCCTTTCATCATGTCATTAACTTCTTTGGTTAGCTCGGAAAAATTTAGCATGAACCTCCTCAAAAATTTCACCTTCCCAAAGAATGAGTGAAATCCAAGCTTACTTGCAGGTAGGGAAATATTCTTGATAGCTTGAATGCGTTTATAATCGATTTTGGTTCCTTCTTTAGAAACAATATGACCTAGGAGTTTTCCTTTCGTAACTCTAAACATAGACTTCTTTGGATTCGGAAAGATTCTATGAAGTTTGCATCTTTGCAATATTTTCTCCAAATCTCTTAGATGATCTTCTCGCTTCTTTGAGAAAACCATCAAGTCATCTAGGTATATTATAATGATCTTGTTTTTATAATCTATGAATTCCATGTCCATATCCCTTTGAAAGGTTACGTTCACATCGATGATCAAACTAAAATTTATTCTTATATAAGTGAACGTACCCCTAGGGGTGGTGAATGTGGTTTTATGATTGTCTTCTCTATCCACTTCAATTTTATTATAACTAGAGAAACCATCTAGCATGGATATCATTTCCAATCCATTTATTTCTTACAAAATATGGTCCGTGATTGGTAGTGAATAGTTATCCTTTAAGGAGTCTTAATTAATATTACGAAAATTTATGCAAATCCTAATTTCTCCATTTTTCTTGTGAACCAGGATAATATTAGCTATCCAAGTTTATTTTCAAATAGGAAACACTATCCGTGCATCCAACATCTTTTAAACCTTGTGGAGTATCATCCCTAATATCTTGGGGTTATATTTTCTTTTCTTCTTCTTGAATGGAGTTGTACCAGGTTTCAAAATTATGGTATGCTCCATTTCCCTAGGTTGAATAGACTTCAAGTCTTCATATGATAAAGCCAAGACATTAGAATATTTAGTAAGGATGCTTACAAATTTATTGAAATCCTCAAGCAAGAAACACTTACCAATGTTGACTAGGCAAGGTTTTTCCTTAGACAATGTCAACTTACTCATAGTCAGCAAAATTCGCAGGTCCTCCCTTCTCTTTCTCTTTGATAAACATATCATGTTTATCAAAAATTTATTCAAGTGAAACCAATCCTTTTAGAATTTTATTTCCTTTGAACCTGAATGATTCCATCACCGGGATCCTCGCTCTAAAATCTTTCTTGAATGGGTGAGGTCATCTATTCGTGAAATGCAAATCCATTTCCTTCAAAGTACAACAACTCAAAAGTATCCCTTTTTTCTAATAAGGAAATAATTTGTTAATCATCATTAAAGACTTTAAAATTTTATGCATTGTCGGGAATGCTTGGCATAAAAACATTTCAATGGTGTATTTGTCTTGATCAAACTCTAAATGAGGGATCGTTAATAACTGAGCCTACTTAGAGAATATGCTTTGTCATTCTTTTCACGAGGGACATATTTTATGGAAAAAAATTTGATGGCTTCATTGCATCCCACACTTTATTTTTGTGGTGTCTCAAGCAATCATTTTTACTTGAAACTGATTTTTACTTGCTTCACGATCAACTATGCATCTCCTAAGGCTTTCAAAAAAATTATCCCTTTTTCTTCTGTAACTTGGAGGCCAAGGATGAATGCCTCATATTATGCAGTGTTGTTAGTATTTAAAAATTGGAGTTTGTAAGAAAAAGGAAATATTTTACCATTTTGAGATATAAGCACCACTCTTGCACCGGAACCTATTGAGAAACAACTTCCATCTAACTCAAGAGTCCAACTCCCATTGGGATCTTGGAAAGTGACCTTAGGCACATTAACCTCTTCATTTATTATATAATTACCCATACTGGAGTTTTGAAACAGGACCTATGTGCAAGGATATTCGGGTTTTTACTGTGAACTTTTCCAGTCTCGATGTATTAGCTTCTTCATTTCTAAATTAATATGGATCATAACATGATACCAATCCATTTGAATCTCCCCACCCATATCTTTACAAAATTTCCTTCTTAACAACATACCATATGAAGCGGGAATGTCAAAGCAAATAGAATTGTTACCTTGACTCACTTTTGAGGAAATTAAGCTAAATCCATTTGAGCATCTTTAATCTTCCCAATCAGAGGAACTTGTTTTATCTCCATGGAGTAACAAGAGCCGTGTGTTTTCATACAAGTCAAACCAAGAGCGTGTGGTACTTTCATAGGCATCACATTATCCAAGGCTCTAGAATCTATAATGACGTTACTTAATTTACATCTGTTGATTAGAAAGGACACAAAGAAAGGTTCAACCTCTTCATTTGAAGGTGTAGTGGCTGCCACAATATTTTGAGTCTTCTCGTCTTTGGGAGTTTTAATAATTCTTTGAGAGGAATGAACAATAGATTCACCTTTGATAAATTGGACAAATTTCTCAAGTTAATCCTTATTGTAATTCAAGTACTTTTCTTGTGACATGGAATTTTTTGTTTTATTGATATGATAAATAATATAAAATTTGGGAAAAATGATAGTACTTGATGTCCGAGATAAAAATTATTTCGAACTTGATGATGACTCAATTTTGACCTTTTCTTCGGGCGTAGTTGGTGCGATGTGGAAGAAGAAAATTTATTTGTAGCTGATTTATCAACTAATTGACTTGGAAAAGGTTCTCATTTATTTTAAATAGATTTGACCTTGGATACCTCACTGCCTTAGACTCTTTAGGAATCCCAGTTGTTTTAGATTATATGAAATTTTCCTTTGTTTTAGATTCTTTAGGAAATTCCCAGAACTCTTTTTATGTTCCACCTTAGTGGTACTGATCCTTTTCTTAGAGCTTGTGAAGACTACTAAGGATTGTCTATAAATGATTATTACTTTCTCCTTCCGGATCTTTAACTTCAAGTTTAGATGTCCCAAATTCTAGCTCTTCTTCACCAACCTCGACGATCTCAACTTCATCATCACTTTCTTTGATGACATCACACTTTAAATTATTTGTGGGAGATGCTTCAATAGTAAGCCTCGTTAGAGTGCCTACAATTCTAGATTTTTACGAACAAAGCCTTTTCTTGGGATGTATTTGTAAGTAAGAGGCTTACTACTTTGAGAAACTTACTTTTTTAAAGCTAACATATCATTAGCCAACTTAGTGAGTATGGCCTCTGAAGCATTGGGGGTTTCTCAACTCTTTCCCTTGGGGGAAGTTTTCTTGATCTCTCCCACCATGATTATATCATCCTCAATTTCTATTTCCATGGATTGAGCAAGATCCAAATTAGCCACTCTATCCCTTCTCATATGATAGCATAATTTTGGTTTTTGTATTAATGATGAAACATTTTTGTCCTGTCGTCAGAGGTTCGTGCAAATTCCAGTAGGAACTTTTTTCACCATTTTGTTGAATTTAGCCACAAAATTCCTCATGGGTTTTCTTGGTTATCTCTTCACCTGAGATAGTTGGGCTATAAGTGAATGTTCATCTTCTACCATTTTTAACATGTCTTCAAACTTAATTTTCATATCATTCCAGTTATTAATGCATCCATTTGGGAGATGATGAAACCAATATATGGTAATGTCTTACAATGTTTCAATGAAGAGGTAGGCAAACAACAACATTTTCATATTCTACCGATAAAACTGCACATGCAACAAAGAAGGCAAAAATGTAGTCATCAAGTGAAGTCTTCCCATCACCATTAAAATTGGGAAGGATATTCATCGATCCTCGTGGGATTTCATGTCAAGCTAGTAAGGCCAATGGTCCTATGACATTTCCCCATGGTACGTTAGCATCCATCCTAGGAAAGGTTGTATGTGAGGATAAAACAACATGAGAAAGAATAAGTGCTTGACTTGTAGTCATTCCTCCCTTTACTTTCTCTTTCGGACTTGATGTAAGGATTACATATTTATGGGGAGTGTTCCTCCTTGGAGGAGATAACTTAAAACCAAAATTTCCTTGAAAATCAAAAATGGATCAGATCAACATTTTTATTTTTCTCCTCGCGTAAACCTCCTTCCTGTCAGTTTGAAATATTTATAGTGAAAGGATCACTGACATGTTTCGATCATCTCTAGCCTTTTCTCTTTGCACCTAAATTACTCTAAGCAACTCTCGTAGCTTGATTTTCTTTGTTATCCAATACTGATGTGGCAAGATGAAAATGATAATCATTGGTGCATTTTTCCCAAATAGCTTTCCTCAAATCTGATGATATGCCTTCTTGAGTATCTATAAAAGGAATATTTGAGAAAAGTGAGTTACCTATAATATTCATACATATTATTACCTTGGTGGAAGAGGTCCACTTTGATGAACAACGATAAACATGTGTCTAAGAGGTCTTCTGGCCACAAGTGTGGGTGCTCTTTTATTAAGGAATTAATTGTAGATTTCTTTCTCAATGGATCTATCAATAGCCACACATTACTACAAGATTTTGTAGTTTTCCATAGCTACTATCTGAAGGTTGGAAATAATTTCTCCTTGAAAATATTTTTTGGGCACAAGATTCGGCTGAAGAATTGGAACTTGTGCAGAGGGGACAATCATAAGGATTTAACCAAGCATTGGTTAATGATTCTTGTATCCTAAATAGAGTCACTAAAACCTATTAGTAAATGGATTTGCACACATGCAAATGACATGCAACAATCAGGGGACAAATTCCCTCCTCAATGAAGGTGAGGTTACCTTTATTGAAAACTAAAACTATATTTACATCTATACATTCAAAATTGTATGTGGGGGTGTTTTGGGACATCAAATGGAAAGAAGTACAAAATAAGGGAAATGGAATGGAATGAAGGAAATAAATGGAAAGGAATGGATGGAAGGAGCATACAATAGTTAGGTAAAAACATATCCTAATATTGCATAGAGAAGAAGAAGAAAAATGAATAACTAACTCAAATAAAATGGATTTTGAATCAATTAAACAATAATAAGTTAAAGGGAACACATATCAGCAAGTAGATATCAGATCTTGATCACTGTGAACAAGAATAACATATTAATATCTTTGACAATAATGTCAAAGATAGTATTTGTATGCAATATTTAAACACTAACATTTAATGAACATAAGAACATAAAATGCTACAAGAGATAACGAATGGGACACAAAGTTCATATTTCATTAACTCTTCAAAATGTATTCACAAAATAATAGAAAATTTTCTTTCCTGAAACAAAACTTGCACACAAAATTATTTCTTATCCTCTCTTAAAGTCACCCTTACAAATGAGCCCCTAATTTCCTTTTATAACTCAAAATTTGGTTACAATGTAGTTAGGGTTTACATGAACATTAAATTAGGGACCTTTAAGTGACTTTTAATTTTCCAACCAACTTTAAAAAGTAACTTGAAAATAGAAATCACTTAAGTGATCAAAGTATGTTAGAAATGATTTTAACAATAACACCACTTTAAAATATCATTTTAAAACATAAAACAAGACCCAATGCCTTATCCATTAAAGTGGGGTCTACCTATCTCAATCATATGAGAAATGGACTCTCCCACTTCGTTAGATACCAGAATGCTATCTCCTCACCCATTGGTGAAATTAGGATTTTCTGCCTTTTCCAATTGAAAATATTTGAACCTTTCTAATGTCTCGAACATCTTCTCTTCTTTAGGAGGTTCATTCGGTTGAAGTAAAACCTCGAAGAACACCTGAAATTCTAAAATCCTACCTAGAGTATTATTCAGGTTGACCATTTTTATCGAGCATCCTCAAATAGGTTCCTCAATTTGATACAACGTTCCATTGAAGTAGAGGAGAATTTGATGGTAGGAATGTACATGTCCTTAAAAATTGTGAGATTTGTTCCTCAACATGTTTTGATGAATGCCTCTAATTATGCTCATCCATGAAATCACAAGGGATTTCAACTATGAACTCATGAATCGAGGTGAGTGAAGTGAAGGATTCACTACATATGCTCTCATAATGAATCATGGAATCTTCGAGAAGCGTCTTTCGTGACTTGAGATGTAAACACCATAGAAAGCATGTCCCTTGGCATTCGAATTCAAGGATCCCTTCAATGGCTAGAATTGTAGATTCCATGCTCGTCATCTCTTACAGAATAGGAAATATCTCATCCATATTTGATATGCTAGAAAAAATATTCCTTAAAAGAAAGGATTGGATCTAGGTATGCACTAATGTCTTCATGGAGCTTTACGGATGCTTTGATTGTCTCTCTCTCGAAGATGAGAATTTCTGAAAGCTAGGATTTAGTGACATGGCCCAAAGTGTTTACCTCCTTTGATAGATTGAGTGTTTCTTCATTGGGGAAGCCACTACATCAGGTACTAGGAAAGTGGAGGATATTGGATTTATCAGATGTTGAACATAATTCACCAACTAATTATTTTCATCCTTGAGTTGAGAATTCTGAGATTTATATTTCTCAAGCCTTCTTAACACAATATCCATGGAATCTCAAGCCATTTCCATGTTGCTTTCCAATGTAGAATTCCCAATTCCAAGCCTAGATACTTCATAATCAACAGACATCATGGCATTACGTTCTTTCTCGACTTGGGGAATGGAAAGGTCTACAAATTTGTTTCCATCTCCATCCACCATTATTCTAGTGAACACTTTTAGCTTATTTTCGATGACATAATTTGAAATCTTGGAAAGGGAATAAAATTCAGTATTGCTCACCTTGACAACCCTCTTTCTTTTATTGACTTCATAGTCAACCCAAGAAGGGGTATCCTTGACCAATTCTACACACAGAAGCTTGGAGTCTGAAGCAACATTCACATTATTCTCGACATCATTGGATTCTACAAGATTTCTTTCCAAAACTTCAATCCTTGGGGAAATAACTTCAACATTGACCTCTTGAACTTAAGGAGACCTTGAGAAACATCTTTATGAACTAGGGGTTCAAGAGTGTTTGGTATTTGGACCACTTGTGCTTGAGTAAACTCTTGTGCATGACATGATTAAGTAGTGTTTATGATGAGCTTCCTTGAACTATCAGTAATGTGAGTAGATGAGTCTCTACTCAAAGTGGAAAACCTCGAGACATGTTCTCTTCCTTCAATAGGGCTAGGACCCTTGGATGTTTCTCCTTGCGACATCTTCTTTGGAGAAGTGGATTTGGGAAACCATTCTCTCCTTGCTTGATGTGTATGGGTTGATGGCACAGAGGTTGACTGAGAAGAGGTTTTAGTCAACTGGAGACCTCCTCATGTTGGAAATTTCTATGATCCTAGGGTATGAACTTGGATGGATGGTAACTTTAAAAGTTCTCGTTCATACCAGGCTATGTTCCTTTCTAGAATCAGCTGATTCTTGCTATCAAGAGAAAATTCATCTCTCTTGGTCTAATCAACTCGGGAAATGGAGTGAAGGAAAAAAATCATATGAGGGATCAATCAAATCATCACCATCATATACTAATGAATATGGAGGATATTTGATGCAAAAGGCCTTGATTTGAGAAAGGGTTAGGTGGGAGAATTATTTCCTTCTTACTTTGTGTTCTTTCGAGTAGGAATCCCATAAGTCTTCCATCGAAGGATTGTGTTGGTACTTTTCTCCAAGATACTTTTGCATGAATCCATTGATGTCAAATTGGGATCTCTTCACAAATGGATGTATGGTAATGAGATTAAAATCCTTCTCCATGAGTTGTGAAAAGAAGAGATTCAAATATTGGTATTCCCCAATTTGGTTTGGGAAGTGGATGTATGAATGGTGTTTTTCATTGAGAATAAAATGAACTTAGAAAATTTGTCATGAAAAATCCATTAACACCCACTTATCACTGACATACTTAGGAAGCCTCCATGGAGTGCCTACAAATCCACTCACGCGAATGTAGGAAAAGGATATGAACTTAATGAACCATGTTCCCTACTAAGAAATGACCGCCATGGCATCCTTGGAGAATCTCTCTTCCGATTCCTATTTAAGTTTCTAATCACACGTGAAGTTGAAAACATCATTAAATATCCTAAAGTGATGAGAGCTATTCTTAAAACTCAATTACAGATAATAGTGGAAAACACTATTTAATGAAACCAGGATACCTTTCGTCTCTAACCTTGAAAATAGCTTCTTTCTAGCCACCGCATAGGTTATTTATGATGTCATGTAGAAATGCCCAATAATATTCACCTCAATTAGCTACTCGTGGAGAGTGTCACTAATGATGGTGGCCTAATCTACAAATTATCTCTTTACAAGGATGATGCAGATGAACTGATACATCCATGGGTGAAAAATCCTAGCATAGGGGAGACCGAAGACTCGGCTCAAAAGAGTGATCATATCACTGATTTCCTCCACAAATTTAATGTGGTACAATTCCTTAGGAAACTGGACAACATGAGTTCTCTTTGTCACTAGCCAATTATTGTTGACCATCTTGGTCGACCTGAGGGATTATTCATCCCAAAACTCTTACTCTGAATTTTTAGTGATGTCAGAATTCTCAGGGAAATTGGGGATGTTGAGAAATTCTTTTTTGTGCTCTCGTGTGATAAAAAAGAAAGGCTCGTGATTATGCTTGAAGATTCCTCATCTTTTGGGATCATAATTTTCTGCACAGATGATGACTAGCTTACGACATTAGACTAAAATAGGAAAAGTTACTACTTAAGGTAGACCACTATGATAGAGTCTATGTGATAAAATGGTTTTCCCTTGATTTTCCCCGATCGTAACTTTTTTATGTTGATCTGCCAAGATCGGTGTAGTGATATTGTCATATGCAGATTTGATAGAAGTGGGAGGAATGATCCCTTGGAATTCATATTTGAGTGCGGACTTGTTTGAACTTTCTATGGGCTTCTTTGACTTTCCCATAGATTTGTTAGGTTTTTCTACCATTATGAATTTTAAAGGAAGAACACAACACAAAGTGTCGGATATTAGTCTCTAGATCACCCTAACCGCAAAGAAAACATATCTCTTTATTTATTTATTTATTATTATTAAAATAAAGAGAGTAATTTTGGGTGATAATTTTTACAAAGTGATAATATGAGCTTCAACTTGAAATATAAATCATGTCAAAATGCTATGGGTTCGTGCATGAATTAAGCCGAAATGTTTTGAGCTTGGATTATAAATCAAGCTATCAAGATAGACTTGGTGTAAATAGAGAATCGGGTCGATTCTTGAGTTCAAGCTTGATAGAATAGAATGGGTCGGGATTATTTTACAAACCAAAACTCAATCTCATTTTCATAGGCTCAAAATAAGCTACTATTGGTTTTTCTTTTTTTATATTATCATCCTCAGTTGTTATTACTTTGTCCAAGCTCGATTTGGATCTTGAGCCAATGGTTTGGTCATGTGGTGAATGAGTGGTGAATCTTCCTTGACTTGTGTGTTCCTTCATTTTCCTATGTGGGATGTAAGTGGATTGTTTTCAGCCTGTGTGGGCTCTTCTAAGACAATCAACATAGTTATTTTACCTTGGATATGTGTGATGAATAACCTCAAACCGTAGTGCGTTATTCCCCCTACGTGACTGGTTTTTTTTCTCCCTATCTATATGGACAAATATTCTTCTAATAAATGTGTGGACTACATTTTATTTCCCAATGTGTGGCCTACGTGGGATGTGAGTGTCTTTTTTTTTTCTACGTGGGATTTGTATCTTAGGTCGTGATGGAGCTTCTTTAACTTGGACCAATGTGTGGCCTTTACCTCCTTTTACCCGTATGAATGCCAAGGTAACTAAGCGGTGAGGAGCACCGAGTGGAAATGCATGGTACTCCTTATCTTTGGTGTTTATTAACTCCTTCTCAAATAGTTGTGCATGGAATGCTTGTGATGGATAAGTGTGTATGGCTATTTTTGCCTCCTTCTATGTGAGATATTATTTCTGGTCTATGAGAACTTTGTTGAGTTTGGCCTAGGGTATGCATGATGGAAATAACCTCGGGATTTTTCTTTTACCTATGTGGCCACATTGCATGATTTTTGTAAAAAGATACCTAAAAATTTATAAACATTTAGGATGCTCGAAAAATACTTCTCAAAAAACAAATATTTTTTTTCAAAACTTCTTCTCTATCAATATTGCACTCACATGGTTTTGTTGTAGATTTCTCAAGAGAGGTTATGAATATCCTAGAAGCTTTCTTGATTTGTAACCACTTCTTCCTTCTTCCTATTAATAACCAATTCCCAATTTCTTCGGGTAGTGGGCATTAATTTCAAGGGAATAGGGGAAGAATTCAACCATTTTCCCATGACAAAGTAGGTTAGAAATTCCCCTCCATTTCTCCACATGGGGAAATGGGATATATTTTGTCGTTTAATATCTGGTTGGGTTGGAAAATAACAAGGTAATTTCCCACAAGTGGGGAAAATGAAAGCTTTTTGAAAAAATAGAAAAACAGAAAGTAAAGCCAATTTGGCATTCAGAAAACATTCACGGTAATGGAAAGGCATAATAATTGCTCATGGAAATTACTCACGAAAATTGGGAAAATGAGAAAAGTTATTCCAAATTCGTCGAACAACTTTTACGATGATTAAATTAATATTTATTAATTAAAAACCCTAAAATTTAATAAATTTAATTTTATTAAATAAAAGGTAAAATATTAATTAATTAATTAATTAGCACATGGTTTGTGATATAGCGGGAAAAGTACTAATCGAAATAGACGAAACAAAGGCTAAAATGATTCAGAGAATAAAATGATCATGATGAAGGTGATAAATCATTAGAAAGGACACTTTCTATTTTTTTAAAAATCACATTATAATTTTGTGAATTCAAAATTAGGCTGATAATAGGGTCTATTGATCGTGTCTCGGTGGTATGAACACATGCAAACCATTCTCAAACCTCGAATTCACATCCTGAGACCCATATGAGTGTCTCAACACACTCTCCTCATGTTCTCCATGCCTCTTGCATGCTACTCAAGCCTCTATACATGTTTATCCTCCATGAGTCATCACTTATGTTGACTAGACCTCATAATTAGACCTACTTGGCCAGGACATTCCCACTTTCTCCACTAATGAAGCCTTGTCCTTAATTTTCTAATCATTCCAACACCACTATAATCATCCTATTACACTCCTAATCCTCCTCATTTTTCATTAATTAACCTTTTACATCAATGAAAACACACTATCTCACACATGCCAACATGTCTTAGCCAAGAAGCAAAATTACAATAAGAAATGTAAAAAGAGTAAATCGCTAAATTTGAGTGTGTACATTTTGCCCCTTTAAGTATTAATTGAAAATTACATGCTTAAAGGAAAATATACCTGAGTGTGTAGACATACTTTGTCTTAACTTAGAGTTTTTGTTGTCTAGATGTGTTAGTGTTGGAACAATCCATGATGAAACTTGTAACACAAAGTGTAGTCAATGTCCATAGTAGAAATTAAAATGTAACTTAATTATAAATATAGAATTTTAATTCACATAAATTGAAATGAATATATGTAAAACATGGAAAGAGTACACATGTTTTTTTAAGGAAATATCTTCTCATTCCTTTCTTATAGTTGGATATTTAGATTATTTTTAAACTTTCTTTGAAGGATTAAGGTGATCAATCCTTAGTGTTAAAGGATGTTAGAAGAAAAATGGAATGGGGGAAGGGGGGAAAATCAGTCCTTATAAAAAATTTAAATCATATTTCATATTACTTATTCAAAAATCACTCAACCATCCATTAATGTGTGCAGACAATCAAATACCATACATGTTATAAACCATGAATAAAAGAGAAAACAAAAAACATAGGATATAAGTACAAAAATCTAAAGGGAATACAACCAACTGAATTTTTTTAATAATATTACACACAAAAATACTCAAGTTAATATTACACATCAAAATATATCTCTTGAGTGAGACGCCAACCCCACAAGGAGCACCAACCCCTAAACCCTTATTGATATTACTCACAACAACATGAATATGACTCATCACAAAATATTTTGTTGAATTATGACCACTAAAATTTTTCTAATACCACAGATAAGAGTTAGCCAAATATTCAGCTCCAAAATCTCCCAAATCCTTGCTCAAAACCTTGGTCTTCCACTTGCACAATCTAGCTCTTTCTTCACTTCACAATGCTTCAAAATCTTGCACACATGCTTGCTCATCTTCCTCAACCTGTAAATCACTTGATCTACCTTAAATTAATACTTAAATACCTTCAAATTTCACCCACCTAGGTCACACTTCTCACACATACCATGCACACACACAACTAGTTCAAAAAATCTCCCAAAAACATGCTTTTATATGTTTTTCCACATTTCAAACTTGGGCACAACCTTTTCCCTCAATTTGTTTCAACTAGTACATCAAGGAAACATTTAAAATTTGAAATATAATAGTCATAAGTGACAAAATTATGTCATCCTATATAAAACAATCATTTTATGTGCCAAAAATGGCTCAAATCCCCATGGGCACAATCTTAAAATTTTCCTAACATTAGTACCATACTTTGTCATGACCCAAAACCATTTACATATGAGTAAAATATCATAAAAAATCATACATGGTGGTAATTAATATCAACCAATCACCTTTTAAAATCACCTTATAAGAAACCCTAAAATTCATAAGGTCCCATTCAAATCACATTGTTCACAATGAGCATCTAAAGTTGCACTTTGAGCTGGATTTTGCCTTGTTTTTCACCATGTCTCACAAAATCAGTCATATCTAAAAAAATACTCATCATGGGAACCTAAAATTTTTCCTGAGAGCATCATTAATCATCTGTATAATATCTCCAATCATCATAATTATAACACCATAGCCCAATCTCTCCAGTCACTAAGACTTACCTATGTTTGCATGTTAGATCCTCATAGTAGCAACTAGGGCCAACTAAAATAATGCAATAATTGAACATGAAACCTATGAAAATGACCCAAACATACCTTATATTCCATGATACACCTAATTTCATTCTTCCATGAGCTCATATAGCTCCAAACCACTTTGTCACACCTCCAAGCAAACATACTTGCTCCCAATGAGCACCTGTAACATAGAGATATACCTGTACTTGTACCATACCACTACTATGATTTCTCAAGCACCCTTAAAACATGTTATACATCATGTTAAAATTCTTCCCAAGAAACCAAGAATCTCATACTTTGTCAAGCTACACCTCCTAGGCACCTGTATGGGCTTGCTAGAGCAAGCACACCTCATTGATCCCACATAGTGCAGTTGATAAACATATGAATCAATATGTTAGAATCATATACAACATCATGAAATCATCATAAAACATCCAATTTTCCATTAATGTGGTTTTTCATCAATGGAAACACCTATTAGGCTTACATGTCAACAATCTTCCCCTTTGTCATTGATGGAAACAACCTAAACTTCTCCCCCTTTTTACATTAATGATAAAGGAATACATGTAACATACCTTATTCACATTCTTCAGCTTCATACCTCTATGATTTTGTTGGAAATATTAACCAAATGTCTCAATTTTCTTCATTTTATTGATTTTTGTCCAAAATCCTATTCTTTCCTTCATTTTAGGCATGCAAACAACAAGCTCCCCTTGGAATAGGCACTACCAATATCTAAGAAACGTCAATACACCATAAAATAAACAATATCTCACCTTGTAAATGGCTAAAACATCATTTTCCATCTTCTAGACAAACAAAAGCATCAATATTCTTCTTCAACCCTATTTTAGCCTTTTTAAGGATATTATAGCGAGAGATATTTGAGCCATTCAATCTCTAAACCATGCCAAAAATGTCATAAAGGATCATTCTACATCATTACTCAATCGTTCTATACTATTATCCACCATTTATATGCCAAAATCATGCATATCAAGGCATATACATTCACTTCATACCATGAACAATACAATGATACCATACTGCAGGACTTCTTAGTGTAATTTAGACCACTTTCAACATGCATCTGCAAGTCAATCATGTTTTTAATTCACTAAATATCAGTCCCCTTGGACTTAATGCTACTATATCTACCTCACAGGCATAAAATAGAGGAACTAGCCTTGCTACCATCCCTTGAATTCAACTCTACAACTTTTAGAAGTATCTAAAGAACTTTTTCAGTCATTTCAAACTAAAATAATTCAATTCATACATGTACAACCATCAACAAGAAGGAAGCACCATTTTCTCACCTTGGCTAGCCTTGATAACAACATTGCACTCCCATGGAAGGACAGAAAATTACTTAGATCTGAGTCATACCTTGAGCAATAATTTTCTTGCTACAACAACATTTCAACACAGTTAGAAGACAATCAACACCTTATCTCTATCAAAAATATCCTTTGAGAGGAAAAAACATATCTTGAGACAATCAAACACCTAAAAATTATTTAAGGGGGAAACCAAAATCCCCCTTTCTTGATTACCAAAAATACAATATTTTAGACATCAACCCTTTGTCACAAGTTACTGTAGCATGGTTCACAATCTTCAATTGAGATGCAAGATTCAACTGAAAAACCAAAAACATGATCATTTCACACATGAAACCACTACTCCAAACATATCTACCATGAAGGATACAACAAAAGGATTGATAAAACATTATTTAACTTCATTACCAATGACATTATGCAAGCCAGCAGCTACAGGCCTCTAAAGTGCTAATTTAGAGTAAAGACATAGTTTACTAGTCTTAGGAAGCACCTAAAACCCTATCATTATGAAAACTTATTGTAAAACACCGATGAATGGATGAACTTACATATTCATTGTTATATTGAGCTTTAAAGATCACTTTATACCATTGAATCAACTTAACTATGCCTTCTTTGACCATTTGAAGCCTGTGGTCTTCATCTTCCACTAGGTGCAACATTAGACTCACAGAAGTATACATTAACTGAGATTATCAACCTATAACTTTCCAAATATCTTGAAATATTTTCACAAGTATTTTCACCTCAAGAAACATGTCCAAAGTGACAAAATCCATCATTCATACCTCATACTCAGTCATAACTATGTTATTATACTATGATATGTAACTTTTGAGACATCAAATGGAAAGAAGTGTGAATGAGGGAAATGGAATGGAATGGAATGAAGGAAAGAAATGGAACAGAATTGATGGAAGGATCATAAAATAGTTAGGTAAAAATAGAACCTAATATTGCATAGAGAAAAATATGAACAATGAATAACTAACTCAAATAAAATGGAGTTTTAATCAATTAAACAATAATAATCGAAAGGGAACACATATGAGCAAGTAGATATCAGAGCTTGATCACTATGAACAAGAGAAACATATTAATAGCATTGATAATAATATAAAAGATAGTATTCACATGAAATATTTAAACACTAACATATAATGAACATAAGAACATAAAATGCTAAAATATATAATGAATGGGACACAAAGTTCATATGCATTAACCCTTTAAAATGTATTCACAAAATAACACAAAGTTTATTTCCTAAAACAAAACTTTCACACAAAATTATTTCTTCTCCTCTCTCAAAGTCACCCCTTACAAATGAGCCCCTAACTTCCTTGTATAACCCAAAATTTGGTTAAAAGGTAGTTAGGGTTTACATGAACATTAAATTAGGGAACTTTAAGTGACTTTGAATTTTTCAACCAAATTTTAAAAAGTAACTAGAAAATAGAAATCACTTAAGTGATCAAAAGTCTGCTAAAAATGAGTTTAACAATAACATCACTTTAAAATATCATTTTAAAACATAAAACAAGACTTAATGCCTTATCCATTAAATTTTGGTCTACCTATCTCAATCGTATGAGAAATGGACTCTCCCACTTCGTTAGATAGCATAATGATATCGCCTCACCCATTGGTGAAATTAGGATCTTCTATCTTTTCAAATTGAAAATTTCTAAACCTTAGACATTTCTTTAACATATTCTCTTCTTTAGGAGGTTCACTCATTTCAAGCACAACCTTGTAGAATACCTGAAATTCTAAAATCCTACTTGGTATAATATTCAGATTGACCATTTTTAATTAAGCATCCTCAAACAAGTTCCTTAATTTGTTACAACATTCCCTTAAATTAGAGGAGAAGATGGTAGGAATGTACATGTCCTTAAACAATTGTGAGATTCATTCCTCAACATCTTCTGATTAATGCCTCTGATTATTCTCATCCATGAAATCATAACGGATTTCAACTATGAACTCATGAATCGAGGTGAGTGAAGTGAAGGCTTCACTACATATGCTCTTGTAATGAATCATGGAATATTTGAGAAGTATCTTTAGTGACTTGAGATGTAAACACCATAGAAAATTTTTCCGTCGGCACTCAAATTCAAGGATCCCTTAAATGGATAGAATTGTAGATTCCATGCTCGTAATCTCTTACAGACTAGGAAATATCTCATCTAGATTTGATATGTTAGAAGCAAAATATTCCTTAAAAGAAAGGATTGGATCTAGGTATGCACTAATGTCTTCATGGATATTTATGGCCACTTTGGTTGTCTCTCTATCAAAGATGAAAATTTTGAAAGATAAGATTTAGTGACATGGCCTGAAGTGTTTACCTCCTTCAAGAGATTGAATTTTTCTTCATTGGGGCAGCCACCGGTATCAGTCTTGAGAAAGTGGAGGATATTGGATTTACCAGGATGTTGACATTAATTCACCGAATGATTATTTTTGGCCTTGAGTTGAGAATTATGAGATTTATATTTCTCAAGCCTACTTAACATAATATCCATGGAATCTCAAGCCATTTTCATTTCCCTTTCCAATGTAGGCTTACCGAGTCCAAGCCTGGATACTTCATAATCAGCAGACATCATGGCATTACATTCTTTCTCAACTTGGGAATGGAAAGGTATACAAATTT